>JBBBVM010000082.1:5789499-6432776 GCA_037355625.1 Petunia x hybrida
AGACATAACAAGATATAAATTATTTTTTTCAGAATAATCTACATATCGTTACCACTATAACTATTAATTTTAACATAAAATAAAAATCAAAAATAAAATTAATAATTATGTTTGAAACAAGCATAAATGAAAGACAATGTAAAAAAAAACCATGGACATTGTATAAGGAAGAGAAGTACTTGATTACAACAAACTAATGCAAAAAGTATTCTACAACTAAAACACACTAAATCATGTTCTAGTACGACATCTCTCTCTCTCTCTCTCTCACACACACACACACAGATATATATATATATATATATATATATATATATATATATATGCACCTCAATAAATTTTTACCTAAAAATTTTCTGCATAAACTGTGAAGAAAAGCACAGGCTCGCTAAAGACGATACTTACATTAATATTATACAGTCACCTATTTTTCTATTGGATCTTATATATCTGAGAAGATAATACTAACTATTAATATATTTCAGGAAAATTTTATTTTAGCATCAAATTGTCATCCATTATATATGTTCGTAATCAATGTTAATATATTTTGTATATTATTATCATATATGCATTTAACAGATAAATTAAAATGTATGGTTCCTTTACATACATGTTACTTTGAAGAAAATACACCATCATATTACTGAGAAACTTAGATCTCTTCAATGGCTTACTTATGGTACAGATATGTAGAGGTTTAACTAGTAATGTACTCATTAGGATGATTCCAACCAAGAATTCAACTTTCACCTCAAAAAGATAAGAAATATTCTTTTAAAATTATCCAAAAGTAATAGCTGGTACACTCGCATTTTGCAACAGCAATAAATAAAGTTATTAAATGGCAAACATTTCAAAATGTTGGATTGTATTTGCCGCAATATCTTTTCCCGTACGAGCAACTACATGTTCTACTTTCAGGAGAGATATATCAATGTTAACGGTAAGAGTTTTTTTTTTTTTGGTTTCCCACCCGGTGTCCGGTACCCTCAATGGAGCCCCGACTAATCCGGATTCGCGCCGCGTAGGGCCCCATTCGGGGGGAAGCACTCCCTACCAGTGATTTTTCCATACCCAGGACTCGAACCCGAGACCTCTGGTTAAGGGAGGAGTAGTCCCATCCACTACACCACATCACTTGGTGGTATGTTAACGGTAAGAGTTATGATCATGATGAAATAACTAAAGCGCAAGAAGGGACTATACACCCAAAATATCGTCGATAAAATACTCCCTTCGTTCTACAATGAATGGCATGTTTCGGATATCGAGAATCAAACGAGTTTATCTTTGATCGTAATATTTTCATATGTCTTTAAAATATTTTGAATTATTAATTATTGTGACTTATACTCCATCCGTCCCAAAATGAGTGTCTGGGTTTGACTGGGCACAGAGTTTAAGAAAATAAGGAAGACTTTTAAATCATGTGGTTTAAAATGAAATGTGTGTATAATGTGGGCCAGAGTCTTTAAATCTTGTGATCCAAAACAAATTTTAAATTTAAAGAGTTGCCATAAATGGAAAGAGGCACTCATTTTGGGACAAACAAAAAAGGAAAGGCAAACACTCATTTTTGGAAGTACTTTTTATGTAGTTTCCAAATATATTAATATCGTTCGAAAAAACTTAAAAATATGTTCAAATCCACGGTCAAAATGAACTCGTTTGACTCTCGAAATCCGAAATATGTCATCATTTTTGGAACAGAGGAGTAATAGTATTATGTAAGATGTGACCATTTGAACATTTTCAAAGTACATATACTAGTTAAGTAACTTAACGAAATTAATAATATATTCAAGTAATACACTATTTATTCATAAATACAATTGACTAAACCCTACGTGCAAAGAACGTCCATAGAAAATAGTATTATATATATAAATGACACGACCCGAAATCCAGCTAGGTCGTGCGGGCACCCGACATCTTCCCCTAGATCTGCCGGGCGAACCCTTACCAATTAAATTAGGAAAATAAATATAATTCAATTCCTAAATAAGAACAAGACTTAGAAAAAATATAGTCATATTGATACCTCTAAGCTGTACAAAAGAAATTACGGCTGACTACCCAACATACTAGGTTTAGGTCTATCCAGACTAGACATCTAAGAGTACAAAAGAATACATACGCCTCCTGAAGGGAGCAAAATACAACTGAAATAATAAACATAAAATTGGTGGACATCCAGAATAAAAGATGGCTCACCCTGACAACTGAAGTCGTCTTCGCTCCTTAACAACGTAGCGAACTCAACCCTGGAGCGAACCTGCCGAAACGAAATAAATGGACGAGAAACAAACACCAAACAAGGGTGAGTCAAAAGGACTCAATAAGTGGGGCAGACTAGCCACCTCAAAGAATAGGATAGCTAGCCAGGGAGAATGAAAGCAGATAAACCAAATTTACCTTATTTAAACCAAATTCAACTTGTTTAAACTATAAAAAGGCAGAGCCAGATAATGTATGAAACCATAAACTCATAAACAACCAGGGACATATGATAGACAGAACATATAGGTATCCCGAACATATCAACAATCAGAAATATATGACACATACACGAAACATCGCACTATAATCACACCATACACAACAACCAGTGCAATAAAATGGAATGAATGCAGTATGATGCAATGGGGTCACATGTGCCCGTAATCCCGCTGGAGCGGAATACTCCTACTCCTGGAGCGGAATACTCCTGCACCCGATATAATATAAACCAGAGGCGGAATACTCTTGCACTCTCCTGGGGCAGAATACTCCTGCACCCGATATAATATAAACCAGAGGCGGAATACTCTTGAACTCTCCTGGGGCGGAAAACTCCTGCACCCAATATGATATAAACCAGAGGCGGAATACTCTTACACTCTCCTGGGGCGGAATACTCATGCACCCGATATAATATAAACCAGAGGCGGAATACTCCTGCACTCTTCTGGAGCGGAATACTCCTGCACCCAATATGATATAAACCAGAGGCGGAATACTCCTGCACTCTCCTGGGGCGGAATACTCCTGCACGCAATATGGTATATACCAAAAAATATAATGCATATGAATGCAATATGATGCAATAATAACCCTTCACCAGCGGGGAACTCTCATCGACAGCCGGGAAGTATATGCCAACTCACAGCTAGAGTACAATGCTCAGATCCTCAATGCAATACCAACAACAGGACATAACATATAATATACAATGTAAATCCAAAGCTAAGGCGTAATGAGTACGCCCATCGGCAGCTACACACGTAAGGAACACGTGGTAGATTATCCCCAAGGCCAAAATAGATACAAACACTTACCTCGTTCCACTGCTACTCAACAACCGCTTTGTTCTTTGGATTCATTGCCAAACGATTCTGCTTATTCAATAAGCAGAAAATATATCATATTAGGCTAAAGGCTTCATTCCCTACACCTTAAGGCAATTCGGTTAGGAACCTGATACCATATTCGTATACGCAATACGCAGGGTTCAAAGTCACATAACCAAACCCTAATAAATTACATTTATGGGTTGCCCATAATTCTCTAAACAATTCCATTATCGGGGTTCAATTAACCCTTAAAACTATCAATTGAACTTATTAAAACGATGTTTAATATCCCAATTTTTACCGTTAAAATATATTCAAACATACGTAATAAACTGAAATAATGGATTAACACCATTACCGGGATGTTTTGGGGTAAAAATTCTACTTTTTTCCTGCTCTTTTTCCTTTCTTTTCCCTATTTTCTTTCTCTCGTTATTTTTTTCCTCTGCGTTTTGAGTTCCTAATGTTTCTGCAACATTCTGAGCTTTTATAAGCTCAAGGACAACACCGCCTTGGGTTCTCATTTTCTTTTCCTTTCGTTTCTTTTAATCCTTTTCTTTCTTTTTCCTTTTTCTTTTATTTTGTTTTCGTAATAAAATTAAAATGCAGTCCTACGAAATCCGGAATATTCCCAAATTTCTCAAGTAAGTTATACAAAATGTAACATACTCGCTAAGGCGGATCTCAAATCGAATTCCTGAAATTCAAGATGCAAATTAAACGGAAAAAGATCAAATTATTATATTTCGACATTTTAATGGAAACTATCCGAACGACCTCGAAATTCATTTTCGAAAATTCGTACAGGTCAAAAATAATCATACGAACCTAACGGCGCTTTCGGATTTCGAATCGGAGCTCATTCACCCAAATCGAGCTCGACAATCTCTTTTTAATATTTGCCGACAACGAAAACTGAAACCTTCTTCCAATACCTACCAAACGAAGTCCGATTAAGCTCAAATTTTACAAACATATCATAATAGACCTTACGAAGATTTTAAAACTGTCGACACGTCAATTGGAGTCCTAACTCCCGAAACGACTACCTAAGGTCGTTTCATTCTCATCCATTAAGACTCTCGTTCGTCCTCGAACGAGCCTAAGTCTAAAGAAAAATTCATATAGATAACAAGAGAACTTGCACGACCTTCATAAACTATTCCACGGACATTGTCTCATGATTATAGAATTAGAATTATAACACGCACACCGATCTCTTGGAATAAAATATATATGGATGATATGATAACACCATTGCACAGCCTATTCTGACTAAGTTGATCCTTCCTCGATCACGAGAGGAGAGTTCTACATTTTTAGAACAAAGATAAACAGAACTCTGGATGGATTAACGTGATTCCGCCGACGAATCACCTCGTCGATGTACTTTTCGATATAGAACAGGTCGATGAAACAAAGAATTAGCTTATGCTTCAGCAACGCCTTAGAGATTTAATATTATGATTCAGTATTGGAGGAAGACTCCTCCACTTAGAGCATAAACTCATACAACTAATTTGAATAGAAATAGTCATCCTCGCACGGTCTGCTAGACTAAAAAGACTTAGCTAAAAATAGAACGCGGCTCAGACCTAAGCTACCAAATTACCCTCTCGAGTTGCCAAACAGCTGCAACTCTCAAGTTCACAGCTCCCTAACTTTTACCACAAGCACCACTGCTCGATAGCTCAATTCACGGGTCGGACGATACTCTACATTACCTTTAGTAACGTTAAAATACAAAAAATTCTTACCCGGCTACCTTGATACACATTTTGGCTCAACAGAGGGAACATCACAAGTGGCTACTAACCGCCCAAGCTCACTAGTATCGGAAAAAGAAGAGATAGCAATAAACTGAGGATATAAATAATTAGATCTTTAGGAAGCTCATCTTCTTATTTGCTTGGCTACCAGAGCTAGACTACTTTCGAGTCATGCTAGCCAAAAAATCGCAATTGAAGAAATAGACATTAAATGAGCTTTATGGAACAACATCCATGCCAATTTAGCCTCCCAATGAGAAGGAAACTCTGACAATTTACCAGAAAACTCTTTTATAACTAAGACAAGCTCATAGAATAACATGACTTTACTAGCGTCTCGAACCAAGAGGAGATAGGTAGATCGAATATTACTTACTAACCACTTTACACCGAAAGAAACAATGACACTCTCTGATGGTGATGAACTAGAATCCCGTCATCCAACCAACACGGAATTCCGAGAAGAGAGGTAAACTAATTTGACATAATAATAGAAGGTGGCACGACAAGATGCCAGGCAGACAATAGCAACGCTCACAGTCAAATCTCTCATATTTAGACCAGATAAATTAGTAGGGTCTCACAAATGCCAGGAATAAATCATACCAGAAGCTCGCCCTTCTACCGCAACCGATTCTTAATAAAAACAATATCCAAGGAAGCCATGGAAACATGGTAAGATAAACGAAGTCCAGACCGATTGGAAGAATCAAATCTTACTCACATATAATGGAAGAAGAAATACATGAGTATACTACATTGGATACCTCAGCATCCTGCCAGACTGGTAGTTCATAGAACTGCCTCTGCAGCTCAGCTGAGCCACTACCCTGATAATCAATTTCTGAAGAACTACTGCCACCACGCTCTCGACCTCTACTGGATAGTGGCATTTCTCTGGCTGCTGAGATCTAAATTTATATGTTTGAGAAATGAAACTATTTCAATACAATTAGATTCGTTGGTCGAGCTTCGATAATTTATATGTTTGAGAAATGAAACTATTTCACCTGCCATTTCCTACTTCCATGTAATTCAGACAGCATAACTTTGTCTCAGAATTAGATAGATGAGCAGAAATCACCGGATATTTTTCTTATGCTGGAATTTGACCCATAATCTCCCTGATTCTCATCCATTTCATTGACTGCCAAGCCACACCTTTGATGTAACTATATTTCTTGCATTTTAATATTGAAACTTACTGGATCATCTTTTAATTTTTTTAAAGGCGTTTGGAGAAACATGTAGTATCATTTAAGCAATAGGCAATAGGTTATCTAGTCAAATTAGAGCCTAATTAAGTTCCAACACTATGAGAAGTAAATAGGAGCATGTAAATCTCTAACAAATTGGAAAAACTGAATGTCTCTCTCTTGCATCTCTACCGGAGCATGATAGTGTGAGCTGCTATCGTGCGCCCATCGGAAAATGCCGAGAGGTCGACCACGGTACTCAGCTAAAAAGTTCACAAAGAAGACACAAACAAAATCAAAAACCACCCGACAAAAAAACACCATTGTACGAGAAGAAATCCAAAACCACCATATAGAAGACGATACAAAACTACCTGCTACCTCAGTCATGGAGAAACAACCTAACTCTGAGGACTGGCCGGAACTACCTAAACCAATAAGTGCAGCTACAACACCAGTTCAGGCAGTAATTACAGGAAAGTGGAAGTGCAACAGGTCCCAGCATTAGTGGAGCTAAGAATAATAATACTAATATTCCCCAAAACTCGTAACCTAAAGCTCAGATTCAGCAAAGTCGAGTTCAGGCGATGATTGCTACTCCAGCTCAGAGAGCTATTGATGACGTGTCAAATCAGCTCCAAAAAAGCCCAGTTCAAGCTCAGAGAAGATTGGATCTAGATCCTGCTACAATTAAGGAAAAGCAAAAACAATGGAATGATCTATTTACAGGTAACAAGTTAGCAGCTCGAGGTATGAACCTGAGTTTCATAGCACCTATTATTAAAGAAGGTGAGACAATTGTTGAACTGAACAAAGAAGAGGTAGAATCTGAAACTGAGAAATGGAAACACTCCCTTGCTATGTATGTATTGGGTGACTCACCAACCTTTGATGCTCTTGATTGATTCATGGCTTTAAACTGGAATTTGTGGCCAAGCCAATAGTATTTTATCATAATGATGGCTACTTTCTAATTAAGTTCCAATCTATGGAGGATAGAAATGAAATTATGTATTCAGGACCTTATACCTTTTTTAATAGACCTATCATCTTGAAAACATGGACTCCTAGCTTTGATTTCAGTGCTGAGATCCTTCAAATAGTTCCATTGTGGATAAAACTCCCAAATCTTCCACTTAATTACTGGGTAATTGACTCTTTGAGTAGAATAGGGAGTGCTCTTGGTTGTTCCCCTTTATGCTGATGCCTGTACAACAAATATAGAGAAAATCTCCTATGCTAGGCTCCTAGTTGAGATGGATGTCACAAAGGAACTACCAAGAATTGTTAAGGTTCTGGACCCTAATGGAAGATTATATGAAGAACCAGTAACCTATGACTGAGAGCCAATATATTGCCCTACATGTTTGAAAGTTGGTCATAAGTGCAAGCCACCACCACAAGCTCCTCCAGCTATGAACTTGTTCCCCTTTATGCTGATGCCTGTACAACAAATATAGAGAAAATCTCCTATGCTAGGCTCCTAGTTGAGATGGATGTCACAAAGGAACTACCAAGAATTGTTAAGGTTCTGGACCCTAATGGAAGATTATATGAAGAACCAGTAACCTATGACTGAGAGCCAATATATTGCCCTACATGTTTGAAAGTTGGTCATAAGTGCAAGCCACCACCACAAGCTCCTCCAGCTATGAACAAAAATAGGCCTCCAAAGCCTCAGCAGCAGTGGGTCAACAAAGAAGGGCAATAATTTCCTAAGCAACAAGCTGAGCAGAATGGTGGTAGGGTTGTCTCAGAGGCTTCTGGGAAGGAACCTGCTGAGCCAATGGAACAAGATGTAGGTTGGCAAGCTGTGAAGAAAGGAGAACGGGTGAATCCAAGCCCCAACAGAGACAGGCACAAGCAAGCCCAGATGAGCACCACTACTGGCTTTAATATTCTAGCAGATAACCAAACTGGTAATGCTCTAATCAAGAATGGGCATGTGTGCAGAGGTGAAGAAGAAGTTTTCAGAGACAGGGGCCCTTTAATAGTAAAACCTACATGAATTTAGTAGCCAGGAACATTAGAAGCCTAAGCTCCTTTATTAGAAAGAATAAAGTAGTTATATTAATTGTTTTAGAGCATAGAGTAAAAGAGCATAAACTAGCTGAGATAACAAAGAAGATTGATCCTGGGTGGAAGTGGTGTGCAAATGCTAGATGGAGTGAGAAGGGAAGAATCTTCGTGATGTGGAGTCCCGCTCACATTGATTTTAATATCATTCATGACTCAGCTCAGTGCATACATGGAGCGATTCATGTTCAGGGTAGGCTGATGACTTTTGACTTAACTACTGTCTATGGTTACCATAATGTTGAAGCTAGGAGAGAATTGTGGACTGAACTAAGAGCCATACATAGCATGAGTAATAGACCTTGGCTAGCCATTGGAGATTATAATGCAGTTGCTGAGAGTGAAGATAGGATACTGGGTAGTCCTATCCAAGATGCTGAAATGAAAGATATGAGAGACTACCTATTTGACACTGGCTCTCATGAGTTAAAGTTTGTAGGCTTGGAGTATACTTAGTCCAATAATCATGTGTTAAGCAGGCTAGACAGAGCTTTGGTGAATGGCCTATGGATGACTACTATGAACATGCTTGAAGTGACTGTGTTAGAACCCGGCTGCTCTGATCATTCAGCTTTGACTATGCAATTAGATATGAATATAAAGCAAGGACCTAAGCCATTTAGATTTTTCAATTATATTGCTGAACAACCTACATTCTTGCAGATGCCTGGCAAGGCCAATCTTATTAATGGGATCCTATGAAAGAGGTATGGTATAAATTAAAGCAAGTTAAGTAAGGGCTGAAAGCTATGAAGAGTAAAGAAGTGGGCGCTGTTGCCCATAAGCTGGATGCTATCAGAAGACCACTAAATGAGGTACAAGGCCAAACAAGAGTAGCCATCAAATGAACCATCAAGCAACTGAAAAGGAACTTAAACGGCAACTAGAGAAATGGTCTAACATTGAAGAGAACATCTTGAGGCAGAACTCAAGAGTCCAGTGGCTTAAGCTAGGTGATTCAAACTCAGCTTTCTTCTTTGCTAGCATGAAGAAGGTCTGCACAAAACACTATCCACAGCCTAACAACAGCTACATGAGTTGCTATTCACACTCAGGATGGGATTAAAGCTGAAATTTTAGGCTTTTACAAAGAGTTGCTGGGATCTGCTGCTCACCAGCTACCAGCTATTAATCTAAAGGTCATGAGAGATGGTCCAGTGCTGACTAGAGAGCAACTCATTGCCTCAGTCACTCCCCAGGAGGTCCAAGATGTTGTGAAGGACATGGGTGATCTCAAGGCACCTGGTTGTGATGGTATGAGTGCTTATTTCTTCAAGAAGGCATGGCCTGTCATTGGAACTAAAGTTATTCAAGCAGTTCAGCATTTCTTCAATTCAGGTACAATGTACAAGCCTATTAATTGCACTACAGTTACACTGATTCCTAAAGTTAAAAATCTAGCTAGGATAACAGAATAGTGGCATATTTCTTGTTGTACTACATTGTATAAGATTATTTCAAATATCATCACAATGAGAATGCAAGTAGTCATCGATTCTCTAGTAGACAAGAGTCAATCTGCCTTTGTACCAGGAAGAATAATCACAGACAATATCATTATGAGTCATGAATTGGTGAAGAAGTACAATAAAAAAGGGATCTCACTTAGGTGTATGTTGAAAATTGACATGAGGAAGGCCTATGACTCTATTGAATGGCCATTCCTTGAGCAGATATTACACTGCTTGAACTTTCCTGAGAAGTTTGTGCAATGGATCATGGCCTGTGTTATAATTGTGTCTTATTCTGTGATCATCAATGGCTCATTGACAACTCCATTTCAAGCTAAAAAGGGCTTGAGGCAAGGTGATCATGCATCTCCTTATCTCTTTGTGTTACCTATGGAATATCTAACAAGATTGTTAAAGCAGTTGAGGCTGGTTCCAGACTTCAACTACCATCCTAGGTGTGAAAGGTTGCAGCTTATTCAATTGAGCTTTGCTGATGACCTGCTATTATTTAGCAGAAGTAAGCCTGTATCTGTGAAGTTGTTGTTTGACAAGTTCCAGTTGTTCTCAACAGCACCAGGTTTACAAGCTAATTGTGAGAAGAGCTCTATATACTTTGGAGGTGTGCAACACATAGTTCAACAAGAGATCTTACATGCTTTGGGGTTTGTGAGAGCTGAATTGCCCTTTTAGTACCTTGGAGTGCCTCTCAGCACCAAGAGACTTAATAGCAATCAGTGTCAACCATTTCTGGACAAAATGCTGCAAAAAATTACAAGTTGGACATCAAAGTTCTTGTCATATGGTGGAAGAGTTCAACTAATCATAAGTGTTCTATTTGCTATTCAGAATTACTGGTCACAAGTATTCATAATTCCAAAGAAAATCATTAAACGGGTAGAAAACATGTGTAGAAGATTCTTATGGACATGTAATGCTGGAGCTTCAAAAAGAGCCTTGATTGCATCGGAGAAATTATGATATCCTAAGACTGCAGGAGGGATTAATCTACTGGACCTGCATAGCTGGAACAAAGCAGCTATTGGTAAACTTCTCTGGTGTTTGAGCAAGAAGAAAGACACACTCTGGATCCAATGGATCCACTGCTACTACATTCAAGGCCAGTCTATAAGTGTTACAAAAGCCAAGCAGGCATCTTGGATGATACAAAAAATTATATGAGTGCAAGAGTGTTTGGGGAATGTAGGATATATAGGTGATAAGCTGAAGCAGTTAAAGTCCTACTCTATCAAAGAGGTATACCTAAAGCTAAGGGGAGATTTTGTCAAAGTTCCTCGGAGAAGGCTTGTGTGCAATAACTATAGCCCTCCAAGAATGCAGTTTATATTGTTGTTGGCCATTCACTTTAGACTGAGCACTAGAAGACATATTGAAGTTATGGAAGGTACTTACAGATGACACATGCCCTATGTGTGAGAGTACATCAGAGAGTCACAGTCACCTGTTTTTTTAGTGTGCATATGCTGCAGAAGTATGGAGTAGATTGCTATGGTGGCTTGGAATTCATAGAGCTTCACTAGGATGGCAAGATGAACTAAATTGGGCAACCAGCTATGCTACTGGAAGAAGCTCAACAGCTGAAGTATTTTGCATGTCACTCACAGTGCCGTTTATCATATTTGGCAAGAAAGAAATGCTAGAGTTTTCCAGCAAGTCAAGAGGGATCCAAACTCTAGAGTTAAGGAAATTATTCAACAAATCGATTGCAGAGGCAGTTCAAGGAAGAGGTTGAAGAATGCATTAGCTCACCTTGATTTCTACCCAGGATCTAACTAGGTTAGTTTATTATGTGTATAACTGTTAGTCTATGCAATTAGATTGGCTGAGAGTTAGGTATGGTCGTTAGTTGTTGATGTACTCTGGGGATGTCCAGAGTACTTTTATTTCTTTGAGCCGTAAGCGTTTGGTATTAATGAAAATTTAATTACCCAAAAAAAAGGACCCCCATACATAGTGAATGTCCCTTTTTCTTTTTCTTTTTTGACATGATATGTAGTGATTGCATCACATAACTATTAGTAATTGAAGTCTAAAAAGGAAGTTAGGTGGTAACAGATTATCTTTTCCTTTATGCTTTCCCTTTTCTGTTTATCCTCTTTTTATTTTTGTTTGTTATCCTTCCTTTCTTTCTTTCTTTCGGCAGGGACAATTTCTACATTATCATTATAAGGAAGTAACTCCTGTGATGGTAATTGAAATGAGATACTAATGACATAGTACAGTAATTCCTCTTTTGTTGTAAGTTGTTACCTTGTAGGTACACAATGCTAAGACAATCTGTATTTTTCATGAGTCTTCGAGCAACGAAGATCCAGTAAGTTCCTCAACGCCTACCATCCTAAGCTCTAAGGGAAAAAAATAAGAATTAAAAAGAAAAAACTAAAAAAAAACAAAGCAAAAAGATCAATAAAAGAAAAGTGTAATGACTAGATATGGTGGTCCTCAGCTACGAATAAGTTGGCTAGACGACTAATAAACCAACGTAGCTGCTATATAATTACTACAATCAACAAAGATAGGAACAAGTCAAGATATATATAGGTGGGAAGAAGCATAGCCCACCCTAATAAGAAGCAAAAAATGTTACTGCCATGAGTTCCAGACTGAACTTAGTAAACCAACCAAAAAATATTCATGGACTATGAAAATGTGAATTATAAATCAGTCTCGCGTTCAAGTCCCAAGTCCCTAGATATCTCTCACCATCAAGCCTAGAATGGCACAACGTACTGCCAGAATTGGACCCTCCCCAATTTACTTCTTTACATAGTCGAGCTTTGGAGTAACTATTTTCAGCTAAAAGTCTTGGACAGTAAGAGAGTTGTTCTGTCATCTCTACTGCACATAAGGACAATCCAGCCTTTGACTCTTCTAAGAAACCTCCAATAGGAATGGAACCTTGTCAGTATCTCAACATTTCTTAGAACAATGTCCTAAAATTCAAGCACTCCATTACAGTTTTCACCATCTGAGGCTCATAGAAAGCTGCAGGAAAAATAAAGAGGTAGCTATGCAGCTTTGATAGAAGTTCTATTCAAATATTTTGCTTTTGCACCATAATTTTATGAGGAACTTCTTTAGAGCCTAAAATTTAAATATACGAAAATGGCATTCAGAGATAGAGATCAAGAAAAAGACTACAATAGTACAATTTACATATATAACAGGGGTAAATCCTAATCATAGAAAAAAAGAGATCAGCTTCAAAACAAACGGCAACAGCATCTAGAATACGAACCTATTGTTCCTTGGCCCTCTTCCTGGCCAAAAATCTCTCCTTAGCTGCAGCTACAGCATCCTGATTTCTTTTGTGATGGTCAACCTTTGGTTGATCGCTCACCACAGATTCAGTGATAGCAGTTGGACCATTATCAGAAGCTCCTTCTACAGCCTTCTCTTCAGACAAACCATCTTGATGAGGCTTATCTACCAGTTCAGTCCTTTCCTTACGAGGAGGAGAAACAGAAGCCTCGTGATCTTGCCTCTTTATCTCCCTAGAAACCTGTGGATGTGCATCCGCTGATGATGAAGGTCTTTCTTCTGTCTGAACTGCTACCGGTTCGTGATGCTTCTCGGACTTCTTAGACTTCCCCTCTTCGCCACCAAAGGCAACATTTTTCGTAAGGTTAAAGTAAAAATCGCTGATGTCAGTCTTCTTGGTAACCTGTCAATAGATTAAACATTATCAGAACAAAAATTCAATATGTTCTGATAGGCATCACTCTCAGATCAATAAGGAGACACTAATCTATGTAAATTGCAATGGAGAACATTAAATTCTTTTTGTTTACTGAGTAACAATCAACTGATGTACTAACTTCTGTTTAGTGATGATTATTTCTTGTGAAGTGTTGTGTGTTAAACCAACATTCTCTAAGCAAGGAAAGCAAGATCAAATGCTTTTGACCGTACAATAAGCATTGCCAGCAGTTCATATAGTTTCATTCTTTTTTTCCTTTTGACATCATTAGTTGTAAGGTGGCTTTCAGCACTTTCTATTGAAGCTTTTTTTACTGTACAATAAGCATTAGCAGCAGTGTATATAGTTTCATTCTTTTTTTCCTTCTGACGTCATTAGTTGTAAGGGGGCTTTCAGTACTTCCCTTTGAAGCTTTTCTGTTATCGGTAACGCAAGGAATTTCATAGATGTAAATACCGCATTAGGAGAAGATGAGTGAGCACATCCAAAAAAAAAAAAAAAGGAGAGAGAGAGAGAGCTTTACTGTGAACGTAATGCACTAATAAAGTCAACAAAGGCATCTGGCTCTATAACATTTTCCGCATCCTTGATCACCAAAACGTAAGCAAAAGAATACATTTGATATTGACATAGAAAAAATCTCCTTCATGTTTTCAAAAACTATAGCATTTTGTACTTTTGGTTGAAGCTACCTAGACCAAGTTGAAACTGTGGGGAGAAGTAAATGCTTTAATGTCATTTTCCAGTATCTATTAAATTTTACTAATGCTTCTGTGAAAGTATAGGAGCAGGTTGGATGAAATAGAGGGTCGCGTCTGGTGATCCTATGCGATAAGAGAATTTCACCTAGACTTAAGGGTAAGTTCTATAGAGTAACTGTGAGACCGGCAATGCTGTATGGAGCTGAGTGCTGGCCAGTCAAGAGTGCCCACGTCCAGAAGATGCAAGTAGCCAAAATGCGGATGCTTAAATGGATGTATGGGCATACAAAGAAAAATAAGATCAAGAATGAAATCATATGGGACAAGGTGGGAGTGGCCTCGGTGGTAAATAAGATGCGGGAACCGAGGTTAAGATGGTTTGGGCATGTGAAAAGGAGGGGCACGGATTCCCCTGCCCCAGTGAGGAGGTGCGAAAAGTTGGCGATACTGAGTCTACGGAGAGGTAGACCAAAGAAGACTTGGGATGAGATTATCAAAAAAGACTTGGCTAACCTCCAGATTACCGAAGACATGACCCTAGATAGGAGTACGTGGAGGTCAAAGATTAGGGTAGAAGGTTAGATTGCAATTGAGTAATTTTTGTCGTATATGTTATTTCAATCTTCGTATTCACCGCTGTTATTGTTGTTTTTGTTCCCTTTGGTAGTCTTTAGTTTATATCCAACACTTCCTGCATCATGTTAATTACATCTTGAGTTTTTTCGAACATGTTATTTGCGTCTTGATTTATTTGCATCTTGATTTGTTTCGTTAGCTGAGGGTCTACCGGAAACCGCCTCTCCACCTTGGTGGAGGTAAGAAAGGTGGCTTTACAGAAAGATTTACCGGCTGGAACAGATAATGACTATCATCATACTCTTTTCTGCCGAAGTTAACTTAAGATCTTGCTTAAACATGCTCTATCATCATGCAGATGTCGCACGATAAGGGCACTGTCAGGAGTAGAACTAAATTATGGAGACATACAGCATACATGGAAGGCTAAATAAATACCCATAGATGTTGAAATTTCACAATATGATGCAGCACGAGGGAACTAAAGATATGCAAGGGAGAAGATGATGCAGATGTGACCCACAGGGGCTAAAGATATGCAAGGGAGAACAAAAGAGATAATGCAGATGTAACCAACTAGCACAAGTAAAATGAAAGAATTTTAACTTACATCATCTCTCTCCTCTCGTAGCTCACGAAGACGCTCTTCCTCCAACCATTTAGCCTGCTCTTGAAGTTTCCTCTTGTAAGCAGCAGTTACAAACTTGTCTTTGTCTGCAAAGAGATGATCATCTTTACTCCTCTCTTTGGCAATTTTCCTCTCATAAACGATCTCATGCTCCCGTTCTCGCTGTTTTGCCTTCTCCATTAGCATCTGGATATATTTTGGCTGGAAATGTAGAAGTTCAGAAACAGGTGAGGGAACAATTTTCGTTTCATTTGAGTACAGAGTGAAGCAATTAACTCTATAATCGAATGCACAGAGAGTTACTGCATGTCCAGATATTCATTAAAAAGGAAAAAGTAAATCACAAAGAGAGTAACAAAAGTAAAGTAATATATAGCTCCAGTTTCGCAGGAAAAACTTTGAGGGAAAAAAACAGCAGTCTAGACCTTCAGGAAAAAGATAACGCCAGACAAAAGCAGAAAAGATTGAATGGATTAGTATAACCACTGGGAAAAGCAAAAGTCCCTCCTATATTTCGCACATGATTTATCCACTAAAAAACTTCTCTTGCATCTTTTAGTTCCTCTACTTTTTTCTGTTTTAGTTCCTCTAATGTGAAAGAAAATTTACCTTAGTATGAAAAAACAGTTCAACGAGTAGCTTAATTACAGAGTCTTGGATTAAGGATAAGAAATCATAGAAGGGAATACACTCAAGAAGTAACACTTCCCTTTATCCCTTCATTATTCAATTCACAAGGAAACCACACCTTATCCTAGTACGTTACTGCCTAAGCCACAATAACATTTCAAGAGTCTAAGGTTCTAGAGGTAAATCAGGATATATTTTGGAAGGCTTCAAGTTGTATCGACTTGAAAAAGTAAAATCTCAAAATCCAGTTCCATTATAGTCTAACACAGTACTGCAGAAATTATTTCAACTAAATGATTCCAGATCTGAACACGATCAACTTAGGACCTCTAAGGACATAACTCACTAAGATACAGAATCAATCCTCCATAAGGGATTTTGATTTTTGGTGTAATTAAATTTATCAGATAAGCCCAGTGATGAAATCAGGTAATCAGTAAATGATCTCTTGTTCATTAGATACTCTCAACTAAAGATTAAGTCTGGTATGATATGAGGTCCAAGGATAACTCAAATATGCATCATAGAATTGCAAACTATGTACACTTGCTTCTTTGAAAAGGTTCTCAATGTAAGCCGACAAGGCAATCACTCTAATTTGGAATTTTCCCTGCTTGTTTTCCAGGGATAGACCCATGTAGGATAACAGGGAATACCCTCTTTGCTGAAGAGATAGATACTTTCTAGAGGACACTATATTTCGCCTTCAAAGCTTTGAGCTGTCTGCCAAGCCTTTCTTTGGGGAGCTAGCCTTAGAAGAGGATTGAATCTTGCTTCAAGCGATAGGGACGACCTCAGCTTTCAAACGGAACAACATAGCTGCTTCCCCTTATAGATTCCGAAGCAATTTAGTATCTATTTTGTAAACGGCAATATAATGTCTACTTAGATCTACACCACTTTCTAAGGTTAATACAACTCCGAGGAGTTGGATCCATCACAACCAACAAGGATCATTCACAAATATAATCTAGGTAGCTGCACACAATACACCTGTAGTGTCTCTGACATCAATGAAGGCAGTCAGGCACAGCCATTACGCACCCCTCCAACTATATGCTGATCTCAGAATAAAACTTAAGGAGGACACAACTACGACAAGGAAGCTACACCAACAGGAGAAAATCGTCTGGCTGCAAAATATCTATTGTTCTATGGGAAAACGATGAGAGGACTACCCAGCTAAATTATATGTAAGCCAACTCAGGATTTGATACTCAGTCTGTTTTGTGAACTCAATTCCACTTAACACCACATTGTTTCATCACTCCACCAAGTATTTTTCTTCCCAATATAACAAGAAAGCTTACTAGTGGGAAACAAAATTCTAGAAAACCAACTAATTTCACACGGTTGCAACAACTAATTACAAAAACATTCATGAGTATTCTCTACAAATTTTTTCTAAAGGTATCCTGTGCAAACTTTAAATTGTTTCGCAAAGCAAAGATCAAAAAGCTCTTTTTCAAGCTGCTTATTCGAAAACAGTAATGGCTTGGCTTCAGGTCGCGAATGGAAGCGCATTTTTTTATTGCAGCTAGGGCGCCCCTTTTCTTTCTCAAAGTCAACTTTCTCCTTTCCTTTGTCCCTATCCGAGGTAGAATAACTCCTCCATCTAGCGCATTCACTCGTTTTTTCTTTCTGATCGGCCAATGGCCGGGTAAAAGACTCCACACTCCAACGGGATACGGACTTCTAACTCAAGCCTACTGCTTTACTTGTTCTGTTTCATGAAAATATATCGGACATATCTAAAAAGAAGGCAAAATATGAATTCAAAACAATACCCTTCTCTCTTCGCGATCCTGAGCTCGAGGTTGGACAGCCTTCACTTTCATATCATCATAAACTCCATCATAATCGAACACTGAAGGGTCCTCTTCTAGAGCCTTCTTATGTTGTTCTTCAATCTGCCAAAAAGGAAACACAACACAGAATAAATCAATGGAGTTACAACTTACAAACCTAATAACTTCCTCTCTAGAGTCCTACATATTTTTTCTTTTCTTCGTATAAAAACACTCCCTCCGTCCCAGTTTATGTGGCACACTTTCCTTTACAACATGTTCCAAAATGAATAACGTCTTTCTGCATTTAGTAAGTAATAATTTAACTTCAAACTTCTCATTTTAACCTTAATAATATGATTTATAGCCACACAAATATCAATGGCTTACTTAGATCACAAGTTTCACAGATGTCATTTTTTAAATTGTTTTTCTAGTTTCTTCTCTAATCGAATGCGAAAGATTACCTTTTGATTTACTAGAAGCAGAAGCGGAACTAGTAGCATGGTATCAAACCGACTATTTCAGGCATCAAATATGGTCTAATTTTACAAGTAGTAATTATGATTCAGGTGAAGAAAAAGTAAGGTTATTTATTTCGGGCTTTAAAACCTGTAGTTCTAGCAGTCGACTCGGTTTTTTCAATTAGTTTCCCGTTCTTGATAAAAGGTAGTAACAAAGATGAAATACGAGCTTGTTTTATAGCAAGAGTAATTAATCAATTTTTTTTCAGCGTCAATCTATTCACTCATCTCGATAATATTTTTGTTGTTCACTAATAAATCGACAGTCAAACACCTCCACATAAATCGCGACACAGAAGGTGTTAATAAAAGGCATGTCATAAACATGGTCCGCGAGCAAATAGTACTACTAGAACAGGTAAATGTGATTGATAAAAATTCTTTACACTGACGGTGTATATAAAAAAAAGCTTACATCTTTGAGAGCTTTATTTTTGGAGGCGTGACGAGAAATTTCTTTCTCCACGTCATCATCATCAGCATCCCCAAAACCAAGTGCTGGTGTAGGAAGGGGAGGCCTAGTGGACCCCTGTTTCTTCTTCTTCTCTCTTAGCTGTAACCCGTATCCTGACTTTTTCATCCTTCTCTCTATTAACAATTAATCTTCAGCTGTTAAATATAATTGCAATATATAGAAACGAAAATTTTGTATAATTTTATAAATTGTTATAATTACTTACCGGTCTTTTGAAATTTAGAGCTGCCGGAAGAAGGTGGCGGGGAGGGGAATCCGGCAATGATTGTAACATTACCGGGTTTGGACCATGTTGTGAATCAAGACCAAGTGAAGTGAACTATCAGAGAGGAGACCAAGCTAATGGCCCAAAAGAGATCAGACGTGGGCTAAGAAACAGGCAGCCCAATAAGTTGTTAGAAGACTACTTATGGCACAAGTCTAAATGATGACTCACAGGAGGGGACCAAGAATATTCCTAGTTAGTTATATAGGGTCAGTGTTAGTGGAGCAGAGTAACAAAGATGATATGATCAGTCTAATTTCCCATCCCCTTTCTCTGTATCCCTCATCTCCTTCTTCTGTGTCTTCTCACCCCCCTTCCTTCCCTTTATCCTAGTATTTTAACTTCAGCAATTTTATCCTTGTAATTCCTATTATATATTCAGTCAATCGTTGGGTTATCCTTATTAAGAAAACGTGTTCATTCCATTTGGTGCTTTCATTGTTTCGAGCTCCATGGAAGATCACAAAAAAAAAGGGTTGTCGGAGACGTCGGGTTGTTCTTCAGAATATTCTAAATTGTCAGATCGTATGGATGCCTTACAAGACCTGGTTCATCAGTTTATGTCTTCAGTCGCTAATCAATCCGCCTCAGCTGAACCACCCCCTCCTCGTGCTATGGAGGTTTGTTTGACCCACGGCAGTACTGCTGCGTCGCCGGTGGCGATACGTCATAAACCAGCCTCGGTGGAACTTAGTCGTTTTAATGGACAAAACCCAGAATCCTGGTTGTTTCAAGCGGAGCGATATTTCGAGTTCTATTCAATCGGTCCTCAGTATCAATTATCCTTAGCCTCGTTTTCCTTGGATGGGGAGGCTCTTGAATGGTATCGTTGGTTATACCGCAATAAACAACTTAGTGATTGGTCCCATTTTGCTGAAAAGTTGCGTCTCCGGTTCCGTGACAAGTCGCTAAAATCACCAGAGGGACGTCTTTCCAAGCTTCAACAGACCACAACGGTTGCAGACTATCGGGCCAGATTTGAATCCGTATCCAATGAGACGGTATGGTTGCCCGACATTTTTCTTCTTGAATGTTTTATTTCAGGCTTAAGGAAAGATATTCATGATGAAGTGGCCGTTCGTGAGCCCACTACGTTAGAAGAAGCAATTCGTCTAGCTCATATGTATGAAGAAAAATTTGACTCAGCTCAAAAACCCACCCGACCCGCATTTGCCCGAACTCAACCACTTTTGCCCACCCCCACAACCAACTACTCCACCCCATACACCAAACCCTCCTCCTCTTTTTACCCTAACCCCAAAAATTCCACAGCCGCCCCATCTTCCTTATCCAAAATCCCCTTTCGCCGATTGTCGATGACTGAGTTCCAAAGTCGCCGCGAGAAGGGCTTATGCTACAATTGTGACGAACCATATGGACCCAACCATAAATGCAAGGCTTTACCACAGCTGCTTCTCATTGAAGATTCCTCCGACTCTTTGATCGAATTGCCCGATTCTTTTTCACCGGATGATTTCTTGGCTGAAGAACTTCAATGTCTTGAAGTCCAAAATCACTCCGCCATTTCTTATCATGCTTTGGCCGGCGGGCATTCAGTGACCACCCTGCGTTTTGTGGGACATATTAGGGGTTCACCGGTGCAAGTTTTGGTCGACGGGGGCAGTACACATAATTTCATCCAGCCTCGTGCTGCGAAATTCTTAAATCTGGAGATTGACCACTCACCATCTTTCTCAGTGGTCGTGGGTAATGGACAACGATTACGTTGCGAAGGAGTGGCTTCAATGGTGCCCTTGACAATTCAAGGGTGTGACCTTCAACTGGATTTACATGTGCTCCCAATGCAAGGAGCTGATGTGGTTCTTGGTGTGTCATGGCTAAGTACTCTGGGTCCGATACTTACAGATTATTCCAAACGTGTCTTTGAGTTCTGTTTCAACGGTATCAAGTTCAAATGGCTTGGAGAACCACCGTTGGAAGCTCAACCGGTTCAATTACAAACAATTCGTCGCTTAACTGATACCGAGGCAGTTTCCTCTTACTTTTGCCTCTTCCTCCTTAATGAGGAGTCCCCAGGACCTCCTCCTCAACCTCCTGATCTGTTAGCTTTGTTGGAATCCTTTGAGGATGTCTTTAACAAGCCTAAAGGGTTGCCTCCGCAAAGAAATCAGGACCATGCTATTCACTTAGTTCCTGGGGCTGGACCTGTGAATGTCAAACCTTATAGATACCCGTATTTTCAAAAGCAAATTATGGAGAAGCTGGTCACTGAAATGTTATCTGAAGGTGTTATCCAACCGAGTACTAGTCCGTTCTCTTCTCCAGTTCTTCTTGTGAGGATGAAGGATGGAACATGGCGCTTTTGTGTCGACTATAGGGCTCTCAATACCATCACGATACGTGATAGATTTCCTATTCCTACAATTGATGAGCTATTTGACGAGTTACATGGGGCGCAATACTTTTCGAAATTGGATCTTTTATCTGGATATCATCAAATTCGGGTACGACCCAACGATGTTGCCAAAACTGCATTTCGCACTCATGAAGGGCATTATGAATTTTTGGTCATGCCATTTGGATTGTCCAATGGACCCTCGACATTTCAAGCTACCATGAATTCTGTCTTCAAGCCCCATTTGCGACGCTTTGTTTTGGTGTTCTTCGACGACATACTGGTTTATAGTCGCTCTTGGGAACTTCATTTGGAACACTTGGCCACTGTTTTACAGCTGCTCCGAGCTCACCAGTTAGTAGCTAAGAAATCAAAATGTCTTTTTGGCCAATCTGAACTCGATTACTTGGGACACGTCATTTCAAATCAAGGATTGGCAGTGGATTCCTCCAAAATTCAAGCAATTCAACAATGGCCACCCCCAAAGAATGTCAAGGCTGTTCGGAGTTTTCTAGGACTTGCTGGATACTATCGACGTTTTATCAAGAATTATGCTACCATAGCAAGTCCATTGACAGATCTTTTGAGGAAGGAACCGTTTTCTTGGAATTCTGACGCCCAAACTTCTTTTGAAGCCTTGAAAGACAAACTTAGCCACACGCCGGTGTTGGCTTTACCAGATTTTTCGCAGCCCTTTCAAGTCGAAACCGATGCTTCAGGATTAGGAATTGGGGCTGTCTTGTCCCAAAATGGACACCCCATTGCTTTCTACAGCCAAAAGTTATGTGCACGAATGCAGCGTGCATCAACTTATCATCGCGAAATGTTCGCCATCACACAAGCCATAAGCAAATGGAGACAATACCTTTTGGGCCGTCGTTTTACTATCTATACGGATCAACAATCCCTCAAGAATCTCACTGACCAAATCATTCAAACTCCGGAACAACAAAAATGGTTGGGAAAATTGTTGGGCTTTGATTTTAATATAGTTTACCGCCCTGGCAAGACCAACAAGGTGGCTGATGCCCTTTCCCGTTCACCTGAAGGTTCTCTCCATGCACTCTCTTCAAGAGTTTTTGATTGGGTACATGAAGTAAAAGCTGCCGTGCAAACACATCCTGAGTTATTGGCCATTCGCACGGGACTAGAAGAGGACCCCTCAACCTTCACGGATTTTGTGTTGCGTGAAGGGCTATTATTCTTTAAAGGAAGACTGGTCTTGCCCTCTGACTCGCCTCTAAGGCTGCGATTGTTAGACGAATTTCATTCTTCTCCGGTGGGTGGTCATGCGGGAGTGACTCGCACATTTCATCGCTTATCTTCCAACTTTTATTGGCCTCGTATGAGAAAGGATGTTCAAGCTTATGTTTTGTCTTGCCAAGTTTGTCAACAGATGAAAGATATCACTATGGCTCCCGCGGGTCTCTTGCAGCCTATTCCAATTCCTGAGATGGTTTTTGAGGAGATCTCCATGGATTTTATTACTTGTTTGCCTAATTCTAAGGGCAAGACAACAATCATGACCGTGGTAGATCGATTGTCGAAATATGGTCATTTTATTCCCTTACCAGCTTCGTTTAATGCCCAATCAGTGGCTTTGGCCTTTATCTCAGAAATCATCCGTCTCCATGGTCCTCCAAGGGTAATTATCACGGATAGGGATCCAAGATTCCTTCATTCGTTTTGGCAAGAAATTAACAGGCTCCAGGGTACTTCTTTGGCTATAAGCACCGCATATCACCCTCAGTCCGACGGGCAAACTGAGGCCTTAAACAAATGTCTCGAGCAATATTTGCGTTGTTTTGTAGCAGAGAGTCCACATGAATGGGTGCCTGCTTTACCTTGGGCAGAATTCTGGTACAATACTGCCTTTCAAACATCTGCAGGCCTCAGTCCATTTCAAGCTCTTTATGGACGTGAACCCCCCTCAGTCGCTCGTTATTTACTTGGCAGTGCTTCGGATGATTTGGTTGAAAAGTACATGTTGAAACGTGACGAGGTCTTGGATTTACTGAAGCATAATTTACTCAAAGCTCAAGGTAGGATGAAAGCTGTAGCTGATGCAAAACGGACTGATGTGCAACTTGAAATTGGTGATTGGGTCCATGTTAAATTAAAGCCTCACAGGCAGCATTCTCTTCGTCTGCAGAAGCACACAAAGTTGGGTAGAAAATTTTTTGGACCATATAAAGTTATCAAACGTGTAGGGCCTGTTGCTTACAAGTTGGAACTGCCTTCTGAAGCTCGCATTCACCCGGTTTTCCATGTTTCACTCCTCAAGAAGTGTGTTGGAAGCCCAGCTGAACAAGTCACTCCGCTCTTCGTTAATCCAGATGTTCCATCAGCACCAAACCTTGAGGACAAGGTCTTTAATTGGGAAGGGAGTAATGTTGTGAATCAAGACCAAGTGAACTATCAGAGAGGAGACCAAGCTAATGGCCCAAAAGAGATCAGACGTGGGCTAAGAAACAGGCAGCCCAATAAGTTGTTAGAAGACTACTTATGGCACAAGTCTAAATGATGACTCACAGGAGGGGACCAAGAATATTCCTAGTTAGTTATATAGGGGTCAGTGTTAGTGGAGCAGAGTAACAAAGATGATATGATCAGTCTAATTTCCCATCCCCTTTCTCTGTATCCCTCATCTCCTTCTTCTGTGTTTTCTCACCCCCTTCCCTTCCCTTTATCCTAGTATTTTAACTTCAGCAATTTTATCCTTGTAATTCCTATTATATATTCAGTCAATCGTTGGGTTATCCTTATTAAGAAAACGTGTTCATTCCAGACCAGATACGAGTATATGAGATCACCGGTTTATTTCGGCCAAAGTGCACGAATAGCCACTTTTGCCGGTGGTCTTAGATTTGAGGCAACTTTTTTATTGATTTTACCTGAGGGGCCATTTTTTGGAACTTCAATTCTTGTTGGCTGAATTTCAAACCTTGTGGGCTGGATTTCATGCCTAAGGTACTAAGGTGTGAAGTTCAACTTTAGCCCGCAAAGGCTGAACTTTTAGATATAGAATACGTAAACTAACTCTTATGAGCTGAAGTTGAACTTCAAGCCACAAAGATTGAAGTTACAAAAAGCGTCCTTCATGCAGAACAAGTAAAAAAAGTGGCCTAAAACCAAAGCTAACCGACAAAAGTAGCTTGTGTGCGAAATTTGACCCTTTAAAAAAATATGGTATTTAGTTCAAAAAGTCATAGTGCATCGCGATTAAAGGCGTTTTTGTTACAAAGTTCTTCCGTTGGGATTGAAAGCTAAATACGGGCGATCACCAGAAGATTTCAAGATATTATATGCTATACTTTAACGAAAATTAAAGAGAGAAAATAAATAAATAACGACATATATGTGGCTGAAAATAGCATTTTGCAAATAATTTAAGCTAATATATTGATTTGGAATACAACTCTTTCAGAGAATAATACAATTATATTCATTGGTCGAGCTTCAAAAATCTATATGTTTAAGAAACTAAAGTTAGCAACCTTAAGAATGCGTTAATTGCGTAAAGATATTTCGGATAGAAAAGGAAAGGAGAAAAATAGAGATTTTGTAGAGAGGAGAGGAGAGTTGTTCTAATGTTTTTTGATATGACTATACAATAGTAAGAAATCATAATTATTTTTTTATGGATTTTTTACATAAAAGTACAAGTTTTAGAGTTTAATTACCAAACATAGCAATATTTTAGTAAAATTATCCTATATAGAGGAAAACACAAGAAAATTACAAACATAGCAAAAACATAGCAATATTTTCCCATAACATATCAAACCCTTACATTCTTCCTTATATTTCCCCCACTATCACTTTTGCTCCTCCCATTTCTCCTTATTTCACTTTTTCCCCCACCATTTCCCCCCAATTTCACTTCTACTCCTCTCATTTTTCCCAATTTCACTTTTCCTCATCCATCCTCAATGTATCTCGTTGAATATCACTATTTCTGCACTGTATCAACTATTTTTGCACCGTATCTAACTATTTATGTACCATTTCAACTGTTTCTGCAGCACCGTATCTAAATGTTTCTGCACCGTTTCAACTGCTTCTAACAGTTTCTGCACCGTTTCAACTGTTTCTGCACCGTTTCAACTGTTTCTGCAGCACCGTATCTAACTGTTTCTGCACAGTTTCAACTGTTTCTGCACCGTTCAACTGTTTCTGCAGCACCGTTTCAGACTGTATCAACTCCATTTCAGACTGTATCATAGTATTTCATTGTCGTTTCAGACTGTATCAGACTGTTTTAAACTGTATCAACTCCCGTTTCAGACTGTATCAGACTATTTTAAACTGTATCAACTCCCCGTTTCAGACTGTTTTAAATTGTATCAACTCCCGTTTCAGACTGTATCATCTCTGTTTTAAACTGTATCATTCTATTGTTTTTATTGTTTCTGAAAGAAGTAATTAAACTTGTACTTTTATCAGACTGTTTCAACAACTATTTTAGATTGTTTCAATGTTGTTTCAGACTGTATTATACTGTTTCAACGCCGTTTCAGACCGTATCAGACTGTTTCACCAACTGTTTCATATTGTTTCAATGTTTCAGTGAGCACACAGAAGAACAAATAGAAGAACTACATAATCAAGTGGCAAAAATATACGATATCAAACCCAGAAATAATAAACGAAATATCTGGATAAACAAGCTTAAGCAAAAGACAAACAGAAAGAAAGTGCCAAGAAATCCAAGTAGATCTCGGCCAAAAATCCAACAACAATGTCACAAAACAAAAAAAGTAAAGTAAGATAATGTACTAATTCAAGCTGCTATTACATATGTACAAACTAACATCTACTCTGTTTCAATCTGTAGGAGCATTCGAATGACTCTCTTTAAGCTACTCCACGTCTGTCATTTGTCAATTTAAGCTACTCCACGTCGAATGTACTACAACTAGATTCGTGGTAAGAATGATTCCATTTCTGGAAAGCACATTATTCCTCTTCTTTCCCTTAAGCGAAAAGTTTCTGGAGAAAAATCACTGGTTTTCGGCACTGGTGTGTGTAGGCAACACAGAACTGCTGCGATTCATACGATTTCGCCACTGTTTTGGTCTGATCTACACCAAAGGAAGCATTTTCAAGGGTAATTGAGTTCAGATCTGGAAAGTAGGGGTCAAGACAAGTTCGGGAAGGTATGATACGGTATTTCCGGCGGCCAAACGGCGGGGGCCGATGGCGGACCGCCGGCGGACATGCAGCGGCGACTGTTGGTTGTCCTTTCAAGTGAGCCATGGAATTTTACAAAAGTTTTGGCCAGCTTTGCTGAGCTATTAGGGGTGGAGTGAGCAAATGGGAAAATAAACTTTATATAGCTAGGGTTTTGACAAATTTGCTAGGAAAAATAATGCTATGCATTGTAATTAGAAAATTATTGCTATTTTTTTGTAATTAAAGATGAAAATTTGTATATTTGTGTAAAAAAACCCTTTTTTTACTAACCCTTTTTTATATTTAAAATTTTCTAAGACATATCAAAGTCAATTGTTTGCCTGCTGTCACACAAATGTAGTTTCACAAATTTGCAATAATAAAAACTTATTATTTGAAAACGCACATGAAGCAAATTTATATAGTTTGTATTGGCTTTTTAATTTGTTTCAAAATAATTTTCTTTATCAAAATAACTTTCTTAAAGAGTTAGCATTCACAAGTTAAATTACATTAATAAAGAACTATTACATGAAGAATATGATAACATTCATTTTTATATTCCTTTATTAAATTTATATCTCATTCCTTTATATTTAATTTGCATTTGTTTGAATATGATGGGAATTTGTGATATGTGTTAGTTCCATGATGACATAAATTTAACTTAATTAGAGAAACATGATCAATAATGATTCAAGGCATAGTTGTTTTGTAGTTGAATATGAACCATCCCACTTAAAGAAGCAGATCAATGAGTTGGTGCCAAGTTTTATCCAAGTCATCCGAGTTAGCAGAAACTAGTCGAGAAGTTTTCTTTTGGAGCACAAGCACACAGGAAGAACAACAGCAAATAAATCTGTTGACTATTATTCATTTGGTGCACATACAGTTTTGACATACCTGCATTACATGGTGATAACACCAAAATTGTGCCCCAACTCGCAGTAAAAGGGCATAAAGAGTTGTAAAGACGATTTTAGCTAGCGACAAACAAGCCCCTACAATGAACTCTTACTTGCAATTAACCAAATATGCATCCCACCCTTGAAGCCGGTACTCACGAGCTGTCTCTGCCGGGTTGGAGGCCTTTATAATTCCACGGCCAACGATGATAACATCACTGCCTCTATCCCCAATTACCTGAAACCATAATTTCTGACGGTGAGAGCTCTGCTATAACAGTTCTATGTCGCATTAAAACTAGAACAATTCTAATAAAACCAACTTAAAGGTCTTCAATTACGGTAAACTGCAATTGAGACAGGTGGCGGCTTTATACGTGCAGCAAGCCCAATCTGTAGGGAGAAGGATGAAACCAACCCCACATTGAACAGAAAAAGATTTTCCCCAGAGTATGATTTTACAAATGCTCCACCCCAATGAATATATGGCACTCAAATAATACCACAACACATGCAGTCCCTTGCTGTCTAAGCATATATTGCCAGCATATGACAACCCATATCCAGCCCCCAGGGCCTAGGCTTTGGTCTAACTGTAAGAACTAAGAACGCAGCTTAGGATGTGTAGGTGTTGCGGGTTCGAACTCTAGTACTCTACCTCGCACAAAAGCCTAGTATTTGCATGGAAAAGGGTAGATGGGTAGACCCACTATCTACCTAGTTTTGAACCATGCACCCACTGGCCCTCAGGGATTTCTAGGTCATAAAAAAATGACCATTCATATCCAAGGGCTAAGTATAGAACACATGTCATAAAATTAGTTTTGCAACAGTCCAAAATCATTCATTCACTAAGAAATTCATTTCACATGCACATTTCAAAAACTAAATCATCCAGGTGAAATCCTCGGCATAAAAGTCATCTTATGGATGAAACTTCCTTCTCTATTTCTTCATAAAAATTTGGCTTTTCTAGTTTAATGTTGTGACGGAAGAATCTTTTATAATTTCACAAATACTGTATATTCATGAAAAGGATAAGAGGTTTAGACAAATTCCAGAGTACAATAAGCTTTAGAATAGATGAGTCTTATAGTATACTGGAGAAAGATGAGGCAATTCAAGCATTTACATATGGCAAATCAACAAGTGTTGAGTGGAGATCCAACTAGAATAGGTTGAGGCTATAATTATGCCTGCTTGCCTCACTTAGGCAAGCAAGCCTGGTGAAAATGTATTGGGGCTCAATGCCTCGGTTTATTTGTACTTGCTTCAGTGGCAGTCTCTCTAATACTCCCTCCGTTTCAAAAAGGATGAACCTATTTCCTTTTTAGTCTGTTTAAAAAAGAATGACCTCTTTCTAAATTTGGAAAGAAATATTCACTTTTACTCATCCCTAGATGATTTGTAGCCACACAAATATCTATAACTTATTTTAGACCACAAGTTTTAAAAGTCTTCTCTCTTTATTAAACTCCGTGCAAAGTCAAATGGGTTCATCTAAAGTGGAACGGAAGGAGTAGTTGTTACTTCATATTTTACAAACACATGCATCATACAAGCAATTGATTCCATCTAAAACAATGATAGAGTTATCTGTTCATAGATATGCTAACTTAAAAATGCACAATAGGATTTTTATCTTCGATGAGGGGACAATAGATGTTTACATAAAAGTAGGGTAGAGCCAAAACATCAAACTCACAGGAGAGCCTTCCAAGCACTTTCTAAGAATAGGCCATCAATTACTCAACCCCCCCCCTGCATCTAGGATTTTCCAACTACTTCAGTTACCAAGGGTACAAGCAGAGGCTTTGTGCCCATGCATGCCGTGGAGGCTAAGGTATATAAAGGGAGGGCTTTCAAACACCTAAAGAATGTCAGCATTCGATCTTTGACCAAGGTTTGCAGTTCATCCACACACCTGGGTTCCTACATATTTGAACTGAAATGCCATAGGCGCATCTGTACCACCAGGAAGCAACATTTAATCTATGATAATTACTAGATGGGCCAGGGATAGCCTAGCTACCAAGAACGGGTGGTGGTTGTCTTCTCTCACGTCTCTTATGGATTTGCGGGTCTCAATGGAAATGAGAAGGAAAAAGGAAAAGAATGGATAAGCTCTCCCTACCAATTTATATAACCTAACATTCTGCAACGAATCAGCAACTTCATGTACGCATGAAAGGACTAACAAGTAGGAAGACTGATCTTTTAAGAAAAGAAAATTAAGAAAATAAAGGAACATCTTATGGTAGAAATGGCTACTTACTGAATATGGAGTGTTATATTGTTGGCCTAGAGCATCTCCACCTTTTACCATTTGAACACCAGGTGTAGCATGGATGAGTGATGGGTTTCCAGGTCCATTAGGCCAAGAAGCAGGATTCACAGAGATGAACCCAATGACAAAATCTGAATGATCCTCGGCAATTTTTGCTGCTGCTGCTGTGTAATCTCCCTTGGCAAGGTTACCCGCAGAACTCATTTCAGCAAGAAGCAGAAGGCCCCTACCATGAGGCAAGCCCTACGTGGAGAACTACCAAATTAGATCAAAATAGGAATCTCCGTAGCTAAATTGCCTAGGTATCAGTAACACCAAACAAACCTTCAGTTTCAGGCCATCAACAATCCCTGGACCAGAAATGATGTGCGCATTAGTTATATCAGCCCAGTCCAAAATGCGAAAGATACCTCTGCAGAAGCACAAATCAAATTAGGGAGATTAACTTAAGCAAAACAGAACATGAGAAAGGATTAGCGATCTGGCATTCCCTCACCCTGCGTATTGCATTGTCACTGTATTTCCAATGTCAGCAAACTTACGATCTTCAAATATTAGAAAGTTATGTTTGTCTGCAATCTATGGAAGAAAAGAAACAAAGGTAAGGACTCGGCATAAACTTTAAAATCTTTATAAAGTGGTAATTGGAGAAAACAAGCATTACTTTTATGCCCTGTTCAACATTATTTTCCATTTAACTTGCTGCAACAGTTCATGTCAACCTAACATCGGCATGCATTATTCATACTCAGCAAGCACTTCTATCACATTGAATCCTGTTATAACGACCAAACATTTTGTCCACAGCTCTAGCTATTAGCCAACAAGGTCACTTTCAAGATAGTACAGAAACATAATGTACGCAGTGGATGCAATGATTCAACTCTTTAAGACAAAGATATGCAATCTTGCTGCCACCTAGCTCACATCTTATTCAGTATGTCATGCACATAACGAAGGCATAAAAGAATCCAGAAATATGTTTAAAAATGGTCCAAACAAATTCTGCACGAGCAAAAATGAAGCAATAACGACATCATCATCCACCAAGCATGTCAACAGTGCAGTAGTAACTTACCGATCTAAGCTTAGAGCCAAAATCGGGAGTGAAATCAGGCAAGATATCAACATGTGTTTTTAACATGCAGATTTCTGGTCCAACCTGCATTGGAAGATTCATTCGTCAAAATATTATACATGAAAGATGAAACGTAAAGAAATCATTTGACAACGATTAATTAAGAAAGCAGGTTTAGGACAATTCCTAAGCTAAATGCAGCTATCAGTCATAATACCCTAAAGTGTTGTACACCTCAAGTCTCATTTTCTCGGTTCATTCAACACCCATAGACAAGGTAATAATATAGAATCTACAAAACCTGTGACAAAAAATCAAATTTAACAAGAAAGAACAGCAGTGGGGTTGTAATTTTCATATTTAATTAGCCACTTTCCTTGTTTGCAGAACTTGTACGCATATACCTTTTGCTTACGGCTGATTACATAAAAACAATACCTTATTCAAGAATGATTACAAATCAAAGAAGAGAAAGGTAATTTTCATCACCTTGTCAGCAATATCTAGCAATTCAGCAGCTGTAGCCACATCAGCAGCCAGGCACAAGTTAGTCTCTTTCTGCACCATAATTTCAAACAACTTCTTCCCAGTAGGATTTTTTGCAATCTTTGCTCTCTCCTCATACCGTAGTCTGCTTTTGACCTTAGATTCTTTTACTGGCGCTGGAACAGCAACCTTGCGGTTCTCCTCCAAGAATATCATCACCATTTTTTCTGTTTCCTCTGAAACCCGACCTTTTTCCTTAAGTATCCTCACCATCTCAGTCAATTTTACCATTGAATGCAACGTGATTCCATTCTCAGCCAGATTTTCCCTCCCTCCTTGCTCTCTGTCAAAATTGACAATCATCAAACAAGTCAACCCTCAGGAAAAATCAATGGCTTAAGAATCATAGGAATCACAAATCCGTGCTACTTAAAATATCCAAATAAACCAGCAACATCAAATGTATGAAATAAGCCACTACACAATCCTCTCAACCTAGAAAGCAAGTACAATGGGTAGATTCCAACAAATTAAGAGCCCGTTTGGGTAAGCTTAAAAGTAGCTTAAAAGCACAAAAGTGCTTATAAGCTCATTAATGAGTGTTTGGTAACTCAAAAAGCAATGAGCTTATAAGCACTTTTGTGCTTAAAATAAGCCAAAAGTGAGAAGTTAGGAAATCCTAACTTCTCAAAAGTGGCTAATAAGCAACTTATGGCTTATAAGCTACTTATAAAAAGCTCACCCAAACGGGCTCTAAGAGACATCAATTTTCGTTTTCACTTGTGCTTATCACTTTAAGCTTATCTCAGAACTTAAACTTCTAAAAACATTGTGCAGGGTTCACAAATATAATATACCCTACATTTTCTATCCAGTTTTGTTTGAATTTTTATTCTAAGTTTCCATTCATTCTTCTAAAATGATACTCTATTCGTTTCATCTTTATACAGCGGAAACATCAACTAAATTTCCTATTTGTTTTTGTGCTTTATAACAAATTTTGATTGTCCTCAAAAGACCAGCATTATTACTATTTGGGACTGAAGCATCTTTTCTTAGACCATGATAATATTTTTTAAATACTCTTAGCTACCGAAAACTGTGAATCATCTAACTTTTATGTAGTTCTGTAAGTTTATTCAAAAGAATTAAGAAGTTAATGTTCGAATTGACCCAGTATGACCTCATACACCAAACCCAACTATTCTTCTATGGATGAAGCGACTATTTTAACTTCTTCCTAATAAACGCAATGCAATGCACTAATACTCTACCCAAACATGTCACTCTTAAAACTCCCTGAAAATCAAGCACCATTGATGATACTTCCAATTCATAATAGTGGATAGTGGAGGTGTCCATGCGAGGTTGCGCATCATCACACCATTACACATACCGGAACACAAGGCACGAAATCAAGTAACTTTATTAGCACTAATTCTCTATTTCTTTTCTCCTAACTACGAATTTTCCAAACATTTTCAAAAGTACAACATTAATTAACAAGATGTGATTATAATCTTGAAATTGTGGCAATGTTACCTACCTTTACCTAATAGTGTAAATAAATCTTTACAACTAACTGACGATGTATATAACTTAAACTCTTAAAAAACTGATCTGTCATAAAAAGAAATATTTCATTCGTTTCAGTTCATAAGTCATTGTTTGACTTTGCACAAATTTTAATAAAGAAAGCACGACTTTTGAAACTTGTGGTCTACCTATACTCAATCTCATTAAGGGTAACATGACAAATTCAAAGATAAATAATTTCCACATTGAGTCATTCTTTACAAAACGGACTAATAAGTAAATTGTGTCATTCTTTTTAACATCGTTAGTAGATTATACCTATCAATCATGACGACAGCATCAGTAACAGTTAACCCAGCAGCACGAAGCGGAGCAGCAGTCTCCAAAACGGAGGCCCCACTAGTAACCAAATCCTCAACAATAAGACAAACTTGACCAGTTTTAAAAGCACCTTCAATAGCTTTAGAAGTACCATAATCCTTAACTTCTTTTCTTCTCATAAGCATAGGCACATCATGAGCAGTTGAAATACAAGTAGCAATAGGCAAAGCAGTATACGGGACACCACAAACGACATCGTATTTAGTATTAAGCGAACCAACGAGGGTTTGTGAAATTTGAGTAAGGATTGAAGGGTAAGAAACTATTAAACGAAGGTCTATGTAGATTGGTGAAGAAATGCCTGATTTGAGCTTGAATTCACCGAATTTAACGGCTGAGATATCGTGGAGCTGGAGGATTATTGATTCCATTGTTTCGGATACCATTGTTGTTGTGAGGTTTTGCTGAGGTTTTAGTAGAGGATTAGTGGTGGCTGTCACTTGGCTAGAGTCCAAATTTGATGGGAAAATGATGTTTTATAGTGAGGGGTTTTAAGGATCCCTAATACTGTAACTATGACTTCAAAATATTTTAATGTTGGTATTTGAAAGTATGGTCCACCTGCAGATTATGTCTTGGAGTGTGTTAATATCTTAAGCTGTTACCTTTTATGAAAAAGAAAACCGTAGACTATTAGATCGTTTGGGTGAGCTTAAAAGCGGCTTATAACGACATCTCAGTTGTTAAATTCAGGGAATTCAAGCTTAAATCAGGCATTTTTTTAGCCGTTAAATGTTTGGTAACTTAAAAATTTATGAAATTATAAGCTTTTATGTGCTTAAAAAAATCAAAAGTGAGAAGTTATGATAAATTTTCTAATTTCTCAAAAAATGGCTTATACTTATAAGGTGCTTATAAGCCCACCCAAACAGGCTCTATGATGATAACTTTGAAATATGAGGGTTACAACCAAAACATACGCAGTGTTTAATTAAGGTGGAGATGTTGTTTTCGATAGACCCTCAGTTAAAGAATGAATCTTTGAAATATGAGGGTTAAAATATTTAATTCGATGGTGAATTTAATCATATATATTCATGTTTTTTAAAATAATATCTGCGTATTTTGAAACTATATAAATAGAAGTATAAGATATAATAATTAATAATTCAAAATATTTAAATAATGAGTAATTAAGAAAAGCATGGTTACAGAAGAACTTCTAAACTTGTTAAATTATTTTGTTGTCACGTATATTGGAATATGATGGGTACATACTACATCTATTTATGAACAATGTATTATGTAACAAAATTATTATTGTTAAGTCTGCTAATGAAGTTTCAAAAACAATAATAATAATAATTATTATTATGAAAGAACGTGCTTTAAAGAAAGAATGGAACTTTTAAAGTGAACAGAAGGAAAAAAAACACTCCTACAATTACTTTCGGCGCTTGCATAAAGCAGGATCTATCATTACCAAAAGAAATAATCGATACACATGTTAATTTAGTGAGTAATTTCTACATGTTAAACATTTTTCTCTTTGCACTTATGTTTGTGAAAGTTTTGTTGATAGTCTCTTCATTGGATTAATTTCATCGTGTGGTTTAACTTTATTTTCTCATTACAATACTAAAGTTTGTAGAGTTATTTTTATACTAATTTTTTTTTGGTAATTAAGATACTAATATATTACTTAATCAAAATGCGTACAGGGAACGAATTGTGTAGATGATATCCCAATAGTAGTGTTTGCAGGTGGTATAACATCGCCCATATCTAAACAGTTACATGAAGTAGTACTATTACAAAATGAAACTGATGAAATAAAAGATGAGACATTTGAGTGATTAATAAGTCTAGTTCTAAATCTGCCTTCACGATCCGGTTGGAACAACGCTTGTACAAAAGGTAGAGGATGATCCAAAAAAGTGGTGAAGTTGTCCCTTGGCAATGAGAGTGCATATTTAGCCATACAATCAGCAACAACTTTTGTTCCCTATACGAGTGCGGCCACTGTGGATGATTAGAGCTGGTGGAGCAAGTACCTGCAGTCATGTATTAAATGGAAGTAAGTGGGGCAGTTCGAGTCTAAAGATGATTGTGTGGAAAAAATATGTCACCTACTATTACGGGGATACGAGTCCAGCTGTCGAGACTAGACTTATCCTACAAGTCACTGAGTGCAAAGGATACACGCCTGTTCTACGAGTTACGACCGTTTAGGCGGTACAGGCGTAGGACAAAGGGCATACGTCGTGTCGCCTTAGGGTTACAGTCTCCTAGTTAGGGTTTCGTATATACCACCGCCTTGAGTTATAGGCCCATGGCCTTATTAGTCTTTATATTTTACCTTAATTAGGACATGGTATCCACTACTATAAATACCCCACCTTACATTGTGTTTTACATCAAGCGATTCACCATAAAATTCGGATATTCTCAAAGAATAAGACTACTTTACTTTTCTTGCTTATTATTTCTCTCTTTTACTTACTTTTCCGTTGTATTTACTGTATTACTAGTGATCTCATTCTAAATTAATTATTTAATCTAGGCGATCGATTTTAGGCATAAACAGTTTGGCGCCCACCGTAGGCCCCAGACAAATGTCGGTATTCTACAAAGGAAAAGACGCAATCATGTCTGATGATAGCAGCAACATTCGGAAGAACACTACAGACGTAGTAGATGAATCCATGAAGGATCCCAGTCTTCCCAACGTACAGCCTAAAGATCCCATTGAGCAACCGAAGGACCCTTCCCAAGATCCAATCAATGTCGCAAGTGATGGGGAAGGCGACCAACCGCAGGAAGGTAATACTGAATTCCGAAGTTTTCTTGTTAATCTCCTCAACACTATGTCAGAGCAACAACAGTGGAACTCGAACAATGTGGTCGAGGGGATATCCCAGAAGTTAGGGGCGATGTTTACTGGATCGTCTCAAGGGCCAGCATCCCTGCGAGGACCAGCGCCCACGAACCATTCGCCAGCATCCGTCCCTAACCGCAGGCTAAACATAGATGCCACCCCTAAAGGATCATCAACAATCAACAATCAAGATCTTAAGGGAACGTCTGTCATCCAGGACCTTATAAAGGAGATGAAGGCCAGCCATGACCGGATTGGTAATGTGCCGGGTGCTCCACCCAAGTTACCATGACAGATGAGCAGAAATTTTACAAGCATGCTTATAAAGCAAGCGCTGAACCGGTCCCAAGATAAGCGGGCAGAGTCCCGTAGCTTTAGAGATTTTGGTTTGCGAGTCAACGTCGTGGATTTACTTGCCGATCACTTTGAAAAACTAGGTCCGAGGGTCCAACGGCCGCCTTCTATAAAACAAGCATCGTGGAGACATGCAACGCTCTATTGTGACTTTCATCGCAAGGGTGGCCATGCAACGGCCGACTGCTGAGCCCTGATGATTGAGATCGAACATCTATTGAAAGAAGGACATCTCAAGGACTTGATTAAAGGTAGGACCACGACATTCGAGAGCGCCGTATTCTGAAAACCTGAGGACCATCTATCTTTATGATCCAGGAACCAGCCATAGCCTGGGGGACTACGGAGTCGGGGGAATCGCTTGGTCCAATCCCGTTCAGCCCAGATGAAGAAGAAGAGTACCAGAACGACCTCGTCGTTTTCGTAGACATGCCTGACCTGGGCATCCAGCGAGCTCTGATCGATCCAGGGAGTAGCGTGAACATTATTCGGATGAAGATGTTGCAGAATTCACACTAACACTATCAAGTAACTTCAAGTCCTCGGAACATAGTTAGTTTCAATGGCTGTCGGGAAGAGCCTATCGGGGAATTAGTTCTACTGGTCCATATACCGAGCGTGACGAGCATTACTCCCTTCCAGGTGTTTGATTGCGATTTTTCTTATGACGTCATCTTGGGACGGTCGTGGATACATAACGTTAAGAGAATACCCTCAACATTCCATCAAGTCTTCAGATAACCTACTTCTCACGGGGTTAACGACTTACGGGGTGAGCGGTCTTCACTTGGAGAACATTATCCTACTTGTGGCAGGGATCTTGGTGTATGGCCAATAGCCAAAATAAATATGGCCGAAGAGGATTCCATCGAGTTCGAGGCCATGGAACGAGAAGTCAGAGAAGAGATCAGTGAACTACACGATCGGTTGGCGATGATGGTTTAGCTAGTCCCCAAAGCCACAGAATTGGTATGTATCTCTCTGAGGTGCTAAGAGACAATGGGGCCTCTATGGCTGATATAGAGTTACCTAATTGTAGCCAGACAAATATGCAGCTCCTACAACTTTCGGTGATAACTGAGCTAAAGCTAGGTGAGCATCTATTATTATATGTCTCGATCTCAGAAATAGCATGGAATGCACTCCTTGTACAAGAAGAAAATGGGAGGCAATTTCTCGTGGAGTACGCCAGGAAAAGACCCTCGCCCCGAGACAGGTTTTTGCCTTTACTCTTTCAGTTACTGCGGCCTTGATCATGGTGAGCCAGAAGCTGCGCTCATATTTTCTTGACCATACGGTCAGCATGGTCAGCTCCACACCGGTACAGACTATATTGTCTAAACCCGGACTTTCAGAGGAGATGGCAGAATGGGCTGAGATACTAGAGTACGACATTATCTACCAACCCCGGAAAACTATCGAGTCACAGGAACTAGAAGGTTTTACCTCAGACTTCGTGGAGAAACTGAAGCCAAAGGTGGATGAGTCAATTAGAAATGAAGAAACGGTCGAGTCCTGCCGTTGGGAGGTTAACATTGACGTATATCTTAAAGGGGAAGAAGCCGACCTCGATCTGTGGGTCAGGACACCTACTGGGATGGTATTTCGCAAGACCGCCAGAGCTCAAAGCGACAAAGCAGAGTATGAAGCCATAATTCAAGCTCTCGACTTAGCCTAAATACTGGGGGCCAGGAAGGTCACCCTCTTCAGTAGCTCCCAACTGATCATAGATCAAGTCAAGGAAATTTTTACCACGGAAGGCATCTGCACGACGGATCAGCAGCAGAGAATGAAAGCACTCTTGAAAAATTTTCAGGCATGGGAGTTTGTCTATTGGGAAGGAGGCTCGAGCGATGGAGAAGCATCCGAAGATTCATACAATCAGCAGATAGTGGTTGAGTTAACCCCTGTGGACCTGATGAACCTTGAAGTTCTAGATACAGGATCTGTCACAGGACAGTGTCACGTGCTGATCAACTACCTAAGCAAAGGAATCCTCCTTGAAGACAAATCAGAAAGCAGACAACTGGGAAAACTAGTCGTTCATTATTGTTTGATTGGTATAGAGTTGTACCATCGGGTTGTCAGCAGCCCAGAGGTAACGTCTCCAGGCTCAGCACCCTCGAACAGGGAAGCCCAAGCACATGCCCCGAACCTTCCGAGAATCGAGCATAAAGTGTCTTTCGAGTTTTAAAAACGTTTATTTTTTTTTAACTTTGATCGTAGTATTTTCATACTCATCAATCATGTTCCTGGTTTTCACCCACCAGCGTCTCAGGCCTAGCGCCCCTTATTAATAAAACTATTATTTTTATTTAGTCAGTTTTACTTATTTATTCAGATCCATCTATGATCCAACTATTCATAGCCCCGGCCAGACCTAAGTTGAAGTAACACACTCACTTGTTACAAAAAGTAGGCTATACTACTCGCTTAGAGTTAGATTACGTCTAGCTCAGCCACCAGGTATTACTCGTACATTGAACTTTTTAATTTAACAACTGCACCTACATGTCGATGGGGATGCCCGTTCGCATAGTGCCAAAAAGTCTTAAATACTCGAGTCACTAAGTAGAGACGTTCGAAGTCAGATGCAAAAGGGCCCGTTTTCACACGGACTGAAGTCGTCCCATTGTGGGCGCAACTTAAGCCGTCACCTACTGATGCAAATAAAGCGCCCTTTAGTATGCACACCCGTCTCTTGAAGATACTAGCCTAGAAAGGCACACAAAACATACTACTTGGCTACACATTACACAACATGTAATTACATAAGTACGTATAAAATTATTGATGAACGATCGTTTCATTAATAACAAATAGTCCGGAGTTTTTCTTTTCTTCTGGTTGTTCGAGATATGTCGACCCGAGAATTCCTTCAAGGCATGTGGTCGATGGTGCAAGCAAAGCCGGTCTTCTTGATTAAAGCAAGGGACCTCAGAAGCGTTTGAGTATAGGCCTAACCTCTTCCGTCTTGCTCGCTGAACTTAAAAAGAAACTTGAAGAATCGTCGCAGAGCTTAGAAAGAAAACTTGACCATCCAAGTCAACCTCAACTGGTCTAACCAGAGTGTACAGCTCTGCCGATCTTCAAGCACAAACAGGAGTTCTCCAGGAACGGAAAGGCTTGAGATGGGAACCTACCACAAGGGAGCATCTTCCGTCAGGTATCCTACAACCAACGGCCGATGAACCGTTGTAATATCGGTTCAGCTGAAGCAGATAACCAAGGTGAAAGCCATTAATTATGGGGGGATCCAGAGCTCAGTGACACCTTAATCACTCGGTGACATGAAGCTGTATCCTCTTGTCAAAGAGACTGCGAGTCTCAAGGAATCAGTGAAATAACTTTTCACATCCATCTTGTACACTGTTTTCACTTCCTAACTGCTCGCGTCAGCACTCAGCAAGTGAAGGGACTGACTATGTGGGAAAAAATACGCCACATACTACTACAGGGATACGAGTCCAGGTGGCGAGACTAGACTTATCCTACTAGTCACCGGGTGCAAAGGATACAAGCCTGTTCTATGAGTTACGACCGTTCAGGCGGTACGGGCGTAGGACAAAGGGCATATATCCTGCCGCCTTAGGGTTACAGTCTCCTAGTTATGGTTTCATATATACCACTGCCTTGAGTTATAGGCCCATAACCTTATTATTCTTTGTATTTTACCTTAATTAGGACAGTGTATCCACTACTATAAATACCCCTCCTTACATTGTATTGTACATCAAGCGATTCACCACAGAATCCGGTTATTCTCAAGGAATAAGACTACTTTACTTTTCTTGCTTATTATTTCTCTCTTTTATTTACTTACTTCTCCGTCGTATTTACTGTATTGCTTGTGACCTCATTCTAAATTAATTAACCTAGGCGATTGATTTTAGGCATAAACAATGATAGAACTTCCTGTGAGTCAACATTTATTTCTAGGTGATTGAAATTAATGTATTTTGCATAATATAATCCATGGAGAAGGGCATAAAACTCTATTCGGTGCTGGAAAGTAATTGAGTTATATTCCCTGCAAAGCCTATAATCCAATTTCCGTCAGAGTCCCTAAAAACTCCCAAAAACCACTTGTGGATTTAGTAGAATTTAAAGCACCATCCGTGTTAAGCTTGATATAACTGGATTGAGGTGGGATCCAGTGAAGGTGTAGAGGAAATCGTGGTGATTGTGTTCAAAGGCTAAGCAGTAGTATTCTTGCGTGTGATTGATAAGTGCATGAAAATTTACAGTTGCATGCTTGTGATCAATTAGGTTTCTACTCTGAGTTAGCCATGTATGCCAAAGTGAAAAAGAAATTAAAATTTGAAAAGGAATAGAACGTAGAGTGCGTATGGGTTTGTGATGAAGTAGAGCTTGAAGCATATGAATGGGGTGCATTGAAGCTGTTTTATGTGTTTGAATGTGAGTAGTTAATCCTAACAAGTGCCATAATTGGGTTGCATTTGGACATTAGAAGAAAAGTTGGTGAATGGTTTTCAGCTGTATTATGGCAGTATGAGCATTGAGGGTCTTGAAGGATGTTAATATTTGCCAAATAGGCAGACTTGGGCAGATGCGAGTGAGAAGTGAGAAAATAACCACAAAAAAGTTTTAAGTTTTGGAGGTACTTGAAGATGCCATATAGTTTTGTAGAGGGGAGAAGTAGGCATTGTAGGTTGAGACCCGCTGTTGATTAGGTGATAATACGATTTGACTGTAAAAGTACCCTGTGTAGTTAAACCCCAAATGAGACAATCGGGAGGAGTAGAAAAATTTGGTAAGTAGTAATGCAGAATTTGAGATTGAATCGATGGTGGAAAAATAAAGGATAATCTGGAAATGTCTCAATTGTTATGGTTATGAGATCACTGAAAGGTAATGGGTCTTGAATAAGAGAGAAAAGAGTACGTGCAGGTGATAGCCAAGGGTCGTGCCAAAAAGATATACAATCCCCAGTGCCTATTTTCCATACAAGTCTCGGTTGAGAAGAGTTCCACCCTATAAGTAGGTGTTTCCAAGTGTTAGATAGTGATATGGGATTGGTTTTGCGTATATATTTATGAGTTATAAGGGAGGCCCAGAGAGAGGTTGGATTATTGAACATGCGCCAAGACAAACTTGCAAGAAGAGCCTTATTCTTATGGCGGAGACGTTGCATCCCTAGTCCCCCTCTTTCTTAGGTGTTGTAACGGCTGACCATTAAGTAAATAGAGCCTACGACGAGTAGAAGTAGTACCCCATAAAAAAAATTCTCATAAGATTCTAGGATTTTAATGATGTAGGAGGGGAGGTAAGTGAGTTGCATGACATGGTTGGGAATGGCATTAAGGGTGGATTTGATTAAAGTGGTGCGCCCTGCTAATGTAAGGCAAGAGGTTTTCCAACCTGCCAGACGCGTTTTAAAATTATCTAAGATTTATTGATAATTGGCCTCAGTGGATTTGGTTGTACATATTGAAAAACCCAAATATTTCCTGAATGAAGTGCCCTCATTAATATTAAAACGGCTCTTCACAAAAAGTTTATCTGTTGTAGTAGTATTATATGAAAAATAAATCTTTGATTTTATAAAATTTATTTTCTGGCCAGAGGCCGAACTAAATTCGGAAAATAAATCGATTATGGTATGACAACTAGTTTGGTCTGTTTGGATACTAAAATAATATCATCAACAAATAAGAGATGGGAAAATAAACGGAGCACTAGCATGAAATTTAAGAGGTTTCCAAGTGTGGTAGTCAACAGCCATATTAATGTTGCGTGAAAGCATTTCCATACATATGATAAAGAGATAGGGCGATAAAGGGTCACCTTGACGGATACCACGAGATGGTTTGAAGGAAGTGTGAGGTTGACCATTTATAAGAATAGAGATGGAAGATGTCGAAACACAAGACTTGATAAGAGTAATTAATTTTGGAGGAAAATTAAAGTACATAAGCAATTGTTTAATGAAACTGCATTCAAGCCGATCAAAAGCCTTTTCGAGATCAAGTTTAAGGAGCAAACAAGAGCATTTACCTTTAGTTTTTTTAAAGGTATTAAGGATTTCTTGAACTAGAAGTACGTTGTCTGAAGCCCGCCTATTCCGTAGAAAAGCTGATTTAGAGGGACATATAAGTTTAACAAGGTAAGGTTTTAATCGTTGAACAATAATTTGGGTAATAATTTTATAACTAGTCTTGCACAATCGAATAGGGCGGTATTGCATGATGGTAGTAGGGCTCTTGACTTTAGGGATGAGGCCCAAATAGGTATGATTAAGCTGATCGGGAACTTTACTAGTGTAAAAAATATTTTTGTATAGAAGGGTAATAGAAGCATTAATATGATTCTAATATTTTTGGTAGAAAAAAGGATGATATCCATCTGGACCATGGGATTTATACGGGTTAAAAGATTTTACCGCATTAAAAATTTCCTCATCTATTAGAGGTGTGGTAAGAGTTAAACCCTCATCATTTGTTATTAAATTATGAGTGGGGAAGCCTTTAACTAAGGTAGAGAAAGAATGATCAGTGGTGAATAAATTTGTATAATAAGATTGGATAATTGTGTTAATGGTAGATTGGTCATATGTCCAATTTCTCACTATATCTTTTAAAGCATAAATGTGATTTTGACGACGACGTTGAAGCGTCGAAAGGTGGAAAAATTTAGTATTTGCATCCCCGTCAGATAACCAAGTTAAACGAGATTTAAGTTTCCAGAAATCTTCTTCTAATTTAAGAAGATGATTATATTGAGTAATAAGGTCCCCTTCTAAATTTTGGAGAAAGGTGCTAGGTGGGTAGTTTGGGAAATTCTGTAACCTATTAATGCGAGCTAAGAGTTTTTTTTTTAAAAGAAGATGTTGCCAAAAGAGGAATAATTCCACTCTTGCACTGCTTCAGTAAAGTTATTTAAAGCATCAAAGTCGGCAAGTTGTGGGATCCGGCACATGGCTACTAAATTATTAAAATCAGTACTGGAAGTCCAAATAGTTTCAAAGCGAAAAAGTTTATTGGAGTTAGAGTAATGTCTGTCCAATGAGAGTAATATTGGATAATGGTCAGAGTGCGTGCGAGGTAGATGTGTAACACGAGCTCCAAGGTATTTATTTAACCAATCATAATTGGCCACAACTCTATCAATTCGTTCTAAAATAGTAGCTCTTTTTTTCGTTTGTTAGTCCACATATACTTACTACCAGAGAATCCCAAATCAAATAAATTACAATAATTTAGACACGACAAAAGGAATCTGCACGAGAATTATTTATAGATCTACCCCCAAATTTTTCAGATGCATGGAGAATCTCATTAAAATCACCCCAAAGGACTGAAGGGCCTTTATAGTGATCGTACATACAATTTAAATTATGACATAGGATTTGACGTTCAGAACAAATATTACTAGCATAAATACCCGAAATAAGCCATTGATGGGGTTGGGAGCATTCCTGCACCATGCAGTGAACCTGTTGGTTCGTCACAGTAATTTCAGTGGCATGTATCTGGGTATTATCCCAAACTATGGTAATTCCACCCGATTGACCCTCAACTTGGGCTTGAGCAAAATTACTAAAACCAAAGTTGTGACATAAAGGACCATGATTTGTAAGATGAGTTTCAACCAAGACAACAAGTGTAGGACGATAATAATTAAGCATAGACCAAAAATTACGAGAGAATTCATCAGATTGAGCACCCCTGCAGTTCCAAATGATAATATTCATTATACGGTTATGTTGGGGGAGGGAATCATCCATGATTTCTGATTGTTAACTAGATTTTTCCCCACCACATTGTCCGTTAGGGTCGGCCTGATTACTACTGCAAATTTCTCGGCATCTGTTATTATAGTTGGCCTTAATTTTATGATACATTTGGTCAGTTGTGGGGGAAAGCGGAGTATGTATTTTCTTTTTGCAAACTGTTCTTTGAGGCTAAAGAGATGCATGCCCCTTACCCAAAGTATTTCCGTTCGTGTTCCCCTCATCTCCGCCATCAGCGTTGGAACATTGGGCAGTGTTTGATCTGCCTCCTCGTCTTGTGCGTTGACAATGGGAAGGTTGAGTGGGTTGACTAGGCAAGGTGGGGATGCTATTGGAGTTGGTGGTGGGGTACTGTGGTTGCTCGACGAGGGACTGAGTGGGTCGTAAGGGCTCATTGGAGAGAGTAGTAGAGGTGGGGGTGGCTTCATGGCTACTACTGGGTGGATCCATGGAGTGCTGAAGATCAAGGGTGGGTAGAAAGGTAGTTCTGCTTGAGGATTCCATTGGGATGTCGAAGCTTGATATAGAGTCATATTTGGGAGCTGATTCATGGACTTTTAGAAGCGTCCATAGAAATCAATCCCCAATCTCATGACTTCGAGTCTAATTTGAGCTATGTCCACTGGATTTTGGATTATCACGATGATTTCTTGAGACATGACATTCACAGTAAAGATTAGTGCATGACCTTGAGCACCTAGATTTAGTGGGACTGTGGAATGGTGTAGGAAGTCATTTGAGATGCATAAATCAGATGGTTGGGTGGTGGTGTCTGGTATTGATATGGTGATGCATTTGGCATAAAGAGGATTCATGGGCGGTAGATGAACTGGGGGATATGAGGGACGTTGGGGATAAGTATGATGATGATTGTTGTGTGGGGGGAGAGACATTTTGGGTAGTGGAAGTAATATTATGGTTGAGTTGTCGTGATATAATAAAAGTGTGTGCAGGAGACGTTATATTAGAATTTGAAGTAAGTGTAGAGGGTGTTGAGGGCGGTTGACATGATGAGGGTGTAGTAGACGTAAGCAAAGGGGCAAGGGCACGTGATATAGTAGCAGGTGATATAGGCTGGGTTTCCATCATATCAATTTGGTCCTGGTTTGTAGTAATTGTTGTAGGCGATTGGCAATCTATATATGGGCTAGGCGGTGAAGTAAAGAGTGGGCTTGTTTCGTGATGTTTTTCCAAGTGGGATGATGTACTAAATTCTCATTGGTGGAAGTAAGTAGTGGAGTGGAGTATCACTTGAAGAGGAGGTTGCTGCATGCCAATCAGCTGAATCAGCACTCTTAGGTTCTAGAGTAGTTGGGTCGGGTTTTGGGTTATGGACTTTCCAGTGGGCTTTGGGGTGTTGGGTTGTAGGGATGTGGACAAAGTGGGAAATGGGCTTGGCCGACTTAGTAGTAGGATACCTAGTAGTATTATTAGTTTGTTGAATATCTTGTTCATGATTAATTAACGTTGTTAAAACTGATGAAGTGAAAAAACGATTAAGGATAACAACATCTTTTTCCTTTTAGATTTGATTTAATATTAGGTTTTATAAAATGAACAACTGGAGCAGAAAACTTACATGTGGTCTCGTCGCTGACTGCATCCAAATCTTGTGGATGGGACGTCGAATGAAAATGTCTGACTTTATTCTTATTGGAACGAGATGGATACTCCATTGTTTTCCCGTCGGAATCTGGATTTGTTGCCTTAAGAGTATAATTTGGAGTGGGAATTAGAGTAGTATTGGGTAATATATTAGAGGTGTTCGAGGGGACTGTTTGATTGAAGGTGCAGAGAGTGGATTGGTGTCCCAACGACCACAGCGGACACATAACACATTAAGCCCCTCATAAAGGATTTGTTGACAATGAGTTCCTATGTAGAAGTTTTCAAAGGTTGCTCCAATGCCACTTCGATGCAAATTCGAGCATAGCGACTCCGTAATATTTTAGAGGTACACGTATCCACTGTCACGCCCTAAAATTTACTAAAAATAGGCAGTGACTTAGGTGTTTTAAAGGTATGAGATTATTGATACACGTATCCACTGTCACGCCCTAAAATTTACTAAAAATAGGCAGTGACTTAGGTGTTTTAAAGGTATGAGATTATTGAGATTACGGAGTCGCCACATGACATAGTTCAAAGGTGTGCCAAGTCACCATAGAGGTACCTTAGAACACCTATGACTCATTTAGTGGTCTGCGTAAGAGTCCGGATAAGGATCTCGGTTGACTCTCGGGAAGGTGTTAGGTACCCTCGAGTCCTGTGACAAGCACAGTTGCTTTATTGACGCTCTCCGGGTTTTTGAATTATTTTTTGTTTGTTTAATTGCCATATTATTATTTGTTACGCTTTGATTTGGATGAAAGTCGCTCGTTCATTGACGAAAACTCTACCAGAGATTAACCGTGGACGCGTTGTCCATTCGAATCTTGATATAAATGAGTTTCGTGTAAACATTGGACCTTTGTTACACTTTTATTTTTAAGTTAAAATCGTCCATTCATTCAAGTGAAGACTCGGTTAGATATAATCACGCAGGCACCCGCTCGAGCGAAATCTTCTAACTTAATTGAGTTTCATATAGACATTCGCTCGTTCATTGATGGATACTCTATTGAAAATTAACCCCGAACATGATATTCGTTCGAATTTCTAATATAAATGAGTTCCATGTAATTATTTGAGCGACTTAATTTTGTTTTAGGCCTATTTGAATTTGCCTAATCGCGTGTCTATTTTGTATTGTTTATCACTTTAAACACTTCATTATTCATCATGGGTCAACATGCCTACATTGCCTGCCTAACCTTGCATAAAATATAATTTATTTGTGTTTTTCATCACAAACTACTTACAACCTTTAAGCAATAGCAACTTATTATTTATTAAACATTTGTGGCCATAAGTTAAAGGCTCAAATTTGAAGCAATCGAACATGCAAATTTCTAAATGACTGTCTGTTTCACTTTGTAAATGAAAACGAGTCAGATTTGCACGTTGAGTCTAATTTTAAGGTGGTTTGCACCAATGTCCTATCTTAATCTATGTATTTTCAGTTTTATCCCTTTACAAGTTTAAAATTATTTGCGGATCTAAAATTTACTTGAAGTGGATGATTCTTTAAAGAAATTCTTAAGTTAGCTCTACAGCAGCTTCTTTCACATAACATGGTCCAAAATGGCCAAAACACATCAAATTTTTCATTCTTCCATTTATATATTTTAAAGCACAACAACAGCAACAACACATGTGTAAAGATGAACACTTGTACAAAAGTAAAATTTTTTTGGGCCTTAACAGCCCTAATTCATGCGTAAAATTACTAGAAACAACTCAATACAAAATTCAAGAAAATACGTCTAATTGAAGGAAATTCCAAGCTACAGCCAAACAACGATGAGAAATCCACTAAGCCAACACAGCAAACAAATGAGCAACCAACTGACAGACCAACACATCAACAACACCCAGTAACAACGAATAATTCAAGAATAAGATCCTAAACAACCTTTTAGACTCAAATTTAAAACTCCAACTTCGCTTAAACTCTTTTTTTTACTACTATTTCTCTTTTTTTTTTCAGATCCTTTTTCACATATTTTTTCAACTAACTCTTAGTATTTTTTCTCAAATAAAAAAAAAAAACTTAAGCTCTCTCTATTCACTCTTTTTTTTTTTTTTTTTTGAGATCTAGTTCTCAAGTTGAGACTAGTAAAATGTTTGTTTAAGATATTGTTGGTGTGTAATGAAGGAAAAGACTCTCTTTAAATAGACAAAGTAAAAGATGGGTAGGTGGGCAAAAGTATAAGAGTCACATGTGACCAAATTTACTTTTTCAAAAAGGAGAACAAACTCATATGAAAATTTTCATCTTTTATGCACACTTTGTACTTTTAGTTTGACTAAACACACTTTTTACAAAATTTTAAAATTTAAAATCAAACCACTTTTTGGGCCAAAAATCCTTAAAATACTAGCTCTAAAATTCACAATCCTATTTTTGGTAATTTTCATATTTTATATCCCAATAATTTTAGTTAAAATAAAAGACAAAATTTTAGGAAAATTTGACAAAAATTGGTATGAAATTAACAAGGCTATTTTGAGCAAATTTTTGTATTTTCGTACCAAAATTAGGTGATTACATCCACTTTAAGCAATTTCCCAATTTTGGTTCCCATACGCTGTAAAATATCTAGATCATAAAATTCAGTGGGGAGTTCGGGAAGGCGAAGTCAAACGGCTGAATATGTGAGTTGAGTGGCGGAGGCAATGAATTTTGATTCCCAGCAGTGGAGTGATAGGAAATGATTAAGGATGAATCATGGTCCCCCATAGAGGGCACGGTGCATATTTTCTTCACGAGTAAATTTAATGAGGAAAAAATATGAACCAAGATCAATGAGAGGGATGTCCTCCAGATCTTTTGTTTTAGAATGTGATGGCCTATTTTTCGACCAAATACTTTGATAATGACTGGATTTTCCAATGATCATATAGTCTGGATTTTTTAGATGCTGTAAGGGAATGAAAGTGTCCTCATTGAAGTCGTTGTGGATCTCGTCAGACAAGTCAATAGTATCGTGTGTAGTTTAGCAGCTAGAGGAGGTAATTGGTGAATTAACTATTAGTGAGTAGTTTGTGAATAGAGGGGATCTGGGATGAAGTTGAGGGGGAGGAAGGGGAAGTGGATTCATCAATGTTCATAAGACTAATGTCGGGGGCTCATTTGGAGGAGGAGATGAGTGGTTCATTATAGCTGACTAACAGAGTGTAGTTTGAACACAGTAGAGAGAAATGTGCAAAAATATATATCTCTCTTCCAAGTTACGTTATACTAAAATATTTGAGTTTATGCACCAACAATAAAGTCGCATCCACAGATAGAAATTTTTATTATAATGGATGAAATTTAAGTGTTATAGTAGAAGTCCAGTACTAATGTAGTAATTGATTTTGTAATTTACTGTTTTAGTGAATAAAATTTATTTATTATTTTGATATAATGGTATGTCGTAGAGTAAAAGATTTTATATCTTTATGACAGATAAAGGACCCAATGCCTTTGTTACAAAAGTGAAGGTTTTATGATAGAATTGAACTAATATACACCGACGGTGTAAAACTTATTTTTTACACCGTCGGTTAATTTAAAGCCTATTACAAGTAAATTTTCAAATTTTCTTGCTTGTTTTACTAATCTTTAAACTTATATTATACCAGTGATTTGATCAAATTAGTGTCCTTCCTTTATTACTCAAGGTACCAACTATATGCTAGTTTTTACCTTTGTGATCCTTGAAAGTCAATTCTTCAATCCTGACTCAACCATTTGTTAATTTTCTAAGTTAGATTAGCTATTGAAAGGAAATATTCTGCTTGAGAATATTAAAACTGTCAATTTTTTTATAGCTTCACCAATTTAGCCATGGTTGATATTCGAGCTAAATTAAATTCGGATTGAATATAACCCTAGAAAAATAACGAGGTAAACGAGAGATTGCAAAATCTGTCGAGGAGTGGAGTGAATTTTAGGTGGGAGATTGACGTAGCCGTTTTTGCGCCGCAAATTTGAAAAATGACGGTTGTCACTTCGAATTCCTGTCAATCATGCGTGGCAATCGCTGATTGGGCGCGTTTTTCTGATTTTGTCTTCCCCATGCGGCTGTAATCATGGCGCTTTTTAACCTATATATAGTCGAATCTTGCCTTCTTTTTCTTACTTCTTCTTGTAAGTAAAGCTTTTACAATTCCCTCTCAAAAAATTTTCGAAAGAGATATGTCTCAACAAGATTTATCACGTTCTCCACCTTCCTTCGTCGATACCATGATTATTAGTGGGGAACTAGTTAATGTCCCTGAGCCGCTGAATGTTGTTGTTCCTCCTGACTTCAACATGGAGGATCTTGTTTGTCTCAGCAGTGTGGATCAATAACTCCACTCATTTATGGCTGGGACCTTCGGAGCAACTACGGCGGAGGAGGAGGTGGTTGCCACGAGGGATGTGGGTGACGAAGAACTTCTTTCCGACGACTTGGAACTTAAGCCCCGCCACATTATTCCTTAAAAAATTGATATTTCGAAGGATTTTGTCATGCAACTGCAAACTGAATCGGAGGCTAGGAGGAGAAGAAACATTCCTGTTGGGGATACGCCGAGCTTGATTACTTAGGTTAATATTCATCTAGTTCGCTCGGATTGTAATTGGGGGCCCGAGGTAAGGGTTGGCATCCCTGCCCCTGAGAGCCCGGTGTGCGATCAGGTCGAGGGGCATTCCTTTGCTTTCACTTATCCTTTCTTGATTTGTTTCTCTCTCCCTATCACCGAGGTGTTGGACAATTTTTACCGAATCTTTCAAGTGTGCCTAGCCCAGATTGGTCCCGAGGTATGGAGGCACGTTCAATGTCTCGAATTTTTGAGTAAATTAGCGGAGGTGCCTTTCACCCTCGATCATCTTTTGTATTTGTTTTCCCCCACCCTTCACAAGGATGGGGTCGTCCAGCTCAACAAAAGGGACTCGTACTCGCTGATCACGAAAAGCGAGGATCTCTTGCCCACCGATCTTATCTCCTTGAAGCTTGATTTTCCTGAGCGGTGGAATCGAGCCCGTAAGTGTTTCCTCCTTCGTTTATTTTTGTTTTAGTTTTTCCTCTTTCTAACTCCTTGCTCTTATTCCTTTAGCCGAGGCGGTCCTGATTGCTCGCCCGAAGGACTTGGTTCAGTGGGTTCAGGCCATTATTGATGCCAAACCTAGGCCAGAGAGGTCGTGGATGGTTTTGGCCGCTTTTGGTGAGTACCAATGGGCTTGTAAACGGCATGGTGAGTTATTCTTTACTCCACCTTTTGAGTTCAATCTAGTTTTTCGAGGCCCTATGCTTCGTGGCCTCACTATCGTTTCTTTGTTGTAGGGCTCCCCAAGATGACGATCACTGCGCCGAAGGAGAAAAAATAGAAGAAAGAGAGAAAGGACAAGAAAGAGGAGGTTCCCGAGGTTGGAGATGCTTTGAATGCCCTTGAGGATTTGATTGGGAACCTTTCGAGGGGAAAGGGTGAAAAGGGGAAAGAGAAGAAGAAAACGGCTTCCGAGGGGTCACCGGACCCTGGGGCAAAGACAGGTTGAGTATTTTTCCTCTCGTTTTCATCTTTTGTTTTGTTTGTTACGTTTATCATCTCTTTCCCTTCTTCTTTTAGTTTTGAGGAAGAAAGAGTTGTCCTCGGGGAAATCTACGGAAGCAAACCGGGCTAGATTGGAGCCTATCCTATTTCCTGAGCTCATTCCTGTTGGCGAGACAAGGTTAAGACAAGATGAGGCTGCAGTTCCCTCTACTCATGAGCCTGAACCAGTTCGGGTTGCTGATAAAGGCATGGGGGAAGTTCATCCCCCTCTTTCAGGGGAAATGAAGACGGATGGGGCTGGGCCATCTCGAGTGGGGGACAAGGCCCCTTGGGCTACCTCCGAGCCTACTCCTGTTGCTTCTTCTTGGAGGCAATTCCGCTATATTGAAATTCCTTCTGAGCTTTGCCTCCGTGATGGCGACATCCAAGTTCCGATCAGCCTCCGTGGACTCCTAGGTCATAAGGAACGCGATCGCCTCAAGGAGTCTCCCATCTCTGATTTGATGGCTGATGCTGCTCAGCATGCCATTCATGTATGCTTTCCCTAACTTTCTCTTTTCAATTTGTTGTTCCGCTTCCTTCTCTGATTTTTAGAATTCCCTTCTATAGTGTTACATCAACTCTATCAGGGCTGCCGAGATAGAGTGCAGCCGGGATGAAAAGTTTCGTCAGTTAAGGGCTAGATGGAGGCGAGAACGAGCGGCTCTTGAGGCCTAAATGAGTGGTCTCGAGAGGGAACTAGTGAATGCAAGGCTCGAACTAGAGTAGGTTAAGAATGCTGCTAATAAGTCCGACCTCGAGATGACCAAGGCCCTCGAGGCTAAATCTGATATCGAGGGAAAAATGGTCCGCTTGAAGGAGCTTTGTGACGCCGAGCTGAAGAGGGTAAGGAGTAAGGTTCAGTCAGCCATTAGTGAGAGGGCCAAATAGTTTCATGATGACTTAAAGTAGAAAATGCTTAAGATGAATGAAATGACCGCGGAGAAAGAGCAGCTGGCCAAGGAAAAGAGTCAGCTTGAGAGCGAGGTCAAGTTCCTGAGAGGCAAGGCTGATTCTTTCTCCTCGAGACGGAGAATTAGGAGGACTCAGGCCAAAGCTGATAAGAATTGGGCCGTTATTCAAACGAGGCTGAAGACTCTGAAGGAATGCCGCAGCGGGCTTGACCTTAATGCTGAGATTGCCAAAGTCGAGAGTGGCGGTGCTGTGGCCCAGAGGCTGATGGAAAATCTCCCTTCGAGCAGTGAGAGTTCAGACGAGGGAGGTGATGACTTCGAAGTGGAGGCTTAAAGTAGGGCTTTTGTTTCTTTTTTGGTTAGGGCTTTTGTGCTATTTTCCTTGTAAATATTTGGGGCCTTCGAGCCTTTTTTTTTAATGGAAATCTCTTTTATGAATTTTCTTGCAAGACTTTTTCATTGTTTCGAGCTAGCTTAGGACGACGTCTCGCCCTTGAGCCATAGGATTAACTCATGACTAGCTATGCATGTTCAAATAAGAATAAAAAGATGACGAATTGAAGTTTATTCTGTTGATCGAATATGCATGCTTTTATTACAATAGATGCCTGGTTATAATAAGACTTAGATGAAAGGAGCTAGAATAGCATGAATTTATTCGACCAAGTCCCAAGGGTGATCCTCTGGCGAGGTGGCTGTTCGTGCTCCGAGGGCTTTGCCGGGCGAAGTCCCCGGTTGCTGAATCTTTGCTCGCTGCTATTTTCTTGGTCCATCCGGGACGACTGTACTCTTCATTGCAATTGAATAACACTCTCGTGCTATTCGTTGTTCTCCTTGGATGGCTCTTACTCCCTGTGGTGTTGGGAACTTGATCACCTGATGTAACGTGGATGGCACAATCTCCATCTCGTAGATCCATGGTCTTCCAAAGATGACGTTGTAAGCTATGTCCTTGGCCATAACTTGGAAAGTAGTTTGCTTGTTCACTCCCTCCGCAGTAGTTGTGAGGGTTATTTCCCCCAAAGTCTTCTCGGTGGAGTCGTTGAACCCTGTCAGTATGGTCGCCTTTGGGATGACTAGATCTTTTAACCACATCTTTTTTATCGCACCATAGTTAATGATGTTTAGTGAGCTGCTTGGATAACCTAGAGCTCGTTTGACATCACAGTCATTGATCCTGAGCGTAATCACTAGCGCGTCGTGATGAGGGAACATCATCCCATCACAATCTTCTTTGCTGAATACCATTTCCTTATTCGACTCACCATCTCTTGCTCTTTTCTCTGCTGTGATGGACGATTTAGCTATTTTCTTTGCCGCAACAAAGTTCACTCCATTTACTTTCGAGCCTCCAGTGATCGCATTCACTACCCTCTTAGGTGACTGCGCTCGAGGTGGTTGCTCTTCTCTTCTGTTCTTTGAATAATTGTGCTTCCCTTTGTCAATTAGGTACTCTGTTAATACCTTCTTCTTGAGCAAGTGTGCACCTCAAGATGCAACGCTTTGCAGTCCTCGGTTGTATGCCCATAGTCCATGTGAAACTCATCATGTTGGGTTTGGTCCCTCTTGCTTGGGGGCGTTCTCATGTCTTTGGGTAGCCTCACTCCTTGGTCAGTCATTCCCTTGATTGCATTTAACAGCTCGGAAGTGGATATATTGAAATTGTACTTGGAGATTCGAGGCAGATCCTTCTCCTTGGGTACCAAAGATGGGCCGAAGACTTTTGGTTGGAGGATGATCCAGCTTTTCCGCCGAGCCTTTGGCTCAGGTGCTGATGCCTTCCAAGGCGTCGGCTTACGTTTTGCCTTTGAGTTCCGTTGTATGGTTCATACCGTCCTTTTGAATTCCCTCGTGGTGCGTCGGCGCGTTGAGAGGATTCGGATCGACCTCGGTAGGAATGACCTCATCCCGTTCTTCTCCACTCCGCTTCCTCGAGCCTGATCTTAGCTGTGGCTCGGTCGTTCAATTCATCCCAGGTTCGAGCTTGCCACTGCTGGAGTTCTTTCTTCAACTCGGCCGCAACCTCTGAATTGCTTACATTAAGGTTCTTTTCAAAAGCCATGATTGCCAGACTGTCATCCATTTTTGGTAGGTCTATCCTCTCGGCTTGAAAGCGCTTAAGGAAGTCCTTGATGGGCTCGAGGTATCCTTGTTTTACGTCAAAGATGTCTTCTTTTCTTTTGAGGATCTTTTGAGCCCAGTGTGAGCTTTAATGAACATGTCTGCCAATTTTTCGAAGCTGGAAATGGACTCGGAAGGGAGAAGCATGTACCAACGCAACACCTCTTTTTCCAGGGTGTCGACGAATTTCTTCAAGAACATGGATTCCTTTTCAATCGGGGTTAGGTCATTGCTTTTGACCATAGCCATGTATTCTGTAATATGGTCAACTGGGTCCGTGGTCCTGTATTACTTCTTCAGAATTTATAATTTGAAATGTTTTGGGACAGGCGCTGGAGCAGCTTTAGGCTTGAAGGGTAATTGGCGATATTTTTTAATGTCCAGTGCTCGTTGGGGTTTACGGACCCCTGGCACGTTCTCGAGTCATTTCTCCATGCTGGCCTCGAACTCCTTCTTCCACTTTTCGAAATCAGATGCGACGCTCGTTTGTGACGCTAGGGGAGCTATAATCCCCGAGACCCCAGGCGAAATCCCATTTGGGAGTCCTCCTGTATTTATTCCAACAGGAGTAGTAGCGTTGTTCCTTCCATTAAATATCATGAAAGGAACATCACCGAGGACAGAATGGATTCTCCCGTTCCCAGCTAGAGCTTGTAAAGAGCTCCAGAACTGTTCTTTAAATTGAGCTTGTGTGGCTACTTGGGCGGCGACTTGCTCTCGCATTTGTTGCAGCGAGTTCACCATGAACTGCTGGAAGGGGTCGACGGAATTTGAAGATGTTTGTTCGGCTATTAATGCTCCTACGGGAGGCGTCCGATAGATTGGCAGAGTCGATCCACTTGGGAGCGTTAACCCAACTAGTGGAGCTGAAGTGCTCGTTAGAATGGGGGCTAACGGGTGGTGTCGAGCCATTTGGTTATAATGGGATTTCACCATTGGTCTCGGTGAGGCCCATTGTCTGGTCGGGTACTTGAATAGTTATATTGTCATTGACAGTGCCTGACATTTTGTCTTTGGTAGAAAGTCGAAATCACGGCTTTCGGAACAAAGAATGACGTTGTAAAATGTCTTAATGGTGCCTTTATGGCCATTATTCTGTACGTAATTACAGTTGACTAACGATCTATCCTATTAAATGTCGAAATAATGGTCGACAGATACAAAGGTTGGCCCTCGTCTCCCAAGGTGTGTCATCCGCTCGAGTTCGCAGAGGATTTTCCCGAGCTCGATGCTTCGAGCCTCTCTCTCCCTGTTTCATAAGGCTATTTCTAGGGCGAGCGATCATGCAATCTTTCCCTCGGAAGCTTGTCTCATGGCGCAGTCTTTGTATTGTGCTTCGAGGTCTTGCCCGAGGCCTCGGTGATTTTTCACCCAATACATAGGATAAGTTAGTACAATGACTAATTATATTTAGCTACCATTATTAACTACTAACTACTAACTATCAGTCTAGTCAATACTCCCCCTCAAGCTGGAGGGTAAAACCCCCTTTTTTACTCCCAGCTTGTTCATCAGATAGTGGTGCTGTGCCTTCCCTAAGCCCTTTGTCAACAGATATGCCAGCTGCTCTTTGGTACCAATGTGATAGGTGCATATTAGTCCCTTCTGTAGCTTTTCCCTAAAAAAATGACATTCAATATATGTTTAGTTTTTTCATGGAAAATTGGATTTGCAACTATTTGTATTGCTGCTTTGCTGTCACAGAACATAGCACTGGACTGTTTCACCAGAATTCCCAACTCTCTAAACAAACTTGTTAGCCCACATATTTCTGCTACTGCTGAGGTCATTCTTGTATACTCAGCTTCTGCTGAGCTTCTTGACACTGTGTTTTGTTTCTTGGACTTCCATGAAATCAAGGATTGTCCAAACTTTACTAAATATCCTGTCACAGATCTTCTGGTCTTAAGGAATGCTTCCCAGTCGGAATCACAGTAGACACTCAGCGCATTTGCTTCCCCTGCTTTCATTAACAGGCCCAATCCTGGTGCTCCTTTAACATATCTCACAATCCTTAAGGCAGCATCCATGTGTGACTGTTTAGGGTTTTGCATAAACTGGCTAAACACATGCATAGTGTAAGTTATGTCAGGCCTGGTCATAGTCAGATAAAGCAACCTTCCCACTAATCTTTGGTAAGGTTCATCATTCTCCAAAGATTTGTCAAAGCATTGTGAATTCTTGCCATCAGCTCCCTGCTTCACATTTAACTTTCTCAGGAATTCATCATACACAACTGAGGTCAACTTGTGATTAAAGTCCAAGGGTGTAGAAGCTGGTTTAGATCTCCCTAGCCCTGAGTCTGAGATGAGCTCAAGGGCATACTTTCTTTGATTCATCAGAATTCTCTCTTTGCTCCTTATAAATTATATACCTAAGAAAAACTTTAATTCTCCAAGGTCTTTCATCTTAAACTTCCTTTGTAGATTACTTCTTGCTTCTTGTATCAACCTCTCATTTGAACCAGTGACCAACAAATCATCAACATATACTAATATGATCACTAAGTCCGAGCCTCTGCTATAAGTAAATAAGGAGTAATTAAAATGGGATTGAGTGAAACCAAGCTCAAAGAGTGCTTCAGCTAGCTTTAGGTTCCATTTCCTAGAGGCCTGTTTAAGGCCATATAAAGACTTTCTTAATATGCAAACTTTAGAACAATACTCCCACTTGGAACCAAAGCCTTGAGGAATCTGCATATATACTTGTAATCACCTAATTTTGACACGAATTCAGCAAAAATTGCTCAAAATAGCTGTGTTAAATTCTTAGAATTTTCCCAAAATTTTTCTAAAAATTAGTCTTTATTTTAATTGAAATTGTCATTAATCGGGAAGAAAAATGTGAAAATTACTTGTTATGTGCGTAATTGTGATCCTATGATTAATTGTGATGTTAGTATAAATTATGTGATTTTTATTTTGGTTAATTTAGTATTGTTTTAACTAATGTAGTGCCTTTAAATGGCCATTTGTGTAAAAATAAGTAGCCCAAAAGATCAGCCCAGCCCACTTCTAGATCCGGCCCACCAGCTTAATATATAAGTTTAAAATTCCCAATTCTTGTCATTTTACACAAAAATCAGAAAATGGGGCAAACTCTTGCCAATTTTTTCCAAGCACACCGGAAATCTCCTCCGCCGTGGAGCCACCGCTCCTCCGCCGATCGGCCACCGCCGGCCACCACCTCCGGTGGACGAAAAAATATAAAAACTATACCATTCGAAAGATCTCGGCTCCCTCTTTCCATTTCTCAACTTGGTTTCTTCAAATTTCAAGCCGTTTCGCGTAGATCGGAGGTCAAAGTCCGGTCAAACTTCAACTCCGATGAGTTTTTTTAGTTTTTCTCTATTTCTTTCCCTTCCCCTTCATCCCCGTATCCCATCTCCCAAAACCCGTCCCCTTTTCCCCATCCAGTTCACCCGTTTCTGTTTTCTCGTTTTTTCCTTCTTTCTTCTTCTCATTTTATTTTTTCTATTTTTCTGTTATGGTTGAGATGATGAGGATATTTTGGTGAGGCTGTGATGATTTGTGTGGGGTGGAGGGGCTGCGATGATTTGAATGGATGGAGGCTGCGATGATTTTGTTTGTAATGGAGGGAGGCTGTTTTCAATAGTGTTTAGGTAGTGGTTTGTTTATTTGTTTGGTCCGGGTTGCTATGGTGATGATCACTTGTAGTGGAGGGGCTGTTTTCAGTCGTATAATGGAGGCAGTGGCGCTGCGACAGCAGCTAGGCGAGGGTGTCGGGGTTGCTTCTGCTATGATGATGGTGTTCGCAGTTGGTGGGACGATTCACAATGGTGAAACGGAGCAGCGAGGCAGTTGCAATGTTGTCGACGGAGCAAAGTCAACAACGACATTGGTCGTGTAGTGCTTAGACGGGTTAGAAAGAAATTTGCAATTTATTTTCCAGGTTTCTTTCTTTGTTTGGTTTAGTCGTTAATTAGTTTTGTCTTGTCCAAATCGTATGACTGAATATGGCAATATATATGTTTACAGTTCAGCCTGTGGAGTTCCGTTTGTTCGAATAAGACTCGTGTCTTTGTGTATGCTTATGTTGAAATCAAATGATATGAAATTTTGTTACTCTGTTAATTTGTGATTCAGCTTAGGTAATTGTTAAGTAAACACTATGTTCTTGTTCGCAGTGCAAGCGTAATGGTAGTTCTCGTCCTTAATTTGTGAAATATTTGTTCTTCTTAGTAGCAGGTTTTGAATGATTTAGGAGTTGAAGAAACTAGCTTAGGTTGTTTTGTTTCTTGCTTTTAGTTAAGCTAGAATCTAGTTACTCTTTAGTATATTTTAGGCTTAGTTGTGGGCTGACTTTGCTATTTTTTTTCCAGCTATTAGAATGGTTAAAAAACTGAGTTGAAATCTGGAAATTTGTTTTTTGGTTTTGTTAGTTCAATTCTAAGTTAGTTTGGTTTGTTCAAGTTCAGTTTGGGGCTGATTGGTTGTCTAGTTTGGTCCTAGTTTCTTCTAGTAATGTAATGAGTAATGGGGGTCCTTTTAGAGGACCCTACTTGTACATATTTCATCATTTTAGGACTGTTTGGGGGCAGCTGAAATAGTCATTTTTCAGCTGCTCTACTATGCTGAAAATGGCCAAAAAACACTCAAGTAAAGGGGTTTGGGCTTGTACTTTTGTACAAGTCCACACTCCACCTTTTAGCCCCACCTTTAGGCCTCAATTTTCAGCCATAAATAGGGCCATTTATTGCTCTCTTTGACATGAACTAACAGCTGAAACACATAGTAGAACAAGCTGAAACAAAGCACTAAAATAGGGAGCAAACACTTGAGAAAAATAGTAAGTCTTTGAAGAAAGGATTTAGAACCAAAAGGCTTGACACCTAAAGTCTTTTGGGGTATAAATCTAGTGTTAAATAGCGAGCTAAAGGGTTCAAAAGGAGGCTGTCTAAGTTTGCTGGTCATTTGCTTGTCCGGTTTGCTACTCGATTTTTGAGATATTTTGCTTACTAGGTAAACATTTCCTCCTATACTGTATTTTTCTTTACTACTATGTGTGCTTAAAGTGGTATAACTCGCCTTAAAAATTATCTACTTGCATTTATATTCATATACTTATATTTCTTTCAAGTGTGTTACTCATGATGTGATAATTAACATAAGGAAACAAAATTAGAGGTTTCAAGTATTTGTAGTTTATTTATTCTTATTATGGATGGTACTTTTAGCTAAGCATATTTATGAGACACTTGAATTGCATAGAATACCTTGGCTATATACTAATGTAATTAGAAAAGCCTAGAATCAGCCTCACAAGTTTAATTTACAAAAAAAAAAAAATGGTTATTCTTTCAAAATTAGTTACAAAATGCAAACCTTTAAAAGTGGACATTTAGGCAAACTATAGGATATAATTGAAGGAAAAATGGATTAAATCTGTATTTAAAGGAAAACTGAGATGCGATGGCAAAATTGCAGAAGTAGCCACGTTTTTGCAGGAACAGCCATATTTTTCTGCTGCTGCACAAAATTTGCAGAAACAGCCATGTTTTTTTTGCTGCACACAATTGCAGAAGTAGCTACGTCTTTTCCTTTGTCAAAGCAGCCACTGTTGAGAAAAAATGAAAAAAAATTAAAACAAGAACCTATTTGTGCAAAAGTAGACTTTTTAACTTTGAAATTGCAAAGGTTGGCCAAAATTTAAATGAAATAGCATTAGTGGGTCGTTTCTGCCTAGAAGAAATTAACGTAGCATCTTTCTTTCTGAAAGCTTCTAGTTTGAACATCTTTGCGAAAACAGTCTATTATTTAGTAAGTCTTGGATAAAACATACATTATTTAGATAAAATAGCCACAGCTTTTCTCTGTTATCAAATCTTTAAACCAATGGTTGCTATTTAATATTTAATACGATTAAGCAAATTAATAGGGTCGATAAAACCTTTCACTCGATTTATAACAATAAGTGTGATTTGTGGTCCGCTTATTACGCGAAAAACAATTAAACCAACTCTAAATTAATTTATTTTTGAGGTTAATTAAATTCTTTTTTTGAAATAAACCAATCCTCTGTGAGGTTGGAAAGAAATGATACACTATTAATTTTCTTAATCAGAGCATAAATTCAAATTAGCGGCAAAAATATAACAACCATATTTAATAAATTAAAATTGCGACGATAAAGAACCTGTGCTTGGCACAGGACTTGAGGGTGCCTAATACCTTCCCGAGAGTCAACTGAGAACCTTACCCGAATCTCTGACGCAGACTATTAGACGAGTCAAGGGTGTCCCAGGTACACCACTTTGGTGACTTGGCACACCTTTAACTTGTCAAGTGGCGACTCCGATTTTCTCTTAAATAATTGTGTACCTTTAACACCCATCATAACCTTTTAAATACGCAATTTCTATTCTTTTTAGTTTTGCGTGTTGAAAAAGGGCGTGACAGCTTGGCGACTCCGCTGGGGAAATTAGTGAAAACTAGAATCTCCGGCTTTGATAAAATTGTCGCATGTTTTAATTTATTAAATAATGGTTGTTATATTCTTGTCGTTATCACATGAAAAGTTGAATGTTACTGCTTTGATATTTTTGAACTGTATATAAACTGTCTTCTTCCGCAACCCTCTGAGTCTCTGGAACACTGCACACATGCACGCCAGTTTCGCTTCGGCGTCTGGAATTTCTGTCGTGTCTCAGGACACAAAAAGTTAACCCTTCTTAGGAGGAGGTGCGTTGGGTTAGGCCGTTAGACGTTGTCGACCAGTACCCCCGAGGCACTTCCAAATTGCCAGAAACTATAGAACATGAACCCATTGAGTCACCTAGAGTGGAACCTGTGCTTTTATCTAAGCCGATTTATTTGCATGTCATTAGACTTAGTGAGGTGCGGTACACCGGTACCGCATTTGTCTAGGCTGACTCCCTCGTGTCATAATGGGGCCCACATCCCCAAAAGACACATCACGAGCATATAATGTGTTGCATTTGTTCCAGTCTAAGGGTTGTTATGTTGACCGATCACCGAGGGGCGAGAGCCAAATTTTGAAAGAAAAAAAAAAAAAGGAAAATGATAGAAAAAATGGGTTTAGTCCCGTGTCTCAACATATCTTTAGTTGCCATTTTACGCCGTTATAATGGCGATTTTTTTTTTCAAGAATTTTTTAGAGTCTAATTTTGTGTACGGATTTGGTCTCAAGTATTAGAAAATAATTTGTCATAATTTTGCGCCGTTATAGTTTTGCGCCGGTATAATGGTAAAATTTGGGACCCTTTTGTCTTTGAGTCTGTATCCAAGTCAAGTCCATATTTTTGGAAAGTAATTTATCGGGGTTTTACGCCGTCATAATGGCCAATTTTTGTAAACCAATTTTGCATCTAATTCGTGTAATATTTTATGTCGTTGTGTCGTCATAATGGCCAAATTTTGTACATACTCAAAGATTCTTTTTCGAGTTAGATCAAAGAGTTTGTTTTTAAAAAAATTGTGTCCATTTTTGTGTTGTCATAATATCCGATTTTGGGATCACCTTTCGGATAAAAAAATTATTTTGTTTCATAATCTGTTCTTAAGTTCTGTTAGAACCTCCCTCGGGTTGAGTCTTAAATTTTTCATTAAACAAAAAAAAAATTATTATTTTTAGGGTCCCACTCTTCTTTGTATTGTACTTTTCAAGGTCAAGACAGGGTACAAACGATAAATTGCAATTAGCTAAGTTGTATTTTGTGTCGATCCTCGTGGAATAATTTGACTCCGCTAAAATGTCGAGTCTCATTATTTTCACCGTCCGGGTGTACCCACCTAATGTGTCAGTTTGTATATATCTTTTGACTCGTGTATCACGTTAAGCAGTTTATTTTGAGTTTGTCTCGTGTCGTTTGTCTAAATTATGTTTTTGAGTCAGAAAAAGAGGTAAAGAAAGAAAAATCAAAAAAAAAAAAATCATCCAAGTTTGTCCTTGTTCTAATTACGTGTCAGTTACAATTTTGTTCTGATTTTTCTCAAGGCACGTAAGCAATCTTTAAGGGATACGATCAGTACACTCGGCTTGCGCCGAGAACCGTTTCGGAATGACGCATAACAACCCTAAGCTTGCAATTTGTGACTCTTTTGTGCTAATCTGATTTGTTTGCCACTAGCCTTGGAGTTTGGAAGTTGCTACGGAATTTTGGCATTATCTCGCGCCCGTACGCAATAGGATCAAAGGGACCTGTTACCATGTCGTTTGATAAGGGAAGTTCTGAGATCAGCGCCCATGAACTTCTGGTGCTGGAAAACAAGAGGTTGACTGAAGAGGTCAAAAATTTGAAACAATTGGTAGCTGATTGTATATTGCCATTGCCACGGGAAAAACATCTCCTCCTATGCCAACCAATCCTTTAGGGGATGCTTCATTCTCTGCACATCAGGCACGGGGCTCACCTACTAAATTTGAGGACCCACAGTATTCTCCCGACTTTCCTTACTACCAGAATGATACAAGTGATGGGGGATCGTCTAAAATACATCCTTGGGCACCAAATCCATCTCAAATGGGGCATACTTCGCCCCGAGCCTCTGTCCCACCATTCACGGGTCCTATTAGGAGGGAGAATCTTGAGAGGAAAGATAAAAGGGAGCGATGTCAAGGAAGCAGGAATGAGAAAGAGTACAAAAAACCCCACTCATACCCCAGGGCACAACAAAAGCATAATCCGGAAAGCCACCTTCCAAAAATTTCAAAATATTCCAATACTCCACTTTATACAGCGCGTGCATATGTTCCAGCACCTTCGCATCCACAATGGCGCGCAGCAAGCCCACAGCCCAAAAATAATACTCCACGAAACTATTTCCACGCTTCTCCAAACCCCACTCACCGATCAAAGAAAGCCTTCCGCCCTTGTCCATATCACAAGATGTTAAGAATGCAGAAAAAGAAGGAGCTCACGCCAATCGGGGAATCTTACACTAATGATTTCGAGAAGTTGCAGGCTTTGGATATGTTGAGGCCGGTCAAGGGAGGAATGCATCCAAGGGACAAAGTGGACGAATCACGTCAATGCGCTTACCATTCAGGCGCACGTGGTCATGACACAGAAGATTGCCACTATCTCAAGAAGGATATCCAAGCTTTGATCGATAGTGGTCAGATTCAAGTTGAGGGTTCAGATGCACCAGATATAAATCAGAACTCGTTGAGTGTCTGTAATGATGTGCATGGTGGGTATGGTATGTGGAGAAGATTTGAGAGCTGAATCTGCAATGCCGATAGTACCTGTTAGTGATGTGTCAATTAGGGCTAACCAAATACTTGTGACAGTGAACTGTGTTCCTGAAATCGAGCTTGGGGTAGCAGACAGAGTAAGGGGTGGTGAAATGAAGAAGACGAACATGTCTCTTAAGAAGCCAATTCCAAATCTTACTCGATCATTCATCAGTCCCAAAGAAGTGAAGTCCACCCTGATGGGACTTGGAGAAAATAAGGAAAAGAAGAAGAAATTGCCAGATTCAGGGAATTCCTTTGGTATCAGCATGGTGCATCCTTGTGAAGGGCTCAACAATGCATGAAAAGCAGGAAACTTGCCCTGACTTGCAACTGGTTGACTGTGAAATGTTGTAGCTTGTTTTGCTAATCTTTCTGTGTACTTGGTTATTTAAGGGTTGTAATCCAAGTACATTATTTTGCTTGTTATGATGTTCAAACCCTTCTATCTTTAATTTAATGAAAAGCGGGATCCTTTTCTCGTCTCAACATTATGTCTCTTATTTTTCTTCTTGGTCTTGTTTCCTTAGTATTCTGTTTTATGTTTTGTCGGCCTTAATAACATGACATGCATACGGGGTTTACTTCTAGATTTAAACACGCGGTCCGGCATTTTGTCTCAATGAACCATCAGAATTGTGAGGAAAAAAGAGTGAAATAAGTTGGGAATTAATCAATAGCCATCCGATAAGGGAGATCGGTGAGAAGTTCAAATCGTGTTTGGTCGCTTCGGCCGAATTTGTAATACCAGTTTTGAAAACTATCATTAAAGTAGAAGTCGAGGACACGTGTGGATTAATCCAGGTCAGTTGATTGAATCATCATTTGTGCGAGGCATTCTCTGGTCGGGATGACGAACGGCTTTCGTTTCTTCTACCCAAACACTATATCCTTTTGTCAGTCCTTTTTGAGTCTTATTCTGTGTTTTCTTTGGCCTACCCTCCCTTGGAATCAATTTGATGTGATTAAAGAAAAAAAAAAGGAAAAAAAAAAAAGGAAAAGAAAAGCAACAAAAATCTACCTCAGTGTAGAGCTACGTCTGACCTGATTCCTCTCAAAAGGATACGTAGGCAACCATTCGGGTGCGGTCATAACAGGGAAAAGTTCATTTTTTCCCTGTTCCTCGTTGACGCAAAAGCTTGCCTCCAAGTTTGCGGCCAATGTCAAAGAAATTCAAATCTCCAATGTATGTTAAACTGGGGCAGAAGTTTGTTTTTATTTTATTTTAATAAAGTAAAATAAAAACAAACTTCTATTTTCTGTACCATCTATTCATATGTTTCATGAGATATCAGTCTCGAAATCGGAGACGAAACTTAAAGTGCCCCAGCTTATCCTAAACTGGGGCAGAAGTTGGTTCTGAAAAAAAAGAGGGAGAAATTCAACATCCCTTTTATGGTTGTGTTCATCTCAGGGAATAATCTCAATATCCCCTATGTTTTCATATCAGAAAATTCAAAAGATAATTTCTCGATTTTCAATAAATTGAAGCCTCGGTTAGTTGTTATTTTAAAAGAAATGATTCCAAGGGTTGTAATATTTACCAAGTCGTTTCATGAGATGCTTTCATACCGCTCTTCAAACCAAAAAAAAAAAGAGAAAAAAAAAAGAAAAGAAAAAAAAGGAATCCCCAATTTGCCTAAACTGGGGAAAAAGTTTTGCTTATTTTTTTCAAAGGCGGTGATTTCAAATCGTGTAATGCTCATTCTAGTCGTCTCATGAGATGTTTTTGAGCTTTTATGCTGAATCCTTTTCTTTATAGCCTAACAAAATCCAACATTACAGTCCAGATAAAGACCCTTCTGACCGATCATTGAGAATGTCAAGCCGAGTGGGGTGTCAAGGGACAATTTCACACTGTAAGTTGCGTTTCTTATGAGTCAACAATCGCATTTAGAAGCTGTGGGCACCAGGGTTATTAAAGGAGAAATTCTCTGAAGAATAAAAATAAAGGGCGAAAATTGAAGAAAGAAAGAAAAAATGGGGTTGAACATCAAGGAAAGATCGAAGGTCGATTGGGAAAGAGCGAAAAATGAAAAAAAAAAGAGAAAGAAAATGAAGTCTTGTCGGTGAAAACCTGAAAGGGCACTGCAAGACAACGGTGAGTCAAAAGAACAAAGAGAGAGACTAGTCGGTGAAAACCCGAAAGGGCACTACTAGTCGAATGAGGGTCGTTAGATTTGCCATCAAGCAAGATCGGAAGAATGGGAGCAAAATCAGGGATAGATTGTGTGAACGGATGAAGAGTTGATTCCAATATGCATGTCATGCTTAATAAGGTCGTTATTTCACCTCCGGATAAGTTCTTCTTTTTCTGGAGACATCTTTCATTCAATGTCTCCCCTTGAAATTCTTTCATTTTATTTTCTTCTCATTTCTTTTCGAGCAATAGAAAGCTTCGCAAAGCTTGTTTACAAGTTTCATAGTCGTACTAGAGCAAGTCAGGACCAAACTTGATAATTGGAGCCTAGTGACGAACATCAGCTGAAAGAATGACGGTCCAAAGAATGTACCATGAAAGAGATCGTCCAGGAATAAGCAGATTCAAGATGCAGTTTCCAGTCTTAAGGTCAAAATCCGCACAACTACAAGCGGACATTTCATTTTCAAGTCACAGCCAGCCTGAGCGGCAATTTCAAGTTTCAGAAGTTTCAAATTTCAAGTCAAGGCCTGCCTGAGCGGCAATTTCAAGTTTCAGAAGTTTCATTTTCAAGTCAAAGCCAGCCCAAGCGGCGATTTCAAGAGCAACAGTTTCAACTTCCATATCAGAAGCAACCTTTACAAGAAAATTCATTTAGAGAAAGTCGAGGCACCCACCTGGAGAATGAGGGAGTAGTTTAGAGAAAGTCGAGGCACCCACCTGGAGAATGAGGGAGTAGTTTAGAGAAAGTCGAGGCACCCACCTGGAGAATGAGGGAGTAGTTTAGAGAAAGTCGAGGCACCCACCTGGAGAATGAGGGAGTAGTTTAGAGAAAGTCGAGGCACCCACCTGGGGAATGAGGGAGTAGTTTAGAGAAAGTCGAGGCACCCACCTGGAGAATGAGGGAGTAGTTTAGAGAAAGTCGAGGCACCCACCTGGAGAATGAGGGAGTAGTTTAGAGAAAGTCGAGGCACCCACCTGGAGAATGAGGGAGTAGTTTAGAGAAAGTCGAGGCACCCACCTGGAGAATGAGGGAGTAGTTTAGAGAAAGTCGAGGCACCCACCTGGAGAATGAGGGAGTAGTTTAGAGAAAGTCGAGGCACCCACCTGGAGAATGAGGGAGTAGTTTAGAGAAAGTCGAGGCACCCACCTGGAGAATGAGGGAGTAGTTTAGAGAAAGTCGAGGCACCCACCTGGAGAATGAGGGAGTAGTTTAGAGAAAGTCGAGGCACCCACCTGGAGAATGAGGGAGTAGTTTAGAGAAGTCGAGGCACCCACATGGAGAATGAGGGAGTAGTTTAGAGAAAGTCGAGGCACTCACCTGGAGAATGAGGGAGTAGTTTAGAGAAAGTCGAGGCACCCACCTGGAGAATGAGGGAGTAGTTTAGAGATAGTCGAGGCACCCACCTGGAGAATGAGGGAGTAGTTTAGAGAAAGTCGAGGCACCCACCTGGAGAATGAGGGAGTTGTTTAGAGAAAGTCGAGGCACCCACCTGGAGAATGAGGGAGTAGTTTGGAGAAGTCGAAGCAACCACCTGAAGAACGAGGGAATCCATTTATGTAAAGAAGCAAGACCCACCTGAATCAAGATCGGCGGTTTCATTTTCTACAAAGAGCAAGACCCACCTGAATCAAGATCAGTGTTTTCGTTTTCTACAAAGAGCAAGACCCACCTGAACCAAGAGCGGTGGTTTTATTTTCAACAAGTGAGGGGAGCAAGAACCAAGAAGCTCATCTCGGGAAGCATGAAGACTTAGAATAGGAATTGTAACTTTACATTTTCAATGTTGTACTTTCATTTTCTCTGTAAAGCAATGACCACCAATCAGCAAGCAACCAGTGACCAGCAGCGACAGCCTCTTAGTAGTCTAGAGTGTCTAGTATCATCCCCAAGTGTGTTTAGAAGAGTGTCTAGTGTCATCCTAGTACCCTAGAGTGTCTAGTTGTTGTCTTAGTGAGTCTAGAAGAGTCTAGCGTCTGTTTGAATGCAGTAGTCCCAGCTGCCGCACGTGAGGAACTACACTGACCTGATTACTAAGTCCAGGGATATGTAGGTAACTTTGTTCTTGGTTAGAACCGAAATTCAAGGTGCGGTCACCATTTTGGAAAGCATGCTCTCGGTTAGAACCGAAAAGCCAAAATTAGTTTGTCGATTACTTCTTTGTCCGAAAACTCTTCGTGTTCCCGAACAAAGAGGAGCAGCTGTAATCACCTAATTTTTGCACGAATTCAGCAAAAATTGCTCAAAATAGCTGTGTTAAATTCTTAGAATTTTCCCGAAATTTTCCTAAAAATTAGTCTTTATTTTAATTGAAATTGTCATTAATCGGGAAGAAAAATGTGAAAATTACTTGTTATGTGCGTAATTGTGATCCTATGATTAATTGTGATGTTAGTATAAATTATGTGATTTCTATTTTGGTTAATTTAGTATTGTTTTAACTAATGTAGTGCCTTTAAATGGCCATTTGTGTAAAAATAAGTAGCCCAAAAGATCAGCCCAACCCACTTCTAGATCCGGCCCACCAGCTTAATATATAAGTTTAAAATTCCCAATTCTTGTCATTTTACACAAAAATCAGAAAATGGGGCAAACTCTTGCCAATTTTTTCCAAGCACACCGGAAATCTCCTCCGCCGTGGAGCCACCGCTCCTCCGCCGATTGGCCACCGCCGGCCACCACCTCCGGTGGACGGAAAAATATAAAAACTATACCATTCGAAATATCTCGGCTCCCTCTTTCCATTTCTCAACTTGGTTTCTTCAAATTTCAAGCCGTTTCGCGTAGATCGGAGGTCAAAGTCCGGTCAAACTTCAACTCCGGTGAGTTTTTTTTAGTTTTTCTCTATTTCTTTCCCTTCCCCTTCATCCCCGTATCCCATCTCCCAAAACCCGTCCCCTTTTCCCAGTCCAGTTCACCCGTTTCTGTTTTCTCATTTTTTCCTTCTTTCTTCTTCTCATTTATTTTTTCTATTTTTCTGTTATGGTTGAGATGATGAGGATATTTTGGTGAGGTTGTGATGATTTGTGTGGGGTGGAGGGGCTGCGATGATTTGAATGGATGCAGGCTGCGATGATTTTGTTTGTAATGGAGGGAGGCTGTTTTCAATAGTGTTTAGGCAGTGGTTTGTTTATTTGTTTGGTCCGGGTTGCTATGGTGATGATCACTTGTAGTGGAGGGGCTGTTTTCAGTCGTATAATGGAGGCAGTGGCGCTGCGACAGCAGCTAGGCGAGGGTGTCGGGGTTGCTTCTGCTATGATGATGGTGTTCGCAGTTGGTGGGACGATGCACAATGGTGAAACGGAGCAGCGAGGCAGTTGCAATGTTGTCGACGGAGCAAAGGCAACAACAACATTGGTCGTGTAGTGCTTAGACGGGTTAGAAAGAAATTTGCAATTTATTTTCCAGGTTTCTTTCTTTGTTTGGTTTAGTCGTTAATTAGTTTTGTCTTGTCCAAATCGTGTGACTGAATATGGCAATATATATGTTTACAGTTCAGCCTGTGCAGCTCCGTTTGTTCGAATAAGACTCGTGTCTTTGTGTATGCTTATGTTGAAATCAAATGATATGAAATTTTGTTACTCTGTTAATTAGTGATTCAGCTTAGGTAATTGTTAAGTAAACACTATGTTCTTGTTCGCAGTGCAAGCGTAATGGTAGTTCTCGTCCTTAATTTGTGAAATATTTGTTCTTCTTAGTAGCAGGTTTTGAATGATTTAGGAGTTGAAGCAACTAGCTTAGGTTGTTTTGTTTCTTGCTTTTAGTTAAGCTAGAATCTAGTTACTCTTTAGTATATTTTAGGCTTTGTTGTGGGCTGACTTTGCTATTTTTTTTCCAGCTATTAGAATGGTTAAAAAACTGAGTTGAAATCTGGGAATTTGTTTTTGGTTTTGTTAGTTCAATTCTAAGTTAGTTTGGTTTGTTCAAGTTCAGTTTTGGGCTGATTGGTTGTCTAGTTTGGTCCTAGTTTCTTCTAGTAATGTAATGAGTAATGGGGTCCTTTTAGAGGACCCTACTTGTACATATTTCATCATTTTAGGACTGTTTGGGGGCAGCTGAAATAGTCATTTTTCAGCTGCTCTACTATGCTGAAAATGGCCAAAAAACACTCAAGTAAAGGGGTGTGGGCTTGTACTTTTGTACAAGTCCACACTCCACCTTTTAGCCCCACCTTTAGGCCTCAATTTTCAGCCATAAATAGGGCCATTTATTGCTCTCTTTGACATGAACTAATAGCTGAAACACATAGTAGAACAAGCTGAAATAAAGCACTAAAATAGGGAGCAAACACTTGAGAAAAATAGTAAGTCTTTGAAGAAAGGATTTAGAACCAAAAGGCTTGACACCTAAAGTCTTTTGGGGTATAAATCTAGTGTTAAATAGTGAGCTAAAGGGTTCAAAAGGAGGCTGTCTAAGTTTGCTGGTCATTTGCTTGTCCGGTTTGCTACTCGATTTTTGAGATATTTGGCTTACTAGGTAAACATTTCCTCCTATACTGTATTTTTCTTTACTACTATGTGTGCTTAAAGTGGTATAACTCGCCTTAAAAATTATCTACTTGCATTTATATTCATATACTTATATTTCTTTCAAGTGTGTTACCCATGATGTGATAATTAACATAAGGAAATAAAATTAGAGGTTTCAAGTATTTGTAGTTTATTTATTCTTATTATGGATGGTACTTTTAGTTAAGCATATTTATGAGACACTTGAATTGCATAGAATACCTTGGCTATATACTAATGTAATTAGAAAAGCCCAGAATCAGCCTCACAAGTTTAATTTACAAAAAAAAATGGTTATTCTTTCAAAATTAGTTACAAAATGCAAACCTTTAAAAGTGGACATTTAGGCAAACTATAGGATATAATTGAAGGAAAAATGGACTAAATCTGTATGTAAAGGAAAACTGAAATGCGATGGCAAATTGCAGAAGTAGCCACGTTTTTGCAGGAGCAGCCATATTTTTCTGCTGCTGCACAAAAATTGCAGAAACAGCCACGTTTTTTTTGCTGCACACAATTGCAGAAGTAGCTATGTCTTTTCCTTTGTCAAAGCAGCCACTGTTGAGAAAAAATGAAAAAAAATTAAAACAAGAATCTATTTGTGCAAAAGTAGACTTTTTAACTTTGAAATTGCAAAGGTTGGCCAAAATTTAAATGAAATAGCATTAGTGGGTCGTTTCTGCCTAGAAGAAATTAACGTAGCATCTTTCTTTCTGAAAGCTTCTAGTTTGAACATCTTTGCAAAAACAGTCTATTATTTAGTAAGTCTTGGATAAAACATACATTATTTAGATAAAATAGCCACAGCTTTTCTCTGTTATCAAATCTTTAAACCAATGGTTGCTATTTAATATTTAATACGATTAAGTAAATTAATAGGGTCGATAAAACCTTTCACTCGATTTATAACAATAAGTGTGATTTGTGGTCCGCTTATTACGCGAAAAACAATTAAACCAACTCTAAATTAATTTATTTTTGAGGTTAATTAAATTCTTTTTTGAAATAAACCAATCCTCTGTGAGGTTGGAAAGAAATGATACACTATTATTTTTCTTAATCAGAGCATAAATTCAAATTAGCGGCAAAAATATAACAACCATATTTAATAAATTAAAATTGCGACGATAAAGCAACTGTGCTTGGCACAGGACTCGAGGGTGCCTAATACCTTCCCGAGAGTCAACTGAGAACCTTACCCGAATCTCTGACGCAGACTATTAGACGAGTCAAGGGTGTCCCAGGTACACCACTTTGGTGACTTGGCACACCTTTAACTTGTCAAGTGGCGACTTCGATTTTCTCTTAAATAATTGTGTACCTTTAACACCCATCATAACCTTTTAAATACGCAATTTCTATTCTTTTTAGTTTTACGTGTTGAAAAAGGGCGTGACAATACTTCATAGAGATCACCATGTAAGAAAGCATTGTAAACATCCATTTGATAGATGTTTCAATATTTTGAAGCAGCCACAACAATCACAGACCTAACTGTCAACATCTTGGCAACAGGGGAAAAAATTTCTCTGTAGTCTAATCCCTCCTGCTGACTATAGCCCTTGGTCACCATCCTGGTTTTGTATCTTTCTATCTCACCATTTGACTTATATTTAATTTTAAATACCCATTTGCATCCTATGACATATTTTCCTCTAGGCAGCTCAACCAGATCCTAGGTGTGGTTGTCTTATAGGGATTGAATCTCCTGCTGCATAGCCTCAACCCATTTAGGGTCCTGAGCAGCCTCATGAAAGGTCTTAGGCTGAATAGCTATAGATTGAGCTTGAAGGCAAGTTGCATATAAAGATAAGATGTCATAGGAACAGTAATCGGCAATAGGAGAGGCACAAACACTCTTAGCTTTAGGAATGCTGATATAGTCTTGCAACCACTTAGGAGCACCGATATTTCTGTGGGGTCTAGTATTAGCAGTGGGAAAAGAAGCTGAACTATTACCTGGATTGGTAACCACATTGTCTGTAGAATCTAAGACTTGTGAATCAGGCAGAGGCTATTCTTCAAGAAGATCATGAGAAGGATGTGGTGCCAAGTCTTCAAGAAGACCATCAGGAGTAGAAGATGACACCCCTCATTCATTAGTCACAGTATGAGGAATAAGGGGAACATGTGCATTAGAAGAAGGATGACATACAGTTTCTATAGATATATTTTTACCTGGGACAAACACAAGAACTGGAAATAAAGGAGTAGAACTCTCTTTCATCTGTTTGAAAGGGAAAATGTTCTCTTTGAAGATCACATCCCTACTTACAAAGAGTTGTCTGGAGTCCAGATCATACATCTTATAACCCTTTTGTGTAGGAGAATATTCTAGAAAAGCTGCAGGAATGCCTCTTGCTGAGAACTTATCATGCTGTCTCACATCAATTGTATATCCCGAACAACCAAAAACCATGAGGTGCTCTAATGAGGGTGCATCTTTGTAGAAAATTTTATGTGGTTATTTACCAGCCAATACTGTAGAGGGAAGTATGTTAATAATGTGAACAACTTCTAATACACACTCACCCCAAAACCTGAGTGGAATACCTCCTTGGAAGATTAAAGCCATGGCTATTTCCAGTATGTACCTATGCCTTCTCTCAGCAACTCCATTTTATTGAGGAGTGTAAATACAAGAACTCTAATGTATTATGCCATGTTCAGATAAAAACATGTTCATGTCAGAATTGAAAAATTCAGAACCATTATCAATTCTGAGCACTTTAATGGAAGAATGAAACTGATTCTTGGTCATAGTAATGAAATTCTTCAGAATAGGAAAAGTCTCATCTTTTGCATTCATCAGGAAAACCCATGTAAGTCTAGAATAATCATCAACTATGGTTAGAAAAAAATCTTTTTCTATTGTAGGTAGGCACTCTATAAGGCCCCAAAACATCAGCATGCACAAGTTGAAACACATCTGTAGATCTTGTAGTACTAATAGGAAAAGGAGTCCTACTTTGTCTAGCTAAAGGACACACTGGACAAAAATAATCAGACTCCATCTTCATGTGCCTAAAAATATCAATTCTTTTCATTGCCTCCATGGGTATGTGTCCCAGCCTCTGGCACCAAACATCCATCTTTATTGAAGTAGTTGCTGCCACAGGAGCTGCTGCAGAAACATTACTAGTGGCTGCTCCTGCTCTTTTATTCCATCTTCAGCTAAGAAAAAGAAGCCATTTTCCAGCTTACCAGTCCCCAAGATCCTCCCACTACAGAGGTCCTGAAAACACAACCAGTTGGAGTGAAAAACACTGAGCAATAAAACTGCTTGACTAGTTGAGATACAGATAATAAGTTGTACTTGAATCCTGGAACATTTCGAACTCCGTCTATCTTTATGTTCTTAAAAATCATAGTAGAACCAGTATGAGTGATGAGTGAACTTTCTCCATTTGGTAACTGAATTGTTCCTTTGTTTGCTAGGGGATGAGATGTACAGAACAACTTTAACTTTGAGACCATATTGTTTGAAACTCCTGTGTCCACAATCCAGCTACTATGCTCCATTTTGGATAAGAGAGAGATAGATATACCTAATGTAGCAGTGTATGCAGCAGTATGCTGAGATGTTGCAGTATCCATATCTTTGCCCTTGCCTATCATCTTCATTATCTGCTGATGGTGTGAAAGTTGGAGCAGCAGCAGGACCATGGGTGCTGTGTGAACCAGAGAATGAACCAGGACTGGAGAATGAACCAGGAGAGGGATGCACAAGAGTTTTACCATGATAAAAATCCCCATGATTATAATGAGGGTGCACCTGCACATGCATAAGAGCAGCTACAGTGGTGTTTGCAACATAATTGGCTGAAGGCATAGTGTTGTAACCATTGTTGTTCTGAGATGATCCACTTGATCCATTTTTCTTCTGATATGCCTTAAGCTTGTTGCAATATCCTCTAGTGTGCCCCTTCTTCTGGCAAAAATCACAATAGTACTGATTCATAGGCTTGTAAGATGAACTAGATCTTGTGCTAGTTGAGTCACTGGAGCTCCTATCTCCAAAGAATTCAGAAGAGTGGTTAGACCTATTTCCAAAGGAGTTATTAGATCTGTAGGAATTTCCTGCCTTATTTCCAAGCAGAGCAGTAGGTTCTCCAACCTGTAAGGCCTGCATTGCATTAGTCAGTACTCTCTGACTCTTCTCTTGCATAATCAGGGCATAAGCCTGGTTAACAGATGGAACTGGCTGCATCATTAAAATCTGACTACGAGCTCGAGAATAGGAGTCATTTAGACCCATGAGGAACTGAAACAAGTGCTGATGGGAGAGATGTTCAACAAATGATTTAGATTTGTCACAATCACACTCAGGAGGAGGAACTAGGACATCAAACTCATCCCAAAGATCACTCAATCTGGAGAAGTAATTTGAGACTAAAGATGTTCCTTGTGAGATGAGATTAATCTCACGGTGCAACTGGAATGTTCTAGCAATATTAACCTTATCAAATTTCTCTTTAAGAGTATCCCAGACCTTATTAGCATTTGATGCATATACAATTCCATTTAACAATTCTTTAGAAACGACATTCATGATCCAAGATAGAACCACAACATTACATTTTTCCCATTGCATCACCAGTGCGCCTTCACAGTGTTCTTTGAGGTATGAACTATCAATAAAACCTAATTTGCTACGACCTAACAATGCGTTTTCATAGACCGACTCCACAGTGTATAATTGTCAGTACCTGTTAGTTGAATCGTGCCTAAGGCAACACCAAATGTATCCGCCGGAGAGAGATACAAAGGATGAGTGTGATCAACAACACTAGCATCATGATTCTCCGTTGCAGCACCGCCGTGCGCCGCCGCCGCATTCACCGGAACTTCGTCTAAAATCACCATGAGTGAAACTTCCAGAAATAGAAAATTAGGGCTAAAAATAGAAGCTAAAATCAAATAAAAAAAGGTGCGGAAAGGAAGCAAAAACAGGTGTCGATTGCTCTGATACCATGTCAAGTTTTGTACAGCTTCACCAATTTAGCCATGGTTATGAGATTGAAGAGGATGTTCAAGAAAGAGAAAGTCTACAAAGCCATGGTTATAAGATTGAAGAGGATGTTCTAGAAAGAGAAAGTATACTAAGCTAAGATAGAGAGCAAATGTAGAGAGAGAAAAATGGAAAATATCTTCAGTGTATTGTGTATGAAAATCTGTACATGGATAGAATATTTATATCCCATTAATTATATTTTCTAACTAACTAACACCTCATCTATGCCACATAGGATAAGTTAGTTACAATGACTAATTACATTTAACCACCACTATTAACTACTAACTAACTACTAACTATCAGTCTAGTCAATAAAAACAAGTAAGAAAATTTAAAAATTTGCTTGTAATAAGCTTCAAATTAGACGATGGTGTAAAAATAAAGTTTATACCATCGGTGTATACTAGTTAAACTTTATGATATGATGAAATATATCAATTTAGGATAGATACATAATTTTAGCCATCCGTTTGATTTAGCCAGCAAACCTAATGTCGAAAAGAATCAGATTCATGAAACTCATGCGGAGAATCAAATATTCTCTACTAGTTCTCGTATGAGATTGATATCTAGTACTATAAATACTCATAAGTACAACGATTTAAATTGGAGCTATAAATTAAATCACTGTGTATTTGGACCAACTTAGAGGCTGTTTGGCCAAGCTTCTAGAGAGACAAAAGTACTCATTTTTCTCAAAAAGTGATTATTTTGAAAGATTGAGGTGTTTTCTCAAGCTTCTAGTAGAAAAATAAGTGCTTTTGAGTGAGCAGCAGAAGCTTTTTTTTTTTTGCAGCTGGGAAGAAGCTAGAAAAAATAGTTTTTTCAGAAAAAAAAAAAAAAGCAGAAGCTGTTTTTAAATTTCTTTGCCTCCAAAAACACCCTCACCGAAAATACTTATTTACCTAATTGCCACTATTTATTTCCGTATGATTATAATATATAAATAGAACATTATTATTTTTTTTCTTTTACACACACCTACATCATTGTTATTGGAAGCTTTGAATCAAATTGCTTATTTTTTAAGGTAATAATTTTTAATATTATAAATGCTCTACTTTTAGAAAAAAGTTAAATATAGTCTATGATAATAAATATTTAAAATAAATCATCTAGCTAATAACTGTAAAGTGAATCTTGATATGTCTTTACTAGTAATTTAACACTAAAAAGTATTTTTTTCAAAAGCTTGGCCAAACAAAAATTACTACTCAACTAGTGACAAAAGTATTTCTCAAATGAGTTAGACTCCGTTTCAGTGGGCTTATTTTAAGTAGCTTAAAAGCCAAAAATTGCTTATAAGTTATTTTTGAGAAGTTAGAAAATCCTAATTTCTTACTTTTGGTTTATTTTAAGCACAAAAGTGCCAAGAGTTTAAGCTCTGGTGCAATCAGCACCCTACACGCACTTCTTGCCTATTGCCAAGACTGTATGGCATGTTGCAAGTGCCAACTCGCAGAGAAAGTCTCTGCAACCCTTGGCTTATAGCTAAAAGTTTAAGCTCTGGTGCAATGAGCATCTGGAAGAGACTTCTTGGCTATTGCCAAGACTTTAAGCCCTCTTGCACTGGCCAACTTCAGGAGAAAATCTCTGCATGTCTTGGCAATAGCCAAGACTTTAAGTTCTGCTGCAAAGGAAAACTTACACTGAAAATATCTAAAGTATTGGCAATAGCTAAGACTTTAAACTCTACTGCAATGGGAGGCTTGTAGAGACTTCTTGCCTATTGCCAAGACTTTAAGCCCTGTTGCAATGGGGGGCTTGCAGGCAAAGTCTCTGGGCCTTATAGACACTTCTTCCCTATTGCCAAGACTTAAAGCCCTGTTGCAATGGGGTCCTTGCAGACAAAGTCTCTGCAAGTCTTGGTAATAGGCAAGAAGTCTCTACAAGCCAAGACTTGCAGCTCTTGTGCAATAAGCACCTAGGAGAGACTTCTTGCCTATTGCCAAGACTTGAAGACCTGTTGCAATGGGGGCTTGCAGACAAAGTATCTGCAAGTCTTGGCTATTGCCAAGTGTTGCTGCTCTGGTGCAATAGGCACCTAGGAGAGACTTCTTCACAAGACCTTAAGCCCACAAAGGGCATCACTTTTACCCATGATCCTGCTTCTATCAAAGCGATCTGAGTACGAAATTCTAAGCATATCATTCGTCTTGATTATGTGCAGGATTAGCACTATGGCAACTCGCTACATTTATATAGCTTATAATGGGAAATGGGATGCCAACAGCAAATACATCAACCATGATATAAAGTTGATACTTGTCAAAGACGGTATAAGCTACCACGTATTTGAAAAAAAAATTTATAATGCTCTAACCATCAACACTGATGAAAGTGAAGCAAAGATAAGGTTTGACACGAATCTAGAAAAGTGCAGAGGCATGATGTTAACAAATGATCAAGAACTTATAACTTGCATGTATCTGATGAAGAATAATGAGAATTTCAGAAAATCCTACTCCATAGTAGAAGTTATTAAAAGGGCTGACATGTCAGAAAATCCCGCTTCTTTGTGAATGAAGCTGACCATAGCATGGTGTTGCATGAAAAGGAAGGGCAGTTATTGATTATAAATATTTTTAAAAATCAAACGTGATTGGAAAGTTAATATTATCAATAAACTGAACTATTGGCAATAGCCAAGACTTTACACTCATACATATAACCAATTCAATTTAACTTGATGTAAAATCTTGGCAAAGGGTAAGATATTTCCTACCAAAACTTATTTATCGACTTTAATATTAGAAATAGTTAACTTGCCTTGATGTCTTGCCCTAGGCAATAATATTGACAACTATTGACACCAAATCTTGGCAACAACATTACCAGCACAATCCTCCATGAATTATTTATCAATTTTAAATTAATTATATAATATTAGAGTTGGAATTAATTAACTAGAATTCAAGTCTTGCCCATTGGCAAGGCTTTCCATCTAAATGTGTTCACCCCACGATAACTAAAATGCCTTGAAGTCCTGCAATTGCCAACACTTCCAGTTCATCCGATTCAAAGCAACTTCAGTCTTTAAAATAACAAAAATATCAAACATCCAAGTGTACTTGTTTACATAAACACAAAAAACACGGTAAATACGAAATGCATGTAATTAAAAACTACTCAATAGCTTTTTCTAACTCTTTTGTAGTACTAAATGTCTCATTTGGACTACTACACGGATCATCTTGCGACGGAGATAACAAACAAAAATTTGGAAATTCATCGCCCACATCACATTTTTGCCTTGGAATTCATCAGAAGATCTTGGCTGACTTATAAAATCATCCACCACATCAAAATGTACATGATCAGGATCAGGAGATTGAAGATTCAATATCCATTACCTGCAAAATTTTAAAAAATAATAATGACAACACATAATAACAAAAAAATGAAACAATAATGAAAAGACTATATACAAACATACAATGACAACTACTGAACACATGACTGATGAAAAGACTAAACTACAGAAAAAGTCTCTACAACTATTGCAATAGCCAACACTTTAAACTCCAGTGGAAGGGGCAATTTGTACAAATAGTCTCTGCAAGTATTGACAATTGCCAAGACTTTAAACTCTAGTGGAAGGAGCAACTTGTACAAATAGTCTCTGCAAGTATTGACAATTGTCAAGACTTTTACCTATATTGCAGTGCAAAACTTGCAGAGAAAGTCTCTGCAACTCTTGGCAATAGCCAAGACTTTAAGTTCTGCTGCAGGGGGACCTTACACTAAAAATCTCTAAGAGTATTGACAATTGTCAAGACTTCTACCTCTACTGCAGTGAACAAGTTGGAGCCTAAGTCTCTGCAACTCTTGGCAATAGTCAAGACTCTAAGTTCTGGTGGAAGCGGCAACTTACACGGAATATCTCTGCAAGTATTGACAATAGCCAAGACTTTAAACTCTACTGCATAAGCAATTTGCAGAGAAAGTCTATGCAACTCTTGGCCATGGTCAAGATTTTAAGCTCTATGCAAAACATGAATATCTAATAGCCATAGGCAATAAAAACCTTCAAATCACCGGAATCAAGCAAACACAAGCAAAATAATTCTCAGGAACCTCAAACTTAATTCAACAATCATAGATCGAAATGGAAAAAACTAACAGATAAATATATAAACAATAAGTATAAAAAAATAACAGAAAAAAATAAATGCAGATAAATGATTACGCGAAATAAAAATTACAATATAACGAAAAAATAATAGAACAAATATACGAAAAAGAGAGAACAAAAAACCCCAAATCTCTAGCACACAAAGAAGAAAGAAGGAAGCCAGAAATGGTGAAAGAGGGAAGAAAACCTGTTCAGCGTGAATTAAGTAGGTTGGGAGCAAAATAGTCCTTTCATAGGGGGAGTATGATGTGGAGGATATTTACTTAAAATATTTGTAAGTGGAGACAATTAGGTAAAACCGTGTCTTATTGAGGCCACTTGGTGAAATTTTTTGCGTATAATAACTTTCGGCGCTTTCATAAAGCTGGAGCTACCAGCCTGCCAAGCTAAACCAGTAAAACCATAAGAAATAAAAAAGTTTCTCAATACTTGATTAGAAAGAAAGGGAGCTCCAGTATCCAAAGAAATAATTGATACATACGCTAATTTAGTGAGTGACTTTTACATGTTAAAAACTTTTTCTATTTGCACTTACGTTTGTGAAAGTTTTGTTGATAGGTTTTTAAGTGGATTAATTTCATTATACTCGATGGTTTAACTATAGGAAAAATTATACTGTGTTTATAAAAAGTCTTTACTATGTATTTTTTTAGTCCTTACTTTTCAAAATTAGCCTAAACAAATACCTGGTCACATCCTATATCTTTTTTTAGCCACTCCCTTTCTAGGGTTTTTTAGGCTTTCCCATATTCTTTTTCTTCTTCTTCTTCTTCTTCTTCCCTTCTCTTTGACCACCATTGCCGCCCTTCCACCGACCACCGCTCTCTGGCCACCCTCTTGCCTCCCCCATCCCAGATCTGTCGTCCCCGTCACTACTACTGCATTTTCTGGCGCCAGGAAGTTAGCCACCATCGATCTGCTCCGTCGTTGCTGATTGCTGCTGCTCCGTCGTCCCTCCCAGATCTAATGTCGTCGTTGCTGGTTGTTGCTGCCCACCATTGCTGCTCCGGCGAAGCAGCTATATTTGTAGCAGTTGCTGTTGTGCAACTCCGGCGTCCTGCTGCTCAAAATAGATAAAATTGATGTATACAAAATCTATTCTATTAAATTATGTATACACTATAAAAATGTGTGTATACACTAAAAATAACTTGAAAAAAAGTGTGCCTGTGAATTAAAGAAAGGAGAAGGTCAATAAAAAAAAAAGAAATGTTAATTAATCAAAGGTCAACCTGATCACCGTAGGTGCCAAAGAAGAATGAGAAGAAGCCTGAAAAAGAGCAGAAAAATATATATTATGTATAACTGATAAATTTAACTGTGTATATAATATTTTTGCGTGTAAACACTATGTATACATGAGGAGAGCATTTGTATACCTATACTATCGATTGTACATATTGTATATTTATTTTTGTGTATATACTGGCTATGAAAATCATTTAACCCCCAACTTTGCTCTAAAAATCAAGTTCCCCCTCAACTATGAACATTGATCATTCTCCATCCTTCATCATGTACAATGTCTATTTTGCCCTTAAAATTTTCATTCATCATTTATGTGCTCTATTTTTATATTATGATATAATTGTTTAACCATAATGTTCTACCTATAATTTAAAAAATAATATATTTTACTATAGTAATTTTGTTTCATTAATATTATAAAGAGTATAATATTTTCATGAATTAATTACAAAATATAATGCTATTTTTAATTAGTATTTTAGTATTAAGTGTACTATATATGTACCTATAATTCGACATACATAATGAATCTTTCGTTGCCTCTTTCTCTCTATTTATATGTATGCATATTTGTTTAAACTTTACTTTTTTTTATTCTCTAATTTTTATATAGATTTTTGAGTTTTAATTATCATAATTATAATTATAATTTAAAATTTAATTAAGTATAAATATATGATATTTTGAATTTGTTTTGAAATCTATTGCTAATTTACTATCATTTTTTATGTATTGCATATATTAAGTATACGATTATTGGTTCACTTCATTTTATTTTCAATTATGTGATAGACTAAATTTGAGTTCGATTTCTATTAAAATTATCGATATAAAAAAATTACTTTTAATCTAACTTTTTATATATATTTAATTTATTATGTCATTAATGGCGTGATTTACAAATATGTGCTATTACTATTTCTTACTCTTTCTCTATTTTAAAAATAATACTTATTCATTTTATAGGTTAGTTCATAATAAATAAATAAAAAATATTATATTAAAGAAGAAAAATAAATGTTTATAATCAAGAGGGTAAAGTAGGTATTTTGAAAGATTATTTGAGAAAAAAGAAAGACACTGATTATTTTTCATTGTTGAGGGGAACTTGATTTTTAGAGTAAAGTTGGGGGTGTAAATAATTTTCATTCAGTCAAAAGCAAGGAAGGAGAGTTGACTGGCTGTTTAATTATCCCTTAACTATATTTTCTCACCAAATGCTAAAGTACGTAAAGTTGATCTTTTATTTTACAATATTGAATTCCACTGTAATATTAAAGTCGCATCGATAGATAGAAATTTTAAATTATATAAGTGAAACTTTAATGATTTTACTGTAATTGGTTTTGAAATTTTACTATTTTAGTGAAGAAACTTTATTTATTGTACTGTTATAATGGTACATTGTATAGTAAAAAAGTTGATGTCTTTATGACAGCGGAAGGACCCATTGTCCGTTGTTATAAAGTGAAGGTTTATGATATCATGAAATGTATCAATTTAGGACACATACATATTTTAAGCCATCCGTTTGATGTAGCTAGTAAATATTTTTGTCGGAAAGAATCAGATTCATGACAGTCAAACGGATAATAATCAAATATTCTCCACTAGTCCTTGTCTCAGATTGATACCTACTACTATAATAATAATAATAATAATAATAATAATAATAATAATAATGATAAGAATATTTTCTAGACCAACTTATTTTCCTCTAAGTAGAGAAAAATATTTTCTCTAAAAATTGAAGGAAAAATATTTTTCTAAAACACAAACTCAAACCCTAATCCTATACATTGACAAGAGAGACGTTGGCAAAACTCTCTCTCCTAGGCGATCGGCGGTGACTTGAAAGAAACTTGCGCGTGCCACCTTCTCCGTCCCTTCCATGGCCACTACGGCCACTGGCCAGCCTCCTCACGAGGTTGGTCAGATGTTTCCACTCCCCCCCACTCGAAATTCAACTACCCAAAACTCTATTCCACCACAACCCTATGCAAATCTTGTAAAACCCCAAGCATTAATTGCTCCCATGCAAATCTTAGATAAAGTTTCGAACAAACCACTTGAATATTTGCATGGTGAACCTCTTATGCGTTGGAAGAGGCATGAAGTTCAACGTTTCATTGCTGAACAACGGCTAAAACATGCAGTTTTAGGCAATTTTTCTTATGGGAAATCTAATATTCAAGAGTTACGTAAAGTTATACCCATCCAGTGTGAAATTAAAGGTCTCTGCACTATTGGTTTGATTGAGGACAATCATGTCTTGATCAAATAATCATTAATAGAGAATTATATTCACTTATTACCAAAGCATGCTTTTTATTTGAATGCTCAATGTGATTATTGGCAGATGAGGTGCACAAAATGGAATCCCTGGTGGAAGCTTGACGAAGAAACTGCTATTGCAATTGCTTGAATTTCTTTTCCGAAGTTGCCTTCTAACTTCTTTAGGCAGCAATATATTTTTTTATTGGCAAAGGCAGTGGGAAGACCATTACATATTGATGCTGCAACATTGAATAGTACACGACCAAGTTGTGCAAAGGTGAAGGTGAAGGTTGATTTATTGGCTAAGTTTCCACAGAGGATATAGATAGTTGAAGAAGAAGATAAAACTGGAACTGAGCAATCAAAATGGATTAGAATCAATTATGATTATACGCATAAATATTGCAAGAACTGTAAGAAGTAAGGTCACAATGAGATGGAGTGCTGGATTATCCACCCTGAACTGCACAGGAAACAACAAGATGAAACTGTGAATGATGTGCATGAGAAGGAGGTCGTTGGTACTGCAGCAGCTACTACCAAAGTCTTAGCTAGTAGTAATGTGGTTGGAAAGCCAATTGTTAATCAAGTAAAGCAAGGATGGATGCAGAGGAGGACATGTTGACACCCAATTTTGTCCCGGATTTTAGTTAAATGTATAATTATTTTAAAATTAAGTTTAATTTTGAAAATTGCAAGTAAATAGCTAATTTTAAAGGGCAATGGCCAAAATTGCAAGTCATCCCTTCATTTGCAGCGTACTATATAACTATTTGTTTAATTTAATTAAAGGGCTAAATCTGTCCTTAAATTTTAATTTAGGATCACTTCTGCTAAGCCCATATAACACACACAACCAACTATTGAATCTATCTTCCTTTTATCCCAAAAACCCTACACCCATTAGAGGACACCAGCCGTGCCATTTCTCCTTTGGGATTTCCATTCATCAGCCCCTCCCCCACACCGTACATCATCATCACAAGTCCTTCCTTTTACACTATTTACAACCATAGAACCCCCATCACTCTCCCTCACTAATCATTTTTCCTCACACAAAAAAACACCATACACACAAAATACAGAAGAAGGGAAAAGAGAAACGGGCCAAACAGATCTCCCTCTCCTTTCAACCATTACACCCAAACACACACAAAAATACAGAAACATAGACAAAAGAAACAGGGAGAAAACAGATCGGGATTCAAAGGGGATTTCTGGATTTTTTTTGTTGTTGTTCCTGACTGGTATTAGGAGAAGGGAGAGTGGTAGTGACGCCATGATTTGTGTGTCGCTCTTCTTTGTGTTACTGCCGTTCTGTTTACTGTAACCCTTGTTGCTTAAGCCGGAAAATCGATCTCCGGTGACTCTCTCTTTGTTTCTCTGTTCGGTTATAGAAAAGTTCTGCTGGTGTTGGCCCACGTTGGTTCATTGGCTGGTGTTACTTATGGATTTTCCTCTGTTTATTTGGTCGATTCTTGACTGAAACGGGAAAGAGAAAGGGTCGCAGTGACACCGAGGTATTTGCCACCGGAAGTCGCTCCTCTTTCACCGTGTTTCCACTGTGTAGTTCATCGGAGTTTGAACGAGTTTTGATTGATGGTGTTCTCGCTGATCTCTTGGTCCTGTTGGTTTACTGATTATCGCATTGTTGTTGTTTTGGCTTTGTTCTGGTTTTTGATTGTTTTGATTTTGCATATCTGCATATGCAGCTTCACCTGTTTGTTTCTTAATTGCAGCAAGTTGGATGGTTCCACTTTGTTGTTTGCTGTGTTACAATTGACCCGTTTACATGATTGGACTACTGTGTGCATTGACTGGATTTTCTGAATGCAGGGATCCATTTTGGATAAATTGTATCCATTATGGAATATTGAACTGATTTGAACAAATACTACGCTAATGGCCAATGAAAAATACATATATACGTATTGAGGCCTACACAAGGAATTGACGGATTTTGCACATGATACTACACTTGAACCGTCCCGTTTCCGTGTCCCTAAAGCAAAAGGCGATGATGAATGTATGAAATTAATGCAAAGCAAGCCGAGTAGAGTGGTGGGTTTGGTACTTGGCATGGCAACCGGCCCGGGCTCCGTGTTTGCAGCCGTACCAAATCCCGAGCCTCTATTCGACGCGCCATACAAACCTGAGCCTAAATTTTGCAAAAAAAACAACCCCCTTTATTATTATTATTATTATTATTATTATTATTATTATTATTATTATATATTCTATTATTATTATTATATATTATATTATTATTATTATTATATATTCTATTATTATTATTACTTTATTACTTTGTTATTGTTATTTTATTTTATTAATTATTACACTTTATTATCGTATCAATTCAGTTTAATTCTCATTTTATTGCGAGGTACATCTTGGCACGAACAACTCTGGAACGCTTTTGGCTAACTTACAAATGGGGATAGTCCGTTGCATTGGAGTGGTTTGGATTGAACTCGGATCCGAGCATTCAGAAATAAGACTTAGGAATTTTAGAAAATTCAAGACTCCCGCGAGTTGATCAATTTCCCGGTTCTATCTTTAACTTTGCATTACTTTCCTTGGATATTTATGCAAATAAATGTGTAGAATATTTTATTTATCAATAATATTTGATTGTTTGTATATTGCCTTACTTTATGTTCATTGCCTTTTATTGTGAAGTCGTTATTTAATTTATTGCAAATTGGGGCCGTCTTAGCAAATGCGTGCAAGTAAAAGAATATTTTTGCAAATAAGCTTTTATTCGATTAATTATTCTTATTATTATTATTACTATTTTTAAATAATTCTTTTGGAAGAAAAGCGCACTTGTAAATATTTGGAAACCTGTCGGATTAACCGTATTGTACGGAATTTCGGAAGTGCCTTAAAAACCTTCTTCCGAAATTAATAAAACCTCTTACCTTTAGAATCTCTGAAAGAAAGACCGTCTTTTTTATAAAAACGGAGTTTTTGCACGCATTTGCTAGTTTGGTTCCCTGTAATCCTTAAATTGGGTGGCGACTCCAAAAACTCCAAAAGAGTTAGTCCATCCTGTCGATATTCCGGAATTTATTATTTTTCGGGGTAATTTTTGGGGTTCAATAGCATGGAGACTCCGCTGGGGAGCAATAAAGGTTTTGACCATAAAGGTTTCCAATTATTTGCAACTAGCATGCTTAAATTATTTCGCTTTATTATATCTTTTTGTTTGTGTGCCACGAAAAACATGTCACTACACCCTTATTTGTGCACATATATAAACTGGCATTCCGTTCATATTTCCTCCACTTCTGGGAACCTCTTGCATTCTCACTCAAATATCCGCGAGGTGTGCCCATGCGCACCCGCACTTTCTTCCACTAAAGAACCCTATGACGAGTTGGTACACCGGCGGTTGTCGTGGGAGTAATTCGACTGCGAGGCCGCTTGCCACTCACCTGTTAGCCTCAACCGTTAACCCACTCTTAGACGGAACTTTAGGAGCATGCATGAATTTACACCTTAGTTTGGACCCGGTCCTTGATACCGTTTCCAAGAGTTAAGAAACTGCCCTTTTGTCAACGGGTTCTTGAAACCCAACGACAATGCATATTATGTGCTGTGTGATAGCGAATCCTCAGTCCTAACCATGTTTTGAGCAAAATTAGATTTGGAATTTTGTCTCCTATGTTGTCTTTAGGTCAAAAAATGGAAGAATTTAGCAGAATTGAGATCATAGACAAAATTGCAGTCTGGGGGAAAGTTCGGCAGATTTGGTTGATTTGTGTTTTGGAGATGGCCTGGTGTAGTGAGATCTAAGAGGCGAAGCCCCTGGTGTCTTTGAAAGGATCAGTGGGGTCCCTCTCGTGAATGGCTTTGCGTGTGTGCAGGCCTATGTTGATTATCCAGCTGCAATTTTATAAAAATTGAAGTATGCTTGTCACATACTAGGAGAGCGAAGCCCCTGTGTCTTTGAATGACCAGTGGGGTCCCTCCTTGAAGACCAGTGTGGTCTTGGCTACCTAGGAAACTGAGAGGCTTGATTAAAGCCGAGGACCAGTGAGGAGCCCTATAAACAAGGTCGGTGAGCCTTGCAAAACCTAGGAAGCTGAGAGGCTTGTCTAAAGCCGAGGACCAGTGAGGTTTTATTTTGAAAGGCCAATTGGCGCCTTTCGTGATTTACAGTCTAGTATTGTGGAGGCAGTTGGAAATTTCTCCCTGGATGTTGTAAAACAATTGGGAATCGTGCTTGGAGAAGTGTGGATGTTTGCAAAAGCTATGGAGGATTGTTTCGGGTTTTAGGCATTTGGGTTTAGAATTTTGTGCAAATGGTGTGGAGAGCATGAGCTGTGTCACATGTAATTGTTTGTCTTTCTTTATTTGTTCAAAATGCGTTAAATACTAGGTGTTGCTTGCTTGTATGCAATCCTAGGAATGACATGCAAACTATCTTAGTTACCCTTTGAGAGGTTTCTTTTGTTTTGTTTATTTCTTTAGCAAATGTTGGATTTGTGAAGTGGCTAACCATTCACCACGCAAAGGTTTCGAGATCTGATTGATGGTAGATGCTCTAGCTCGTGAACGATGCAGTACTAGAAGCTAATGGAATTGTTTGAAAGAACTTGGCAATTGAACTTAGTAGCATTATTTTCAATTTTAATACAGAACGAGGCCCTGAATTGCATTGTACCTTAAAGCTTATGTTAATCTGAATCAACTCATTTTGAATTTATGAAAGTTGAAATAAAATGCATCTCATTCTTATTATATTATTTACGCTTGCATTTGTTTCCATTTCAAAATTAAAATTGATAAACCTGCCAAAGCTTTGCTTGTAACGTATGGCAAAACAACTGAACAATTTAAAGCGATGCACTGAAAGTTATTGTCTGCGCTTTTTGGTTATCGCACTTCTGTTAGAAGTTCAACTGGGGCAGCTTTTATTTGTTTGTATAAGGCGTTGAAGCAATGCTGCAGAACTACGCACGGTCTGATTCCCAAGGAGGGATACGTAGGCTCCCCCATCAGGCTCGACCCTTTAGCATTTAAATTTTCGTTTTTCCCCCCAAGAAGGACAACTGGGGCAATTTTTGCAAAACGAGTTAGAAATGCGGAAGATAATAACTGGAGCAGAATTTTGCAAGAAGCGGCATTGGTTATTAAAGATGAGTTGGCAAGAACTCTGTAATTGGTTGAGCAAACAGTGCAAAGTCTAAAACAAAGGACGTTCAGTTTGTTTTAAAATATATTACAAGTTTAAGTCAAGGCAAAATTTTCAAAATGCATCTTTGACTTCATTTGCATCCGTATTAAAATATTTTATCTTGCCTCTATTTTCGAAAATCTATGCTATTTGAGTTCATGAGCCAAGTTTCTAAAAGCAATTCGCAAATCCAAGTCCAATAAAGACGAGGGAGCAACAGAAGCAGCAAGATCAGGATGAAGTCTGGACAAATCAAACTCTTCCTCCTCCCTCCCCAAAACTAACAATTTTTCTTTTAGAGCAGGAACATGAAAGCTTACAATGAAAGGATCACTCACTATGGATGAACAATTATTTGAACACGCATCCAAAGTTGCCTGGAAAAGTTAACCATCTGCTACGAGGATTCCCTTTGTTGGACTATCTCGCCCATTGATTCGCCAAATGACTCTTGCATTGTTCTACATTCCCGCACTGCTTTTCTTGGCACTTACTTTGAATTATGCCTTCGCACTTGCTTTAAAATTAACGCCTTGCTTTACTCTTCCAGGTTGACCATTGATGGATATAATTTATTGATATATTTTTATAGTTAAATATTAAATATTTTAAATAAAACGTGAATAAATATATCCATCTCTCGCATATTTTCTAACATATTTTGCAGGAAGAAAAAATTATTCAAGGTGAAGAAAAATAAGGGATGACCATTGATGATTACATTATTCATAGTGTGATTATAACACTGAAAGTAATGTCCGTGAATTGTTTTACGCTGAAGAATAAAAGTGCAAGTGGAAGAAAGTTCATGAAATGAAGCTACGTATGAATCTTTGAAAATGTCATCACAACCCAACACACCTTGGCCATCTTGAAATATTTTCTACCACCTTAAGATATGTCATCTTAGGTAGAAATTTGGCATGTAATCTTTTCTATAAATAAAGGCCAAAGTTGTATGAAAAAAGTACCAAATATCATTTGCAGACAACTAACAACGTTGCTCTCTTTCTAAAGTCTTGTTATAATTTTCCTTTTGTAGAAGAAATACTACTTCTTCCTAGTCTTTATATTTTTAAAGTTTTTCTTACTCCATAATGGAGTAATCTCTTTTGTTGGGATAGTTGATGAAGCTCGGTAATATTTATAATACGTATCTCAGTTTTAATATATGCTTAGCCTGAAGTTTTTAATCACATTTTAACACTGTGCTAGAATTATAGTTTTTACTAAATCTTTATTTTCACATCCGTCTATTTTATATCTAGGTTATTGTTATATTAATTTTGTAATTCTCACGGAGCAAAATTAATGTATAATAACTGATGAATAAAGTAGTAGAGTAAAAACTATTTTTCCAAGTCTGTAATCTTGTTTACCTCAGTTTTAATTCTCACGGAGGAATTGTTGTAGGTAAGATTATTGATTTTCCGTAAAAATATTCTCACGAAGTTTTTACTACTTTTTTAGCACAATTCAGGCAAGAAAAATATTTCGGTTTAATCGTCACTAGTTATAATTTAATTAATATGCATAACCTCACGGAGTGTTATTAATTGATTATTTTCTTAGTGAGCAAAATATAATTGAATTAGCAATAAGCAATTATTCTTAAGAGAAATACATGTCAAAACTGAGATATTTATTATAAGTATTACCAAGTGAATTCAACAATTCCCAACTCCTTTTAAATTTGAAATCTTCCAGAAGTTCTTTAATTTAATTTAAGTAAATTTAAACTAAAATCTCACTTTTCATCAATTTGATTCTCTCAAATAGTAATTAAAATACTACAAGTCCGTAGCATAGAATACCCAATCTCTGTGGGACGATATCTTAAACTATATTAGAATTTGACAAGAACGAGCAGACAATTCCTATGCACTTTGGACCTCGTCAAATTTTTAGCGCCGTTGCCGGGAATTGGCGTACATCTACTTCGGACTAAATATTTGATTACTAATTTGAGGACATATTAATATAATTAATACTAACATAATCTACTAAAAACTATAATAACTATAACTATTGATTACTAATCTCTAACTCCTAACAATATTATATTGAGTACTACTACTAACATTTTCGTTTCTGCTGCTAACATCTTTATTTCTTTAGTACTTATATTATCATTGCTAACTTCTTTTACTGACATTACTATTTCCTTTACTATTTCTTAATAGTGTTATATTCTACTTTACCTATTTATACTGTTTTATCACCTTTTGTTGTTCAATCTACTTACAATTTTTGTTTACTTATTTTCATTATAACTATCATTCTTGTTACTTTTTTTTTTCTTTCTTGTCCTTTTTCTTATCTTCTTTCTTATCTTCCATTCTGTTCTGAGGCATTACTATTTTTTTAACATCATTATTTTCGTTCTTTTGTTACGTCTATTAGTATTATTATTACTACCTTTTGTTATAACTAGTACATCATTTTTATCTTTTCTTTATTGTATTTATTATACTATTATATTTAGTAACAATATTTTATAAGTATATTTTACTTCTAGTATACTGTCTTTAACTTTTTATCACCATTGTGATTTTCTTTATTATTGTCATTGTTACTATAACTATAATTTTTAGTACTGCTAAGAGTTTTATCTATATCATATAGTAGTAGTATATTAATTTTTTTTCTTCTACCTATTTCTTCTTCCTAAATTTGTCCTTATTAGTATATCTACCTATAGTATAACTCTCACTCTTACCGTAAGAACTTCCACCTATAAAACCACATCATTCTTCCTATCACCATCTTGTCTTCCATCACTCTAACTACCTTATCACTACTATTACATCTTACTACTTTTTCTATTTAACTATTAACTACTCTTTACTACCATTATAATTTATTATTACTACTTTTTTTTAATATTAGTCATCGTTTTTCCACCCTTGATTTCATTAATATTATTATTACAAAAGAAAAAGAAAAAAATTTTCATTATCATCTTCTTTTGTATATCTAAGTTTATATCAGTATTTGAAATTTTCTCCTACTAAATATTGCTACTATTGTTACTACTACCTATGAGTCCTATAGATTTTTGTCACTAACTTCCTATACAATCACTACTTCGTCCTACTAAAAATAGTATTATATTATTATTATTATTATTATTATTATTAATATTATTATTATTATTATTATTATTTAATTTTTAGATTACAACACACTGTTTTGCTTTTGTCATTTTTTTCCTTTGGCTATTATTATTAGTGTTAAGTATAATACTATTATTATTACCTATAGCTTTATCTTTAGTAAACAATATCATCTACTTTGTATTTAATTTATCTTTTTCCTACTAAATCATTACTGCTATCACTACTATCTATATATAACATAAGCTTTGTATTATAGTGTAATATTTTTTTCTACTATTGTTATGTACTACTTCTTTAACTAATACTAATTATTACTAATATTTTTATATTCCTTTTTAATATTTCCTTTCAACTGCTGCTGCTGCTGCTGCTGCTGCTACTGCTGCTACTACTACTACTACTGCTGCTGCTGCTGCTGCTGCTATCTCTTTTTGCTTTAAAGAATTTCAAGTAGTTTATGACCCGCTCTTCTAATAAAGAGTTGGTCATTTACAATCCTGAAATTGAAAGATCTTTGAGATTGCGCAGGAAAGGACAATCATCATCTTCTAAAATTTTAACTTGTGACAAAATGGAGCACCAAGTAGGAGATAACAATAACCGACTGGGAACCCCACCACCAGTCCATGTAGAGGATCAGTTTGATGAAGTGACACCAAGACCAGCAAACAGAATCCTAAGGGATTATGCTAGGCCAGACCACTTTAACTGTGAATCTAGTGTCAGAAACCCACCTGTAGCAGCCAATAACTTTGAAATTAGGACCGGCCTAATTCAAACAATTCAATAGTCTTGCACCTTTACTGGTGATCCAAGTGAAGATCCACATAGCCATTTAATTGATTTCTTGGAACTAGTTGAAACTGCTAAATATAATGGAGTGTCTCCTGAAGCAATTAAGTTAAGGCTATTTCCTTTTTCTTTAAAAGGAGATGCCAAGACTTGGTTGCGAAGTTTGCCTCAAGGTTCTATAACCACATGGGACCAGATGACACAAAAGTTTTTGAATAAATATTTTTCCCCTGCTAAAACAACAAAGTTAAGACAGGATATTTCTAATTTCTTGCAGACTGACACTGAGTCAGTTTATCAAGCATGGGAAAGATTAAAATCAATGTTAAGAAAATGTCCACATCATGACATCCCTGAACATATGCAGTTGTATATTTTCTATCACGGATTAACACGTTCTTCTAGAAATGTGATAGATGCAGCTGCAGAAGGTTCCATAATGGGAAAGACCACAGAAGAAGCATTGCAATTGTTGAATGAAATTTATGAGAATGCAATCCAGTGGCCATCTGATCGTGTAACCATCAAAAAGGCTGCCACAGTAAACCAGGCAGATGCGTTTAATACACTAACACAACAGATTGCCTCCTTGGCACAAAAGTTTGAATCTTTTCAAGTGAATACACAACAACCAAGCCAGTCTGAGGCTTGTGACATGTGTGGAGGAAACCATCTTAACCATGAATGCCGCGCAAAAAATCAGAATGATGAGCAGGCTAATGTCATCGGTTACAAGCCGTACCCTTTTGGAAGCCCAATGGCACAGAAACATCCAGGATTTCAGTGGAGCAATCCAAATGGTGCTGAGAACTCTCAAAGCTTCCAGAAGCAACCAGCACAGATTCCACCTGGATACCAAAATCAAAATCGTTGGCAATCGAATTTCAGGCCATATCAACAAGTAGCTCCATATCAGCAAAGGCCTCAACAAGCTCATTCAAGTCTTGATGACCTGTTGTACAAGTACATTAAGGCCACTGATGAAAAGATGGAAAGCCAAAACTCAACCCTCAAAAACTTAGAAATTCAGGTAAGCCAATTGGCAACTCTTGTTTCAGAAAAGATTCAAGGTCCCTTACCAAGCAATACAGAGAAAAATCCAAAGGAACACCTTAAGGCCATCGCCTTACGGTCAGGTAAGAATCTTGATGATCCATATGCTGACAGACAGGAAAAGAACCATTTTGAACACCAGGCAGCAAAGGGTAAGAATGTTGAAATACCATCTGATCCATCAGAAGAGAATGAAATCAAGAAAAAAGATGAAAAGAATTTTGAAAAAATAACTCCTCTCCCTGTGACAATCCCTTTTCCACAAAAGATGAAAAGAGAAAAGCTTGACAGTCAATTTGCAAAGTTTTTGGAAATTCTGAAACAGATTCACATTAATATTCCTTTTACTGATGCTTTATTGCAAATGCCTTTATATGCTAAATTTTTGAAAGAAATTTTGTCAAGCAAAAGGAAGTTAGAAGAAGTTTCTGTGGTATTGCTCACTGAAAAATGCAGTGCTATACTTCAAAATAAGCTACCACAAAAGCTTGGCGATCCAGGCAGTTTTACGATTCCATGCACTTTGGGAGGAGTATATTTTGAAAAAGCACTTTGTGATTCTAGAGCTTCAATAAATCTGATGCCATTTTCTATTTTTAGAAAATTGGATCTTGGTGACATAAAAAATACTGTTGTCTCTCTTCAATTTGCTGATCAAAGTACTAAGAAACCTAAGGGAATTATTGAAAATGTGCTTGTGAGAGTAGATAAATTTGTTTTCCCTGTAGATTTCATAGTACTTGAAATGGAAGAATGTCCTGATGAGCCAATAATTTTGGGTAGACATTTTCTTGCTACAGGCAGAGCAATCATAGATGTCCATCAAGGACAACTAATTTTGAGAGTAGACGAAGAAAGAGTCATTTTTGATATGCACAAGATTCTAAAATTTCCCGGAGATGAGACATCATCTTCTTGCTTTTCAATTGACATGATTAGTAATCTTGCAGATGAATTCAAAGAAGACCAATTTATTTCAAACTCAATGGAAAGGTGCTTGGCCCAATCTGGCATAAGACATGATGATGATCCAACAATTAGAAGTAAAGCTGAAATATTGGAAAATGATTCTGAAGAAGTGGGAGAAATGCTATCAGAAAATGTTCAACAAAAAATTGAACTCAATATTCTCCCTTCCTATTTAAAGTATGTTTATCTTGAGCCTGAATTATTTCCTGTAATAATTTCATCTTCTCTGACTGCAGAACAGGAACATAAATTGATTAAAGTACTGAGAGCACACAAAGGAGCCTTAGGGTGGACTATAGCAGACATCAAAGGCATTAGTCCAGCTATTTGCACACATAGAATTCTCATGGAGGATAGCTACAAGCCAATAGTCCAACCCCAAAGGAGATTGAACCCAGCAATGCAAGAAGTTGTGAAAAATGAAATAATAAAACTTTTGGTTGCAGGTATTATTTACCCCATTTCTGATAGCCCTTGGGTAAGTCCTGTTCAGGTGGTACCAAAGAAAGGAGGTATGACAGTTGTAAAAAATGAAAATAATGAACTCATACCTACCAGAACAATAACAGGATGGAGAGTCCGTATCGATTACAGGCGCCTCAATGATGCTACAAGAAAAGACCATTTTCCTTTACCATTTATTGATCAAATGTTAGAAAGAGTAGCAGGATATGGTTTTTACTGTTTTCTTGATGGATATTCAGGGTATAACCAGATATCAATTGCACCAGAAGATCAGGATAAGACAACTTTCACATGTCCTCATGGAACCTATGCCTATAGGAGAATGCCTTTTGGTTTGTGCAATGCACCTGCTACATTTCAGCGTTGCATGTCAGCTATTTTCTCAGACATGACTGAAAAGTTTTTGGAAATTTTTATGGATGATTTCACCCTTTTTGGTAAAATATTTGAAGATTGTCTTAATCACTTGATCTTAGTTCTTAAGAGATGTGAAGAGACAAACTTGATTCTTAATTGGGAGAAATGTCACTTTATGGTTACTGAGGGAATTGTTTTAGGACATAAAATCACTGCTAAAGGGATAGAAGTTGATAAGGCAAAAATTGATCTTATAGCAGGATTACCCCCTCCCACAACTGTTAAAGGCATTAGAAGTTTTCTAGGTCATGCAGGTTTTTACAGACGGTTCATAAAAGATTTTTCAAGGATTTCAAAACCGTTGACTAACCTTTTGATGAAAGATGTTAAGTTTGATTTTTCAGGTGATTGTATGAAAGCGTTTGACACTCTTAAGGAGAAATTATCATCTGCCCCTATAGTTGTGTCCCCTGATTGGAACCAACCTTTTGAGGTCATGTGTGATGCTAGTGATACAGCTGTTGGAGCTGTTTTAATTTTCCGTCCCATTTACTATGCTAGTAGAACATTGAATGAAGCTCAGCTCAACTATGCCACAACAGAAAAAGAACTACTGGCAGTAGTATTTGCTTTTGATAAGTTCCGTTCCTATTTAATAGGAACCAAGGTCACTGTTTTTACTGATCATGCAGCTTTAAAATACCTCTTAGCAAAGAAAGATGCCCGCCCTAGATTGTTAAGATGGATTTTACTTCTCCAGGAGTTTGACCTTGAAATAAAAGACAGGAAAGGGACAGAAAATCAGGTAGCTGACCATTTGTCTAGATTAGAGAACCCTCGTCTTGAGTCTAGTGATATAAAAGAAGAGTTTCCTGATGAACACATCTTTTCTGTCAGCTCAGTAGTGACTCAACCACCCTGGTTTGCAGATATTGCAAATTACTTGGTTGGAAAATGGACACCTCGAGATCTCTCTTACCAACAGAGGAAAAAACTTATATCTGATGCTAAATATTATCTGTGGGATGATCCTTACTTGTTTAGAATTTGTGCAGATAATATCATTAGAAGATGTGTACCTGAAGATGAAATGTCAAAGATTTTGTATCATTGTCATGATGGAGCAATTGGAGGACATTATGCTGCAAACCGAACTGCTTTCAAGGTTTTGAAAGCTGGATTCTTCTGGCCAACACTTTTTAAGGATGCCCGTGTTTATGTTGCACAATGTGACAGGTGTCAGAGAACAGGTAATATCTCAAAGAGAGATGAGATGCCATTGCAATCTATTCAGGTATGTGAAATATTTGATGTCTGGGGTATAGATTTTATGGGACCTTTTTCTTCATCTCATTCATTTGAATATATCCTTGTGGCTGTTGACTATGTTTCACGATGGGTTGAAGCCATTCCCACGAGAAAGAATGATGCTCGAACTGTATGCAATTTTCTCAGAAAAAATATTTTTACCAGATTTGGCACACCACGAGTCATCATTAGTGACCAAGGGACTCATTTCATGAATAAGCAATTTTCTGCTTTATTGTCAAAATATAGTGTGACTCATAAAACTGGAACACCGTATAATGCTCAAACTCAAGGGCAAGTTGAGGTTTCCAACCGTGAACTAAAAAGAATTCTTGAAAAAACTGTTGGAATCTCAAGGAAAGACTGGGCTTTAAAATTAGATGATGCATTATAGGCATACCGAACGGCGTTCAAAATGCCAATTGGAACATCTCCATATAAATTAGTCTTTGGAAAAGCTTGCCATTTGCCTGTTGAATTGGAACACAAAGCCTTTTGGGTACTGAAAGCATTGAACTTTGATTTAACCTCTGCTGGTAAAAATAGATTTTTGCAGGTTAATGAGTTGGATGAACTGAGGATGGAAGCCTATGAAAATGCCAAGATTTACAAAGAAAAAACAAAAAAATGGCATGACGATTTGATCCGACCAAAAAATTTTAAAATTGGAGATCAGGTACTTCTTTACAATAGCCGTCTCAGGCTATTCCCAGGAAAATTGAAATCCAGGTGGACAGGTCCTTACAATGTTATAAATGTTACTCCATGCGGAGCAATTGAAATTCAACAAAGCAATGGAGGAGAGAAATTTAAGGTCAATGGTCACAGGCTAAAATTGTACTTTGGAGGACATTTTGAACAACACCCTTCAGTAACCATGATAGTATGATGAGTGCCACAGTTACTACGTCGAGCTGGCGACGTTAAACTCAGAACTATGGTTCTTTATCCCGTAGCCATTGAGGGTGAAGCAATGGAGCCTCATAAGTCCAACTTAGATCTGACTAATTAAATGCTTAACCAATTGATCTGGTCAATATCCAGATTATTGTACAACCGGAACATCTCATGAAGGCCTCTACAAAAACAGAGTCACCTAGACAGGAGTAACTCCACGGTGATCGGTATGCCTAAGTTACTGGTTGGTTAACCATTCAATTGTCCAAATCTAATGTTGGCACAGGTAATTTTCTAGTTTATATTCAAACTAGGACCTAATGACTGATAAGGTTTAAAAATAATCCAGTCTATTACACATAGAACATGTGTGGTCACAGTTTCTTTCAAGCTTTCTTCTGTGATCGTATATTTGAAAGCCAAAAAGATTTTTATTTTACTAATAAAATAGTATTTTTATATTAATTATATTATATTTATATAATCCAACTACCACTTGATCCTTCTTCATTCTTATTTTTTTTCACCCTCCTTTCTTTCACTTATCAAAAAAAGCATTTTCATCCAGGAGAATGAAATGTTCAAGTATGGGGGATGTTATTTATATATTATATACTATTTTCTTCTTATTTATGGTCTTAATTGTAGGTTTTTAATTAATAATATAAATTTTTGTTCGTTCTGTTCAATATTATTTCTTTTTATATTCACCATATGATTTTTCATGTCTATGATTTTGACTTTGTGAAAGCAAGAGCAAACATCTTCAACTCAGAAAATCATTGGAATTGAGAAAAATTATGATCACAAAGAAGGTAGAATCAATGAACTTGGCTAGAACTTGCTCTGAATGTTCTTCGAGGCGAAATAATGGATTATACTGATTTTTGAAAAATGAAATTAGGCCTTCTTTGATACACAATTCAAGCCTCTCAATTTTCTATCCAAATATACATATTTTTACCTTTTCAAACCCTTCTTTGAGCCTTAATGCTATTTTTTTTCCTACACCATCATATATAACCCCAAAAAAAAAAAAAACAAGAAAAAAAAAATAATATATGTATACATTGTTTTACATATATATAAAGAAAAAAAAAAGAGTTATTATTTCTTCCAGCTTTGAATGAGCAAAAATTAAACATCACCAAAAGGAAGAAATATTATCAAAAGAAGCAATGTTGTGAATATATGAATATATATGATATAGCAAAAAGAAAAAAATAAAGAGAAAAAAAATTGAAAAAAAAAGTATTACCGAATGGAGAAAATTTTGAGAAATGTTAGCTCCAAGCTGGAAAAAGAACAGTCACTATCAAATATCCTTATCCTAGCAGCCTGAAGCCTAACATTACAAGCCATGAAAAGTCCTAAAAAGATTTTGAAAGTCAGTATTGTATCTATATTAGTGGAGATGAACATGACGAGCAAGCCTATGGACAAGACAATGATACTTACTGAATACATGATCATAACTCTATCAAGTTTAAAAGATTCAAGGGGAGAAGGCTGCAAGTTCTTGTTGATCAAGTCAAAATTCAGAAATAAGGTAAAGAATTTGGTGAAGTAAAAAGAATAATTGCATTGAGCATGATAAAAGAAGTTTATCTTGAATAAATTTTCTATCCTACAAAGATCATAAGTTTGAAGAAAATATTCTTATTAAAAAAAAAAGATCTTTTTCCTCGAGGACGAGCAAAGATTCAAGTATGGGGGAATTTGATGGATATAATTTATTGATATATTTTTATAGTTAAATATTAAATATTTTAAATAAAACGTGAATAAATATATCCATCTCTCGCATATTTTCTAACATATTTTGCAGGAAGAAGAAATTATTCAAGGTGAAGAAAAATAAGGGATGACCATTGATTATTACATTATTCATAGTGTGATTATAACACTGATAGTAATGTCCGTGAATTGTTTTACGCTGAAGAATAAAAGTGCAAGCGGAAGAAAGTTCATGAAATGAAGCTACGTATGAATCTTTGAAACTGTCATCACAACCCAACACACCTTGGCCATCTTGAAATATTTTCTACCACCTTAAGATATGGCATCTTAGGTAGAAATTTGGCATGGAATCTTTTCTATAAATAAAGGCCAAAGTTGTATGAAAAAAGTACCAAATATCATTTGCAGACAACTAACAACGTTGCTCTCTTTCTAAAGTCTTGTTGTAATTTTCCTTTTGTAGAAGAAATACTACTTCTTCCTAGTCTTTATATTTTTAAAGTTTTTCTTACTCCATAATGGAGTAATATCTTTTGTTGGGATAGTTGATGAAGCTCGGTAATATTTATAATACGTATCTCAGTTTTAATACATGCTTAGCCTGAAGTTTTTAATCACATTTTAACACTGTGCTAGAATTATAGTTTTTACTAAATCTTTATTTTCACATCCGTCTATTTTATATCTAGGTTATTGTTATATTAATTTTGTAATTCTCACGGAGCAAAATTAATGTATCATAACTGATGAATAAAGTAGTAGAGTAAAAACTATTTTTCCAAGTCTGTAATCTTGTTTACCTCAGTTTTAATTCTCACGGAGGAATTGTTGTAGGTAAGATTATTGATTTTCCGTAAAAATATTCTCACGAAGTTTTTACTACTTTTTTAGCACAATTCAGGCAAGAAAAATATTTCGGTTTAATCGTCACTAGTTATAATTTAATTAATATGCATAACCTCACGGAGTGTTATTAATTGATTATTTTCTTAGTGAGCAAAATATAATTGAATTAGCAATAAGCAATTATTCTTAAGAGAAATACATGTCAAAACTGAGATATTTATTATAAGTATTACCAAGTGAATTCAACAATTCCCAACTCCTTTTAAATTTGAAATCTTCCAGAAGTTCTTTAATTTAATTTAAGTAAATTTAAACTAAAATCTCACTTTTCATCAATTTGATTCTCTCAAATAGTAATTAAAATACTACAAGTCCGTAGCATAGAATACCCAATCTCTGTGGGACGATATCTTAAACTATATTAGAATTTGACAAGAACGAGCAGACAATTCCTATGCACTTTGGACCTCGTCAACCATCGGCTACGAGGATTCCCTTTTTTGGACTATGTCACCCATTGATTCGCCAAATGGCTCTTGCATTGCTCTACATTCCCACACTGCTTTTCTTTGTACTTGCTTTAAATTATGCCTTCGCATTTCCTTTGTATTACGTCTTGTTTTACTTTTCAGGTTAACAGGTCAATCCCGAGACCCTCCTTGCTTTATTCCCGACCAGCTTGCCAGTTGATTTGTCAAGATTATTGAAAATGCTTTGCACTATGCCTTCGCATTTGCTTTATTGCTTCGCCAGTGGATGGGAAGACAATTTATCAAAGATATTGCAGCTTGCACTTACAAATTACGTCATGCCTACCGTAAGCAATCGGGGGCCTTATTATGAGTCTATCGTGAGCAAGCGAAGACTTCATTAGCATTGAAGCCTACCATAAGCAATTGGATGCCTTATTCTGAAGCCTATCATAAGCAATTGAAAGCTCTTTTGCTATTAATCCTACCGTAAGCAATCGGGGGTTTTATTATCAACTCTATCGTGAGCAAGCGAAAACTTCATTAGTATTGAAGCCTACCATAAGCAATTGGAGGCCTTATTCCGAAGCCTATCATAGGCAATTGAAGGCTCTTTTGTTATTGCTCCTACCGTAAGCAATCGGGGGTCTTATTATCAAGTCTATCGTGAGCAAGCGAAGACATCATTATCATTTGAAGCCTACCATAAGCAATTGGAGGCATTATTCTGAAGCCTATCATAGGCAATTGAAGGCTCTTTTGTTATTGATCCTACCGTAAGCAATCAGAGGTCTTATTATCAAGTCTATCGTGAGCAAGCGAAGACATCGTTATCATTTGTAGCCTACCATAAGCAATTGGAGGCAGTATTATGAAGCCTATCATAGGCAATTGAAGGCTCTTTTGTTATTGGTCCTACCGTCAACCATCAGTTTCTCAAAGATTATTCGCCTTGTCGCATATGCAGCGCAAATCTATTTCTTCCTTTTTTTCATTATAGCTTTTTCTTTGTTATTCACTCGTTTTCTAACGCATTTACTTTAAATTTGCAGAAATTGAACATCATATTCAATAAGAACGGAAGGCATTCAACGCTTTGCCGCATTATTAATACAAGCAACACGACCCAGTTTTGCTTATTTATTTTGCATTATCTTGCCTTAATTAATTCAATTTGCAACTTTGTTTTGCAGGCTGCTATCAAATTTAGGCTCGTTCACCTTATAATCGAATGTTTTAGGCTCGTTCGCCTTACAATCGAACGTTTTAGGCTCGTTCGCCTTATAATTGAACGTTTTAGGCTCATTCGCCTTATAATTGAATGTTTGGGCTCGTTCGCCTTATAAATGAATGTTATGTTACCTGCGTAGGATATAGATTAGCCAAGTCGACTTGAGATATTATGTCTCGTTAGTCAACTTATCTTATGAAAGCCTTGCATTTTACAATTCGTTCTTGCTTTACTTATTGTCTTGCTTTACTGCTTCAGAATAAGGATCGGCTTAGAGGTTCTCCGGGCGGAGTACTTTGTCAGTTGATCGAAGGAAGAACTTATCGATGATACCGCAACCCGCATTTACAATTTTATCACTTTATCTATTTCTTATTCCAATTATTACAGTTTATTAGCAGTTGCACGCTTACCGCTTGTTGAGACTATTACAGGATTTTTAGCAGCACCGCAGCAGCATTTGGAACATGGAGCTTTGCTTAGCAATGAACCAGGGCAATCGTTGATATGAGCTAGACTCGTCAATGAAGACCTGAAGAATTGCACCCGCATAAGTCATCCACCCTAGAGGTAAGTCTCTTGTTAACCCTGAGTCTGAGGTTTGAGATTTGAAGACAAGATAGCTCGGTTATCGAGCTGCAGTGGAAGCTATGTCCGCGTAAACCCCTCTTTATGGGTGTGTCGTCGACCACATTTTCATAACTTGGGTGATTACAAGCCTCTTTTCCCGTGCTTGAGTAGTCGTTACAATCTCGTCTTTGATTTTCAAATCGCGTCGAACTGCATATGGCCTGATTCTATTTCAGCCCGAGATATGTAGGCAACTCGGAAACCGAAGTTCGGCCATGTCTATAAGCCTCGCATTTTGATCCCAGGAATCAGATTCTTGGCTTTACCGTGACAAAATTGGCTTTCACGTCAACTTTCTTTACCCTGAAAACTCTTTCATCCTTTTCGGGTAAAGAGGGGCAGCTGTTGACACCCAATTTTGTCCCGGATTTTAGTTAAATGTATAACTATTTTAAAATTAAGTTTAATTTTGAAAATTGCAAGTAAATAGCTAATTTTAAAGGGAAATGGCCAAAATTGCAAGTCATCCCTTCATTTGCAGCGTACTATATAACTATTTATTTAATTTAATTAAAGGGCTAAATCTTTCCTTAAATTTCAATTTAGGATCACTTCTGCAAAGCCCATATCACACACACACAACCAACTATTGAATCTATCTTCCTTTTATCCCAAAAACCCTACACCCATTAGAGGACACCAGCCATGCCCCTTCTCCTTTGGGATTTCCATTCATCAGCCCTTCCCCCACACCGTACATCATCATCACAAGTCCTTCCTTTTACACCATTTACAACCATAGAACCCCCATCACTCTCCCTCACTAATCATTTTCCCTCACACAAAAAAACACCATACACACAAAATACAGAAGAAGGGAAAAGAGAAACGGGCCAAACAGATCTCCCTCTCCTTTCAACCATTACACCCAAACACACACAAAAATACAGAAACATAGACAGAAGAAACAGGGAGAAAACAGATCGGGATTCAAAGGGGATTTCTGGATTTTTGTTGTTGTTGTTGTTCCTGACTGGTATTAGGAGAAGGGAGAGTGGTAGTGACGCCATGATTTGGGTGTCGCTCCTCTTCTTTGTGTTACTGCCGTTCTGTTTACTGTAACCCTTGTTGCTTAAGCCGGAAAATCGATCTCCGGTGACTCTCTCTTTGTTTCTCTGTTCGGTTATAGAAAAGTTCTGCTGGTGTTGGCCCACGTTGGTTCATTGGCTGGTGTTACTTGTGGATTTTCCTCTGTTTATTTGGTCGATTCTTGACTGAAACGGGAAAGAGAAAGGGTCGCAGTGACACCGGGGTATTTGCCACCGGAAGTCGCTCCTCTTTCACCGTGTTTCCACTATGTAGTTCATCGGAGTTTGAACGAGTTTTGATTGATGGTGTTCTCGCTGATCTCTTGGTCCTGTTGGTTTACTGATTATCGCATTGTTGTTGTTTTGGCTTTGTTCTGGTTTTTGATTGTTTTGATTTTGCATATCTGCATATGCAGCTTCACCCGTTTGTTTCTTAATTGCAGCAAGTTGGATGGTTCCACTTTGTTGTTTGCTGTGTTACAATTGACCCGTTTACATGATTGGACTACTGTGTGCATTGACTGGATTTTCTGAATGCAGGGATCCATTTTGGATAAATTGTATCCATTATGGAATATTGAACTGATTTGAACAAATACTACGTTAATGGCCAATGAAAAATACATATATACGTATTGAGGCCTACACAAGGAATTGACGGATTTTGCACATGATACTACACTTGAACCGTCCCGTTTCCGTGTCCCTTAAGCAAAAGGCGATGATGAATGTATGAAATTAATGCAAAGCAAGCCGAGTAGAGTGGTGGGTTTGGTACTTGGCATGGCAACCGGCCCGGGCTCTGTGTTTGCAGTCGTACCAAATCCCGAGCCTCTATTCGACGCGCCATACAAACCTGAGCCTAAATTTTGCAAAAAAAAACAACCCCCTTTACTATTATTATTATTATTATTATTATTATTATTATTATTATTATTATTATTATTATTATTATTATTATTATTATTATTATTATTATTATTATACATTCTATTATTATTATTATTACTTTATTACTTTGTTATTGTTATTTTATTTTATTAATTATTACACTTTATTATCGTATCAATTCAGTTTAATTCCCATTTTATTGCGAGGTACATCTTGGCACGAACAACTCGGGAACACTTTTGGCTAACTTACAAATGGGGATAGTCCGTTGCATTGGAGTCGTTTGGATTGAACTCGGACCCGAGCATTCAGAAATAAGACTTAGGAATTTTAAAAAATTCAAGACTCCCGCGAGTTGATCAATTTCCCGGTTCTATCTTTAACTTTGCATTACTTTCCTTGGATATTTATGCAAATAAATGTGTAGAATATTTTATTTATCAATAATATTTGATTGTTTGTATATTGCCTTACTTTATGTTCATTGCCTTTTATTGTGAAGTCGTTATTTAATTTATTGAAAATTGGGGCCGTCTTAGCAAATGCGTGCAAGTAAAAGAATATTTTTGCAAATAAGCTTTTATTCGATTAATTATTCTTATTATTATTACTATTATTAAATAATTCTTTTGGAAGAAAAGCACACTTATAAATATTTGGAAACCTGTCGGATTAACCGTATTTTACGGAATTTCGGAAGTGCCTTAAAAACATTCTTCCGAAATTAATAAAACCTCTTACCTTTAGAATCTGTGAAAGAAAGACCGTCTTTTTTATAAAAACGGAATTTTTGCACGTATTTGCTAGTTTGGTTCCCTGTTTTCCTTAAATTGGATGGCGACTCCAAAAACTCCAAAAGAGTTAGTCCATCCTGTCGATATTCCGGAATTTATCCTTTTTCGGGGTAATTTTTGGGGTTCAACAGGACAAACAAATATAAAAGGGATAATAGGGGTCATATTATAGATGACGGAGCTGGAAAAAAAATTGTTCCAGTGCAAAATAAAGAGAACTTACCAGATAAGGTGATTGATACTAGAAATACACTCTAGGCGCTTACTGATGAGGATGATAGGGCTGATTCAGTCGAAGAGCAGGGCGATGTTGTTATAAAAGGTAATGCTAATATTAATACTGCTACTACTCTAGTTCAAAAGGAAAATAAGGCAAAAGGAAAATCAACAACAAACGCTAATGACAACAATGGTGAAGATCGAACAAATGTGAACCCTACCACTGGTTTGCCTGTTCATGAGGGTAACACCAGGGATTAGGTATCAAATGCTTTTAAGGATCACCCAAAGAACCAGGAGGTAGGTGAGATAGTAGTGTCTGGTAAAGATATTGCAGTTGGTGCCCAGGCTCAGAGACAAATTGTTGAGAAATGATGTGGGTTGAGCGATAATCAGCAGGATGTGACTAGTGAGGATAATGAGGTTGTTGGTAATTTTGAGCCAGAAGCTGACCCTGTTCGCATTCATCTAGGCAAGGGTAATGAGCTTTTGATGACTGTTCCAACCAACATAGGTGCTATAGAAACTGTCCCAATTGCATATGCCTCTGGGACTGATTCTCCAATGCAGTTACAAGCTTATGTTCCATTGAAATCTCCAAATCAGGTACTTCACGACTTGGTTACTCATAATGTCAATCCTGGAGATCTTCAAAAAGCAATAGTTGAGCAGCGACAAATTGAAGATGAAGGTGATGACGAATCTATAGCTGACAACTTTAAACAAATGGCAAAGGGTGATTTATCACCAAGGACTTTTGTAAAGGGAGGCAAGAAAGGCAAGAAGCGGAACCCGCCTCAGGAGCCAAGTATAATATTGCCCAAAAGGATTGTATCCAAGTCTAAATGATGATTAAAGCTCTTTTATGGAATATAAGGTCCGCTAATACGCAACAGACCTTTTAGAGAATCATTAATATACATAGAGAGCATAAGTTTTTTTGTGATTACACTTATGGAGCCATTTCATCATTCAAGACATATTCAAAGATATAGGAGAAGGCTGGGTATGGAAGCTGCACTATATAATTTAAATGGGAAGATTTGGATTTTCTTAGATGTTGCTGTCCAGTGGGAGGTAGTCACTGATACTACCCAGCAAATCACCCTGAAGTTATTGCACCAAGATTTTGCCCAACATATGGTGGTAAATTTTGTATATGAAAAATGCAGTGCTATGGAAAGAATGGAGTTGTGAGATATTATATTATCCTGCTAGTGACATGGAGCTTCCTTGGCTAGTTGGAGGGGACTTTAATGTTGTGCTTAGTAAGGATGAGAAGATTGGAGGGCTACCAGTGTTTTTTTTTTCTACTGAATATAATGGTTTTTTTGCTTTTTGTGTCAACTCTAGTGGCTTGTTTGATATTGGTTTTAAAGGTTGTCCTTTTACCTGGTGGAATGGTAGGCCTAATGCAGAATGTATTTTCGAGAGGTTGGACAAGATACTTGTGAATGTTCAATTTCTAAACATGTTCCAATCTCTTAAAGTGGAACACCTTATACGCACTAGTTCTGATCATGCTCCTTTATTGTTAACTTGTGGGGAGGATGCTGTGCATCTTGTCAAGCCTTTCAGGTTCTTGAATTTCTGGACTCAGCATGAAACATTCATTGATGTTGTGAGAGAGCACTGAAGGGCAGACTTTGTTGGTGATCCTTTCCTTGTGTTCAAGCAGAAGCTAAAAAGTGTTAAAGATGCTTTACCAAAGTGTATTAGGGATACATTTGGTGATATTTTCAAGCAGATTGCTATTAGGGAGGATATTGTGAAGATTAAAGAGATGCTGTTTGAAGAGGAGCCAACTGTTGAAAATAGAATTGTATTGCAAATGGCCCAGGCTGAGCTAAAAAAATACTATAGTATGGAAGAGCAATACTGGAAGCAAAAAGCAGGGTTTTCTTGGTTTTCTGAAGGGGGCAAAAATATTAAATTTTTTCATAATCATGTTAATGGAAAGTGGAGGAAACTGTAGCTTACAAAAATACAGGATGGCAATGGGACTGGATTGACAAACAAGAATTGATTTTTGGGGCTGCTTGTCAATTTTATCAGTGTCAGTTTGCACAGGGGGACGATCCAGTTGAGTATGAGCTGCTCCAGCATGTTCCTTCTATGGTGTCAGTTGCTCAAAACCAAGATCTTTGCAGGTATCCAACTATTGAAGAAGTAAAACAGGATGTTTTTGCTTTGCGTGGCGCCGGTGCTAGTGGTCCAGATGGTTTTACTGGTAATTTCTTCCAAGTATGCTAGGATATAGTTAGTATTGATATGGTTCTGGCTTTCTTTGATGGTGTTCTCTGCCTAAATTCATCACACATACCAACCTTGTGCTTCTACCTAAGAAGCCGTTGGTTCATACCTTTTCATATCTGAGGCCTATAAGCTTGAGCAACTTTACAAACAAGGAGATTTTTAGGGTGGTGCATGATAGATTGGAGAAATGCTCCATATGTTGATATCTTTCAATTAATCGGGTTTTGTGAAGTGTAGGAGCATCTTTGAAAATATTCTTCTTACATAGGAAATAGTCACAAGCATTAGGAAATGTGATAAGCCAGCTAATGTCGTCATAAAGCTGGATATAGCCAATGCATATGATAGGGTCTCTTGGAAATTTTTACTTCATGCTGAGGAAAATGAGATTTTCTGAACACTTTATCAACATGATATGGAGATTATTGTCGAATAACTAGTATTCAGTGCTAGTTAATGGTCAGGCTTCAAGATTCTTTCAGTCTACTAGAGGTGTTAAGCAGGGTGATCCTCTGTCACCAGCTTTGTTCATTTTATCATCTGAGGTGCTGTCAAGGGCTTTGAACAGACTGTTTGAGGACAAGAAATTTATTAGTTATGGGATGCCTAAGTGGTCCACTCCTTTGGATCACCTTGCTTATGCCAATGACACTATTATTTTTGCTTCAACTGAGCCTTATATTGAAGAAAGTAGTGGAAGTTTTGAACAGATATGAGCAAATTTTAGGGCAGCTGATTAATAAGGGAAAGAGTTCGTTCTATATGTATTCTAAAGTGTCAGGCGCTTTAGTCCAGTCTGTGGGTGATATTACAGGTTTTTCAAAGGGAATATTCCCTTTTACTTACTTGGGGTGTCCTGTATTCTACACAAGGTGGAAGAAGTTCTATTATGATGATTTAATCAAGAAGGTGAAGGCTAAATTGCACTCGTGGAAAAGGAAGCTTCTGTCCTATAAAGGTAAGGCAACTCTGATTTCCAGTGTATTACAAAGCATGCCCATTCATCTGCTTTCGGTCTTGGATCCTCTAAAGTATGTGTTAGAGCAATTGCATAAAATATTTGCAAGGTTTTTCTGGAGTAACAAGGAAGAAGGGAGGAGCAGACATTGAGTTTCCTGGAAAAATCTTTGCTTGCCCATAGAAGAGGGTGGTCTAGGCTTTATGTCATTGTTTGATGTGTCCAAGGCTCTCTTTGCTACGCTTTGGTGGAGATTTTAGACTTCCAAGTCATTATGGGCTGATTTCATGTGGAACAAGTATTGTAAAAAAGAGCCTTCAACTGGGGTAGACACTAAAAGTGGTTCCCATATGTGGAAAAAGATCCTGGAGGCCCGCAGATGTGGAGCATCAAATTTGGTGGCAGCTGAAAGGAGGTACTTCCAGTGTCTGGCATGAAAACTGGACAAATTTGGGTGCCTTGTATCATGTTGTGCCAGATGACTTTATCATTAATAAGCACATTGAAGATGTTTAAGAGTTGATGGCTAATAGAAGCTGGAATGACCAATTGCTGAATGAAATCTTTCCAGAGGACATTGTTGATCACATTAGGCAAGACATTCACTTTGCAGGTAATAGAGATACCTGGGAACAGCCATGGTGGATGCCTACTGCTTCTGGTAAGTTCTCTGTGAATAGTGCTTTTGGGTTCCTTAGATGTAGAGTTAATCCACAACCTGATATAAGTTCATGTGGGTTAAGAGTTTGCCATTTAAGATATCATTTTTTTCATATGGAGACTCTGGCACTCTAAGGTGCCAACTGATGACATCATAAGGAGAATGGGAATTTCAGTGGTTTCTAGGTGTTATTGTTGCGAGAACTGCCAATAGGAGACCTTGACACGTGTTTCTAACTAGTCCGATTGCCTTAAAGGTATGGAGGCTTTTTATAAATTCTGCATGTATTCAGACTCATTTGACTCAACTGAGGCAGGCCATTAGAGTTTGGTGGAACATTGATTGTTGCCCAAAATTGAAGCCACCGTATCTTGTTATGCATGCAATAAATACGTAAGAGCTCTAGAAGAGAAGGAATGTTGTGAAGCATGGAGGTACAATTTCTGCTGATAGAGTCATTCATGAGGTAAATAAAACTATTTTCTTTTTGGCTAGGGTGAGGTATCTATGGTTGATAGGAATTCCACCTTTATGGCCAAACATGGTCAAGTACTTTGAGGAATATAGACCCATTCTTGTTACTAGAAGGGTGACATGGCAGTCTGATGCGACCCGGATTGACACTCTAAGCTGTGGAGGATTCACGCTCAACATCCAGAGCTTGGAATGCTTCAAAAGGATTTGGAAACCAAGAATCAAGCAAATAAGAGCTTTTTGGAAATTGGTCCAGCGCTATCGCGAATCAAGAGGCATGATCGCGATGAAGAAGTCAGCTCCAATGCGCGATCGCAAGAAGAACAGCGCAGTCGCGATGAAGCGGTCCATACAAGTGCGCGTTCGCGTGATATCCAACGCAATCGCGATGAAGCTTCAAGACACTGGGTGCGATCTCGACACTCAAGGCGCTGTCGCGATGAGATGCGTTTCAGACATATTACTACTTTTGTATCTAGGGACTACTTGGTCATTTTATAAAAAGACTAGGGATTACTATATATAGTGTCATTAGGAGTAATTAGGGGAGAAGAGTTTTTGGATGATTGAAAATACTCTTGTGAGAGTGTGTGTGAGTTTAATTCCTTTTCGTCTTCTTGGATCTCTCTTGGATTCTCTTCTGTGAGAGATTCATTGCTTGAGTTCAAGTCTGTTTCTCCCCGAATATTAGTCTTTGATTGCATTCGTCTAAATTAGGGTTATTACAATTTATTTGTATTGCTCTAATTTACTTACAATTAAGTGATTTGATTCCTTGCTTTCTTCAATCCATTTCCCTATTCCATTTTATCCTTTACTTTATGTTGTTGATTTTATCATTTTGTTGATTGTTTTCTATTCTTAGCGTTTAGGATCATATCACAATCACTTTTTGAAGGATGGTTCAAGTGCAATACTGATGGGGCTTCTATGGATAATCCAGACCCTAGCTCCTTTGGTTTCTGTATGAGAGATTGTGTGGGTGACTTGGTGTATGCTAGAGTAGTAGATATTGGAGAAACTACCAACATAGTAGCTGAGGCAAAGGGTATTTTGGAGGGCTTGTCTTATTGTGTAGAGGAGGAGCTCCATTCTTTGATATTAGAGACTGATTCTCTTGTGATGAAGAAGTTTATAGAAGGAGAATGGGATCCTCCTTGGTTCATTTTGAAGGAGGTTGAGAAAGTCAAGGAGTTGAAGGATAACTTTAATGTTATACTAGTATAGTACCCGGTCGATGCACGGTCGATATCTAAAAGAGATAAAATTTTGAAAATTTTATATCTCAAAGTAGCATATATAAAATTTTGATTTGATTTTGGTATATACAAATGTAGTTCATTAGTATTTTATTTTGGTTGAATTAGCCCCTTAAGATGGTACGATAAGAAAATTGAATAAATCAATTGATCCTTTATTTGTTATAAATTAAGTTCGGATTTATATATTTGAGCACTTTAATTTAATTTGTTTTTTAACAAAATTTTAACTATCTTCATAATCCTCTATGCAACAATAACTATATACCCAATAAAAGAAATTGATATACATTTAAAAGAAACAAATTCTATAATGATTGAATAACCTTTTGGTAGAAATAACTTACACGAACCATCTGAAATACCAGATGGTGATTTTGACTTAATTTAAAATCTCAAATAGAGAACTTCCTTTATGAATTGGATTATTTCTATATAATATGTATTAAGTCTATATGATCACCTTCTTTACTTTAATTTTTTTTCCATTTGTATGATTTTCTCACTAACGGATGATGTTAAATCTAACAATATATGTTTCAAAATATTTTCATTTAAATTTTTATATAAAAGTAACTGATTAATTTTTAGATAATATAATTTATTTAAACAATAATAGGAAATTGTTATATCTTGATAACGTTAACAGGAAAAACCATGAGCAGGAAATGGAATTAGTTAAAGTGGTGCTATTTGAAGTTCTACTTTCTTCAATCTTATTACTCTCCTTTTAGTAATAAGAATATAGCCATAACTACATAGATATAATATTTTAATAACTTAGATTGAAATTCTTTCATCATTCGAAGCTAAAGTAGATTATAAAGTTGTTTGATTGACAATATTAAACGTAATTGTTTAATCAAAATTTCTATTATTTTCTTGCTTCTCTCGTAATATACTTAAGAACAAAAAATTTACATATGCTTATTGAATATCTTTTTGATGGAACATAAATATTAACGGAACTCGCCTATAAATAGAATCGGCTGAATTGTAAAAAAATGACACGAGAAGCAATGGTTTGCCAAAATGCCCTCAATAACTGTGGTTTAGCAAAAGTACCCTCCATTAGTTTAATAAAACCTATTCCGGACGAAAATACCCCTCACAACTAATAAAAAGACCCACACTATCCTCCCCTTCCTTTTCTCCATTCAAACAATCTCTAAACCCTAAAAACCTACAACTTTTACAGATTCTTCCATTGAAACGAAGATTCAAGGTTAGATTTCTTCAAATTCCTACTCTCTTACATTCATTTGGATAACCTTGTAGAAAATCTATGAAAATGAGGATCTTACACAGACTTCTTGGCAATGGGCGGGCACCTTGCACAGATTTATTGGCAATTGCGAAAACTTTCAGCCCTGTTGCAATGGACAACTTGTCTCTGCAAGTCTTGGCTTTGCAAAGAGTTTAAGCTCAGGTGCAATAGCACCTTACACAGACTTCCCTAGCAATTGCAAAAATTTCAAGCTTTATTGTAGTGGCCAACTTGCAAAAGAAAGTCTCTGCAAATCTTGGCTATTGCCAAGAGTTTAAGCTCTGGTGCAATGGACACCTTACAAAGACTTCCTGGCAATTGCCGAGACTTCAAGCCCTGTTGCAGTGGGTAATTTGCAGAGAAAGTCTCTTCAAGTCTTGGCTATTACCAGGAGTTCAAGCTCTGGTGCAATGGGAACCTTGCATAGACTTCTTGGGAATTGCCAAGACTTCAAGCCTTGTTGCATTAGGTAATATGCGAGAAAGTCTTCGCAAGTCTTGGTTATTGCCAAGAGTTCAAGCTCTGGTGCAATGAGCGCCTTAACCAGGAAATCAAAGTGGAATCTAACACAAGAAAAATAAAAATAAGATTGAATGAAAGTTAGGAACATCGTCATTAAGGGTCAACTTATCACTGGACAAATCAAGAAACTAACTTCTTTTATCAATGGTAACACCACCCAAGTGATGTTACCAAATTCTCTGCAACTTTTGGCAATAGCCAACACTTTAAGGTGGAGTGGAAGGAGGCAACTTGTAGGGGAAGTCTCTGAAAGTATTGGCACTTGCCAATACTTAACGATCTGGTGCAATAGGTAACCTGCAGACAAAGTCTCTGCAAGTGTTGGCAATAGCCAAGACTTTAAGATCTATGCAATAGGAAAGTTGCAGAGAAATTCTCTTCAAGTCTTGGAAATAGCCAAGACTTTAATCTCTGTGCAATAGAGGCTACTTGCAGAGAAAGTCTCTGCATTAATGACAATAGCCAAGACTTTAAGCTCTGTGCAATGAGCAACAACAATATCTAATTGCTATTGTCAATAAGAACCTAAAAATCATCTTAATCAAGCATAAGAAGTTAAAAAAAATTACAGAAACATCAAATTTAATTCAACGATCATCAATCAAAATGGAAAAAATGTACAGATAGTATAAATAATAATTACCAAAAAGAAATAAAGAAAAAATAAATAAAAATAAAGGATTAGGAAAAATAAAAATTACATTATAACACAAATTAAAGAAAAATAATAAAATAAATAAAACTTTCACAGATTTCCTAAATCTCTCTAGGACACAAAGAAGAAAGAAGGAAATGAAGGAGGAAGGAGAGAAGGAAAGGAAGGTAAGAAAGAGAGAAGGAGACTGTTCCATGTGAATTGGGTTTAGGCAGGGGCAAAATAGTCCTTTCGCATAGTGAGGGATGATGTGGAGGGCATTTACTTAAAGTATTTGAAAGTGGGGGCAAATTAGTAAGACCAATACTTATGGAGGGCACTGCCTGAAAGTTTTTGAATAGAATCTCTATAAAATTAAAGGAAACGAATAGTATATTCCTTGAATACCTTGTCCAATGTACAATCATATAATCCTTTCCTAACTTTATGTAAGAGTGTATCAGTCAAAGCATTGTCATATGAAAGTTTCTCTTCATAAGTGAGCGCAGAAGTCACCACGAAATCATTTAACTCCATCATCTATTTGCTCATATTGAAAAGTAACGTAGTAAAGAGAAAACTAACGTAACATCAAACTGAAAAAAAAGTAATGAGAGCAATGGTTATTAGAACTTTTACCGAATATATCTTGGAGCTGAGAATGAACACATTTTTATAGATCTTCTATCACAAAGCGTCAAAACATTATAAACGTCATCATGTTTGGTAATATTGCGCTTTAACCAAGACTTGAACATGCATTTCGTTCAATAATGGAATCCATCAATATTTGATAGGAAATTTCATTGGCAACAGAATAGTCCTACACCCTCAATATAGTTACCTGTTGACATTGCAAATAACTTTGATCTAAAAATGTTAGGTAATAAAAATAATACCGCTAATATAATAAGATATTTGTTAAAAAAATAAATTGCAAGTACCTAAAACTCTAGCTCTAGCAGGTGCTCCGGGAATATCAAATTCACCTAATCAACCATTTTCCCATGGCCTTTGTCTTACTCCACTGTGTCTTCTCCTCCATCTAACCACCATAAATCAAGCAACAAAAATATCAAACTTTGCAAGAGTTGGAACAAATAATATACACCCACAAACTTGCACAAACAAAAAGTGTCCTAAGAAACCGATTGCAAGGAACTTGCTAGAACACTGAGCATGTACAGATACAAATCAAACAAAAAGGACAAAAGTAAGAACTAACTCTTTCGTAGTGAGAGAGAATTCTGCGATACAGAAAATGCAGTTATTTTTTTCGAGCAACACGAAAAAGAAAATATGGAATGAAACTTACCATGTAAAGTTTGGATAATGATAGGAGAAAGCAGTTTTCAAATAAATACAGTTTCTAAGAAAATAATTTTTGATTAGAACGTGGGTTTCTTTTTCCTCTGAACGTGTGTTTCAGTTGCTTTATTTTTCTGTTAAAAAGTTGCAAGTTATGCCACTTGTTCAAAGTATATAAAGCGAATGCAATGTCACACGATTTTTAATTTTTATTGGTAAAACAATTCTTAGTTACATACTTCAAAGAGCAGATTCCTATTTTTTGTGTACTCTTTTTTACTTGTTTTGGTGTTATTCAATTTTTGTTCACTTAAAAGCTGCGTGGGGAGCAATTATAGGTATACGTATCATTAATTAGAAATTTATCTTTTTCAAATTCAAAATATTACCTTTCAAAGACTGAATTTTTTTTAAATATTCAAATTTAAGAGAATCTTTAATTATCTCACAATTCAAATTTACATTCAAATTCTTTGCATTAACTGATTAACCATTTAACAACTTAGTTAAAACTAAAATTCATAAATTAACTACTTTGTCCTAAAAACTAACACATGGAATTTTCCTAGCATGCCACTTGGCTACTTTTCATAGGCTACTACATTCCTTTTAATATATATATATATATATATATATATATATATATATATATATATATATATATATATATATATATATATATATATATATATATATATATATATATATATATATATATATATATATATATATATATATTAGCTTGTTTGGGGAACACAATGGAGGATTTTTTGGCTAACCTTGTTTTGTCTTTTGCAGGTGAAGTGACTTTTCTTTATTTATCTGATTTACCAAGTGTAGGGAGAAGGATTATTAATTGGACAAGGCTCATATTCCTAACCTTAGGATTAGGATGACAAAGCGAAGAGTTCCTGATTAATGTGTTATTCATGTTATTCCAAGATATTAGCTTGCTTGAGTGCTATAAATTGTTATATTCATCTCAAGTGGTATTAGTGTGTTATCATGCTCATTCTAGAAAGGAATTGATATTGTACGAGTCCTTGAGTATAATTAAAATATTGATGATTATCTCTCATGGTGGTATTCAAGTAAAGATGCGAGTTGAAGTATTTCATTTCAAATGTTTGCTTGGGTTAAATTTGTATGCGCTCAACATGTATTTAGGTGAGTGTATTTTGGTATATTTGGTAGTCATCCAGAATTTCTATAAGGTCAGCGAGTGGGTATGCGAGAGAAGTAAGGTGAAGGTATTTGTTAGTCAACAGAATTTCTATACGGTCAGCGAGCGGGCATGCGGGAGAAGTAAGGTGAAGGAACGACAACGCAAGCAGCTGGCCAGAATTTCGACTAGCTCAACGAGCGCCTGCGCGAGCTTGTTCGTCTTGGGCAGAATCCCTTCTTGCCTAGCGAGCGCCTTGGCGAGCTTAATGCTTGTTATTGGCATCCTGGGCAGAATACCTCGCCTAGCGAGCTCCTCAGCGAGCTTGGCGCCTCATTTTGATTTTGGGCAGAATTTGCTCGTGGTCAACAAGCAGGAATTTTTGTGGGGTACTGAATTTTGCTTGGGTAGAAAACGCTCGTACTCAACGAGCTCCTAGCGAGCGTGGAATGTATTGATGGGGCATGGGCTGATTTTGCATAAGGTCAACGAGCAACTTTGGCGAGCATTTTTGGCAATGAAATTTGGTTGAAACACTTGGAGTTGTTGAATTGAAGTGCGTCTTGCCATTCATATTTACTTTGTTTGGTCTTGAAATTATGGCACATGCTGAGAGCTTAGAGGTGCTTCTTCTCGATTTCGACTCTTGGCATGTGGATGTATAGTGACTTGTGATTTCACGATGCACTCCTTAGCTAATTTTACAATTATTTTAGACATTTAATTGACTAGCTTCGTATTTGATTGACACTTGTTGTGGTGCAACAAATATAATGACCTTTGAAGTTTATTATTATTTTTATTAATATATTAGCTACTAGGGTTGTTGCCTAGTAGTATATTTGCTTTAAAAAAAAAACCCTAATCCTCACCCCTTCCCCCCAAAACACCCCCAACCTACTCCATACCCCCCAACTCCCTAACCCCCACTCTAACCCCAACCTACCTCATAACCCCCCAACCCACCTCTCCACCCCATAACCTCCACTATTTGTTCCCGAAATGGGTATCACTATCGTCACTGGCATCACCAGCATCGTCCGATTTGATCGCTTCATTAATACCCTCGGTAAGTTCATGTCCCTTTTCTCTCTCATCTTCTGATAATATTAAGTTTTCATAGTTGTTCTTCACTATACGTTGTTCTCTTGTAAATTTTGAAAATAGGTCTATCCCTCTATCATTCTTCACTTAAATTTATGATTTTGCCTATGGCATAGTAGTATAATCTAACATGTGGCGTGCTCCAACCTACACATCACAAACCGATGATACACTGAAGCCCTGGGGACTTAAATCATGCTCCATTATCACCAATTCCTTGCATAAAACCTTATTTGCTGAATAATTTTTATGTAAAAGCAATGAGTGAAAGTAATTTGTATTAGTAGGAGCAAGTGATATTCAATAAGAGTTGAATTAGTGTAGAGAAGTCATTTTCCCCGATTTGATGGAAAAATATTTTCGCTGGAAAATACTTTGTCAACAGAACTACTTAAATATTTTTTTGATACAAATACACAAGAAAAATGTTTGAGGTTTACAATTTTAACTTTTTGTACAACTAGGTGTGGAAAAATGATTTATCGTACTATCGAAAATGTTATGCTACAACTGGAGTAGATGCAGATGACTTGTGTATCAATCTTCACTTCCCCATTCAATTCATGTAAGTTTAGCGATGCATCGCATGAGTCGGATGGGGATGTGAAGATTGATGCCCAACTCATCCCCAAGAAAGAAAACTTCAGGTATCTTGGGTCTATAATCTGAGAAAACTGAGAGATCAACGACGATGTCACACATAGTACTGAGGCATGATTAATGAAATAGAGGCTCGCATCTGATCTTATATACGATAAGAATGTGTTGTTGTCGAAACATAAAAGTGTATTCTATAGAGTGGTCGTTAGACTAACTCTATTATATGGGGCTAAGTGTTTGCCAGTCAAGAACACACATATTTAGAGGATGAAGGTAGCAGAGATGAAAATACTTAGATGGATGTATGAGTATGCTAGGATAGATAAGATCAAATAAGGTCATATAGGAAAAGGTAGGAGAGGCCTCAATGGTGGACAAGCGAGACTAGTATGTTTCCGTCATGTGTAAAGGGCGCATGACTTACGAGGGCAATGTGAAGTCATTAGACCTCTAAGTTGAAGTATATGGGCGAGTTTCAAAAAAAAATTGGTACTATTGAGTCGAGTCCTAAGGTTAGAATTGTATGAGCATGTGCTAAGTTATTTTAATTATTCTTGGCATAAATGAACTTTAAAAGAAGCGGGGAAAGTGCACATATGAAGCATTAAGAGTTGATATAGACCATCTTCATAGATAATGTCTTGTTTCTCTTTGTGGCTAGTTTTGGTTTGCTTGAGGACAAGAAAAGGTTTAAGTGTGGGTTGGTGATGTTAGGCAAAAAAAGTACGTATTCTTTGTGTTTTACCCCTACTTTGGTGTATTCTAGTTGTTTTAAATGATGAAAAAATGATTGATCTAATTGGTTAAATTTTGGTGTATAGGAAGCAATGTGTGAGTAAAGGATGTGATTTTACCAAGAACAGAGTTAAAATAATAAAAATCTGAAGAATCAGTCAAAAGCCATACCTCACATAGCTAAAGTATGCTACTTAGGAGAATTTTTTACTAAGGAAAAATTAAAGTTGAGGCAGTGAGATAAGGTTCCAAAGTATGGCTAGAGCAGAGCGTGGGAAGAAAATATAATGGTTGCAAACAAAACTGGAGTTCCATGCGAAGTATGGGCAATGCATAGAAAAAATTTGGGATCTCACCCAAGTCCCATGTGAGGCATGGGGAAAGCATAACACAAAATTTCTGCATGATTTAATTACGAGTGCAGCATGGTCATTTGGTTGCAGGACATGACATAAAAGCTCCTAACCCTTGTTTCAACCTCGTTCTTGACTTGGACAGACGAGAAATTCCATTGTTAAAGCAAGTTCGAGTTTGGAAGATCCTTGAAGCCAATCCAAAAGACGAATCGAAAAGTTTTTCTCAGTTTTTTCCTTATGAATCTCGTTTAATCAATTATTATCGTTTTTAGGTGTTTAATTATGAGTAGTTAAACTTCTCAGCTAGGATTTTGATTGAACCGTTTTGGTGGTGGATTTATTAATAATATTTCTGTAATTAAGTCATTTCTATGACTTGAGTTGTTTATCTATATGCTTTCGTTATTGAGAACGACTCTCAATTAATCGTATTGTTATACCTTTTGATACTTGGGAAAGATCTTAGGGTTAGGTCGTTGATTGAACAACAAAAAGGATTGGACGATAGTTATAATGGTTTAAATGCGGGATTAGGAATAATAAAAAGGTTTGTCGTGGTCTTTGTGAGTCATTTTGTTTATCACCTAGTGTTAATTCGGGAGAAGAATTAAAGAAAACTACCGCACTTACTCGGGCGAGACTAGTGGTAACTTGAGAGCTCACGATCAATAGAGAAGAAAATAATGAGATTGTAGGAAATTTGTTTGTAATTCAGCACGACAATTGGGGAAATCTCTACCTAGTTCTTTGTACTCATGAAAAACAACTCCAATCTTTATACCTGCTTTTAAGAATTTAGTTTTAAGTTATTCATTAGTTTAAAAATCATAAATTTTAACCCATTAGAAATTGTTTATTCTAGTTTACTTAGCACATTAAAATAGTTACAAATTAACTTAAGCTACATGGAATTCGAATATGGACTTAATCATTATATTTGCAATCGACCGTTTATTTTTTAGGACTGTGTTTTGGACAAGATCAAGCTTATATTCAACAACTTTCACATAAAGATACTTCGTAAGATATTTCTTTAATCTAGATTTGGGATAATTGAGATAGTTGTGTCTTCTTCTGTCTTAGGCTCTTCCATGTTGATGCACAACAGAATTTTCAGTAGGTGTAGGCTTCTAGATGCATAGATCTCTATCACTGGTATTACCGATTTGCACACTGCTAATTTATATACCATGTTCAATGTCAAAATTTCACTAAGAGCTGTTATACCCCATTAGTTACCTGTAGTAAATTCTGCCACCTTTGAATTTCCTGGAGTAGTTCGAAGGGGAATACTCTTAGAAATTGGCCCACTAGAAGCCCAATTATCCTACCAAATTAAAGCGCCACTACCTAATTCACTCTATATATACTCACACAATCACCAACTATTTTTTCACTTTGCTCTCTTTGAATTTCTCCAATATTTCAGAAAAAATAGTGAATTACCTCCTACAACGCATACTTGTCATGTCTCTCTCACCTGAAAACTCCTCATCCAACCCCACCTCTGATCAACCACAAATCCCCAACCCACCTTCACCCATGGATACAACCGTGTCAAACCCTGAAAACCCAATCACACAAAACACTGAGCTTGAAATTCAGGGGGAAGGACCAGTTCCCACTACAGAATCAATTCTAGAACAAGTGGAGGACTTGTCAAGGGCCATGATTGTGTACTAATTTCAGGTAAAGTATGCAACATCCTTGAATGTAGTTGACGATGAAGGGGAAACAGTAGAAGGGTTTGGGTCTGCTCCTGAGGGGGAAGGTGAAAAAGATGGATTAAGACGGCTGTAGGATCCCATGCATGGGTCCCCAGGGTCTCCAGAGGTTGCTTTTAGAGCACCCATGGATAGTGAATATGGATGATGATGCTTTAAGTGATAGTGATCGACCAATAATCGATCTTATAAACATAATAAACCTAAGGAGAAATTTAGCTAGAAAAGGTCCAATTAATGCTGCTGATAAAAGAATGGTTGCTGCTTTAGAAAGAAGTAGGAAAGGGAAAGGCAAACAGGTTGTTGACCCTGTTGTTGAAGAACAAACTGAATCTGTGGAGAAAGAAAGGGAGCTTGATGATGAAGAAGATGATGTGATGGAGGATGTGGAGGAAGTTGTTCCTCAGTCTAAGAAGAGAAAAATTTCTCAAGGGCGTGTGACAAGAAGTTCTATAAAAGCTGCCACTAGAAAATCTTCCAAGAGGACCAGGTCCTCAAAGAAAACTTTGGTTGATGAAAGTTCTGATTCCAGTTCTGATGAGTCTACTGTAGGTGAGGAGAGTGAAAGCGAGGATGAGGGAGATGAAGTTCAACACTATGTGCATGATGATATTATGACAAGAAAAGTTCTGAAAGGTAGAGTACTCTCTGATGTTAAGGAAGAAGTTATGCTCTGGTTGATGCAAAAATTGCAGGTGCAAGGCTGGAAGGACATGGTCCTTCATATCACCATGAATTTTGCTAAAAATCCTGAGGAGGAGAAGCCCAGGGCTGTGCAAAAGAGTGAAATCCATCCTCAACACCAGTTATTGTTTGAGTTTATGAATAAGATACTGATGCCAAGGCAGGAGAAGAGGGGGATAGCCAGTTTTATGGACCTGGTCCTTATGGAACTGCTGGATAGTGATATGCAGATAAACTGGCCCAGGTTCATGATTCACCTGATTAAAAGGGTTGTTACTGGGAAGAAAAAACATTCATTGCCATTTGGCTTAATCTTGACTGATCTGTTTTCTAAACTAGGGATTCCTTTAAAGGGTGTGGTCAATGCTACTAAGAAGGAGAGATTTGGTAGTGCTACCCTGATCAGCTGAGATCTGACTATTCAAGCTGATCCTCCAATGGCTGGGGTTGGTAAACAGCTTTTGAACAACAAGGTGAGCCGTGAGGGCCTTGAGGCAACAAGTTGCCATACAAGCTGCTGAAATAACTAGGTTGGAGGAAGAAAGGAACTACTGGAAAGCTGAGGCTACTACAGCTAAGGAGTCAAATGAAGGGATGCTCAAACAAATGTTTGAGCTGTTGCAAGAAAAGTCTTAGGGACCTGGTCCTTCCACAACCTGAAAACCTTAACCAACTGTCATCTTTTGTCCAGTAGGATTTAGACTAGTTCTAGTGCCTCAGTCTTTTCCTTTTCTAGTTTTTGAATAATTTAGTAGTATCTGCTTGTATCCCCTAGTTGAACTCTTTTTTGTTAATGATTAATAATCTTCGATGGCTAATATCATTTTATTGCAGTTGCTTTATGTTGAATTATGCTTGCATTTTTGAGTTGCCTTAATGGCTATGAGCTGCTTGTTTTTGTGCTTGATAAATTCTAACTTATGCAACCTCTTCAATTATGCCAAAAGGGGGAAGAGTAAGTCTGCTTTTGCTTGTGATATTTATAACCTAATTGGAACCTGATCCTTAATGATGAAACAAGTTGTGGTTCAGGATATTAAGGGCATGAAGCTACGTCTATGAGTTTGTCATCATCAAAAAGGGGGAAAATGTTAGCTTGGATAAGCTTGGAGTTTTGACTGATGACTAAGGAACAGATCCAAGGACATGTTCCTTTGAATCACTGCAGCTGAATAAATAATCATGCAAAATTATTTAGGCGGAAAAATTAATTATTATCCTAAATTTAATGTTTATCTTGATAATTATGCAGGGTTGTACGAGATATGAAAAGATTGCATAAGATTGGATAAGAGTTAAAGGATTTCGGGTAACCTAGCAAGGAGTTCAATTAGGACTCAAACTCTTGAAAGCTTTGGATGTCTAATTGCTCAAGACTTCTTGGATTTCGAAGCTATAAAAACAGAAGCATTTCAGCTGTTGAAGTGTACACAAATACAGAGAGAATCAAGCTATAGCATTGAAAGAGTCTTCATTATATTTGTGTAATCATTAAGCTACAGGGAACTAAGTAAAGAACCTGTTCCTTAGATTGAGTCTTGTCAAAGTTCAGTCTTAATTCATCTGTAGTAGGTACTATCGAGTTGTGTCATTTGGATTCAAGTCTTGTACTTGGAGAAACTTCACTGATTGTGAAAGGGATCACTATAGGATTAGAGTTAGTCTTAAGTTAGTAAGAAAGTAGTCTTGTAACCAAATGAATCTTTCAAATAGTGAAGTTGAAATCCTACCTGGAAGAGTAGGTCGTGGTTTTTTTGATCCCTAGTTTACAGAGTTTTTCCACGCTAACATCAAGTATTTATTTACTTACAGTTTTAATTCTGCATTCAACAAATAAAGGAACACATTGAAGAAACTGGTCCTTGAAATAATAAGTGGTGTGTCTTGAAAAATAACATATACCATTGAAGCTAGCAAGTGCAAGACATGTGATTGCGTGATGTTTTTTTTTATTATAATAGCTCTGCCCCCGGGTGATAGTATCTTTAGTTGCCAACCTCTAGCCTTGTTGAGCGCCTTGGGCACATGTCCACTAAGTAACATATTGTTTTCCTTCCTGAATAGATTGGGCAACCTAAATAACTGAACGAAAAATTGCCATGCTCATATCCTGTCCATCCCTTGATTTTATTTCTAGTTTTTTTGCTCATTGATTCATGAGTAACGAAAAAACTTTTATCTGTGTTGATTTCCTATCCAGAAGCCTCCTGATACCTTCATAATTTCTTAATTATCATTTTAATAGATTTTTTTATCTCCTGAGGAGAATATATAACACTCTGTTTGGATCATTGTTATGTGTTGTTTCATAATGTATTATTTTGTTTTGTATTGTACGTATTGTATCGTATTGTATTATAAATACGACGTTTGAATTGCTTGTATTGTTTCCCGTTGTTTAGTAACATTCTTACTTTTTGTTTTGATTGTATTGTATCGTGCTGTAAATAATAAGTTTACTAATATACCCTTAGTTGTTCTAAATATTATATTAAGTAATAAATTTTCTTTAAAATAATTTAAGACAATTTAAATTTACTAGTTTGTCACCAACTATATCTTGTAAATATATTAGCTGTGAAATTCATGCAAATCATAGTGAAAATATTAAAAAAATAAAAATAAATATGAGTTCTTTTGAAAAGTAGAGAAAGAATTTAAAAAAGGTGTAAGAAAAGTAAGAATTAAAACACGTATAAAGAAAGAAACGCTATGGAACATACCGACACTGAAGAAGAAGGGAGACGAGGTCAACCTAGCTACTTGGGTATATTTAAATAAGAAAATATGGTAGATGGTAGAATATGATTATAAAGTTATAATTAAGGACATGAAGAGAAAGTGAAAAAGGTAACAATCCAAAACCATCAAATCGATGGTAACAAAAAGTGGGTCTTTTCATTGTTACATAATAACGGAACTTAACAATACAATACAACAAAATTAAAGTAACAACCAAAACAAATATTATAATCATAATAACAATACAATATAATACAATATAATGGGTAACAATGTTCCAAACAAAGTGTAGAGAAGGTCATCAACATAGCATATATCGATGATTCACCTGAGGTCTTTGCTCATTGAGAATCAGTGATTCACCTGAGTGAGGGCCTTCCTGACCAGCATGCTTTGTTTGCTGAAATATTATGTGTGGTAGAACACTTGATGCAAGTAAACTTTTACATGTTTGAGGTGGATCCTAAGTTAATTACTATGGCGGCATCGAATTGCGCTGTGTGGGGAAAACCTTGGCAATTGCCGATTAGTGCCTTTTTACTAGAGATATACTTTACAAATTCTCTACTCATAATTGATATTGAATCCCTTTGTGAAGTGTTAATTACATCTGTGGGGCTCTTAAGAATCATTGTGAAATCATGTATGACGATGAATGCTTTTTAATTTGCACTCTCCTTAATTCATGCTCATGTTCTTCATTCTTTTAGTTTGCATTTATTGAAGGAAATTTATTGTCTAAGATATGGTTTTTCAACAAGTTATTATGAACATCTAATTTTTCCTGTTAAAAGAGGAAAGACAAAACAAATATCTCGAGGTACACATCATGATTGATTAGTAGGATCAAAAAAGATATAAAAACAAATATTCCTTCCGTCCCAATTTATGTGGCACCATTTCCTTTTTTGTTTGTCCTAAAATAAGTGGCACCTTTCCTTATTTGACAACTATTTAATGCACTATCTCTATTTTACCCTTGTTGGGCCCTACATACTTTTAAACTTACCAACAACTTTTTTACTACTCAAATCTTCTCTCTTACTTTTTCAAGGGTAAAATTGACACTTAACAAGGTCAACCTCTATTTTCTTAAACTCCGTGCCCGGTCAAATGGTGCCACATAAATTGGGACGGAGGGAGTAGATAACTAAAAATTGGAGTTGATAGATCAGCCTCGTAAATTGGATTTAGATGGGTTCTTTTCTCACAAAAGTAGTCTCCCATGGGAAAAAGGATCTAAAACCTAAAAAGAGTAGTTTGTTTTCTCGCGAAAGAAGACTATCATAAACAGGGAAAAAAACAAGGGGAAAATTAGAAACCGAAAGAAGGAGAAAATCTTAGGCAAAAGAATGAGGCAACTTACAACATATAGGTAACCATACCAAAGCGACATGGCACAAGAGAACTGAACAAGAAGAAAAACAGAATAAAGTGAAAACACAAGAGCAGTCTTCTAAATGCATTGCTCCCTTATTCCTTAGTACTATTATTGCACTCGATCATGTGCTGAAATGGGGAAGGTCAAATCCAAATATTGAAATTTCTCCTGCGTTACGTGGTCAATTGATTTTGCCATATCGTCACTAAAATGATTCTTCCAATCTCCAATTTCACCTTTTCGAAAATATCTATTGTTATTGGCATTTTCTCCCCCGGTCTTATTCACCTCTAAGTTGCTCAAACTTTGGAAACTACACCGAGCCACTATGTTTTCAGCCACACCATGCATTTCTTCGTCCTTAGAGAAAGGTTTTCCCATGAACTCAGCCAACTTTTTCACATAGTACAAAGTATCGCTCTTTAAATCTTCGTACTTGAGGAAGAAAACCCTATGGGGTCTATCTACACTTGCCTTCCAGTATTCTGAAACGTGATCCCAGTAAGGTCCATAAGCGGATTTTCCTTCGCAAAATGCCTCGAAGTATTGTTCGAATGTAGCGGAGTTGGCTCTAAGTTCATAGATGTTTTCTTTAACCCTTTGAAAATAATGCCACAATGAAACAAGAGTGTCCTTGGGCTCCCTACATATGTAAATGATCTTGCAGTCTGATTCTATTATAGATCGTGGTAAGCAAGTATATGGAAGATGTGTGGACAACAGGGGTAAGTCAGTGTCTAACCAGTTAGGATTACTGACATAATCATGTTCCAAGTAGGGCATGCATTCATGAGGTACCTTGGTCAGTAAAGGGGTTGTGGAGTCATCAAAAAGATCTCTGGTCATAATGGAAAAGGTCAACGCTTTAAGCCAAGTGGTGCCTGTTTTCATGGAACTACAAATAAAAATATCAGAGGGTCGAGCCTTGAAAATTTCTTGCACATGTAAAATTCTTTCTAAGAAGATAAAAGGGAACCAGAATCCTTGGTATTGGCAAAGATCATAAGGAGAATTGGGTTTAAGGGTTGATATGATCTCTTTGTATTTCATGCTCAACATTTCCTTGAAATTTTCAGGTCCGCCATTGGCACATGATATACGACTAGATTTGGAAGGCTGGGAAAATGGCTTCATTTTCTTAGAAAGTGAAAAAAATAATTGAAGACTGTTGACAGGATATATGAGACAACTACTCACCGTTTAAAGAGAAGGATTTGGGTAACTTGCAAATAACCTACTTTTATTTTTATTTGTTATAGACTTGCAAGTCCCATCGTAAACTTCAATTAATAGTACTGACAATAATGTCTCCTTCGTTACAACGTCTCTTAGAAAATTTCATTTTTCTTTTTTTTTTTATCTTTCTTTTTTTCATGTGTGTGTGTTTGAGCCATATATAACACAGAAATAGGAGTTTAGAGAATTAAAATAGAGTTCAAATTATATAGTATATCCTTATGTAGAAATAAATTCTTCTATAATCTGGTTATCTATAGTATAGCATGTAATTTATTTTATTTTCAAGATCACAAATACCACAATTTATGGAGGTTTGCCTAGATATTCATATCATTCCAGTGATCTGATAGTATAAATTTTTCTTTACATCGACACTACAAATTAAAATATAGTTACGTGTAACACAATCAACATGACCACATGCGCAAGCATTTATTTTCTTTTATGAAAACCATCCAGGATATAGAGCTTCGTGACTTTCTCAATGTGTTATCGTACAGTTAACATAATTGTGCAATTTATCCTTGGTTCGGAATTGCTGTATACGTAAGTTGCAAGCATGTTGAAGTTACAAAAGTACAAAGACAGCACCTGAAGTAGAAAACTTCCTTTACTGGATCAATTAACCAGCACGGTATGCTCAAAATTAGCTCAATTTAATTTTAAGTAATAAAACTGGGTCGTTTGCTTTTTTAAAAAAGGTGTCCTTCCATCCTTGTTGTCCATCTTTCAACCTAGTCTTCCCTTTCCCCTAATAAAGAAAAAGAAATAGCAAAAGTAACTAATAATCAGAAATAGAGGATAACAAATTAAAATGAATTAAGTCCACTCACTCATCCATAAAGTCCGCGCGCGGTACGTATTTTGAAATCTTTATTATTATGTATAGAATATAGGAATACACCTTCTTTCATCCATTATAGTGCGCGGTACTTGTTTTGAAAGCTTTATTATGTGGGAGTATATAATATAAGAATATGTATTGCCCATCTCTATGTATGTCCTTTTAATCAAAGCTCCAGCAAATTATGTATACATGTATTGCCCATCTCTATGCAGGTATCTTTAGTCAATTCTCTATTAAATTATATAAATATGCCTAGCCCATCTCTATACAGGTATATGTAATTAAAGATCCATCAAGTTATATATTTTTTTTGTGTCGGTTGCTATTTTGTGGGAAAAAAAATGAAGCTTGCCAGCGGCTAATACGTGTGTATAATTTCATGTATTGTCGTCGATGATCCGCTTTCCACGAGATTCTTTGAAGGGTTATTTACATTTATGTATAAATTTTCACATTTTATTATAAAAATAGTAATATATAGTAATATTATTGATATTACAAAATATAACAATATTTTTTATATATAAGTTGCTATAGACAGTTAAAAAGGAAAAACTCTAGCCTCCGCCTCACATCCCTCATCCCCACCGTTGGTTGGCCACACTCCAGTCGCCGTCAGACTGCAAAATAGTCAGAAATAATGCATAAATAGAGTAGAAACTCAGATGCAGAACCAATGCTGAGACGGTGCAAAAATAATGCAGAAACAGTGCAAAAATCCAGAAACTTCTAGATATAGTGCAGAAATATTGAAGATACAATTAAAACAAATACCAGATCTGAGTGGAAAAATACCAAATATAGGACCGAAAAATATGAAAATGACCGAAAAACACCAGATGTATCCGTAAAATACAAAAATTTTAGTAGTAAAAAATCATCATATTTGAATAAAAAAAACATTAAACATGCGGAAACAGGTATGGGATGTGAGAGAGGAGGGTAAGAGGATACGAAATATGAAAAAATTTATCGAAAAAGTGATATGGTGGTCGGTGTTTAGGTATTGGCAGAAACATTAAAGCTAGATTTATACCGATTCCACGAGAATTTGAGAAAAATAATAGCAAAAATGGAAAGAGGGAATAGAGAGAAATTCAAAAAGGTACTTTTCTCCGGTGGTGGTCCAGCGACAACACATATTTTTTCAGCGAGGGAGGAGCAATACTGAGAGGGAGAAAAGAGGGGAAGGGAAAAGTGGGAAAAAGAGGCTTGGGTTTTGTTATGTCTACGATTTATATACTTTTGTAATATTTTATACACTATAAGAAAAAGGTTTTGTAGGGATCAATGTTTAGGGACGAGTCAAAAATCTGATCTCTAAAAGTATCTTTTTGAGACGAGATTATATACTGGTCCTAAATTACAAATTTTATTTATTAAATTAACGAAGGGAGTAAATTCTGGTCCTTAAAAACTCAATATCTAATCCTAAATTAGCAAAAATTGAGCGCGCTAGAGAGAGGGGCAAGGGGTCAATTACCAAAAATGAGTTAAAAATAAAAAAAAAAAAAAAACATTCTTAATCAAATCCCTCTTTTTCCTAAACATTAAAAGAACAGTGACTTCTCGAGACGAAGCAGGAAAACCCCTAACCCTAATAATCCGTTCATTGATTAGTTTTAAGGACCAGAATCTTGACGGTCGTTTAAGGGATTTAGGGACCAATCAGTCGACTCGTCGTTATTGACCTTTAACCACGGAGGCTTTAGCACGGGCGACGACCAGATTTTTCTGGTCGTTATTTAGTTTTAAGGACGAGAATTAGAGTTTTAAGGACCATTTTTCTGGTCGCTATTGATAATTTTTCTTGTTGTGATAATCACTTTTTTATGTGGGATGAGCACTTTAGTGCATGGTCTTGATATAGTGAACTATTTTTCATTGGTCTTTAAAGCCTAAGCAGTTTTGAGCACTTTTAATATAATTTTCACTATTACCCCTTAAACATTATTGTAGAGCCGTCAATTTGGGCTTTGGCCCGCGGGCCGGCCCGACCTAGCCCTAAATTTCGTGAGGCTGGGCCATGATTATTCGAGCCCAATAAAGACCGAGGCTTTTTAGCCCGACCCAAATAGGCCCGCTAGCCCGTGAGGCTTGACCGAGGCTGGGCTGGGCCGGCCCGCGGGCTTTATGATTAGAATTAAAATAAATTACTTAATTTAAAATTATACATATTTAAAGAAATTACAAAGCAGGAGAGAAGTCAAACTCACTACATTTAAATTTTTATACACAAATATTCCTTAAGTTGCACAACTACTCTACAATACACAACTCTACAACTCAAAAGTTAAGATAATACATCAAAAAATCTTACAAATAGAAACTACAGTAGAGTAATGCGTCCCAGCCCGCGATAATACATCAAATAGTCTTGCAAATGTATTGTTGAATACTTTAATTGTAAATCGAAACTTAATTACTATATAATATTTATACAACTTTATATTTTTTTGTATTTTTAGTTAAAATCTTAGAGTAAAAAATAATAATTTCAAAGGTCGGGCCGGCCCGACCTAGCCCGCGGCCCTAGTAGGGCTGGGTCGGGCTCATCATTTGGTGGCCCAACTAAAAGTCGGGCCGGCCCGCCCCAGCCCGTCCAACTTCAAGGCCCGCGAGGCTTGGGCTGGGCTGGGTCGGGCCGGCCCAAATTGATAGCTCTACATTATTGTACAATCATTTCATATATTCACCATTTTCTCTCTTTACAGATCCAGTTTCTCTCTCTGTACACAAACTCTAACCCTACCACAACCACCACAACTAATCCACCGAACTCTCAAATATGCCAAGCGAGCTCACCGTCTCCACTCCTCTGACGACGACACGGTAGGGCTGTGATGCTTCAGCCTCATCATTGATACTTGTGGAGAACAAATCTTCGCTCTCATTACGGGTTACGACCATATGCGGCCTTATCAAAACAAAATAATCTCTTTATGAGATAATAATAAATTTCAATGCAATTTATCTATTGGGGATGAATTTTGTAATCTTCTAAAGCTCCTTTGTCTCGACATTAATAATGTTGAAAAGGCTTCTTTTTGCATTTGGTACTTTACCGTCACTTTTGATTCCTTTCATTTTTAATTTGATTCAGCAGAATGTCGGACAAAGTCTGATTTCATTAAAATTTATCCTCTTCTATTGCATCTTTATTAGATATCTAGCTAATTTCGACTATGTTGGGGTTGTGTGAATCTAACTCATTGGTGGCTGCTTGGTTGACGTTGTGGCAAGGCTGCAGTTACAGTGACGTTTGGATGGTGATGTAGTGTGGAAATGGTGGCGGAGGATTTGGAGTCATTGGAAAAGTGGCGACGATTTGTATTGAAAGTGATGACAATTTGTATTCAAAGTTGTGGTGAAGGTGATGGCGAATCGTATTGAAAGCACTACTAAAAATCGGTCTGTGCAGTTGTGCGACCGATTTTGCGTCGCACAAACCACGAAAAAAATTTAAAAAAAAACGTGGTCGAAGTGGCGACTGTTGACACCCAATTTTGTCCCTCCTTTTCATAATTGGTTGTATTTAGCTTAAAAATACATATTAAAATTTTTCTAACAAAATTGCATAAGATGACATGCATTTACGTGTGTAATCCCTTATCTTTAATCCCATATTTATATAATATTTATTTAATTGAGAATATATTACATAATTACGTCATTTAGGTCATTTTCAAAAAAAAAAATACTTGCGCGATTTTGTAACTATTTATGCAATTTATACACCTGAATATCCATTTTACGATTATTTACATTTAATTAATATTACCTAAATTTATTTATAATTATTTTAAGTCAATTATTATTTTTTCTAAGTCTATAATATTACCCCTTACATTTTTATTAACTTTTCTCTTATTTATTAGCATTTTTGAGCTAATTATCGACCAAATATACTCCCATATACCCGAAATATACAGCATATATACGAATAAATATATATAAAACCCATACTACATATACACATCACTCTCTCAGGGACCCACGCGCACACACATCAGCCCACACGCATACGTGGCACATTTCTAGCCAATCATCCGTCCACATAGGCTCCACCTCACTTATTTTCTGATTTTTTCTCCCCTTTAACCAAACACCCCCCTTTAACCAAATAAATCCTAAATTCATTTCTCCCTTCCCCTCTTTCCCTTTCAGCCGTCACTCCCCTCTCCCCCTTACCCAAAACGTGACCAAATACACTATTTCACCCAAATCTTCCAAAAATCCGACGTCCCCGCCCCCAGTCACGCCATATCTTTCATCCCCACTGCTCCGTTTCTCTCTCCTCGTCGCGAATTCAAACCGAAAAGGAAGGTAAGAAAATGGAAAGTTTTGGACAAATCATGATGAATTTGATGCTAATCAAGACAAGAATGGGATTGATACATTACCAAACAAGGCATAGATCAAGATTTCGGAGTCAAAACAAGCGAAAATTGAAGAAAACCGAATCGGGTCAGATTGACCCGACCCGAATGCCAAACGGGGATTATTTTATCCTCTATTCTTTTATTTTTTTTCTGATTTGTTTTGCTAAAACAAGCATGATAGTTCGAATTTTATCCGATCCATGTTTTGTGTTAATTGCGGAACTTAAAATGAATGTGTTAACTTTGGTTTAGTTTGAGTCGCTGAATGTGTATGCATATAATCGATATCATAAAAGCGCTATTTGTTCAAGTTAAATTCCTAAGCTTTGAGAATATGCTTGCTTCATCTATGCTTTTCCTGACTGTTCTGACTGAATGAAAATCATTATACACTATGTGATTGCGCGCCCGAAAAGTATGTAGAAGTTCTGTTTGATAGAAACACAATTTCAATCGGATCTCTAGAAATCATGTTGATTATTTGCTTTGTTGGTTGGATGATTCTATGAACCAAGACTGTTTAAAATGAGAAAATTTGCACACACAGCATTTTAAGTAGAAAGAGCTGTTGATTGAAGTTCAAATTCTTTTTCAAAGATTAACAGGCTTTATTTTTAGAAAATAGGACTGTAAATCTGTAATTGATCCCCTTTTAGGCTTAGATGACCATGTCTGCAACTATATAAAAGGAAAACAGGCTCTCAGCTCTGAAATTTCGAATTTGCCATAATTATTTTAAGTAATAGAATAAAAATCAGCTTCTACTAGTCCTATTTTTAGAAGGGAACCTCTGGAAATATCTTTTGACTGTCAAACTGATTTGGTTTAATTATTCTCTTCCCTTATTTTATTTTTTTCCTCCTTTCACACCCCTAATTTTAAGGCCTGATAACCCCTACTTCTACACTATAAAAAGGGGCAGTCCTTCTCTTATTTTGGACACACTTACAAACTTTACAGGCTAAAAAAAAAAAGATTCAAAACAAAAGGCAATAACAATTCTCTTCCAAAAAGGAGTACTTTTACTGTATTTTGTTCACTAGCTTTGGCTTCTCTACTTTCTTTTGCTCTGCTCCGTCTTGCTGCCTACGTTTTTTTCAATCAATTGCTGAGGTAATATGTCTGAAGCAGAATGAGGGATCTCCTATAATAATTTGTCTTAGTTCCCTGTAATGAATGACTTAGTTTCATCAAGTCTTGCTTGCTGTTTTGTATGTCTGCTTGGCCCTTTCTTTTGGCCATCATTAACCATTGTTGCAGGTTCTGTCGGATAGTCTCTAAGGACTATACCAGTGTCTTTATTACAGGCTTTCAAAGTCATACGAGTAAAGGTCGAAGGGCCTCACAATACTAACGAGTTTGTGTGCAGGGAATAAAGCCATTATGGCCAAGTATAAGGTCATAAAGGACCTAAACTGAAGTAATGTAAATGGTGTACTCAGGACACCCATGCTCACCTTTCTTCCAATGTATCTATGCTTTAGTTTTCCCATTGGTTGTATCTATTGGATTCATTCTCTTTGTATAATAATGTCATATAAATAATGTTTGGAAAAGATAAATTTGTGAAGTATGTTTGGTTGAAACAATTTGTGAAACGTTGCGATAGGCAGTGTTACAGGTGCGGCAGTAAGCTGCTTTATTTTTGGGTTACTCAGGGACCCTACTTTCTCTTCTTCTTACTTATTTACGGCTCAAAATTACAAGTTAATTTATTTGTGCAATTCATAAGTTGAAATCAGCATTTAGGAGTGTATTAAGGTGCATAACAGGTGGTGTTGTAAATTCTGGAATTTGCAGGGTTTATTTAACTAAATAAAGGGCAGATTTTTTTTGATTTTTTTTAAAACAGGGATTATTTTCGCAAACTGCTTCAATTGAGGTTTATTTCTACAAAAAAACGAGAATTAGTCGATAAGCAGCTGTTCTGGAAATGAAAGTTACATGTTCTGATTTTTTCTTAAAAAAGGGGGCGGAGGCTATTTTCGCAAAACAACCTCAATTGAAGTTTATTATCTGGTCAACAAATATATTTCTTGGTCTATAGTCTGGATTTTCTTGAAGCAGGTGGCTATGTTTGCAAAACTGTTTTAACACGTCGAGATTTTGCCTCGATTAAAACTTATTTCTGAAAAAACGGGGTGCTGGCTAATCTTTAAATTCTGGCCAGTTTCTCTCTTTAAAAGTTTAAAACCTATTTGTTTTTTTTAAGAAAAGCTAATATATAAACTTCCTTTACACTAATTAATAGTGTATAGGGAAGAAAATATGAGCTTTGAGGTCAAGTCGTTGTATTACACAACTATTTTCGGGATATAGTTATGTTTCTTCTTTAAAAATTGAAACCACCCTAGTAGTTCACCTAACATGTATTGCATGAATATAACGTTAATATATATATATTTATATGCGTGCCCCTTTATATGCATTTGATTTGCTTTGTGTGTTCATCTTTTTATCAAAACCTTCCTACTTATATACGTATATATTTTCTTTTGCGCGACCTCAAAAGCAATAGTTGTCTATGAAACGGTACTTGACAAATAATGTCAAAACGCCTTCAAAAGACAACTAACATCCCTTATACACAATAATTTCTATTTTTGTCCCTTTTCCGTTTAAGTTATTGTGTATTCTGGGAAATCGTGTTCAAAAAATATTTTTTATGTTATTATTTTCTGTCACAAAATTTATTTGTAGGAATACTTTGAATAATCGACATCGTTACACTTTTAGTCTCGCTAAAAATCAAGATTTTCGCATCTGTAAGGCTATATTTGAAATCCATTAGAGGGCTTGGCCCAGAAACGCAATGTTCAGAATTTTAAAGACACTGGAATGTTTATTTTGCGCAGCATGTTCTGTTTAAAGCCTGATTTCGATTTTTGGCCCTATTTTCATTAAATTAAATTGTTTAAATCCGATTTATATTCCTAATCATTATTGCAACTTGTGTTCATATTTAACCTTGAGAATCATTTAAAATGTCCTTTAGAAATCTTGCTTACATACTTAGTCTATAAATCCCAAAATTTTTAACTCGGCCGGGAACCACTTTTAGTGGGACTCGGGAAGTGCCTAATACCTTCTTCCCGAGTCATAAGGACTTCTTACTTTAGGATCTCTGTTAGTACGACCTACCCGGAGTTAACTTTAGACACTTAGAAATTTAGGTGACCTGATACGCCTGTTATACAAATTTATTACTTGGCGACTCCAATTTTGACTCAACCGAGTCACCCAGTCAAACCAACCTTTGAACTCGATCCGAGCTTCGAAAAAAAAGGGGTGCGACAGAATGGCGACTCCGCTGGGGAATTCAAAGTCCTAACCACAACGGGTTTTATTTGGGATATTTATTATTTATATCATCGAATTAATTGCTTTATTTTTGCTTGTTATTTTGTCTATTATTTTACTAACTTGTTTTCTTTTTTGTTTTTTTTATTATTTATATGCAATATCCTTGTAATATTTATTGGCATCTTCACCCATACTCTTCCACTTCTGGAAACGACACTTTGCACACACACGAGCGATTACGTGGATCTCACGGTCGTTCCACCTCAAAAAACCCTGTAAGGGGGACGGTTGGGATAAGTTGGTCCGTGGTACAACCAACAATTCCAAACGTTCCCACCCCTTGGTTGTCCGCCTGGGGGAACCATGTTCTTGTCTAGTAAACCCACTCTTGGTAGTTTCTTACATCACGTCCTATACTTCAAATGTTTTCAAATCTTCCATGAATTTTCTCAATCTTTTTCTTTTAAAATAATTTCAGTTCATATATTGTCTAGTTCATAATATCCTAAACTTCAGTTATTTTCGAATCTCCTAAATCTTTTTCACTTCATAATTCTTTTGTCTTTTTTCAAAAATTTCAACCTATTTTCCAGAATTAACTTGTTTGTTTCTCCCTTTTAAAATTTATTTATTTTTTTTTTCTCAATATGTGCACCATTTCCATAAATTTGCTAAATCTTTTTTTTTTAAAAAAGGGTTTCACTTCATAATTCTTTTCGCATTTTTGAAAATATACCGCCTAACTTTATTAGCCTATTTTTCAAATTTAACTTGTTTTATTCGTCTTTCCCTCTTTTAAAAGTTGGTAAAATATTAGCATCTTTTTTCGTGATTTTTAATATTGCCTAGTTTATATTAATCCTATCTTTCGAAACTAACGCGTTCATTTTGTTCTTATCTTTTTAAAATCATTTCATGAAATACTTCAATATGTGTGCATCACTTTACAAAACATATGCATTTCCTTTAAATTTGTGCATATCGTGTATATCTTCCGCCGCTCCTGGCAAGTTTCTAAATCGTGCGGTGGTTACGACCGCCTCTTCCCTCACAAAAATCTCCTTTTAGGGGAACAACTTGGAACCCATTTGGCCCGAGACGTTCCCCCTCCTGAATTGTCCGCTTGGGAGAATAATAAAACTCAGTCTAGCTAACTTCATTCTTTAGTAGCAATGCTAGGAATCATGCATCATGACATATCATTTAGCCGACTTATTTTCAAGTCTGATAGGCCAACTTGTTCAAACAATCTGGACGAGTTTTTAACCCCCAAAGAGCGTTAGACATGAATTATTTTCATTTACTTAAAGGATTGAACATGCAAATGTAGACCGTTTATTGGAATTATTCTGCATTCAATGCCATTCGAAGGCACAAAGGTTACCCAAAAGGCATCAAAGCTGAAATTGAATCAGAAACGACTGTTTATTTCTAAGCGGTTGGAATCATTCTATATTCAATGCTATTCAAACGCGTAAAAGGTAACCGAAAAGGCATTAAAGGGCCCAATTTGAAGCAAAAATAACCGTTTGATAGACGGGATGACACATAAGGCACGTTTGTCCTTTAAGCATTATATAAAGACTTGCCACCCGTGGTTTGTTAAAAGTCCATTAACATTTTCCTTCTAAAGTGTCTAAAGGGTTCTCAACTCATAACGACACTTCTCTTCATATTTCATACTGCATTGTTTTCAAAAGCTCGTGCCACACGTTAATCGTTTGCTTACAACCAAAATTTAGGCATCTTCTTTCCCTTTTTTCTCCTTCCTTCACCTTTTCCAAAAGATCATGGCCACTAAAACATTTGACATGGTTACTGAAATCCCTTAGTTACTCAAAGATTAGTGGGGAAAACCTAAGTATAGATCAACAAGACCGAGTTAAGGCAGTATTGGGGAACCTTATTTCATTGAAGGAGCATACGACAATGAAAGGGATAGTAGAAGCAGCAGTACACTATTGGGATGCAGGCCGAGCAATCTTCCACTTTGGGAAATGTTGAAGAACTTCATATTTGACATATCCCGGCTCTTAACTGATGCAGACAATATCATCTTCCAAGGAGATTCATCAGGGGCAAGTTCGGCCGAGGAAAACTTATCATCTGAAGAAGAAGAAGAATCTTCTGGGGATGGATCAGCATGAAAGATGTTTACTTGGCCATGATCTAATTTCCTACCAATATTTAGTATTTTTCACTTTTCACACTATTTCAATAAAATCCAATAGATGCAATATTATCTCTTAGGCTCCCTATTCTGTTAGCAAATGAAATGATACACGTGGCAAAGTGCTTTTCAAAATCATCGTGCGTAAAATGGAACTTCGCATTATAGGATGCATTCGTTACTTGATATGTGTGCATTGCATGAATTCGTCTGTCGCTCTCTCTTCCTACCTAAGTGAATCATTTCCCAAATTCAATCTCTCTCCGATGCACATAACCCTACTTTTTCTTTCCAAGCTAATACTCAAATCCTGGTATTTGAAATCTTTTGCACATTCTGATTACTTCCTATTGCTAACTCAAAGACTTCCTCTCCAAAAGGTTGGCTCAAGTTGAACACCAAAATAGAAGACATGGCTAAACAGAGTGCACTTATTGGTGATTTGTCCAAGCAAGAAGGGGTTGTTGCGGCAAGTATTATGTGCATGGAGCAGAAAATTGACAAGGTAAGAAGTGTGATGGTCGGCCTCAAGGGCACCTCTGACATGCAACAAGAATTCCCGAAACCAATGTTCGAGGATCACTTTAGTGCTCCAGTCTACACTATTGCACCACCCGCAATACATGAGTGTGATCCAAAGCATTTTTCAAATTTACATTCGTTCATGGGGTTAGCAGGAGGCAATCAGGAGGTGGGAAGTGAGGAGAACCTACCAAATGTTGCAAATATTTACGCCAAACAATCGGATATCAGCATGGTGACAAAACTTCCGTTGTATGATGGAACTGAAAATCCTTATGTACATTTGGGAGCATATCTGCACCAACTAAAAAGTATGGAACACGACGATGAACTCAAGATGAAATTGTTTGTTAAGACACTTACAGGGTCAGCATTGATTTGGTACATAGGGCAAGATACAAGCAAATGGAATTCTTGGAGTGACTTGGTCAAAGCCTTTATTGACCGATATAAATCCTATGGCAACCACCGTACATGCAATAGCTTGTTGAAAAGGAAAAGTGTTATAGAACCGATTTCTGAAAAGTTCTTAGGTAACAATTTGACTGAAGCACAATCTAAGGATATGAACGATGCAAAGAAAGGGAAAGCTACCATTGCCAAAACCCCAAGTCATATTCCATTATCTCTTAATAACCAAACAATCATTCCTTTTCATGAACCACCTGTTATTATATTTGAGAAACTTAAGTCTATCGGGATGTTGCGGCCACAACGTGGAGAAGTCTTTACCCCACTACCACCTCACTTTGATTCAGGCAAACATTGTGCATTTCACTCCAACATTCCAGGTCATGACACCAATGAATGCACCGCTCTAAGAAAGGAGATTCAGAGTTTAGTGGAAAGTGGCAAGATAGTCGAAGTGCCAAAGGAAAAATCTCAACTTATGTGGTGCCAACCTCTGACCTTTATGCCAACAATTGAAGTTTGCTCACAGTCAGTTAACCCAATTTCTTATCAGAATCCAACAAATAACACTAAGAATTGCTCTCATGATGCTCCTCGCCAGTTCACTCCTATTGGTGGTGGGTCATATGCAAGTTTGTACGAAAGGTTGAAAGATGTAGGGATAGTGCACCCTATTGAAAGGAAAATTTACAAGGAACCGTGGAAAGCAGATATGAAGAAGTCATGTGTTTACCATTCAGGCATGCTGGGGCATGATATTGAGAAGTGTTTTGCTTTTAAAGAGAAGATTGAAGGGCTGATCAAGTCTGGGAAAATCAAGATTGAAAATGCTAATGACGAAGCAATTGCAGATGACCAAGTCAAAGAGGCAGCGGTTTAATGACAGACATCCGAATACAAGAAGAGAGCTTCTAAGTTGCATGATCTTTGGAGACATTTATTTTTTTCTAGCAAGCTATATGGCACATATTTTTAAGATTTCCTCTTTATGTATTTTGAACTACGCTTGACCTGATTCCTGTTAGTAGCAGGATACGTAGGCAGCCCACACCAGGTTCGGTCCCTTTATAATAAAAATTTTATTTTGCCCAATAAGGAAAGTTGGTGCAAAGTTTGAAGTACAGCAGTTGGTTGACAATTGTGAAAAGGCATGGATCACGACAGACAAATTTGTAAAGGAAACGGTGATCGCACCCAAGTCTTTGGTGTTTGACAAAGAGCCGACCTCCCTTTCGGTCACCTAAAGTCCAACCTTTTCCTTGACTTCGCACAATTCATCGCAACATCCTTATCAATGATTCATCAACCAAAATCTTTGTCTTAACTGCTACATAAAGCACTCAAGCAATCCTTTATAATCTCTATACCATTTGTCATAGTGTCTAGTTCAAGCATTAGTCTATTATATGCCTTCTAGGCATCTTCTTAGCTGCATATATGACCTTTATGTGCTATTTTGTTTCAAAGTCCATAATATTCTAACTCTGTTTTGCATATTTTGTCATTTTGTTAAAGGTTGCCTAGCATTTGAACACCTAAGTTGGCAAAGAATCTGCATTAAGAAGAAGCCGAGATGACAAGCCAAGATGAAATATTCACTTTTGGAACAAAGTCTTCAGAACCTCAGACACATGGCATCGAGAAAAACAAGGCTCAACAGGACATTTCAGACAAATCTGACAATCCTGATCCTACTACTATGCAAATTGTGGCAAGGGACAAGCAGAATCAGCTGGCGGTATACCCACATAAGAAGCACAGAAAAGAAATCCAGCCAAATGAACAGGAGGGTTTAAATGAAAAGCTCTATAATCTAGAAATGGTTGTGAAAGAAGAGATGAGTTTAAGGAATATTCAAAGTCTGAAGTATAAGGATTTGTGTCTACATCCATACGTTGAGCTACCGCATGGATACAAAATTCCAAAATTCAGCACTTTCGACGGAATGGGAAACCCCTTCTATCATTTGAAAGATTACTGCAATAGATTAATTGGAGTTGGGCACATCGAGGCTATCAGGATGCAATTGTTCATCCAAAGTTTATCTGGGCTAGCACTCACTTGGTACACCAAACAAGATTTCAGAAAATGGCACACTTGGGAAGATATGGCCCGAGATTTTGTGGAACAATACAAGTTCAACATCCGAAAGGATGTGCACCTATATGAGATGCACAAAGTCAAAAGAATGCAACACGAGTCTTTTGAAGAATATGCTACCCGATGGAGAATCGAAGCTTCCAAGATACACCCTCCTTTACCTGAAGAAGATTAGTTTCAACTTTCGTCCAAATCCAAAAGGGGATTTACTATGAGAAATTTCTCGGCGTTCAGGCACACGACTTTCCTAGTCTGATTCGGATAATAAAAGAACTCGAAATTGGCATTCAAGAAGGGAAGATCATTGGAAGTTCAACAGTGCACTATGTTAATCAACATTTTCAACCCGAGGCACGTGAGAATTTGCGAAGTAATGAAGAGGACAACACATTAGTCGCCATGATTGGGCACCAACCACCGTACAAGCAGAATCAACGGAATCTACAATTTCATGATACTCCCAACTTACACACTAGACAACCTCCCTACTATCAGGGTTTTCAGCCACAACTTAATCAGGCTCAACGCAGTCGTCACCAGACCAAAAGGATGAAGATTCGCACATTTACTCCTCTAGCTGAATCTCTGACAAACATCTTTGAAAGACTGAGGGATCAGGGGATATTGCAGCCGAGAAATGGATGGGTTCCTCGTTCGAATTTTGATCCATCAAAGACTTGCGCATATCATTCGAACATTCAAGGTCATAACACTGAAGAATGTCCAGCACTGAAACACAAAATTCAGAACTTGATTGAAAAAGGCAAGATAACGGTACAACAAGAACCACCAAATGACAATTTCAAATCTCAAGCTGCAAATACAATCTATGTTCAAGGCAATCCATCGAAGAGAGCTCCGAGGCATTTGAAGAGAAAGCGCAACACCTGAAGACAACCCATCACAATGCAAACTCTAACATCTCTATATTTGCCTGCTCTTTTGCCCTTTATCTCTACTTTGTACCTGAGTCATGTATGACTTGATTACTGTATTGGAAAGATATGTAAGCAGCCTACTTGGGCAGGGTTTCGTTATAATAAAATTTTCATTTTCTCCTAGCCAAGATAAGCACAATTTTTGGGACATCCTCCTAATCCAATACACTCACACAAAAGTTTTCAACCTAAAATGGAAGAAGTATCCGCATGATAGATTGGGTAACAAAGATTTTCAAGATATCACATCAAAGGACAAATGCAGATTCGAGCCGACACTCGGGTGTTCAATGCAAGGCAACCACTTTGTTTTAAATTAACAACTTTTTCTTTGAGAGCAGATCTTCTCTTATAAATACAAGACTCGCAGGCAATACAACAATCTGAGAATGAATGACTCCAGTTCCAATACCTGACATGCATTAGAGGAATGCACTTACAAGCTTTTGGACATGACACTCTTAATACGACGCTTAGCCCCGTCAGGCTTAAAGTATGACGATTAGCCACGTCAGGCTTAAAATATGATGACTAGCCCCGTCAGGCTTAAAATATGACAGGCTTACAATATAACGACTAGCCACGTCAGGCTTAAAATATGACGACTAGCCGCGTCAGGCTTAAAATATGCCGAATAGCCTCGTCAGGCTTAAAATATGACGACTAGCCCCGTCAGGCTTAAAATATGACGACTAGCCACCTCAGGCTTAAAATATGACGACTAGCCCCGTCAGGCTTAAAATATGACAGGCTTATGATATGACAAATAGCCTCGTCAGGCTTAAAATATGACGACTAGCCCCGTCAGGCTTAAAATATGACAGGCTTATGATATGACAAATAGCCTCGTCAGGCTTAAAATATGACGACTAGCCCCGTCAGGCTTAAAATATGACATGCTTATGATATGACAAATAGCCTCGTCAGGCTTAAAATATGACGATTAGCCTCGTCAGGCTTAAAATATGACGATGAGCCCCGTCAGGCTTAGAATATGACTATTAGGCCTGTCCGCCTTAGAATTGGACATACTCATTCATTCTGTTTTGCAGGCACTACTATAATCAGCCTTATCCGGTTTAAAATAGGACAAACTCATATATTTTATTTTGCAGGACCACTACGATAGGACTAGCCACGTCAGGCTTAAAATATGATGATTAGCCTCGTCAGGCTTAAAATATGACGATGAGCCCCATCAGGCTTAGAATATGACTATTAGGCCTGTCCGCCTTAGAATAGGACATCACATATATTTTATTTTGCAGGCACTACTATAATAGACACATCTGCCTTATAATTGGATATATACACATATATTTATTTTGCAAGCACTATTATTAGGCTCGTCCGCTTTAGAATTGGACATACACGTATGTTTTGTTTTGCAGGCACTATTTACAGTAAGGTGATCTTTTAAAGGCAATAAACTGGGGCAGAATTTTTGAGGATCCCCTCAAAAATTCCAAAAGGATGCAAAATTCATTGAAAAATCGACATCCACAAGCTCGAGATGCAACAATGGGGAGGATGCACAAATCAACCTTTCCCCTCTCCCCACAACTCACAAATATTTCTTTGAGTGCAGGCACAAAATGGTAATTACAACAACAAACACGACAACCTATGAGGCAACACCACAAGATATTCTTCGACTTTCCAGCAATCTCTTTAAGCCCTTCCTCACTTTCTCACACTTGCTTTCAAAAATCATTTCCCTATACTGAAATTGTGCAATTACAAAATTTCTAACATACACCATTTTAAAGCTCCATTCAAAAAGCTTAGTCCCTTCGATTATGCTTTTTTCACTTCATCAAATTATTTATTCCCGCTCAAATCTAAAACTTATCATATGCAAACAAGTAATCTGCCTAATCTTTTATTAGGAAGTCAGTTTGTATTCTGTCCAATTCGTACTTACCTTGTGTGAATCGTGCCTGTTCGTTAATCGTGCGCGTTTTCGTGCCTAATCGTGCCTAGTCATGCCCATTTGTTTGAATCATGCAAATTTATCGTACTTACGCCACAATATGTCATCAAATCTCAAAACACACACCTTTTCATACTTTGGAAAATTAACTCTTGACACCTAAATCGTGCGTCATAAACATCCCACACGGGCGGCATACCATTCTAGAACTTAATACGATCTTATTCTCGTACAACCCAATATATGTAGACAACTCAGATACTAGAGTTCAGCCAAAACACCCCAAAATTCTCATTTTTTTTTCTTTCCAGCATGTTGCCCGCCCGTCGTGACAAAATTGGCTACTCCGTCAACTATCTTTGCCCGAAGATTCTTTTATCATCCCTGGGCAAAGAGGGGCAGCTGTTGACACCCAATTTTGTCTCTCCTTTTCATAATTGGTTGTATTTAGCTTAAAAATACATATTAAAATTTTTCTAACAAAATTGCATAAGATGACATGCATTTACGTGTGTAATCCCTTATCTTTAATCCCATATTTATATAATATTTATTTAATTGAGAATATATTACATAATTACGTCATTTAGGTCATTTTCAAAAAAAAAATACTTGCGCGATTTTGTAACTATTTATGCAATTTATACACCTGAATATCCATTTTACGATTATTTACATTTAATTAATATTACCTAAATTTATTTATAATTATTTTAAGTCAATTATTATTTTTTCTAAGTCTATAATATTACCCCTTACATTTTTATTAACTTTTCTCTTATTTATTAGCATTTTTGAGCTAATTATTGACCAAATATACTCCCATATACCCGAAATATACAGCATATATACGAATAAATATATATAAAACCCATACTACATATACACATCACTCTCTCAGGGACCCACGCGCACACACATCAGCCCACACGCATACGTGGCACATTTCTAGCCAATCATCCGTCCACATAGGCTCCACCTCACTTATTTTCTGATTTTTTTTCTCCCCTTTAACCAAACACCCCCCTTTTACCAAATAAATCCTAAATTCATTTCTCCCTTCCCCTCTTTCCCTTTCAGCCGTCACTCCCCTCTCCCCCTTACCGAAAACGTGACCAAATACACTATTTCACCCAAATCTTCCAAAAATCCGACGTCCCCGCCCCCAGTCACGCCATATCTTTCATCCCCACTGCTCCGTTTCTCTCTCCTCGTCGCGAATTCAAACCGAAAAGGAAGGTAAGAAAATGGAAAGTTTTGGACAAATCATGATGAATTTGATGCTAATCAAGACAAGAATGGGATTGATACATTACCAAACAAGGCATAGATCAAGATTTCGGAGTCAAAACAAGCGAAAATTGAAGAAAACCGAATCGGGTCAGATTGACCCGACCCGAATGCCAAACGGGTATTATTTTATCCTCTATTCTTTTATTTTTTTCTGATTTGTTTTGCTAAAACAAGCATGATAGTTCGAATTTTATCCGATCCATGTTTTGTGTTAATTGCGGAACTTAAAATGAATGTGTTAACTTTGGTTTAGTTTGAGTCGCTGAATGTGTATGCATATAATCGATATCATAAAAGCGCTATTTGTTCAAGTTAAATTCCTAAGCTTTGAGAATATGCTTGCTTCATCTATGCTTTTCCTGACTGTTCTGACTGAATGAAAATCATTATACACTATGTGATTGCGCGCCCGAAAAGTATGTAGAAGTTCTGTTTGATAGAAACACAATTTCAATCGGATCTCTAGAAATCATGTTGATTATTTGCTTTGTTGGTTGGATGATTCTATGAACCAAGACTGTTTAAAATGAGAAAATTTGCACACACAGCATTTTAAGTAGAAAGAGCTGTTGATTGAAGTTCAAATTCTTTTTCAAAGATTAACAGGCTTTATTTTTAGAAAATAGGACTGTAAATCTGTAATTGACCCCCTTTTAGGCTTAGATGACCATGTCTGCAACTATATAAAAGGAAAACAGGCTCTCAGCTCTGAAATTTCGAATTTGCCATAATTATTTTAAGTAATAGAATAAAAATCAGCTTCTACTAGTCCTATTTTTAGAAGGGAACCTCTGGAAATATCTCTTGACTGTCAAACTGATTTGGTTTAATTATTCTCTTCCCTTATTTTATTTTTTTCCTCCTTTCACACCCCTAATTTTAAGGCCTGATAACCCCTACTTCTACACTATAAAAAGGGGCAGTCCTTCTCTTATTTTGGACACACTTACAAACTTTACAGGCTAAAAAAAAAAGATTCAAAACAAAAGGCAATAACAATTCTCTTCCAAAAAGGAGTACTTTTACTGTATTTTGTTCACTAGCTTTGGCTTCTCTACTTTCTTTTGCTTTGCTCCGTCTTGCTGCCTACGTTTTTTTCAATCAATTGCTGAGGTAATATGTCTGAAGCAGAATGAGGGATCTCCTATAATAATTTGTCTTAGTTCCCTGTAATGAATGACTTAGTTTCATCAAGTCTTGCTTGCTGTTTTGTATGTCTGCTTGGCCCTTTCTTTTGGCCATCATTAACCATTGTTGCAGGTTCTGTCGGATAGTCTCTAAGGACTATACCAGTGTCTTTATTACAGGCTTTCAAAGTCATACGAGTAAAGGTCGAAGGGCCTCACAATACTAACGAGTTTGTATGCAGGGAATAAAGCCATTATGGCCAAGTATAAGGTCATAAAGGACCTAAACTGAAGTAATGTAAATGGTGTACTCAGGACACCCATGCTCACCTTTCTTCCAATGTATCTATGCTTTAGTTTTCCCATTGGTTGTATCTATTGGATTCATTCTCTTTGTATAATAATGTCATACAAATAATGTTTGGAAAAGATAAATTTGTGAAGTATGTTTGGTTGAAACAATTTGTGAAACGTTGCGATAGGCAGTGTTACAGGTGCGGCAGTAAGCTGCTTTATTTTTGGGTTACTCAGGGACCCTACTTTCTCTTCTTCTTACTTATTTACGGCTCAAAATTACAAGTTAATTTATTTGTGCAATTCATAAGTTGAAATCAGCATTTAGGAGTGTTTTAAGGTGCATAACAGGTGGTGTTGTAAATTCTGGAATTTGCAGGGTTTATTTAACTAAATAAAGGGCAGATTTTTTTTGATTTTTTTTAAAACAGGGATTATTTTCGCAAACTGCTTCAATTGAGGTTTATTTCTACAAAAAAACGAGAATTAGTCGATAAGCAGCTGTTCTGAAAATGAAAGTTACATGTTCTGATTTTTTCTTAAAAAAGGGGGCGGAGGCTATTTTCGCAAAACAGCCTCAATTGAAGTTTATTATCTGGTCAACAAATATATTTCTTGGTCTATAGTCTGGATTTTCTTGAAGCAGGTGGCTATGTTTGCAAAACTGTTTTAACACGTCGAGATTTTGCCTCGATTAAAACTTATTTCTGAAAAAACGGGGTGCTGGCTAATCTTTAAATTCTGGCCAGTTTCTCTCTTTAAAAGTTTAAAACCTATTTGTTTTTTTTAAGAAAAGCTAATATATAAACTTCCTTTACACTAATTAATAGTGTATAGGGAAGAAAATATGAGCTTTGAGGTCAAGTCGTTGTATTACACAACTATTTTCGGGATATAGTTATGTTTCTTCTTTAAAAATTGAAACCACCCTAGTAGTTCACCTAACATGTATTGCATGAATATAACGTTAATATATATATATATATATATATATATATATATATATATATATATATATATTTATATGCGTGCCCCTTTATATGCATTTGATTTGCTTTGTGTGTTCATCTTTTTATCAAAACCTTCCTACTTATATACGTATATATTTTCTTTTGCGCGACCTCAAAAGCAATAGTTGTCTATGAAACGGTACTTGACAAATAATGTCAAAACGCCTTCAAAAGACAACTAACATCCCTTATACACAATAATTTCTATTTTTGTCCCTTTTCCGTTTAAGTTATTGTGTATTCTGGGAAATCGTGTTCAAAAAATATTTTTTATGTTATTATTTTCTGTCACAAAATTTATTTGTAGGAATACTTTGAATAATCGACATCGTTACACTTTTAGTCTCGCTAAAAATCAAGATTTTCGCATCTGTAAGGCTATATTTGAAATCCATTAGAGGGCTTGGCCCAGAAACGCAATGTTCAGAATTTTAAAGACACTGGAATGTTTATTTTGCGCAGCATGTTCTGTTTAAAGCCTGATTTCGATTTTTGGCCCTATTTTCATTAAATTAAATTGTTTAAATCCGATTTATATTCCTAATCATTATTGCAACTTGTGTTCATATTTAACCTTGAGAATCATTTAAAATGTCCTTTAGAAATCTTGCTTACATACTTAGTCTATAAATCCCAAAATTTTTAACTCGGCCGGAAACCACTTTTAGTGGGACTCGGGAAGTGCCTAATACTTTCTTCCCGAGTCATAAGGACTTCTTACCTTAGGATCTCTGTTAGTACGACCTACCCGGAGTTAACTTTAGACACTTAGAAATTTAGGTGACCTGATACGCCTGTTATACAAATTTATTAGGTGGCGACTCCAATTTTGACTCAACCGAGTCACCCAGTCAAACCAACCTTTGAACTCGATCCGAGCTTCGAAAAAAAAGGGGTGCGACAGCGACTGATCGTAAGTCGCTGAATTTTTTTTTTTTTTAAACCTATGCGACCGAAAAGCAGTCGCATAGGCGGTCGCCAATCCAAATAAGAAAACGGGGCAGTAGCCCTTCCTCACCCATTTCAAATTTCCCAAATAAAAAACAATCCCTAAAAACCGAACCCCCCTACCCCATAACCAACTATCCGCCATTATATACCCCATATAACTTTAAATTACTACTCTATAATCTCCAACATAACATCTAACACAATCTACACCTACTAATTCACGGTAAATTTCATTTTTTAGTAATTTTTGTTATTTTTTTAAAAACTCAAATAATGACTTTTTAATTCACTTTTTTTTTTTGTAGTTATTGAATGGATAGCACATTGGTGAATCATAGTTACATGCGATTGGATCCCAAACAAAGTTGAGGTAATTTTTTTTTATAATCCGAATTTATATATATTTTTTTAAATAATTCGGCCTATATGTTGTTTACATGTTAGTTGTTAGTTATAATTGGTTTATTCTATATAATGTGATGTCGAGTAAGTTGTTTTGGGTTGATGAACTTTAAATATAGGGTTGTGATGTTTGGGATTAATTATGGTAATTGTTGTGATTTGTTGGAATTGTTTGGTAGAGTTGTTTGCAATGTGTTGATGCCTTGTCATGGGTTGTGGTGTTTGGGATACTTGCTATGCATTTAAAGATACTGACTGCGTGCATGAGAGCGCACTGGCACCAGCCTTGGCGACAATGGAGCGATGTGCCCCAGGAAGTAAAGAAGCAGATATTGGTAGATTTTGAGGTGATACATATGCATTTGGTTTAAAACTAATTGCAGTTTTTAAACCATGAATATGTTTAAAGAAAATATTTTGATATACTTTCAGGGCAAATGTATCTGACATCAGGGTCTGGATTATAACATTCGTAACATCTTCCCCAAGAAATGTGCTGCGTTATTCAAGGGAACATATTACAGTGCGCGGCGTAAAGGTACAAGGCCCGGCTTCCTCGATGCTGCTTAGTGGGCGGAGCTGGATGAATATTGGCAGTCGCCCGAGTTCGAGGCGAAGAGCGAACAAGGCAAGGCTGCGCGAGCATCGGAAAAGGGTGGATCGCTCCATACCGGTGGCTCAATTAGCGCGGCTACACAGAAGATGCGCTTGGTACAATTATTTAATTGATTGATTATTTACTTGATCGGTTGATTTTTTGTCTAACATATTATGATTTTTAATTTGTAGGACAAGAAAGAAAAGCACACTATTCCCGTGCTCGAGCTGCACAAGATCAGGCATACAAAGGGTGCCAAGAAGGGCGGTGGAGAGTGAGTCGAGCCCCGCGCAAAAGAGGTTTGGGTAAGTTTGTAAAATTCGAACTTTAGTCGCGCCAATCCTGCAACGTTTAGTCTTTCTATTAACATCATTAATATATTTATGTTATTCAGGAAAAGGCTACAAAGGCTGTGGAAGAGTGGACATCGACTCAAGCATCGGACACCGGAAGCAGCACCCCGGCTCCCTTGACGTTCGAGAAAGAAAAGCAAATATGGGTCGATGCTGTTGGAGGGGTTAAGAAGGGGTCTGCTTATGGTCTTGGATCGATATTTGCTTCGGATAAGCATAAGGCTAGCTTTTTGGGCACTTCATCTACTTCTCCTCCGTCGAGCTCTATTGATCCTGCTGAAATTGCTCAAATGAAAGAGAAGATCGAACAGATGGCGAGAGTAAATCAAGAAACGCAAGACATGATCAAACAGCTCCTTGCCAAAAAGCAGAAGAAAAAATCGAGAAGAAAGCATAAGAGCAGGCGTCGACGCAGCTCCTCTTCCTCTTCCGAGTCCGAGTCTAGCACTGCCTCGACCGAGTAGTCTTTTCTGAAAGTGGATAACTGTCTCTTAAGCTTTATTGTTAATAATTTCAGGATATAACTAATGTTGTAGGATGTTTTTGAAATGTTAGGTTTTATTGTGTTGTGTTTGAATTACTGTTTTTATTGTTTATGAACTGCAGTTTTCTGTTGTTTGCATCTGGTTATTGCTGTTGCTACTGCCTGAAGACAGGCTTTTTATTGCAGGTTTTTTCCAGTTTGGCGACCGACTGTCAGTCGTCAAATCAGTCGCACACAATAAATCTTTTTTTTTTTTACGACCAAGATAGTGACCGAATATCGGTCGCATAATTTCGGTCGCTATATCTGTCACTGGTAAATCCCAAACGTTCGACCAAGTATGCGACCGACAATCGGTCGAATATGGTTTGCGACCGAAAATCGGTCGCCGAAGCGGTCAATGTTTCTATCCTTCGTTTCGACTGCCAATCGGTCGCATAACGGTCGAATTTTCGACCAAATTTCGGTCGCAGGGCTTTTGTTACCATTATTTCTCTGACCACCCGTATCGGTCGCCAATCGGTCGACTTGGCGACCGATATGCAACCGATATGGGTGGTCGGAGATCTCTGTTTTTTTAGAAGTGATGTGATAACAATTCGTATTCAAAGTTTTATTGAAAGTGGTGACGATTTGCCTTTGTTATTTACATAATGTGCATATTATATGGTTCACACTGTGAATAAATGATGTCGAATTGATCTTGTTTTATTTTTAATTTGAATTCTGTATATAGTCAAAGTGATGACGATTTGGTGCCATTTAATTGTAAAATAGACATAGTCGTTTTGCTTAGTTATGAATAAATACGGCCGAATTGTCTTCATTTTATATTTTTCATATGTATTTTTATGGATGAATGAAGTGGAGATGAGTTGGACTCATTTATTTGTAAAATATACTTAATATTTAGCTCACATTATGAATGAATGATGACAGATTGTCGTTATTTCAAAATATATAAGCAATTGAAGGTAATGAATAAAGTAAGGCCGATTTGGCATCATTTCTTCATAAAACGAACATGATTTTTTGCTTATTGTATGAAGAAATGATGCTGGATTAGTCTTATATTTGTTTTGCTTTGATTTTTGCATATGAGTGAAACGATGACGATTTAGTGTTATTTATTCACAAAATAGACGTGAAATACATACATATTGACTGCTTTGTGCATGAGCGAAACAATGACGATTTGACGTTATTTATTCATAAAATGGACGTGAAACACAACCGGATTCGCATTGTTTTCTGCTGTGTAGGAAGCAGTGGCATTTTTTATAATTTCGGATGTAAAAAGGTGCGGTGATATTTTTATAATTACGGATTCAAAAATGGTCGGTGGCATTTTTGTAATTACGAGAAGTTCTCTATTAGTAAGGATATTTTTGTACTTTTAGCTTCATTTAGTGGTAAAGTACTTATGTTTTCAAGACCACCAAAAAAATGCTTATGTTTTCAAGACCGGGTGCATTTGTGCTCCTTTTTATAATTCACCCTTTTATAATTATGTCCTATTCTCTCTATATTATGTAATTGTATCAAAATATCTTTATATTTTGTTATATCTAGAGTTTACATACTTTTGCTATGTCTTGCCTAAAAGCCATGCTGGACAGACAATGCCCACATTAAACAACTTTCATGCATTTCTTGTTTTACATATTTTGACCAAGAAAATAAGCATCAATCCTCTTATAAGTGGTCTATGCTTGAGTGACCCCCTATGACAGTATCATGCCAAATACTAATTATTTCTAACTTGAGGGGCTTGTTTGGACCAACTATCAACTTAACATACCTTCTCAACTGTTGATTGATATAGGTATACCCTCTGAATTTTTCTTAGATTTCTAGCTTGTGAGTAATCTTGCCCAATTCCGAGTCCTTCTAGCTTTCTGTTATGGATTACAATGCATCGAGTCAAACAGTTGTAAGGTTGTTGAAGCTAGGTCAACTACAGGCAAGCTAGATAGAGCATCTTCCATATTGTTCACTTTTCCTTGTAAAATCATATTGCATCAATTCAGTCACCCACTTCAGTTGTGACCACCACGTAGGTGGATTTTGTTCTAACAAAAACTTTGGAGCCTTCTGGTTAGTTTTTGCATTAAATGGTTTTCCCACTGCATATTTTGCCCATTTGCTCAAAGCTATCACAAGAGCTAAAAATTATTTATCATACGCTAATATATGATGCTTAGGGGATATACTCAATCAAATAAGCAGAGTTGTCCTTTTTGCATGAGCAAGGTCCCAATACCTACATCACATGTGTCTGTGCCAATAGTAAGAGGAAGTATAAAGTATGGTAGAGCAATCACAGGAGCAGAAGTTAAGCTTTCTTCAATTACTGAAAAGTTTTAGTGGCTCTAGCTGTCCACTTGAACCAATCATTTCTCAATAATCAATGAAAGGTTTACTTATTTGGCGATACCCTTAAGGAATCTTTTATAATACCATGATAACTCAAAAGAAACCTTAGTTATTTGATATTGACTAGCATTGGCTATTTTTGAACGCTTGTATCTGTTTGGAGTTAGTAATTACTCCTTGTGTGGAAATGGAGTGACCTAGATATTCTAGCTTTTTTAGAACAAACTGGAATTTCTTCCTCCTAGGGAACAGGTGATGCTGCATCAACAAATTAAAGGTAATCTGTAAGTGTTCCACATATTTTTCTAAACTTTTGCTAAATACAGAAATATCATAAAAATATTTAATATAAACCTTCTTAAGTAATCCTGAAAAACATGATTCATCAAACTTTAGAAACTTGTAATCTTAGTGGAAAACAAGCTTGCTGGTTTTCTCTTCAAGTGTACGTTAACTAACGTACGCCAACATAGGGAAGAAGGCGAAACCAGTAGCTCAAAGTAAAAAATCCAACCCAAACATATGCGAGGAACGGTAGCACATCGAGAGCAACACTTAGAATAACTTTACAACAAAGATCAGAAGGCTGAAATTAACATCCTAGAGGATTTGGGTGATGATAATGATACAGAGGTGGATTCGAGCTCACCAGATCAATGAAGCGGCTCCAGCAAAGTGCACTTAATAGAATGGGTAGATACAATACAAACGACGGGTACAAATAAGCCGAAACCCTGGCGGATAAAGTTGAATTACACACAAAATTGGGGTAAGTCTACTGAAACAAAACACCCAGTATGGGATAATTTTGACATCTCAAAAATCTCAAATGCTGGTATTAAGCTTGAATATGTAGATCCCAAAACAGTAGGGGAAACAAATTAGAGAAATTGAATAAATGATAGTATTTCATCCGAAATTAAGTATTGGCAAAATGATGTTGTGTGTTATCTTTTGGGATATCATCCTTCTTTTATTGTTATGAATGGATTCATACAGAGAACTTAGGGGAAATATGGAATAAACAAAATTACAATGATGAAGAATGAGATTGTCTTGGTGAAGTTTGATTTTGAAAAATAGGAAAAATGAAGTAATCCAGGGAGGGCTGTATTATTTTGATAATAAGCCTTTAATAGTTCATGCTTGGGCCTTGACATGGTGTTTTTGAGAGATGAGCTCCATTCACTACCAATCTGGATCAAGCTTCCTGGACTTGATTTCAAGTATTGGAGTGTCAAAACGTTGAGTAAGATAAGGAGTCTGGTGGGGAAGCCTATGATGGTACATAAAAATACTGAGAAGAAAATGGGATTGCATTTTGCTAGGTTGCTAGTTGAAGTTAAATTGGGGGCTCAGCTACCTGATAAGATATACTTCAGGAATGAGAAGAGGGTTGTAGTGGAGCAGCAGGTAGCCTATGACTGGAAGCCTACTTTGTGTGATTACTTTAAAAAGTACCGGCACAATGAAGATGCTTGCAGGAAGAACAAGGAGAACAAGAAGGGTGTTACGCAGGGAGAAGAGAGTAAATTAGAGGAGAGAACCAAGAGAATGACCCAACAAATTCGCCAAGAAGGGGAAGATCAGACATAGACGGCACCAGGTGTCGTGATAAGGGACAAACCTGATAAAATTTGTTTATGCCTAAAATTGTACGTCTAGGTTAAATAATTATTTATGGTTACGGGTCACAAGAAATACAGTAACTACAACGGAAAAGTATGTAAATATAATGAAAGCAGTAATGAATAAAGAAGACGAAGTAATTAGGAGAAAGGCAAAGTAATTCTTATTCCTTGAGAATAGCCGGAATCCATGGTGAATCGCGTGATGTGTTCTCGTGGGGAATTAAACCCTTGTCCCTTGTCTGTAGGATGTTATCCTCTGACTTTTGCCATTTGCGCTAGGCTATGGGCTTATAACTGAAGGTGGTGGAATGTACTAAACCCTAATTAGGAGACTATAGACCATAGGCGACGGGATGTTTACCATGCGTCCTATGGTCGTGCCGCCTAAACAATTATTGGCTCCAGGAGCGGGCGTATATCCTCTGTGCCCGGTAACTTATAAGATAAATCTAGTCTCGCCAGCTGGACTCGGATCCCTGTAATAGTAGGTGGCGTATTTTTTTTTACAAATAAATAGGAAGAAAATTGAACAAGGAAATAGTGATGGATGGGTGTAACCAAGTAAGACAGTGAGGTCTTCAAGATGAACAAAGGTGGCATAGTTATGGGTAATCATTTCACAGCAGTAGCAGAGGACAATGCAACAATATCTAATGAAGGTGGGCATGAAGTTGGATCCAATTTATATAGGGGAGGGCTTTTGCCATCCTCTTCTGGAAATGGATAGTCTTCTTAGTTAGAATGTGAGAGGCCTAAATGGCATGAATAAGCAGGAGGAGGTTACTCTTTTCTGCAATACAAAACATATAGGATTAGTAGGGTTATTAGAAACCAAAATAGAAAGTAATAAAGTAGGAAAAGTTTCAAAAAAAATGTTTGGTGGCTAGAAATATGTTACTAGTCATGACTACCATTATAATGGTAGAATAATGGTATTTTGGAGACCTGATATGTATGACATTTAGTTGCAGCTTGCTTCAGCTCAGGCAATTACATGTCAGGTCAGCTCCCTTACCTCACATGCTACATTTCTAACTACCTTTGTATATGGCTTTAATGTCAAAGATGATAGGAGGCTATTATGGAAACATCTCTGTCTGGTGGAAATGGGTTATCAAGAGCCCTGGATTGTATTGGGTCATTTTAATTCAGTGTTGAGGTTGGATAACAGAGTGGGAGGGAACGCAATTGCTGTCACAGAGATATAAGAATTTAACAGCTGTATTGAAGAGTGTGGGCTGACAGAAATGCCACAAAATGGGAATTTGTTCACATGAAGTGACAAACAAGAGACTGGTAGAGTATATTCTAAAATAGATTGGGAATTCATTAATGGTGAGTAGGGTGAGTCTATGCTAGTGCTGGCAATTGGGTGGGTTGGGTTGAATTTGGGTGGGTTGTAAATGGATTTAGCAATAATGGGTTAAAATCCAACCCACACATATCCAATGTGGGTGAAAAATAGGTTGGGTAACAGGTTATATGGGTAACCCATATTTTACTTCACTATATGAAATCTTCTCTTACGTATTAAAGATTCTCACCAAATAATTCCTTGAATGAAACTTCTAACATTTCCATTTCATCTGTAAACATTTGCTAACTAAATACATATCTAATTCCCGAAAATGTACCAAGAATTTTTTCTAGATTTCTTTCCATAATAAATAATAAATATAAGTACACCATGCAATAAGTATTTCACAACTCAAACATAAAAAAATACATGTCAAACAAATTAGATAAATCTTATACAATGTTTACATTATGAAAGCAGAAAACACAGTCTTTCTTATACTATATTGTTGAAAATTTGTTTCATATACTACTAAGTATACTATGGAAGTAGGAAGTAAAACAATAGTCCACAATTGTCATGCACATTCGTTGCAAGCAATAAATGTCTCCCTATCTACTGTAACTTCAATCTCATCTCCACAAATTTGGCAAGTCTGCCCACTCAATTCTTTCACAAAAGTTACCCGTAATCAACACACAATTGTCATGCACATTCATTGCAAGCAATAAATGTCTCCACATCTACTGTAACTTCAATCTCATCTCCACAAATCTGGAAAATCTTACCACTCAATTCTTTCACAGAAGTTACCCGTAATCAACACACAATTCAGATCAATAATTTCCATGATAAAAAAAAACAAAAAAAGAAAACTTGAACATGTAGCAAACTTGACAAAATAGGAATGCAAGAAATCTTGAAAGTGGTAGGCAGAAAAAGCCAATCTAGTAAGTTAAATCTAGCTATTGCACAAACAAAAAAACAATGAATTAAGGATCTTGTCAAGTAGATTTACTCTAGTACACAACTTAGTTAAGTAAATCCAAGAATCCAACAAAATGAATAAAAAAAGAATGAACTTTATCATCCAAAATCAAACCTTTTAGCACAGAAACTGTAGATAAGCAAATTATACTAACTTCATATAGACCAAAATGTGGTCAACAACACACCACCGACACAAAAATGGAAACGGAAAAAGTCATTTTTACAACAACACATCCTCAAATAACTCATAATGTAGCTAAACAATGTAAGATATTGAAACAACTTACTCTTCCAACTTCATCAGCATTGATGAGAACAAATTCATTCCTATTATGAGAACCTGTAATAAGTCTTCCTTTAGTATCCATCTTGAACCATCCAACTGATTATGCATATGATAGTCTAAGTTCAGCAAAGTTACGGTATAGGATGCCCAAAGATGATGTTCGATCAGATCGTAGAACCTAGCGCTTAAAAATCACTCAATCTGCCTAACCATAATCTAAAAGTCGTTCCTTTATGGATGGATTATGCTACAGTTCTACCAAGGTGATTCCTTCATTATAACCAAATCATGTTGTTGCTAAATAGTCACCTAGAATATTTAACAATGCTTCATCCAGGAACATACACAAAATCATATGTAGTACAAAAAAGAGACTAATAACAAAGTAAAATCACATGCACATCAAGAAATTTATATGAAAGCCAAGAGCACTTTTTGAAGAAAAAGCATAAATTTTTCACCTATTTAGAGACAAGACAAGACTAGAGTTAAAGCCAAAGAAGACATCGCAGAACCTGCAGATCCTAAGAGCTTAGGAAACAATGCAGGGTACTGAATTTGACCTTACACTTTCAAGAAGAACAAAACTGGACAGCCGTACACGCAATCACAAACAGGAAACTAAAACCTTGACTTAACAGAACAACTTCACACTATGAACAACACAAACGTCTTGAAAGAACTTAAGGAAAAACTGGGATGAAACCAACACAAACATCTTGAAGATTAATTACCTTCTTGTCAAGAGAAAGAGAACAACCCAAGATCTTGAAAGCACAAGACTAGAAAGAAACTGGACATCATCTAGGAGGTTCTGCAGACATTTAGACATCCTGGAAATAATTACAGGATGCAAACAAGTTAAAAGATGCAAACTTCCAAATTTCTCTATTGTGCGAATTTATAGTTTGTGACACTCACAGGACAAAAAGCAGAACAAGAGTAATCTATTTAATGAACAAGATAGAAAATAATAAATAAGAATACCATCAAACCGAGGAATGTTTGGCATGATACGATCGAAGGTCTATAGCAATTTCATCTTCATCGGAGTCGGATTCATCACAAGCTTAAAAGAATGAAAAAAAGCCAAAAATTAGTTAATTAGAAAATAAAGTGAAGCAATAGAATACATAAGTATCTTATGAAGATTAATTACCTTTTTGTCCATTTAACCAATATCTAGTACACAGTTTAGCTTCAACATTGGCGGGTAGAATAGAGCTTCCAAATTTTTCAATGACACGACCTCTAATGCTAAAGGCAGATTCCGAAGCAACTATGGTGATAGGTATACTCAAAACATCTCGTGCCATCAATGAAAGTTCGGGATACCTTAGCCCATTATCCTTAAAAAAACCAAGTACGTCCAACTTTGGATTAGTTTTACGATCAAGAATAGGTTACTCTAAATACAAGTCCAATTGTATTTTACCAGAACTTGACTCCATTTAACTCTCGAAAACATCAAATTCATCAAGTTCATCTCTCATCACATTGCTACTACTACCACAATAATATCCACCCGGTAAGATGATTGTGGTTGAAGGTACATAGTACTCTCTAAACAAAAGTTGTAGATTCTCTTTAATAACATTTACCTTTGCTTCAGCAGTCCTAGGATTAATTTTTGAAAAGCAAAACTTCACAAACTTCAACTTATATCGAGGGTCAAGAATAATGGCTAGAGACAAAATGATACTATATGACCTCCAATATTTTCTAAACTTCCTTAGCATCGAAATAGCCATCTTGCTCATGACTGGATCTCCACCAACTCTCTCTTCCAGTAACATCTTCTCAATCCTCCATACATTACGGAGGTATAGATTGGTGGTTGGATATTTGCTTCCAGAGAACAACACTATGATGTCATAAAATGGCCTCAGAAACTCGGTTATCTTTTCAACCCTTTCCCGTTCCTCTTCCAAAAAACTATGCTTGAACTCTGGATCGACCAACTTATATTGAATATAAGCTTGTTTGTATTGAATAGCACTTTCAGGCATTTGAAAGGTGGAATTCCACCGGACAACCATATCTTGGCGTAGCTTCTTTGAACACGGTAGCCCCAAATTCTTAATGCATTCAACAAACTTTAATATTCTAGCTTCCGAATGCTTAATATGTTTAACACCCTCTCTGATCTTTGCAATAGCCACATCAGCTTTCCCTAAGCCCTCTTCAACAATTAAATTCAATATGTGATTTCCGCAACGAACATGAAAGAACTTGTCATCACAAACTAATGAGTGCATCAAAGCAAAATGCTCTTTTAGAGTATCTACCACGCCATTATTACAGGAAGCATTATCTAAAGTAACTGCAAAAACTTTCTTTTTAATCCCCCATTTTTTAAGAAACTCAATCAACAAAGGACCCAAAACAGCACCAGAATGTGGAGGGAGCACATGACGGAAAATCAAGACTCTCTTTTGAAGATCCCAATTCAAATTAACATAATGTGCTGTTAAACACATATAACCATTAGATGCTAATGAAGTCTACATGTCCGATGTCAAGCAAATTCTACCTAGAATCGCTGCAATCTCATTTTTTAGGCACTCTTTTTCTCTTTCGTACATCTTCAACATATCTGACTTAGTTGTATTTCGTGATATGGTCTTTACAGTTGGATTTAAAAATAAATGAATGTCCGTATTTTCTTGATGCTCTACAAAACTGAAAGGGTAGTTATGCTTAACTATGGCTTTGGAAAGTATGTCACGATATATACCTTGATCAACTGGTTCAGAGTAATGCTCTCTCATGTTATTTGAAATATGTTTTTCCATAATATGACGCTTCATAGTTGATGTTCCAACCTTAGAATCCGCTAGAAAAGTTTTCTTACAAACCTTACATCGCGCTCTTAACCTTCCATCAGTGCTACGAGGCAATTTCTCAAAAGTTTTTCATACAATAGAAGTTTTCTTTTTAGCTCGCTTACAAGTAGTAAAAGAACTGATGTCATAAGAATCAGCAACAACCTCTATCGACATCTATACCTAAACAAAATACCATATAATAAAATTATTTATATTTTAATAAAACTCAATTCCAGAGAAAAAAAAGAAGCAACAGAGAACATGGAGTTACTAAACCATAATAGAGAAATCAATATATTCAACGAAAAAATTAAATCTTTCTAGTTAATATCAAAATTCTCCAATTACTTTTTAGCCCAAAGGGAACAAGTAGATTCAGAGAAAAAAATCAAAATCCAACATTCAACCTTTATAAAATAAAAAAAAAGAACAAAAAAGAAGAAATAGTACCTCCATTTGTCTTCTATTGTTTCTTTAGAAATAGTACTGTTGTTTTTTGGCTCCATAATGGAGTAGGTTCTCACTTTCTGATAGAGGCATAAAGCAAGTTTTCCTAAGACTTACGGGGTAGAAAATAATGAGAGAGAGTGTGTCTGACGGGTGGAAAATAGAGAGAGAGAAAGAAACTTAGCTTTTCAACTCATATGTTCAAAACTCATTTTCAGCCCATTGAGCACCCATTTTTAATATGGGTTACGTGGACTTTAGCCCATAATTTACCCAGTAAAAATAAATAAGAACCCAATCCATGTAATATTGGGTGGGTTGGGTGGGCCCAAAAAAATAATAGATTTTGCTAGCACTAGTCTATGCTAGTGTGTACTACCATATTTCTACCTGGAGGCATAAGTGACCACTACCCTGCCATGGTTACTATGCAAAATGAAAGAAGAGGGACCAAGCCTGTATTTAAATATTATAATATGTGGAGTGAATATCCAAGTATTCAAAGTGTAGTAGAAAGGGGATGGTCTTTATAAGTTGAAGGGTGCAGGATGTTTCATATAGTACAAAAGCTAAAAGGATTGAAGAGGAATTTGAAAACTTTGCATGGACATCATTTTAGGAATGTGGTGACTGAAGCTAAAGAAGATAGAGAAGCTCTGCACTAAAAACAAGCAGAACTACACCAGCAACCTCTAAGTACAGACTTGCAAAGAGAACAAAGGGTTATGTATGATGAATATAAGAGATCATCTTGCTTGGCTGAGGTTTTTTGTTACAGAGAGGTAAAGCAAAGTGGCTAAGGCTGGGTGATGATAATACCAGCTATTTTTTCTCAGTGCTCAAACAAAAAAGACTGTCACAAGGTATAACTTCAGTTGAACCAAATGGAGCATGAACAAGATAGCAGATATATTTGTAAAATTCTACAAGAGGTTGCTGGGGGAATGTGGGGGGCAAAGGAGGAGAGTTGCATATTGTATCTTGTCTAATGGTCCTAAAATGAATGTGGCGCAACAGACGAAGCTGCTACAAACATTTACTAGTAAGGAAGTTAAAGAAGCAATGTCTAGTATTTGCAGGGCAAAGAGTCCTGGGCCTGATGGGTGTGGGAATGGATTTTTCAAAGCAGCATGGAGTATTGTAGGGGCTGATATAACAAATACAATGCTGGATGTTTTCAGAAATGGTAGATTATTGAAGCAGATCCACACAACAATGATTTTCCTCAAACCAAAGACACAAAATCCTGAGAATGCCAATAGATTTCTATCACGACCCAATTTGGGGCCGTGACCGGCGCTTAGGAGCTAGTGCCCCAGGTAAGCCCTATCAATATTCTACAGAATATTGACCAAAGTTTCCCCTGTTTTAGTCCTATCGAAAATTTTCCTATTTGCAACAGATACCAGATCCAACCAAATATAATCTAAACCAATCAAATTAATACCACTTACACATTAAAAAAAGTAGAATTTCCATATCTATCTCTAAGTCACCATGAAAGGATCTAATACGAACCCAAAATGTTAATAGCCAAAAAACTCATAAGGCTAACTTATTAAATGAATAACCAAAATTAGATAACCAACTGATAATAAGTCGGTTGACTAAATGGAGCGACTTTAAGAGTTTCAAAAAATAACAATAATAAATAAATGAAGCTTCTTGTCCACGTGAACTAATGCGGGGTTCACCAGGATTGTCAACTCGTACGCTCTAAGAATAGAGATCCTCCGCTATTACACCTACTGTCTCTAGGAAAAAAATAATAGCGAGGAGTGAGTCGCAACTCATTGGGTAACAACGCTTATCCACAATTATTTTAAGTGGGGACAAGTCAGAAAATATGTCAGTATATCTTATGCAGCAATATATCATGTAAAGAAAATATCACTTTCAGAAATAATAAACAGTAATCAGTCTTTCAAGTATTTCTTGTAAACGTTAATCAATATAATTCAGTAGTAAATTCTGTAATCACTATTTTATAACAAGTATATGTGTTTGGGAAATTTACAGAACAAACCATGTAATCAATATAGATTCCTCCTCAAGGAAATTAGTAACAGTATGCTAGTTCTACCTTCCCACTAGCAAGGATTGTAACGGTAATCCAAAAATATAAGGTGCACCATCTCTAACATACCCGTCGTTAGCTACGGGTCTGTCAAGTCTTCTCCCAAAAATATATTTTCTCTACACAAAATACATGGCATATCAAGTAACAGTACCATATCTCAAATAACAGTAAAACATATCAAGTTACTATAAAACAGTCCAAGCAACGGTAAAAACATATCATGCATAAAACATATCATTAAATATATCAATCTCATATCTAGTAAAAAGGACTTGTCCCACATGCAGTTTACAACATTCAGTAACATATTTACTTCAAAATCATGTATAAACCATGCAGGTTATGGAAACACAAATCGTGGTAAGATCATCACTCACAGTACAGACGCGTGTAGCTCAAGTCTATCTTACACGAGCAAACCGATACATCGTCCAGTCAATCTATAATCACATTGTATTGATCTCGTGTTAGCTTCCTTATTAAGGAAATCCCGTCGAAGTTCCTTGTTTGACTCCCATTTCGTTAATTTTTATCATTCCTGGTGCTACGAGTACATTGAATAAATCCAAATCTTCAATTAAAAGATTATTCATACTACTAGTTTGCTATGTTCTTCAGCTAAAACTATAACTACAGAAGCACCTAAACCCTAAATGCATCTCACTACTCATAGCATTTATCAATGATATACTCACTTTTCTTTGTTACTTTTAAAGCTCCAAATGAAGCTTTCCTCCAAGCTTTCCTTCTATGGCTTTACTTCCCAAGGTTCCCAATTTTTATTGTTATTTTCATAAATTCAAGTTCAATAACTCCTTGAATTGTGATACTATTTTAAATAAAAGTAAGGTCGAGTAATTAACTCGGATCCTCCTTCATTCTCTTGATTCTTTGTATTCTTTCTCTTCCTTTCTGTTCCTTGTATTTGAGATTTTCTTTTTGTTGGCTGCCTGCTTTCGCCAGAAGCTAAGCTTCTTAACCATTCGCCAGAGTCCTATCTATTTTTTTATTAAATGACTAGTATGTCCTTCTTAAATATAGGATATTATAATTTCGAACAATCTCTTGTTGTAATGTCTTATACAAATGTATATCTAAGTTGTTATATGTAAGAATGAAGGAAGTATTACCTTACTTGGTAACTGATACACAAGCTGCATTTGTACCGGGCAGATCGTTGGTGCACAATGTACTAATTGTCATGATATCCTTAGGCATTATAGAAAAACCACCTCAGATGCATGATGAAAATTGATTTAAGGAAGGCATATGACATGGTGAGATGGGAGTTTATGGAAGAGATGTTACTAGGATTTGGGTTCCCTCCAAAGTTCGTTCAGTTAGTGATGGCCTCATTACAACCACAAATTCTCTGTTAAGGTGAATAGTGTGGGGCATGGTTACTTCAGGGGGAAGAAAGGTCAAAAGCAAGGGGATCCCATCTCCCCCTTACTCTTTGTGCTGACAATAGAGTACTTCTCTCGGACTATGAAGAAAATGAGCCAATTACCAGACTTCAGATATCATCCAATATGCAAAAGTTCACAATTGAACCACCTAATCCTTGCAGATGATCTTATGATTTTTTGCAAAGAAAATAGAGCTTTAGTTTAGAGGGTTATGGATGTTCTTCAGCACTTCTCTGCTACTACTTGATTGGTGGCTAATCTGGATAAATCTAATATGTTTATTGCAGGTGTTGAGGATAAAGTGAAGGGGCAACTGCTGGAGATCACAGAATTTTCAGTGGGTACCTTTCCAATAAGGTATCTAGGTCTGCCATTATCTCCAATGAAGTGGTCAAAAATGAAATGTCATCAACTAATGGAAAAGATTACTAATAGGATCATGGCAGTAGCAGCTAGGCATCTGTCTTATGCTGGGAGCCTGCAGGTCATTAACTCTATTCTGTTTGTTGTTCATAACTTTTGGGGAGCTATTTTTATATTACCACAAAGTGTAGTCAAGGCTGCTGATAGGAAGTATAGGGAATATTTATGGGGGAGTATGGAAAAAAGAAGAAAACCAGTGCTTGTAGCTTGGGAAAAGGTGTGTTTGCCAAAGAAGAATGAGGGGTTAAATATCCACTACTAAAAATCATGCGTTTAACGAGGGGAGTGGCGTGGGACTTCCCTCTCCAAACGCGTGATGGAGAGGGAAGTCCCTAGCAAGTGGTCCCTCGGAATTCGGCTCGTAGCAGAGCATTTTTGGCGAGGGAATTCCTTCTCAAGCTGTTGTGTAGGCCCAATTTTGTATATTGTGTCAGATTAATACTGCTAAAGATTTCCCTCGCGGAATGCAGGAGAGAGATAATTTTTTACAGCAATTTAGCTAGGGAATTCTCTCTCCAGGTATAAAAAATATATTTGTTTACACAGTATTGGCTAGGGAATTCCCTCTCCAAGTGTAAAAATTATATATTTTTATTTCACTTTGCTAGGGAATTCCCTCTCCAAGTGCATTAAAAATATTTTTACCATTCCACTTGGCTAGGGAATTACCTCGCCAAATATAGTGTACCTGAAACACAAAAATCAGTAACAATACAAAGCAGCACAGCAACAACAGTATATATATATACCTGCGCATATTAGAAGCATCAAATCACCAAAACACCAAAACATTATAAATACCACAACCTGTCTAATCCGGACAATTAAACAAGTTTACGCACTTGTTTCATACCAACTAACACAAACAAATAAAACACTACAATACTTATAAACAATCCTAAACACGTCCCACTTTCAAGTTTAATTCGACGGAAAAAAACAAACTACCAAGAATCATTTTCATTTCCCCTTCCCATAATATATTTCGCCATCAAGGACTCCAACTTTGCCATCTTTTTACGGTCAGCTTGGCGTTGAAGATCTTGTTCAGCTAGCCTTTTCTCTATCTCTTCATGTTCCTTTTCCTGTTCCGCTAGCCTTTTCTCTATCTCTTCACGTTCCTTATCTTGTTCCGCTAGCCTTTTCTCCATGTCATCGAATTTAGCTTGCAAAACTAGATCCACATTTTCTGTAGCAGCGGAAGAAGAAGAAAAAGATGCATAAGCATTAATAATATCTATTCTTGAGGGCTTCTTGTAACGCGAAGGACCAAGACCATAGGCTCTGTTTTTTTAGGTGTAGCCACCAGCGGCCTCCACGAACATTGCAGCATCTTCGTCTGGGGTGGGTTTAGCTGCACCATCTTGTACCCCCGATCTAAGCAGCTTTATAGTTTTCCTATAAGAAAATATATAATTTACTACAATTACTTTAACACTTGTGATAAATAATTCAAAAAATGTTAGGAATACTTACATCTAGTTGTTGGGCACGTGGCTCGACCCATCTGACTGGTTTACCACTGTCATCATATACATTATGGAACATCCGGTAAAATTCAATATCACTTACCGGCCTGTGTTCCGCTTCCTACACAATGCAAACGGAATACGAAAACTTAAAAATAGAATTTAATTAGTTTATAATTGGATTAATTTAGTAAAAACTTACATATCTAGCTCGATGAGTTGCCAAACTAACTGAGCCACAAGTATGCAGTGAGCCACCCTTCGCCGATGCTCGGTTTTTCTTCGCTTGCTCGCTCTGGTTTTTGAATTCGGGGTACTGCCAATATGTTTTAAGTCTACCCCAATTTTGGGGATGAATCCAGCCAGGCACAATTCCTCTATTTCTGAATTTTGATAGTCTGTCACTCAGCCTTTGCGCTGCTTTCTTCTCAAAATTCTTACGAACATCATAATTATATTCGGCGTCCCACGAACACTTGTTCTGAAACACAATATAATATAAATGTAAACTAAAAATAAAGTGTAGTGTTAACATGCTAAAAAACCAAAATAATCAATACCTTAAACTGGTCGTACATGCGATCCCTAATATGTGGGGGTACTTTTCCCCAGGACGGCCAACCCTCCGTAAAGTGTGGAGACATGCATTCCTTTACAAGCGAAACTGCTTTCTTCGATGGAATAAACCTGCATTCCATTAAATATAGTCAACTATATAAATGTATAATCAATATTTTAAATATTTGATGTTTTAAACTTTATATATAACAATACTTACCCGTCTCCAACAGGCTTGATGATCAACCTACCACGGTCATCTTTTGTTCCCACACCACCAGGAAACTGTACATTGGCATAAGTGTGTTTCTTTCTACCTTTCCTTGCAGTAGTAGTGATAGAAGGAGCAGAATTTTCCTGTGTCTCAGGAACAGGTTCGCCCGAACCTAAAGGACTACTAGAACTCGGGCATATGGCTTGTAATGCATATGGTTCAGTGCCGGCCATGGCAGGGGATGCAGATGGGATATGCTGAGGACGTATGTTAGGCGTAGGTATCATCATCATGCTAGACGTCCCCGGTGCTGAAAATGTATGAACTGAAGGGCCTGGCACATGCACAGGCTGGGGGGGAGTAGCCTACTAGAGGCATAGAATGGAAAGAGGGGTCAGCAGGCTGGCCAAACTGACAATGGGGGCCCGGAGGTGGCATAAACTGAAATGATGTAGCAGGTGCATGTGTAGGACGGAAGACTGGAGTGCTGGGGGGCCCGGTAAAAAAATGGGGAGGATATGTACTTACTAAGCCGAGAAGTTCTGTAGTCAGTGTCAATGCTGGCATCGGAGATGCAGTATGCCCGGCTGAAGATGATGATGTACAACTTGAAGTCCGACCACCACGGGTCTTGGGACCCTTCCTCCCTCGAGATGCCATATCTGGAAAAAAAATTACATTAATATCAATAAAAACTCAAATATATAAAAAAAAATAGTATAAACACTATGGAAAACCTTAGTCAATTAAAGAAAAATAACTAAACACTTGTTTCAAAAAAAAATATTGTAAGTAAATATACTTCTCAAATTTTTCAGTCATCGTTGCTTGCATCAACTAATTCATCCTCAGTTGAATCATTTTCTTCAATAAACTCTTCCTCTTCGTTTGCCAAAGATGTCTCCATAGTCTGTGTGAAGGTTTCATAATCAAATTCTTCAAAATATTCCACACCCTGATGCAACTCATCGGGTAATTCTTCATCCACAATATCCTGCACACTGGATATGTCATTTTGGTATGCTTCATCCAATGCATCATACCCCTCCACTCTTCCAACCGGCTTGCCTTTTAAAACAACCCACCAATTTGCTTTAGCCTTGTTCTTGACCTTATTTTTGCACCTTTGGTAAGGAACGTAGTATACTTGTTTCACGTTCTGAGCAATAATGAATGGCTCGTAATGTGCATACCTTTTGGTGTGATTGACCTCAACTATATTATATTTCGGATGCACCTTTGCACCTTTATGTGAGGTAGGATCAAACCACTCACACCGAAAGAGCACCAATTTTTACAAGGAGAACCATTAAAATCTAGCTCTAATATTTCCTTGATCATACCATAGTAGTCAAAACTACCTTCACCTGTGCCTGCATTAACCCACACCCCGCAATTAAAGGTTTTTTTCCCCATGGATCATTCTTCATTATGAAACTTAAACCCATTTATAAAGTACTTAGACATCCGTTTGTACTTATAAATCGGGCCCGATGCTAAATCACAGAACAGTGGATGATTAACTCCATTGATAGGATTGTACACCTAAATGGTGTCATGGAAATTTATAAGTTAGAAGTTACGTAACATAATTTGAAATAAAGTCTTCAAGACATGGTATGAAAAAAAATCTTACGTATTCTCCAAACCAATCTGAGAAATTATCAGTAATAGCGTCATGCCCAAAGCAACTTACATATAACCTGTTAGGCACGACAAAAAACATCAGTTTATCAACCGTCTCCGTTATACCTATATTTTATGTTAATTGTATAAATTAACAATTACCTGTAAAAGGGCTGCACTTCGGGACAATTCAACAATACATGTGTCGTAGCTACTTTTCTATCGATGTTGTTGAATTCATTTTGCGAACCCTATTTTGATCCTCTACCAGGATGATTGAATATGAAAAATTGTGGATACAATGCATTTCCGCTCCCACTATCGTCATGCCGATTCGGCCTACTCCTTAAAGATGGCACATCTTCCCCGAAATAATAGGAACAAAAATGGGTAGTTTCCCTAACAAGATATGCCTCGCATATCGACCCCTCAATTCTATTTCTATTTTTTTGCCGACCGCTTACACTTACCAACAGTCCTGCACAACATATTTCATTATATAATTTGTATAAATATTTAAAAAAAATAAAGATTAAGCCACAGACTAACCTTTCGGTGGGATACATCCATCTACCTTAAACCAAACTGGATGTTTTGAAATTCACTAGCAAATCCAGGATAAACCCTATCAAAATGCTTCCATGCTTCGCCATCAGATGGGTGACATAGAATACCAGGTTGTTTTGCACATTCATAATGCCATCTCATATGAGGAGCAGAGCTCATTGACGCATACAACCTCTTCAACCTTGGTATAAGAGGTAGGTAATGCATCGCTTTAACAGGGATCTTTTTCTGTTTAGCATTTCTGACCGGCTTATAACGAGCCTCACCACAAAATTTACAAAATTCAAAGCTTGCATATTCCTTATAGAATAACATGCAACCCTTCTTACAACAGTGAATTCTTTCTGAAGATAGCCCTGAAAATGAAACCAATTTTTTTGAATCGTAGTATGAGGTAGGCAGCGCCAAGTTACTTAGGTTTAATTCATTCAACAGTCCAATGATCTCATCCATGCCTCCTTGAGATATATTATAATCTGATTTTATACTAAGCAACCTAACTGCAACGGACAACTTAGAATGGGCCGCCCCCTCGTAAAATGGATGACTAGCTTCTTCCAACTGTTCGTAAAAAAACTTCGCCTCATCATTTGGTAACTCCTCACAAGTAGGTTGAGATGGTTCCCCTTGGTACATCCCACATGCATCATTTATCATATCATGCATAGGATAGTTATGCTCGACATATGCACCGCTAACCCCTATATATTCATTTTGATTGTTGACCTCATCGACACTAGGGTTAGACTCTCCATGTGCAGTCCACACGAAATAATTGGGCATAAATCCTTTTTATAAAGATGTAGAACAACGACATCTATTCGTTGCACGTTGCTACACTTGCATTTCAAACAAGGACATTTGATTTTATCCTCTCTCATATATTCCGGGAGCAACTTAGCTTTAGAAATAAAGCACTCAACCCCATCTACGAATGATTTCCACAAACCCATACTTTCATAAAATCTATTATACATCCAACTACGATTTTTACCAGATTCCATCTACACAAAGGTTATAAATAAATATATTTAGAATAATCCAATAAAGTATATCAATTGTACACTAGTTGTTTTTAAATTTTATTGATTTTGCTAATTAAATCTTCCCTTATTCACTAACCAACCACCATTATGCACAAATAAAATTTTCAATTACAACTGTTTCCATATCATTCAAATTTGAGGGATAATAATAATAAAAATTATTCAATAATTTTCTAAGTCTTAACAAATATTTTCAAATTATTTTCTAAGGCTAAACTAAGGCTAAACAAGTATTTCTAAATTATTTTCTAAGGGATATCATTCAACTAAGGCTAAACATGTATTTTAAAATTATTTTATAATTACAATAACTTGCTAATTTATAATTCTTTCTCAAATCAAAGTTAGGATAAACAATTCCCAAGCATTCATCCACAATAAAATTTCACTATTTTATGTTAAGACTAATTTATTTGAGGGTTCCCTAACAATAAAAATCATAAGGTATAAGAAAAGTTTAATAGAAATATTTACCTTAATGGGGACGGGCTTACAATGGGTTGGACGAAAAAAAAAGTGGACTCACCGGTGGAGTCGCCGGTGGAGATGGACGAGGCAGAGGCAGAGGGGAGAAGGGGATATTTTTGTTTGGGATGAGTTCTGTGTAGCGTATGTTCTGTGAAAGGGGTATAAGTTTTATTTACAACACTGCTAAGGAATTCCCTAGCAAATCACCTGACACATCGGCAGCATCTTTGTTGGCGAGGGAATTCCCAAGCCAATAAGGAAAGAGAAAATTTTCTGCTTTTCCTTGGCGAGGGAACTCCCAAGCCATTATTTTTTTTTTATATAATTTTGGCGAGGGAATTCTCAAGCAGTGTAAGAGAGAAATTTTTAATTTTATGCACTGGCGAGGGAATTCCCAAGCCAATCTCAATTTTTTTTTTTAAATTTTTGGCGAGAGAAAGTACCTGTTTGGCGAGGGAATTCCTTCTCTATTTTTTGGCTTGGGACTCCCTCGCCAAACACTCCCTCAAAATAAGTTTTATTTCTAGTAGTGATCAGGGAATGTCGAGTATGGGACATTGTAGTAGTGGGCAAGTTAATATGGCAAATAATTGAGAAGATGGATAAGTTGTGGGTTAAATGGGTGCATGAATTATACATGAGGAACAAAACTAGCTTTTGGGAGCATACACCTCCTAGTATAAACGTAGAAGTATTTTTTATACCATCGAGTCGACTAATAGAAGAACTAACATGTAGATATAAACATAGCAATTAGCAAGTGATATTAGCTCACAACCTAGAAAACAAAACATGTTTCTCCTGTTACAACAAATTACACTACATCGATAAAATATGAAAAAAAAATGATACTACAATGCATGCAAGTTAAATGAAAAAAGAAATAACATGTTGCCATATATGTATTATCTGTGGACCAATGACCAATATATAGTCAAGTATGGCAACGGGCCAGCCAAGTACAGCAACAAGAATTTTATTAGTGTAAGATAGTTGCGACAAAGGCTATCTAGCTCTCACCATAATAAATACTCATTCCTACTCTTCCCTTTCGATCACTCACTTGTTCAGTTCTTTAGCTATTTAGCACCAAGAAACATACCATTAAATCAAAAGAGAGGAAAAGAGAAGAAATTACATGTGATATGTTTATGGTAGTAGGACAAGTAACTCTAGTATACATACTTATCTCTTAAAGAGAAGCACTAAGAATTGTTAGCTCTTGTGATAGCCGTACAGGCAACACCTATAATTCTTATAGTCAGTTGGCCGAGCATATACCTTGATAATATACCATCTCATAAATTTTTTAAAAAAAAGTTCATGCCAAATAAAAATTAGGATATCCAGAGTAACCATCTTATTGCATACCAAACTAAAATGCACATACCAGTAACATGGTACAAGCTAATAAGAGAACTGAATAAGTAGCATGAAAGAGAGAAAAATAAAATGAAAACCCAAGGGTAGTCTTCTAAAATGCATTTCTCCCTTATTTCTTAGTACTATTACTATTATTAAATGGGGAATATTGTCAAGTCCAAATATTGAAATTTCTCTCTTGCGTTATGTCGTCAATGGATTTTGCCATATCCTCACTCAAATGATTCTTCCAATCTCCAATTTCACCTTTTCAAAAATATCTTGTAGTCTTATTGACCTCTAGGCTGCTCAAATTTTGAAAACTACAACGAGCCACTATCTTTTCAGCCACACCTTGCATTTCTTCCTCCTTAGAAAAAGGTTTCCCTATAAAATCTGCCAACTTCTTCACATAGGCCAAAGTATCTCTTTTTAAGTCGTCGTACTTTAAGAACAACACTTTGTTGGGTCTATCTACACTTGCTTTCCAGTATTCTAAAACGTGATCCCAGTAAGGTCCACCAACGGATTTTCCTTCACAAAATGACTCCAAATATTGTTCCAATGTAGCGTAGTTGGCTCTAAGTTCATCAATATTTTCTTTAGCCTTTTGAAAAAAATGCCACAAAGAAACAAAGGTATCCTTGGGTTCCCTACATATGTAAATGATCCTGCAATCAGATTCTATTATAGACCGCGGTAAGCAAGTATATGGAAGATGAGTGGACAACAATGGAAACTCGGTGTCTAAAACGGTATTAGAATTTTGACCACTCACATTGTTATAATCATGTTCCATGTTGGAAATGCATTCATGGGGTACTTTGGTGAGTAAAGGGTTTGTGGCGTCATTGTTAAAAAGATCTCTAGTCATAATGGAAAAGGTCAAGGCTTTAAGCCAAGTGGTGCCTATTTTTATAGAACTACAAAGAAAAATATCAGAGGGATGAGCCTTGAAAGTTTCTTGCACTGTTAAAATCCCCTCTAAGTAGAACAAAGGGAACCAGAAGCCTTGATATTGGCAAAGATCATAAGGAGAATTAGGGTTTGGAAAGGTTGATGATATGATTGTAAAGTTTTTAGTAAGAGAAGAAACTTGAGAACTGAAAACCTGTATTTCATTTATTCATTCATGGTATAAATAGATACAGTGTATAAGAACAGTTAAGAACAGTCACTAGATCTTATCAAGAGTAACTAGAAGATCTTATCAAGATCCTACAAATATGGTAGTACAAAATTCAAACAACTAAAATATACAGTAAGCATTAATGGTAATATTATTCTTGATGAGTTAGAATATCAGTAGCCTTAACACTCCCCCGCAAGATTGAGGATCCATTCTGGATGCCAATCTTGGACCGATTCAAGATGAATAGATGCTTTGATAATGGCTTTGTAAGCAGATCAGCAAGCTGGTCTTTGGATGAAACATGCGACACACGAAGATCCCCACGTTGAACTAAATCACGCACGAAGTGGATATCTATCTCCAGATGCTTCATTTTGGAGTGAAGTACTGGATTTTGACAAGTATACATGGTGGAGATATTATCACAGTAGATTGTTGGCATTGGAACAGAATACCCAAGTTCACAAAGAAGTGATTTTACCCATTGAACTTCCGCAGCAGCTGAAGCAACCGCTCTATATTTGGCTTCAGTACTTGAGCGAGCCACTGTTTTTTATTTCTTAGAGCTCCAACTGATTGGAATATTTCCAAAATATAACAAATACCCTGTAGTGGAAGTCCAATCGGATGGGTCACCCGCCCAATCTGCATCAGAAAAAGCATGGAAGATTGGCGTAGATTGAGGTGTAATGTGGAAACCGAAATGGATTGTGGACTTGAGGTATCGCAACAACCGTTTGAGAGCTTGCCAATGAGAGTTGCTTGGACAGTTCATAAACTGAGATAATTTATTGACAGAAAAGGCCACATCAGGTCTATTTAGGCTTAGGTACTGTAACCCACCAACCAATTGACGATACTCAGTAGGATCAACGGCTTTTGTATTAGGAGAAGACTTGAATAAAGGAGAGCATGTTTCCATGGGCGTAGTGACATCCTTAGCACCTTCCATGTGAGCAAGTTGAAGAAGCTTGCGCACATAATGGTGTTGAGAGAGAAAAATTCCTTGAGTTGTCTTCTGCACATCAATACCAAGGAACAGAGATAATTCGGTTGGACCTTTTAAAGAGAACTGAGCTCCAAGAGCTTGGATAAATCGAGAAATAAAACCTGAATTATTGCTTGTCACAATTAAATCATCAACATATGCCAGAAAATAGCAACATATGGAACCTTGCCTAAAAATAAAAAGCGAGTGATCACTGTGAGATGCCCGAAAGCCATATTTCAAGATGAATGATCTCAATGCTTGGTACCAGGCACGGGGTGCCTGTTTGAGGCCATAGAGTGCCTTTACTAACTTGCAAACATGAGTAGGCTTTGTCGGATCTACAAAACCCGGAGGCTGCTTCATAAAGACATCTTCATATAGTGGACCATGTAGGAAAGCATTATTAACATCGAGTTGAAGCAGTGGCCATGAATTATTAACCGCCAATGTGAGAACAACACGGATTGTGACTGGTTTGACCACAGGGCTGAAGGTGTCATTAAAATCAATTCCCGGTCTCTGATTAAACCCCTTAGCAACTAAACGAGCCTTGTATCGCTGAACAGAGCCATATGCATTTCTTTTAATCTTGAAAATCCACTTACAACCAATCAGATTTTGGTGAGAGTCATGAGGAACGAGGACCCAAGTATTATTTTTTAGCAAAGCATTAAACTCTTCTGACATCGCAGATCGCCATTGAAAATGAGAGAGAGCTTTTGTGACACTAGTTGGTTCTGGTATTTCAGGCAATGGGTGTTTTGTGACTTGGTGAACAATTTTTGGTTTTAAAATGTTGTTTTTGGACCTGGTAACCATTGGATGTTGAACATGGGTTGAGGAGGATGATGAAAAAGTTTGATGGTGAGGAGACAACACAATTGGAGAAGCTGACTCATCTTGGTAAGCTGTCGTGTTTGAGGGAGACAAACTAGGCTGGGATGAAGGTATATGAGGAGATGAAGATTGCGTGACAAAAGTAGAATCAAAAGGAATAATGATATGTTGAGGGTCAGGCGAAGGAATATCAAACCAAGTAGGAGAGGATAAGGAGTCTGGAGGTGTTTGAGATTGAAAAGGAAAACTATGTTCAATAAATATGACATGGCGGGAAACATAAATTCTTTCAGACTTGAAATCGTAGCAAAGATACGCGCTTTGGTTGAGCGAATATCCTAAAAATACGCAAGAGACTGATTTGAGATCAAATTTTGTTTTTGTATATGGTCTAAGACATGGGTAACAGAGACATCCAAATACTTTTAAGGAGTTATAATTGGGAGATCGACCAAATAATTTTTCATAAGGTGAGGAAAAATGAAGAAGAGGTGTGGGTAATCGGTTAATTAAATAAGCTGCTGTTTGAAAAGCAAATGACCAAAATGATTTTGGGAGTGAAGCCGTGTGTAATAAAGTAAGACCCGTTTCTACCAAGTGTCGATGGTGACGCTCAGCAGCCCCGTTATGTTGGGGAGTATGTGGAGGTGTTTGAAGATGATTAATGCCACAAGATTGAAAATACTTTTTTAGAACAATGTATTCCCCTCCCCCCTCAGTGTATATGGACTGAATTTTAACATTAAAAGTGCTTTCAACCAATTTTTGAAAGGTTGGAAAAATGGTGTAAACCTCTGATTTTACCTTCAACGGGTATAGCCATATATATTTGGTAAAGTGATCTACAAAGATAATGTAATAACGAAAGCCATTTATTGATTGCACTGGGGAAGGACCCCATAAATCAGAATACAAGAGTTCAAGAGGCCTAGAACTTGAAAGAGTTGAAGAACCAAAAGATAAACGGTGACTTTTATTACATTTTCAAGGATAACAAACAGCCTCCTTCACAGAAGAAACAGGTAAATTAAATTTAGATAAAATAAAATTAAACACTTTGGAGTTTGGATGTCCAAGACGCTGGTGCCAGGCAGTTGACGAATGGCGAACATTGAAGCAAGCAGGTGCCGGTGAGGATTTGAGCTTGTAAAGAGATTGGTCAATTTTCCCTTTGGATAGAATCTGTCCCGTGAATTGATCCTTGATAAGAAAAGAGTCAGAAAAGAATTCAATCGACACTTGATTAGAATTACAAAATTCAAAAACAGAAATAAGATTTGTCTGGGCATATGGGACACAAAGAATGTTGGTTAGACGACATTTTTTAGATGGTAAAGATACAATACCAGAACCAACATGTGAAATCGACAAACCTGAACCATCTGTGAGTTGCAACTCATCATTGCCATCATATGGAGCGTGAAGCAAGAGGTTCCTCAAGTCATTGGTTATGTGATGGGAAGCCACGGAGAATCTGATTTGGTGGTAATCGTGGAGTGGTGAGCCTGCGCATGTTGAGATAATAGATCCCTGAAATAGTCTCTAGCTCGAAAATACTTCTTGACATGGTGACCATATTTTTCACAAAACTGACATTGCATTTTTGGTTGAGAGTTATAATTTCGGAATTGAGATGAAGGTGCGGACGATTGATGGCGTGATCCAACATTGCCAAGACCTGAAGGGTTCTCTGAACAGTGATAACCATTGTTAGCAAACTGAAATGGAGTGGAAGGCTTATTATAATTACTTTGCCTAGATTGATAGGTTGGCCTGCTAGAATTCCCCTTGCGAACATGATTTGCTGTTACAGGAGTTGGATCGAAGTTGGGGTCAATCTGCTTCAGATATAGTTCATGGGAAAGCAACTTATCCTGAAGTTCATCAAACGAGATGACAGTGTCACGATCATGGATTGACGCAGCAATATCACGAAACTCAGAGCCAATTCCACCCAAGACATGAACAACTAGATCAACATCATCTACAGGACTGCCACACAAGGAAAGTTCTTCAGCAATAGATTTGACAATCTAAAGATATTCAGCAACTGGGCGAGAATCACGCTTGGTGGGCAAGAGTTTTTCCCTGAGAGAAAGAATTCGTGTAGCCGATTTATTGGAAAAGGCTACTTGAAGTTTATGCCATGCCTCCACTGAGGTTTTAGCATCTGCAATGGTGTTCATAACAGAGAAAGAAACTGAAGCGATGATTGCAGCAAGGATTAACTGATCTTGACATTCCCAAAACTCATAATCTGGATTGGGGATACTATTGCCATCTTTTACAATGAGATTAGGAGGAGGAGTAAGAGTTCCAGTGACATAACTCATGAGATTGTGTCCTCGAAGAAGAGGAGTAATCTGAGCACGCCATGTAGAGTAATTTTGAGTCGAAAGTTTCAATGGAAGTTGAGTACCATTGATAGAAATCAGTGATTTTCCAGAGATATGGGTGACATTGTTAGTGCCCAAGGCAGCCATACTTTTAGAAGAACAGTGAAAAGAAAAAAATATGGATCAATGCCCTGATACCATGTAAAGTTTTTAGTAAGAGAAGAAACTTGAGAACTGAAAACCTGTATTTCATTTATTCATTCATGGTATAAATAGATACAGTGTATAAGAGCAGTTAAGAACAGTTACTGGATCTTATCAAGAGTAACTAGAAGATCTTATCAAGATCCTACAAATATGGTAGTACAAAATTCAAACAACTAAAATATACAGTAAGCATTAATGGTAATATTATTCTTGATGAGTTGGAATATCAGTAGCCTTAACAATGATCTCTTTGTATTTCATGCTCAACAATTCCTTGAAATTTTCTGGTCTATCGTTGGCACATGATATTCGACTAGATTTGGAAGGCTGGGTAGATGGCTTCATTTTCTTAGAGAGTGAAAAATATAACTGAAGAGAGTTGATAGGATATGATATTACAACTACTCGCCATTTATAGAGAAAGATAGGGGTCACCTACAAATAACCTATTTATATTTATTTGTTATTGTGAGACGTGGCCTAAATTTGGCCAAAAAATTGGCCTTGTTGGCCAATTGTTGGTCATTTCTTTTGTGCATTGTTGGCAACACCCCAACCAATGGAAATGTAATCGTTGGCCATAAATAGCCAACGTCCAAGCCTTGATTCAACACACCAAAACATTGAATTTCATTTTTCATAGTTTTCTCTTCTTCTATAGAGAGTATTTTGTGAGAGAGTTATATTTTGGGAAGCACTAGTGTGAAATTCTTTCTGAGTATTTTTGTGAGGTTATTCTTTCGGGATGTTTGAGATTAATTAGAGTATTATCTCTAATTTTGTACTCTTTATTTTGTGTCTGTTGATATAGTAAATTTGCTCCGTTCCATCGTGGATTAGGTCACATTGACTGAACCACGTAATTCTTGTGCCTCAATTATTTACTTTAATTTTCGTTATTATCAACTTGCATTATATTTGTTATTGTCGTTGTTATGCTACTTTGTCTTATTCCGCACAATATCCGGATCCCGATCCTAACAATTATAGACTTGCAAGTCCCATTGTAAACTTTAATGGATAACAACAAAATGCCTCCTTTGTTTTAACGTCTCTTGAAAAATTCCCCTTTTTTTTAAATCTTTTTTCATTGAGACTGTGTTTAAACCAGTAAATAGGAGTTCAAGATACAAATACCACATTTTACTAAGGCTTGCATCAATAATTATATCATGTCAGCAGTGATTTGATAGTATAAATTTTTTGGGATCGAACTCCTCTCCATTACCTATTGTTTCATTTTCCTGAGTTCTCACTTGAATGGGAGACATATGTTCAATTTTAATATCAATGGCTTACATTTAATTAATTAAAGCAAGATCATAACCATGGTTATAAACTCTGATATTTCCATTTATGGCTTCTAACAAATTTGTCAATTCCATATTTGTGCAACAAAATCCCTTCATTTTCATATACATTTCCAAATATTTGTTAGCTTACGTATAAGATACAATGTTTTATTTTTCTTCAATATGCAAATGCTTTATTATATTAGTCTCGTTAACACATTGCAAATATAATTAAATGGCATTTGTAAGCACTTAAAATTTGGTACATTAAATCTATAAGAAATTTGGATTAATTCCTAAATACACATACCAGTAACATGGTACAAGCTAATAAGAGAACTGAATAAGTAGCATGAAAGAGAGAAAAATAAAATGAAAACCCAAGGGTAGTCTTCTAAAATGCATTTTCCCTCATTCCTTAGTACTATTACTATTATTAAATGGGGAATATTGTCGAGTCCAAATATTGAAATTTCTCTCTTGCGTTATGTCGTCAATGGATTTTGCCATATCCTCACTCAAATGATTCTTCCAATCTCCAATTTCACCTTTTCAAAAATATCTTGTAGTCTTATTGACCTCTAGGTTGCTCAAATTTTGAAAACTACAACGAGCCACTATCTTTTCAGCCACACCTTGCATTTCTTCCTCCTTAGAAAAAGGTTTCCCTATAAACTCTGCCAACTTCTTCACATAGGCCAAAGTATCTCTTTTTAAGTCGTCGTACTTTAAGAACAACACTTTGTTGGGTCTATCTACACTTGCTTTCCAGTATTCTAAAACGTGATCCCAGTAAGGTCCACCAACGGATTTTCCTTCACAAAATGACTCCAAATATTGTTCCAATGTAGCGTAGTTGGCTCTAAGTTCATCAATATTTTCTTTAGCCTTTTGAAAAAAATGCCACAAAGAAACAAAGGTATCCTTGGGCTCCCTACATATGTAAATGATCCTGCAATCAGATTCTATTATAGACCGCGGTAAGCAAGTATATGGAAGATGAGTGGACAACAATGGAAACTCGGTGTCTAAAACGGTATTAGAATTTTGATCACTCACATTGTTATAATCATGTTCCATGTTGGGAATGCATTCATGGGGTACTTTGGTGAGTAAAGGGTTTGTGGCGTCATTGTTAAAAAGATCTCTAGTCATAATGGAAAAGGTCAAGGCTTTAAGCCAAGTGGTGCCTATTTTTATAGAACTACAAAGAAAAATATCAGAGGGATGAGCCTTGAAAGTTTCTTGCACTGTTAAAATCCCCTCTAAGTAGAACAAAGGGAACCAGAAGCCTTGATATTGGCAAAGATCATAAGGAGAATTAGGGTTTGGAAAGGTTGATGATATGATTGTAAAGTTTTTAGTAAGAGAAGAAACTTGAGAACTGAAAACCTGTATTTCATTTATTCATTCATGGTATAAATAGATACAGTGTATAAGAACAGTCACTAGATCTTATCAAGAGTAACTAGAAGATCTTATCAAGATCCTACAAATATGGTAGTACAAAATTCAAACAACTAAAATATACAGTAAGCATTAATGGTAATATTATTCTTGATGAGTTGGAATATCAGTAGCCTTAACAATGATCTCTTTGTAATTCATGCTCAAAAATTCCTTGAAATTTTCTGGTCTATCGTTGGCACATGATATTCGACTAGATTTGGAAGGCTGGGTAGATGGCTTCATTTTCTTAGAGAGTGAAAAATATAACTGAAGAGAGTTGATAGGATATGATATTACAACTACTCGCCATTTATAGAGAAAGATAGGGGTCACCTACAAATAACCTATTTATATTTATTTGTTATTGTGAGACGTGGCCTAAATTTGGCCAAAAAATTGGCCTTGTTGGCCAATTGTTGGTCATTTCTTTTGTGCATTGTTGGCAACACCCCAACCAATGGAAATGTAATCGTTGGCCATAAATAGCCAACGTCCAAGCCTTGATTCAACACACCAAAACATTGAATTTCATTTTTCATAGTTTTCTCTTCTTCTATAGAGAGTATTTTGTGAGAGAGTTATATTTTGGGAAGCACTAGTGTGAAATTCTTTCTGAGTATTTTTGTGAGGTTATTCTTTCGGGATGTTTGAGATTAATTAGAGTATTATCTCTAATTTTGTACTCTTTATTTTGTGTCCGTTGATATAGTAAATTTGCTCCGTTCCATCGTGGATTAGGTCACATTGACTGAACCACGTAATTCTTGTGCCTCAATTATTTACTTTAATTTCCGTTATTATCAACTTGCATTATATTTGTTATTGTCGTTGTTATGCTACTTTGTCTTATTCCGCACAATATCCGGATCCCGATCCTAACAATTATAGACTTGCAAGTCCCATTGTAAACTTTAATGAATAACAACAAAATGCCTCCTTTGTTTTAACGTCTCTTGAAAAATTCCCCTTTTTTTTAAATCTTTTTTCATTGTGACTGTGTTTAAACCAGTAAATAGGAGTTCAAGATACAAATACCACATTTTACTAAGGCTTGCATAAATAATTATATCATGTCAGCAGTGATTTGATAGTATAAATTTTTTGGGATCGAACTCCTCTCCATTACCTATTGTTTCCTTTTCCTGAGTTCTCACTTGAATGGGAGACATATGTTCAATTTTAATATCAATGGCTTACATTTAATTAATTAAAGCAAGATCATAACCATGGTTATAAACTCTGATATTTCCATTTATGGCTTCTAACAAATTTGTCAATTCCATATTTGTGCAACAAAATCCCTTCATTTTCATATACATTTCCAAATATTTGTTAGCTTACGTATAAGATACAATGTTTTATTTTTCTTCAATATGCAAATGCTTTATTATATTAGTCTTGTTAACACATTGCAAATATAATTAAATGGCATTTGTAAGCACTTAAAATTTGGTACATTAAATCTATAAGAAATTTGGATTAATTCCTAAATACACATACCAGTAACATGGTACAAGCTAATAAGAGAACTGAATAAGTAGCATGAAAGAGAGAAAAATAAAATGAAAACCCAAGGGTAGTCTTCTAAAATGCATTTTCCCTTATTCCTTAGTACTATTACTATTATTAAATGGGGAATATTGTCGAGTCCAAATATTGAAATTTCTCTCTTGCGTTATGTCGTCAATGGATTTTGCCATATCCTCACTCAAATGATTCTTCCAATCTCCAATTTCACCTTTTCAAAAATATCTTGTAGTCTTATTGACCTCTAGGTTGCTCAAATTTTGAAAACTACAACGAGCCACTATCTTTTCAGCCACACCTTGCATTTCTTCCTCCTTAGAAAAAGGTTTCCCTACAAACTCTGCCAACTTCTTCACATAGGCCAAAGTATCTCTTTTTAAGTCGTCGTACTTTAAGAACAACACTTTGTTGGGTCTATCTACACTTGCTTTCCAGTATTCTAAAACGTGATCCCAGTAAGGTCCACCAACGGATTTTCCTTCACAAAATGACTCCAAATATTGTTCCAATGTACAGTGGCGGATGTAGGGTAGGAAGAGCGAGTTCGGCAGAACCCAGTAGATTTTGCGCGGACAGTGTATTTTTGTTAAAAAAATTATTAAATATGTACAAAAATCAAGTCGAGAACCCAGTAACTTTCACTTAAAATCGTTATCCTAAAATTTAGAACCCATAATGTTCAAATTCTAAATCCGCCTCTGCCAATGTAGCGTAGTTGGCTCTAAGTTCATCAATATTTTCTTTAGCCTTTTGAAAAAAATGCCACAAAGAAACAAAGGTATCCTTGGGCTCCCTACATATGTAAATGATCCTGCAATCAGATTCTATTATAGACCGCGGTAAGCAAGTATATGGAAGATGAGTGGACAACAATGGAAACTCGGTGTCTAAAACGGTATTAGAATTTTGATCACTCACATTGTTATAATCATGTTCCATGTTGGGAATGCATTCATGGGGTACTTTGGTGAGTAAAGGGTTTGTGGCGTCATTGTTAAAAAGATCTCTAGTCATTATGGAAAAGGTCAAGGCTTTAAGCCAAGTGGTGCCTATTTTTATAGAACTACAAAGAAAAATATCAGAGGGATGAGCCTTGAAAGTTTCTTGCACTGTTAAAATCCCCTCTAAGTAGAACAAAGGGAACCAGAAGCCTTGATATTGGCAAAGATCATAAGGAGAATTAGGGTTTGGAAAGGTTGATGATATGATTGTAAAGTTTTTAGTAAGAGAAGAAACTTGAGAACTGAAAACCTGTATTTCATTTATTCATTCATGGTATAAATAGATACAGTGTATAAGAACAGTCACTAGATCTTATCAAGAGTAACTAGAAGATCTTATCAAGATCCTACAAATATGGTAGTACAAAATTCAAACAACTAAAATATACAGTAAGCATTAATGGTAATATTATTCTTGATGAGTTGGAATATCAGTAGCCTTAACAATGATCTCTTTGTATTTCATGCTCAACAATTCCTTGAAATTTTCTGGTCTATCGTTGGCACATGATATTCGACTAGATTTGGAAGGCTGGGTAGATGGCTTCATTTTCTTAGAGAGTGAAAAATATAACGAAGAGAGTTGATAGGATATGATATTACAACTACTCGCCATTTATAGAGAAAGATAGGGGTCACCTACAAATAACCTATTTATATTTATTTGTTATTGTGAGACGTGGCCTAAATTTGGCCAAAAAATTGGCCTTGTTGGCCAATTGTTGGTCATTTCTTTTGTGCATTGTTGGCAACACCCCAACCAATGGAAATGTAATCGTTGGCCATAAATAGCCAACGTCCAAGCCTTGATTCAACACACCAAAACATTGAATTTCATTTTTCATAGTTTTCTCTTCTTCTATAGAGAGTATTTTGTGAGAGAGTTATATTTTGGGAAGCACTAGTGTGAAATTCTTTCTGAGTATTTTTGTGAGGTTATTCTTTCAGGATGTTTGAGATTAATTAGAGTATTATCTCTAATTTTGTACTCTTTATTTTGTGTCCGTTGATATAGTAAATTTGCTCCGTTCCATCGTGGATTAGGTCACATTGACTGAACCACGTAATTCTTGTGCCTCAATTATTTACTTTAATTTCCGTTATTATCAACTTGCATTATATTTGTTATTGTCGTTGTTATGCTACTTTGTCTTATTCCGCACAATATCCGGATCCCGATCCTAACAATTATAGACTTGCAAGTCCCATTGTAAACTTTAATGAATAACAACAAAATGCCTCCTTTGTTTTAACGTCTCTTGAAAAATTCCCCTTTTTTTTAAATCTTTTTTCATTGTGGCTGTGTTTAAACCAGTAAATAGGAGTTCAAGATACAAATACCACATTTTACTAAGGCTTGCATAAATAATTATATCATGTCAGCAGTGATTTGATAGTATAAATTTTTTGGGATCGAACTCCTCTCCATTACCTATTGTTTCCTTTTCCTGAGTTCTCACTTGAATGGGAGACATATGTTCAATTTTAATATCAATGGCTTACATTTAATTAATTAAAGCAAGATCATAACCATGGTTATAAACTCTGATATTTCCATTTATGGCTTCTAACAAATTTGTCAATTCCATATTTGTGCAACAAAATCCCTTCATTTTCATATACATTTCCAAATATTTGTTAGCTTACGTATAAGATACAATGTTTTATTTTTCTTCAATATGCAAATGCTTTATTATATTAGTCTCGTTAACACATTGCAAATATAATTAAATGGCATTTGTAAGCACTTAAAATTTGGTACATTAAATCTATAAGAAATTTGGATTAATTCCTAAATACACATACCAGTAACATGGTACAAGCTAATAAGAGAACTGAATAAGTAGCATGAAAGAGAGAAAAATAAAATGAAAACCCAAGGGTAGTCTTCTAAAATGCATTTTCCCTCATTCCTTAGTACTATTACTATTATTAAATGGGGAATATTGTCGAGTCCAAATATTGAAATTTCTCTCTTGCGTTATGTCGTCAATGGATTTTGCCATATCCTCACTCAAATGATTCTTCCAATCTCCAATTTCACCTTTTCAAAAATATCTTGTAGTCTTATTGACCTCTAGGTTGCTCAAATTTTGAAAACTACAACGAGCCACTATCTTTTCAGCCACACCTTGCATTTCTTCCTCCTTAGAAAAAGGTTTCCCTATAAACTCTGCCAACTTCTTCACATAGGCCAAAGTATCTCTTTTTAAGTCGTCGTACTTTAAGAACAACACTTTGTTGGGTCTATCTACACTTGCTTTCCAGTATTCTAAAACGTGATCCCAGTAAGGTCCACCAACGGATTTTCCTTCACAAAATGACTCCAAATATTGTTCCAATGTAGCGTAGTTGGCTCTAAGTTCATCAATATTTTCTTTAGCCTTTTGAAAAAAATGCCACAAAGAAACAAAGGTATCCTTGGGCTCCCTACATATGTAAATGATCCTGCAATCAGATTCTATTATAGACCGCGGTAAGCAAGTATATGGAAGATGAGTGGACAACAATGGAAACTCGGTGTCTAAAACGGTATTAGAATTTTGATCACTCACATTGTTATAATCATGTTCCATGTTGGGAATGCATTCATGGGGTACTTTGGTGAGTAAAGGGTTTGTGGCGTCATTGTTAAAAAGATCTCTAGTCATAATGGAAAAGGTCAAGGCTTTAAGCCAAGTGGTGCCTATTTTTATAGAACTACAAAGAAAAATATCAGAGGGATGAGCCTTGAAAGTTTCTTGCACTGTTAAAATCCCCTCTAAGTAGAACAAAGGGAACCAGAAGCCTTGATATTGGCAAAGATCATAAGGAGAATTAGGGTTTGGAAAGGTTGATGATATGATTGTAAAGTTTTTAGTAAGAGAAGAAACTTGAGAACTGAAAACCTGTATTTCATTTATTCATTCATGGTATAAATAGATACAGTGTATAAGAACAGTCACTAGATCTTATCAAGAGTAACTAGAAGATCTTATCAAGATCCTACAAATATGGTAGTACAAAATTCAAACAACTAAAATATACAGTAAGCATTAATGGTAATATTATTCTTGATGAGTTGGAATATCAGTAGCCTTAAAAATGATCTCTTTGTATTTCATGCTCAACAATTCCTTGAAATTTTCTGGTCTATCGTTGGCACATGATATTCGACTAGATTTGGAAGGCTGGGTAGATGGCTTCATTTTCTTAGAGAGTGAAAAATATAACTAAAGAGAGTTGATAGGATATGATATTACAACTACTCGCCATTTATAGAGAAAGATAGGGGTCACCTACAAATAACCTATTTATATTTATTTGTTATTGTGAGACGTGGCCTAAATTTGGCCAAAAAATTGGCCTTGTTGGCCAATTGTTGGTCATTTCTTTTGTGCATTGTTGGCAACACCCCAACCAATGGAAATGTAATCGTTGGCCATAAATAGCCAACGTCCAAGCCTTGATTCAACACACCAAAACATTGAATTTCATTTTTCATAGTTTTCTCTTCTTCTATAGAGAGTATTTTGTGAGAGAGTTATATTTTGGGAAGCACTAGTGTGAAATTCTTTCTGAGTATTTTTGTGAGGTTATTCTTTCGGGATGTTTGAGATTAATTAGAGTATTATCTCTAATTTTGTACTCTTTATTTTGTGTCCGTTGATATAGTAAATTTGCTCCGTTCCATCGTGGATTAGGTCACATTGACTGAACCACGTAATTCTTGTGCCTCAATTATTTACTTTAATTTCCGTTATTATCAGCTTGCATTATATTTGTTATTGTCGTTGTTATGCTACTTTGTCTTATTCCGCACAATATTCGGATCCCGATCCTAACAATTATAGACTTGCAAGTCCCATTGTAAACTTTAATGAATAACAACAAAATGCCTCCTTTGTTTTAACGTCTCTTGAAAAATTCCCCTTTTTTTAAATCTTTTTTCATTGTGACTGTGTTTAAACCAGTAAATAGGAGTTCAAGATACAAATACCACATTTTACTAAGGCTTGCATAAATAATTATATCATGTCAGCAGTGATTTGATAGTATAAATTTTTTGGGATCGAACTCCTCTCCATTACCTATTGTTTCCTTTTCCTGAGTTCTCACTTGAATGGGAGACATATGTTCAATTTTAATATCAATGGCTTACATTTAATTAATTAAAGCAAGATCATAACCATGGTTATAAACTCTGATATTTCCATTTATGGCTTCTAACAAATTTGTCAATTCCATATTTGTGCAACAAAATCCCTTCATTTTCATATACATTTCCAAATATTTGTTAGCTTACGTATAAGATACGATGTTTTATTTTTCTTCAATATGCAAATGCTTTATTATATTAGTCTCGTTAACACATTGCAAATATAATTAAATGGCATTTGTAAGCACTTAAAATTTGGTACATTAAATCTATAAGAAATTTGGATTAATTCCTAAATGCACATACCAGTAACATGGTACAAGCTAATAAGAGAACTGAATAAGTAGCATGAAAGAGAGAAAAATAAAATGAAAACCCAAGGGTAGTCTTCTAAAATGCATTTCTCCCTTATTCCTTAGTACTATTACTATTATTAAATGGGGATTATTGTCAAGTCCAAATATTGAAATTTCTCTCTTGCGTTATGTCGTCAATGGATTTTGCCATATCCTCACTCAAATGATTCTTCCAATCTCCAATTTCACCTTTTCAAAAATATCTTGTAGTCTTATTGACCTCTAGGTTGCTCAAATTTTGAAAACTACAACGAGCCACTATCTTTTCAGCCACACCTTGCATTTCTTCCTCCTTAGAAAAAGGTTTCCCTATAAACTCTGCCAACTTCTTCACATAGGCCAAAGTATCTCTTTTTAAGTCGTCGTACTTTAAGAACAACACTTTGTTGGGTCTATCTACACTTGCTTTCCAGTATTCTATAACGTGATCCCAGTAAGGTCCACCAACGGATTTTCCTTCACAAAATGACTCCAAATATTGTTCCAATGTAGCGTAGTTGGCTCTAAGTTCATCAATATTTTCTTTAGCCTTTTGAAAAAAATGCCACAAAGAAACAAAGGTATCCTTGGGCTCCCTACATATGTAAATGATCCTGCAATCAGATTCTATTATAGACCGCGGTAAGCAAGTATATGGAAGATGAGTGGACAACAATGGAAACTCGGTGTCTAAAACGGTATTAGAATTTTGATCACTCACATTGTTATAATCATGTTCCATGTTGGGAATGCATTCATGGGGTACTTTGGTGAGTAAAGGGTTTGTGGCGTCATTGTTAAAAAGATCTCTAGTCATAATGGAAAAGGTCAAGGCTTTAAGCCAAGTGGTGCCTATTTTTATAGAACTACAAAGAAAAATATCAGAGGGATGAGCCTTGAAAGTTTCTTGCACTGTTAAAATCCCCTCTAAGTAGAACAAAGGGAACCAGAAGCCTTGATATTGGCAAAGATCATAAGGAGAATTAGGGTTTGGAAAGGTTGATGATATGATTGTAAAGTTTTTAGTAAGAGAAGAAATTTGAGAACTGAAAACCTGTATTTCATTTATTCATTCATGGTATAAATAGATACAGTGTATAAGAACAGTCACTAGATCTTATCAAGAGTAACTAGAAGATCTTATCAAGATCCTACAAATATGGTAGTACAAAATTCAAACAACTAAAATATACAGTAAGCATTAATGGTAATATTATTCTTGATGAGTTGGAATATCAGTAGCCTTAACAATGATCTCTTTGTATTTCATGCTCAACAATTCCTTGAAATTTTCTGGTCTATCGTTGGCACATGATATTCGACTAGATTTGGAAGGCTGGGTAGATGGCTTCATTTTCTTACAGAGTGAAAAATATAACTGAAGAGAGTTGATAGGATATGATATTACAACTACTCGCCATTTATAGAGAAAGATAGGGGTCACCTACAAATAACCTATTTATATTTATTTGTTATTGTGAGACGTGGCCTAAATTTGGCCAAAAAATTGGCCTTGTTGGCCAATTGTTGGTCATTTCTTTTGTGCATTGTTGGCAACACCCCAACCAATGGAAATGTAATCGTTGGCCATAAATAGCCAACGTCCAAGCCTTGATTCAACACACCAAAACATTGAATTTCATTTTTCATAGTTTTCTCTTCTTCTATAGAGAGTATTTTGTGAGAGAGTTATATTTTGGGAAGCACTAGTGTGAAATTCTTTCTGAGTATTTTTGTGAGGTTATTCTTTCGGGATGTTTGAGATTAATTAGAGTATTATCTCTAATTTTGTACTCTTTATTTTGTGTCAGTTGATATAGTAAATTTGCTCCGTTCCATCGTGGATTAGGTCACATTGACTGAACCACGTAATTCTTGTGCCTCAATTATTTACTTTAATTTCCGTTATTATCAACTTGCATTATATTTGTTATTGTCGTTGTTATGCTACTTTGTCTTATTCCGCACAATATCCGGATCCCGATCCTAACAATTATAGACTTGCAAGTCCCATTGTAAACTTTAATGAATAACAACAAAATGCCTCCTTTGTTTTAACGTCTCTTGAAAAATTCCCCTTTTTTTAAATCTTTTTTCATTGTGACTGTGTTTAAACCAGTAAATAGGAGTTCAAGATACAAATACCACATTTTACTAAGGCTTGCATAAATAATTATATCATGTCAGCAGTGATTTGATAGTATAAATTTTTTGGGATCGAACTCCTCTCCATTACCTATTGTTTCCTTTTCCTGAGTTCTCACTTGAATGGGAGACATATGTTCAATTTTAATATCAACGGCTTACATTTAATTAATTAAAGCAAGATCATAACCATGGTTATAAACTCTGATATTTCCATTTATGGCTTCTAACAAATTTGTCAATTCCATATTTGTGCAACAAAATCCCTTCATTTTCATATACATTTCCAAATATTTGTTAGCTTACGTATAAGATACAATGTTTTATTTTTCTTCAATATGCAAATGTTTTATTATATTAGTCTCGTTAACACATTGCAAATATAATTAAATGGCATTTGTAAGCACTTAAAATTTGGTACATTAAATCTATAAGAAATTTAGATTAATTCCTAAATTCAAGAAAATATAAAACTACATGGCAAATGACGTGGCGCCAAGTCAAATGAAATAGCCAATGAAAGTACGCCAAGTGTACAAATGATAGGCTTTGGCAAATTAAATGAAAGCTTATCACAAAGATAAAGAAAATTGGTTTGAAATTCAAATCGACCAATCAAATTAAAGCAAATGAAGTTTGGCTTATCACAATTCCTCTATTCCATCACTATAAATAGAGGGCTTACATAAAGCCAAAGACAAAAAAGAAAGAAGAAGGAAGATCAAGGAGGAGATCATCAAGAAGGACATCAAAGGAAGAGAAGCACATCAAGAACACTGAAGGGAAATCAAATAAGCTCCGAAGGAAAGCTTTCAAAATCTTCTTCTACGTCTGTGATCTACGTCCCTGTTCAAGTTCAATAGTGGAGGGTACGATCTACGTCCTTATTCAGGTTCAACAACGGAGGCCGTGGTCTACGTCCTTGTTCAAGTTCAACAACAGAGGCAACGATCTACATCCTTGTTCAAGTTCAACAATGGAGGCCACGATCTACGTCCCTGTTCAAATCCAAAATCAAAGTTCAAATCAAGATTCAGCGTGCGCGAGTTCAAATCATCTGTTCGTGGCAGTTGAATTCCAAATCTTGTTCGTGACGGACGTCAAAGTATTCGTGACGCACAACAAATCCAAGATCAAGTTTCTTGAAATCAAATCCAAAATTCATCAAGTTCAAGATCAAGCTTTCGAGCCCTTGAACCAAAGTTCATGAGTAGAAGAATCAGAGGACGTCATTTACAAAATTAGTGACACTCTAGAGATTGTAACCCGCATCTTCTGTTGATATCAAATACAATATTTCGTTACACTATTTCTTGTCTTGAATTTTTTTGACTTCAAAATTTGTTGTTACAAATTTGGCACGCTCGGTGGGACCTCTCTACCTCTCATCTCTTCTCTTCAAAGTTGAAGAAAACTAAGATGGCATCCATAGAAGAACAACTTGCAATTTTGACTAAAGCAGTCGAAGGCCTGATGAAATGCGTGAAAGATCAAGATGCTCATATTTCTAAGTTAGAAGAAAAGTTTAGCAGCAAAGCAGAGGGAGAATCCAGCCAAGCACCAATGGAGCTTCCTGAAGCAAAAGAGAAAGGAGAATCTTCTACAAGGTAAGCGATTATGTCTAAGGAAATCCAAATGTCTTTTGAAGATTTACTTCATGTTGATCAATTGAAGGACTTCATATTGGGGGCAATAAAAGATAAAGTGGAGCCGCAAGCGAAATCTTCGCTCACATATGAAAAGCCTTACATGCAAAGAATTGATAACTTGAAGATGTCTGCTGGTTATCAACCTCCAAAGTTTCAGCACTTTGATGGCAAGGAAAATCCCAAACAACATGTGGCGTACTTCGTCGAGACGTGCAATAATGTTGGGACTTACGGTGATCACCTAGTCAAGCAGTTCGTCCGATCTCTCAAAGGGAACGCTTTTGATTGGTACACAGATCTTGAGCCTAATTTCATTGATAGTTGGGAACAACTTGAGCAAGAATTTCTCAACCGCTTCTATAGCACAAGGCGCATCGTCAGCATGGTTGAACTTACAAATTCTCGCCAATTAAAGGATGAACTGGTCATCAAATTTATCAATCGTTGGAGGAACTTGAGCCTGAACTGCAAAGACCGCCTTAGTGAAACCTCTGGCATTGAAATGTACATTCAAGAGATGCATTGGGGCCTCCGCTATATCTTGCAAGGCATAAAGCCTAAAACATTTGAAGAGTTGGCCACACGTGCGCATGATATGGAATTGAGCATGGCTGTAAGTGGAAACCGAGGGCTGCCTGTTTACAAACCTTGTAAAGGAGAAGACAAGCAAGAAGCCGACAAAGGGGGCAAGTTTTCATCCGAATATGAAATCAAAGAATCCATGTATGTCAACAGTGCTCCTTTGGAAGTCACCACAAAAGCAAGTGAGAAGAAAAGTGCGAAGATGACTTTCGTGCAAAACAAATCAAGTCGAAATTTGACTTTGAAAGAAATGCAAGAAAAGGAGTATCCGTTCTTGGATTCTGATGTTCCTGCTATGTTTGATGAACTGCACAAGTTGAAGATCATTGAACTTCCTGAAATGAAGCGACCCAATGAAGCTGCCAAGACTGATGATCCAAATTACTGCAAGTATCACTGATTGATTGGTCACCCTATCGAAAAGTGCTTCATCTTCAAAGAGAAAGTCATGGATTTGGCCCGTCAAGGAGATATTCTACTAGAAGAGGAAGTCTCCAACAAGTAGCAAATGCAAGTGGATGCTCCTTGACGCACGAGCATAAACTGCAAGTTACTCCTGGCCCGCAAGAGTATAAAATGTGCACGGCCAAATAAAAAAATAAAAGTCCGCTAGGTTGAAAATCTCGAAAGAGACGGCCTAGGAAAAATTTAGGACAAAAAAAAACTCATTTAATATGAACTACGGAATGACTTGATCCTCTTCACCGAGGTACGTAGGCAACTTAGAATTTGATTTTAAGTTCAGTCAAATGAGTTAAAAAAATCAAAGTGTGGTTGTTGTGTATTGGTTCTTTCAAATTTAGATGAATACAAGCAAAAATGAAAAGAGAAGTCAAGTTGTATAAAAATTTGAAAGATAATTTATTGGAAGAATATTGGAAGAATATTGGAAGAATGTGATACATCAATTACAAGAACAAAAAAATGCCTTATACAAAGAGTCCAAGTCATTAAAGCTTTTGGGCAAATGGCTGTTGATGACTTGTCTAGTATGCCTCTTCAAGTATGCGCAACTTTTGCATAAAGGGCAGTTCCACGCCGGGGAGTATCAAATCCTGAGATGATAATGGGTCTCAACACATCAGTGGTATCTGCAACTGCGTTGGGGGCATCATTTTCTTGCTTAAGCCATGTTTCACAACCAACAGGAAGGGAGTAGATGCTCTAACTTCTCTTCAAGCTTGAACTTTGAGACATTATCCACTTCTCTGCCAAAGCTCGAGGAATGGAAAACTTCATATCGAGCACTTCATCATCAAGGCATGATGTGGATTGTACCAAGTGATTTTTCACATAGGTCGTGACTGCAAAGGTAGATACAAGGATTTTCATCAAAGTTGGATGGCCGGACACTCCAATAGTTCCTCGTTGATCAAATACCGAGCTTTGAAGGTCCTTCTGTCACATATGGATTATGCTTGTTGATCAAAATTTCAAACATGGGTGTGACAACAGATGAGCCTTCTGGGTCTATATCGAGACCATTCGAACTGTCGGACAGACCTGCAAAAATAAGTAAAAAAAAAAAGGATCATAAAACCTGCAGCCAAAAGTCGAAATGCACCAGATGGTAGAGCCAATTTCCAAGATTTTTCTGTGTTACTCCATGATGAATTAAGATTTGATCTTTGTCATGATCTTTGTCATGAGCATAGTCTACAAATAAACATTTATGTCTTGCATCAATTGCTAATGACCCCTGGACATGGCATAGAAAGTTAGGTCATGCTAGTATGTCTTTGATTGAAAAACTGTCCAAACAGGATCTAGTAATTGGATTACCTAAGCTTAACTTCTCTAAAAATCATATCTGCGATGCATGTTAGCTAGGTAAGCAAACTAGAACTTCTTTTAAAGGAAAGGACATTGTCTCTACCTCCAACCCCCTAGAACTATTGCATATAGACTTGTTTGGTCCAACTAGAACTGCTAGTATCGGAGGCAAAAGATATGCATTTGTAATTTTTGATGATTATTCTCGTTTCACCTGGGTCATGTTTTATCTCATAAAAATGATGCAGATGACGACGAAGTTGAACCAACTCTATCCATTCCCTCGGAGACTACAGTTACGACAATTGAGCCCCTCGGTCCTCAAAATCAAAATGTTGAGGAGTCAGACTCTGTTTCAGAACAAACTGAGTCGACTACACAGCTCAAAGATCTGGAAGTGGTCGTACCCAATGAATGGAGGAGTGATCCCGACTACCCATAGAAATATATCATTGGGGATCCTCGAGAAGGTATGAAAACGAGAAACTCTCTTCAATCTAATCTTGCTTTCATCTCACAGATAGAACCAAAGAAGATAAACGAAGCTCTTCAAGATGAATCTTGGGTTCTTGAAATGAAAGAAGAGCTCGATCAATTTGAGAAAAACCAGGTGTGGGAGCTTGTTCCTAAACCTAAAGGAAAGTCAGTTATCGGCACAAAGTGGGTATTCAGAAACAAGCTCAACGAAGAAGGTAAGGTGGTAAGAAACAAGGCTCGTCTAGTGGCTCAAGGGTACTCTCAGACAGAGGGAGTCGACTACGACGAGACATTTGCTCCTGTTGCTAGACTTGAATCTATTCGCATGCTTTTAGCTTTTGCTTCCTTCAAACAATTTAAACTTTTTCAAATGGATGTTAAAAGTGCTTTCCTCAATGGGTTTATTAAAGAAGAAGTTTATGTCAAGCAACCCCCGGGTTTTGAAAACTCTAAATTCCCTCATCATGTATTTAAACTTTCCAAAGCCCTTTATGGTCTTAAACAAGCCCCTCGTGCTTGGTATGAAAGACTCAGCTCATTTTTGTTATCCCATGGATTTTCTAGAGGTAGAAGTGACAAGACTCTTTTTATACAAAAAACCTCATCTGACATTCTTATTATTCAAATTTACGTTGATGATATCATTTTTGGTAGCACTAATCCAGAATTATGCAAGAAATTTGAAGTACTTATGCAGGGTGAGTTTGAAATGAGTTTGATGGGAGAGCTCACGTTCTTTCTCGGACTTCAGATCAAACAATATGACACTGGCATTTTTATTTGTCAATCTAAATATACCAAAGAACTTATCGTCAAGTTTGGAATTAATGACGCCAACCCTGCTAAAACACCCATGAGCCCTGCTACCCACCTGGTAAGTGACTCGAAAGGTACTAGTATCAATGCTTCTCTCTATCGAGGTATGATTGGATCACTACTTTACTTAACTGCCAGTCGACCAGACATTATGCTTTCTGTGTGTAAATGTGCCCGCTTTCAGTCAGCTCCCAAAGTATCTCATCTTACTACAGTCAAAAGAATCCTTCGATATCTTGTTGGTACAGTTCACTATGGTCTATGGTATCCTCGCACAAATTTCTTTGATCTTATTGGCTTTTCAGACGCTGACTATGCAGGTGACAGGGTTGATAGAAAAAGCACTAGTGGTGCAAGTTTCTTTCTTGGGAAATCTCTTGTTTCATGGCACAGCAAGAAACAGGACTGTACTGCTCTTTCTACCGCTGAATCTGAATATGTAGCTCTAGGACATTGTTGCACTCAACTTCTTTGGATGGGCAAACAACTCTCTGACTATAATTTACTTTTTAAACCTATTCCCATGCTATGTGACAATACTAGTGCAATTGAGTTATCCTACAATCCTGTTGATCATCCTAGAACTAAGCATATTGACGTTCGTTATCATTTTATTAGGGATCATGTTCAGGATGGTGACGTTGATATTGCCTTCGTTAGCACTGATTTTCAATTGGCTGATATTTTTACAAAACCTCTATTAGAAGATCGATTTTGTGCTTTACGTGACTTGCTTGGGATTTTGCCTGACCCCTCTTAATTTACTTCAGTGCCCTGCATTATACCTCTTTGTATTTTAATTATCATTAAAGACTTCCTTAATTTTATGCTTATTTTACTCGGTCATTACTACCTGTTACCTTTTCGCATGTCATTATTACTCTTTTAGTTGTGAAGCTGTCAGGCGGCGTGGGAAACGATTTCCAAGGGTCTGCGTCCTGTCCTTTCACCTCCATCAGCCCGTCACGTCTTTTCGGTTCATCTACCACACACACGATACCTCTTCTGTTCTCACTCTTCTCCTTTTTTAACTTCCCCACTCTCACACATCCCTCCATATCTCTCCCTTTCCTTAACCCTACTCCATTAAAATGGTTCGCAAAACATCCTTCTCTGCTCGTCGAAGCCAACGCACAAAGTCAAAACAGCCCACCACCTCTACCACTCCAGTACCGGTGGATTCTGATCATTCCGAAAACACCATGTCAACTTATCAAAGTCCCAACAGAAACCCTACCCCTTCCAAGAAAGCCGGTAAAAGACCCATGCAATCTCCTGATGAAGAATGTGTTAAGAGGCCCAAGAGGGAATTCTCCCTTGCTGATTTGGATGAGACTCTGGATTTCTGGGATGCCTCTGCATGTGACAAGCTTGTCTCCCTTAAGGACAAACCCCTGGCTCATGGCAGACTTGTAGACCTGGAGGCTATGGATTCTCTAAATTGCTCTCTGATTCCTTGGTTTGCTGCTCAAGACTGGTCCAATTTCTTCTCCACCGAACCCGTTGATATTCCTGAGGACTTGGTAAGACTCTTCTATGCTAATCTCCGTCCCTGCTCCTCTGGTGGTTTTGAAACAATGGTGTTGAACACTCGCATTGTTGTTACCAAGGCTATTCTGTGCCGCATTCTGGGTTGTAAGTCTTCTGGTTACTCTGACTTTTTAAAAATCTCCTGGCCTGCTGATTTTGAGGTCTCGTTTGACCAAGCCAAAACTTTTCTCTCTGATAAGACTGATATCCCTGAAGGGCAGCTAGGCCCTCTAGACCTCTCCTTTGAAATGCGTGTATTAGCCCATATTGTTGGTACCACTTTGCTTCCTCGAACTGGCTCTCTTAGTTCCCTGTCCCAACGCGACACCCTGATTGTTTATTGCTTAGTTACTAAGAAGAAACTTGATTTGGCTGCCTGGATTATTGAATATATGCTTGAAAGTACTGCTGACTGTGCCTCACTTCCATATGGTATTCTGATTACTCGCATCTTGCATTTTTACAAAGTTAATATCTCTGATTGGAAAACTTTCTCCTTAACTGCTTGTTACAATTCTCGCACCTTTGCTTCCATGGGCTATGTTCACCTAAATGACTCATGGGTTCGTAAGGAACCAAAGTCCCCTAAACCGGTTGATGATTTTGCTGGTTCTTCTAAGGCATCTGTTCCTGTTGGTAAGCTAAACGATGATTTGCCTGCTGGTAAGCTAAAAGATGATTTGGCTGATATAAATGACCTGTTGCTGAGTTTGCACTACAAGAGTGAGAAGGCTTTTGATGACATTGCTGAGCTCAAACTGGATGTGGGTAGATTCTCTCTTAAACTAGACTCTGCTGTGACAGACTCTGCTGCCGCCATTAGACAGGTTCATGCTCGCATTGATGCTGTCTCTATAGATGTTCAGGCCAGAATCACTGCTATGTCCACAGATGTTCAAACTAAGCTGGACAGGATGACTGATAACGTTGTGAACACTCTTACTTATTTTCTTGCTCCTCGTTAAAATTAACTCTCTGGGTCTGTAATATTCAGGATAACTGTGTTACTTTAGCTCCTTTTTGGGTGATGCCAAGGGGGAGAACAGACTACTGCCCCTTTTAGTTATGTGAATTATCGTATTATCCTATCTACATTATATCATATGTGGGGTCACTCACTCAGGGGGAGTCAACTAACCTCCTTACCCTGGAGATCCTTCCTTGTCTAACAGAGCGCTCACACTCAGGGGGAGTCAGCTATCCGCATTGCACAGTCGACTTCAGAAACAAAGGGAAGTATCCTAGCACATACTCCTTTACTTTTTGTCATCACCAAAAAGGGGTGATTGTTAAGTTAATTCAAAGTATGTTTTGATTATGACAAAAAGAATGCGATACCTAAATCAGTCTATGTGCTTCCTGCAGGTTAAGGGCCTAATTATATGTGAACTGATTCCAAGGATCGCTGATTGATTTCACGAGTCAGCTATGGAAAGTTATTGATTGACAGCCGCACCTCTCGTGGGATTCGTTCCCCCTTTATGCTCTTGCCTTATTCTCTGGAGATATTTATATCCCTAAGAGAATCAAATCTCTTGGGTCAAATCTCTCTACTTCAGAATCTCGTCAATCACTCTTCATCATATCTCGTCTAAAGGATCTGCGCCCCTTTTCCCGTAACGGTCTTCCTGCTGTGGCACTATTTATTCAAGTCTTTCTGAAGATCTCCTCACGCTTCTGATTACTGTCTACTATCTCTAAGTCTTTTACTTACAAACTGTATTCCTGAGAGTCTACGAGTGTTTTACAAGAAAAGATAGAGAGATTGTGTAGTGAGGTAATAGTCGTGTCACTGAAGTTTGGTCTGATTATCTACAAATCAGACACTGTCGTTAGTGGTGAGCGAAGGATTAAAAACTACCCGTGAGAAGACGTTTGTGGTTAACGATAAACCATACTTCTACTTTTGTTTACTAAAGAGCTTGAAGAGAGATCACTCCCTTGTGACCCAAGGGGACTGGACTAGGAACCATTTGGTTCTGAACCAGTATAAATACTCTGTGTCGTTCCTTGTTTACAGCTTTTCTTTCTGCATTAATTATTGTTTATGGTTCAAAGTCAACTTACGAATTGAATAGTCGACTAAAATTAGTAGTTTTAACAATTCACCCCCCCCCCCCTCTTGTATTCATCACTTGTTCAAGTTCAACAACAGAGGCAACGATCTACGTCCTTGTTCAAGTTCAACAACGGAGGCCACGATCTACGTCCCTGTTCAAATCCAAAATCAAAGTTCAAATCAAGATTCAGTGTGCGCGAGTTCAAATCATCTGTTCGTGGCAGTTGAATCTCAAATCTTGTTCGTGACGGACGTCAAAGTGTTCGTGACGCACAACAAATCCAAGATCAAGCTTCTTGAAATCAAATCCAAAGTTCATCAAGTTCAAGATCAAGCTTTCGAGCCCTTGAACCAAAGTTCGTGAGTAGAAGAATCAGAGGATGTCATTTTCAAAATTAGTGACACTCTAGAGATTGTAACCCGTATCTTCTGTTGATATCAAATACAATATTTTGTTACACTATTTCTTGTCTTGAATTTTCTCGACTTCGAAATTTGTTGTTACAGCATTTTAACACTTTCTTGTTCTCATCTTCTCGCATATATATAAAAGATTAAGTTTGGTGCACTATCGATATATAAGAGTTTAAATTTGGTGCATTATCAATGGTGTAAAATTTTTTGTACACCGACAATACACCAAACTTAAACTCTTTATATTTTACTTTTATTTTCTCCACTCCCTCACCCACGTCCTCCCCATACCCCTTTGTCTTCTTCTTTCTTTTTTATCTTTTTCTCCTAATATAATGCGGAGTTCAATCCCCTTTCTTCCATATCAAAATCAATTAAAGTAACATTTATCTCTTTGATATAATTGTCGTTTACGATAAAAACATAAAAGAAAATTGAATCTAAAAACGGTGAAAAAAGTTTGTAATGATGGATGAAGATTAGCAAAGCCAAACATGGAAATAATGTCTCGCCAGATCTTTCCAGTAGATCTTATTTGAAGGGCATATTAAATTCTTGTTGTATTATAACAAAATTATTTTGTTTTTCTACATAATTTAGTTATTTCTTGTGGTCATGTTTCAACATCACCATCAATGATTCTTTTAACACTTCAAATGTTGTGAACCTAGTAAAGTAATTTTCCATTGCCAACTTGCTTATTTTACTATGAATTGTTGAAATTCTTTGAACCAGTTTTCAATTCATTGACAGAAAGAAGGGATTGACTGTTCGAAGGAGCGAGAGAAAATAGATAGATCTTATAGTAAAAAAATATTGACCGAAAGGGAAGGAGGAGCTAAAAAGGAAGAAGTTTAATTAATTTTAGGAAAAGGAAAAACTTTAAAAAAAAAAAAAAAAGAGAGCTGGTAACTTGCTATAGCACGTCAACATTACCTGATAGGATAAAGAAAGGGTATATCGACGGTGCATCAAACTTAAACTCTATGATTGAATTTTTTCAATGTATCAGAATAAAACATTATTAATATTTGACATCGGACGCTTAAGACTTGAAAAATTATCTGCCCTTACATATATTTAATTAACACAACGTACAGTTGCAAATAATTTTTTTTTCTATATATCGTCAAAGTTTAAAAAAAGGTAATATTCTTATTAGTTCTTTCCATCTACCCCCATTGTTGGTTGTGCAGCCACTGCACCGAACAAGGATCAGGAAAAAAGATGATAGTTTCTTTTTAAATGTTTCTTTAATAATAAAATTAATAGTATGTTAATTCGATTTTCCTCTTCTCTTATAATGCAAATTTTTGTTTGAGAAAATCTTCAATAAAAATTGTGGTTGGCCGTCGAATATTTGGAAAATATATAATATGCGAAGGAAGGGATTTTGTAGAACAAATTGTGGAATTGCCAAATTTGTTAGAAGTCATAAATGGAAATATCGATTTTTCTGCATTGACCAATAAAATATGGTTACCTGTAGCACAATCAACATGACCACATGCGCAAGCATTTATTTTCTTTTATGACAAGTTTCCATGATAGAGCTTTCGTGACTTCCTATTGTATTTGTACAGTTAATATAACAGTATAATATATCCCTTGGTTCGGAAATGCTGTATATGTTATGCAGTTGCAAGCATGTTAAAGTTACACAAGTACAAAGAGAGCACCTGAAGTAGAATACTTCCTTTACTGGAGCAATTTAACCACCAGGGTATGCTCAAAATTAGCTTAATTTAATTTTACATAATAAAACTGGTTCGTTTGCTTTTGTCCTTCCATTATTGTCAATGTCCAATCTGGTCTTCCCTTTCCCCTTATCAAGAAAAAGAAATAGCAAAAGTAATTAATAATCAGAAATAGAAGAAATGAATTAATTCCTTCTTTTGAAAGCTTTATTATCTATCTACTACTCTTTTATAAATGACGATAAGTCCTTCTTTCGCTTCGACAATTTGTGCATCTTGGTGTACAGAGAACACGACATTCGAAATGATAACTCACTAGGTGTTGTCAGCCTCTCAATCCTCTCTCTAACCTCTCCATCTCCCATCGACTCCCACTACTCATCAGTCGCCAAGGCACAACTTTTCTCTACTGATCTTCCTGCACCCAAACATTCCCTCCCCCTCCAACCCATCTAAGCTCAGTATCATTTTTGCTTCAGTTTCTATGTGCTTTGTCTGATTTGTTTTAATTTGGGTTTTTGTTAAATTTGTCTTCTTGGTTGCTATTATGCTCCAAAACTGGTACTACTTCTGTTTTGGCTTGACGAGTAGAGTAGGGGCATGCGTGTACCAAGAGGTTAACATGTCCACAAATTTTGTTCTATATGCGTTCGACAAAATTCTTCAATCAATTTTCTCTAGGAAACAGCTGGCTACTTTTGTTTATGTCAAGAGTTTTACAATAATTATACAGGAGTGATTAGCTTTAGTAGAAGAATACCATATAAATTGGACATAAACCCACGCTAATTAAACCCGACATCATTGGATTTATATGTTTTTTCAAAATTTTATTACCTCTCTATTAGTTTCTAAGTACTCCAATTAGGGGTGTACAAGTCGAACCGTCAAGTCAAACCGAGCCGACGAACCAAATCAAACCGAAAAAAAAAACCCGACTTGTGGGTTGATTTGGTCGGTTTGGTGATTAAAAAAAAACTCAATTATTCTTGGTTTGGTTTGGTATTAACAAAAATAAAGTCAAACCAAACCGAACCAAACCGACATTATATAAATTATGCATAACAAGTATCCATTAAGTATAATCTAATTTTAAATATTTTATAAATTATTTTCTAATTTGCAAAATTTGTACTTCAATTCTGGAGTGACTTCATAGTTATTGAATGTGAGGAGCTGAGGACCCAATTGACAAAAGCAATTAGCATTTGTTTTACATTCATCAATGTTGATCTTATAACATGTTAAGTTATCTTTTAGTACGTTGAGTTGTATCAAGAAATTTTTCCTTTAACTCATCATGTGCTGTCACTAATGTATTTTCCTTGAGTTGGACTCTGCTTGTCCCATACAAATGCATTTCAGTTTCTCTGTTCATTTGTGTACAGTCTGCTCCAAAGACTTGTTTTTGGAGTTTTAGGCTTATGGAGTATTCATTCACCTTAGTTATGCAATTAAGTAGTACGTCTTTTAGTATAATAGGGTGTTGCAAATATTTTGAGCGAGCCTTATTCTTGTATAATGCAATTGTCTTGGTATAAGTTTACTTGTACAAACCGAAAAACCGAGAAACCCGAAAAAATCGAATAAAACCGAATACGGAAAAACCGGTTTATATTGGTTTGGTTTGATTTTTGGATTTAACAAACCGATATAGTTGGTTTGATTTTTTTTAATAAAAAAACCGATCCAAACCAGAATCATGTACACCCCTAACTCCAATAGATACCTGGATCCGACAGTCCTTTTCACATCAAATCTTTTATTAAGTATTCAATAGTTTACCATTAAAGAGGGCCTATTGTTAGCCAGTGAGTTTGTTAATTTAGATAAAAGTTTGTGTCGTCGTTTTCTTGATTTATGAAAGAGGCAAAATTTTTATTCTCTTCCTCTTTGATCAGTTTCTTTGAGCAGCGATGGGTCTCCTGGGAATAGATGTTTGATTCCATAGTAAAGTAGTCCTAAAAGGTCAGAAAAGTGTGAAAATATGTGGATTACGCCAAGTGTTGTACGAGGTTGTAATAAGGATCAGCCATGGCCATTTTTTTTTAGCTTTGTGTTCTTGTACAGAAGTGGCTTAGTTGATCTTTTTATATATAGTAACAAATTAAGATGGTCCAGCATGATATTCTAATTAATATTGAACAAGTGCAAAAGATTTAATGCGACTGTGGGGAAAGATTATCATGGTGAAACCAAACAAAAGAAGAACTATAGTTATTTATTAAACAAAGATATCCATTGCTACATGGACAGAGAAGTCGAGCCTCTCTTTCAAGACCTATCAACCCACTGTCCTAATTGTAACATTTTTAGCGTCTATGAGTTATCATGCTACTAGAAAAAATGCTGTCTTAGGCTCTTAGTTAAAAGTGCACTCGATCCTCAGTCCCTTGATGCTGGCAGTGGCGTAAGCACCTTATAGGAAGGGGTGTCGGTCGAAACATTTTATTATGTACTCCTATATGAATATATGAAAAATCACAATATTTAGTATAAATAAAGAAAGTGACATTGTTTTAAATATCAAAGTTTCGGGATTTAGTGGTTAATCACCCTAAGAAAATTTAGAATGGTGAGGGTTTGGATCCCGATTGTGGCATAACTTATCTTATTTTATTAAAAATTTTGAACATTCATCGCTTAAAGTATTAGACGTTAGTAGGAATTGAACCTACGATATTCTTCTAACTTAAGAAGTACATAATTACTTGTGCTAGACTCCCTTACTTATTAAACCTACAATAATTAACAATAAATTTCTTTAAAAGTGACCGGTTACAAAAAATCCTGCGTACGCCACTGAATGCTAGATTCATAAATTTTGTAAGGGTGGCAGAGTACTTTTATAAACAACTAAAACAAGGAGGAATCGAAAAGGAACATGCATTTATAAGTAGGAGTTGCATAACAAAACCTGGTAACTTTAGTATGCAGGCGTGAATTGGTTAAACATGGGAATCGTGGTGATGATAAAGAACTTGATCAATTTGTAGTAAGCTCTTTTTAAGTAGGTGTTTGGACTCAAAAGTGGTTGAATCTTGAAAAAAAAAAAGACTTTATGTAGTTAAATTGAAAATTTGCGTTAAAGCTGAAATTGTTGGACATAAAAAAAAGAGTTTTGTGAACGAAGAAATGGAGAACTTGAAAACCATGTTAGAGTCAATTTTTGAATTTTGAGAAACAATCTTTGAAAGAGGTCCAAAAAATCAACAAATTCCATAACTAATTAAAGTTTCGTTAACCTTTTTAGGAAAAAAGGTAACTTTTTTTAATGTCCGAATGGGCATACATGGCAGTTGGACTTGGAGTAGATGTTTATTTGTATTTGCAGTGGTAAAAAAACTTTATTGCTCTTGCAGAATTTGTTTTGTCTTCTCGGATTGAATAAATTAAGTAGTCTGAGTCTCTGAGAGGCTGAGACTTGTCATATCCTCTATCTCCAGTTGCAGCACTAAAACAATAGCGGTGTTGTTAACTTTAGCTTTTGATCTTTGCTGAAAATTCTGGAAAATAAAATACAGTAGAACTTTAGTTCTAAGAAACCATAATGCAAATAGAGGCTGGAATTGATATTACAGGGAAAGCGTTCCAAGTTCGAAGGTAAAGTGACATGGGATCATTTTGTGTGAGAGCTGAAGCCTTGATGAAGTTACATAAACATGAGGAAGCATACACTACAATTCTGATGGACCTGATTTTCAAACTGAGCAGCGCACCAGCCTATTTGAGGATGTTATGGTTGCAGCTCAAGAAGCAGCAAAATTGGACGTAAGCAATGAAAAAGTCATTTTTAAGGAGAATTAAAGCATTGGCAGCAGCTCGATTAAAGGGTAATGAGCTTTTCAAAGAAAATAAATCTCTGAAGCTTCTTCAGCGTATACTGAAGAATTTAGAACAAGAGCCATACAATTTTGTTCTGTGCTTTTTCACCGAACATCATATCGACTTAATAACACAATTCGAAAAAAGCAGCGGAAGATTATACTGCAGCTCTTATACGACGTCCTTTCTATACAAAGGCTACATTGTGAATAGCTGATTGCAGCGTATTGTATTTCTCTGTTTTATAAGAAATTACTTAATTTTCTCCATAATTAAACAAGTTATCTTTATTTTACAACCAACATAATCTGTGTGACAATGCAATCCTATTGTTGAGAGCTGGTTTTGAAGTATGACAAACAGGAAGGACACTGAGGTTCATGAGAAGAACCTAGTCCTTGAGATGAAGGGCACGCTTGATCGAAAAGATTACGGGTTGCAAATCCCTGTGGAACTAGGAGTAGTGGCGCGTGGTTGAAGACATATCCTAGTCAGACTAAAAGAGGCGGTGTCCAGGCTGTGTCTTTGAAGTGTGGACAAGAGTTAGACTTCAACATGGAAAAGAGTTACTGCGAATCTCGACTTACCATAATTAAGCAGATTCCCAGTAGGACTCAATTAGGGTTGCAAGACTCGTATAAAAGCAAGTAGAAGAGACAGCCGAAGTCAGTTATTCACACATAGAGAGTTGAGAGCATATAGAGGCAATCTGAAGAACTGTCTACGTGGGAAAACTGGAGAAGACAACTTATTCGCATGCAGAGTATTTGAGTCTAGATCTCTTGTCTAGGTTCATCGAGTTGTAAGTTGTCTTTGTAACAAGTATTCATTGTTTTGTCTATTAGCTTATCTCAGAAGCATATGTATTAGGCAAACTACTTTGTGATTACTAGAAAAAGCTAGAGTTTAGCTTTGTTTAGTGGTTAGGGTCTAGAGTGTAGCCCCTTGGTTACAGAGTTTGTAATCAGAAACGTTTGCTCTTGTGTTAGTGGATTCAGTGCTAAAATCCCAGAGTGTGGGTCGTGGTTTTTCTCCCTTGAGCAAGGAGTTTTCCACGTAAAATCCTCGTGTCTTTGGTGTATGTTTTGAAGTGTGTTCTAAAGTAGTAGGTTGCATAAAAGAGAACTGGAGAACCCTGTTCTACTACAGAAGACCAAGGTTCTTGCAACGAAAATCGGAGGACACTATTCAACCCCTCCCCTCCCCCCCTTCTAGTGTCTCTAGGAGGTGCATAAAGTATAACAAGTGGTATCAGAGCAGGTCTTCTCTTGTAAGGCTAACACCTTGAGAAGGATCAGAATGAGTGCACCACCTACTATTACTGAAGGACAGTCGGTTCTGAGGCCTCCACAGTTCAATGGGCAATACTACGCATGGTGGAAAAATAGGATGGAGAATTACATATGTGCTGAAGATTATCAACTCTGGCTGATAGTCTCAGAAGGAAATCTGATTCCCACCAAAATAGTCGGTGAAGGAACCACTGCTACAAAAGAACCCAAGCTGAAAGAAGAGTTTGATGAGACGGATTATAAGATGATCGAAAAGAACCACAAGGCCAAGCGGTTGGTTATATGTGGTCTTGGTCCAGAAGAGTTCAGTCGAGTATCATCATATAAGACGGCTAAGGAAATATGGGATGCCTTGCAGGTTGCACACGAAGGAACCACAGAAGTAAAAGACTCAAAAAGAAGAATGTTGAAAAGACAATTTGAGTTGTTTACTATGGGTGAGAAGGAGTCAATTCAGGATATGATGACCAGACTGACCATGATCACAAATGAAATGAGATCGTTTGAGATGGAATTACCTGAAGTAGAGATGGTCGACAAAATCCTAAATGTGCTGCCTGAAGCATGGGAACCAAAAATGACAGCTATCATTGAATCAAAACCCTTGAAATCCATTAAGCTTGAAGAACTGGTTGGAAGTCTGAAGACGCATGAGATGATGAAAGACTCAAAGGCTAAACCTGCAGCAAAGAAGGAAAAGACCCTTGCACTGGAAGCAACAGAAGAAACTGATGAATATGTTGATCTTCAATCAGTGGAAGCTGCGATGGTAAGTGCTCTAAGACAAAAACTCAATCTTGGAAGGTTTAAAGGATTTAAACGAGGGAACAAGGAGAGCTCTAGCAGGAAGAACATAGTTGACAGTCCTGACTATTCTGGATGTTTCAAATGCTTCAAGAAGGATCATGCTGTTATGGATTGCCCGATGTGGGAAATAGAATGGATGAAGAACAGAGCCGCTAAGGAAAAGGAAAGGGAAGCCACAAGGGATTTTGATGCAGACAAGAAAAAGTCAAGACGGCCTCCAAACTTTAGAGCGGAACGAAGGAAAAGAAAAGAAGCATTCTATGCCACATGGGGACCAACTGATAGTGAGTCTGATCACGAGAAGGAAGCTGATGATGACTCACCACTAGCATTAGCAGGGATGACAGACGTTAGTTCTGATGAAGAAAATCCTCGAGAAGTCAGATGGGGAAGAGATCCATCAAAGCCACCAATGTTCGATGGGACTCATTACAATTACTGGAAGAAACAAATGAAAAATTTCTTACAGGCAACTGATTATAGTCTGTGGCTAATTGTGAAAAGAGGACCTCATGTTCCAGTAAAAAGATCAGCAAATGGAGTCCTGGTACCCAAGAAAGTAGAAGAACTAGATCCTCAAGATCTGGACTGGCTACAAGCAAACTCCAAGGCTGAGGGGTATCTAAGAAGAGGACTTACAGATGATGTGCTCGGACGGATACTGGAATGTAAATCAGCCAAGGAGATATGGAAGAAACTGAAGGAGTTGTACATAGCTGACAACATCAAGAAGGACTCCGCTCTCATGGCAACTGATGGAGAGGAAGCTGGCTGTTCAGCAGAGGTATGTTTATCTGATCTAAAGGAAACTTTACATACATACTCTTCTGAAAATTTAATTCTAATCACAGCCACATTGATTGAAGGATATGAAAAAGAAAAGCTTGAAAAAGATAAATTAACTGAAGAACTGAGTGATCTTAGAACTAAGCACAAGAGTCTCCTAGAACAAAATATTGAGCTTGAAGAAACTAATGCCATCTTGAAAGGACAGACTCTTGTGTCAAACTCCAAGATCACTGAGCTTGAATTGGAATGTAATCAGTTGAGAGAGAGTAAGAATGGTAAGCAAGTTATGAGTGAAGTTCAAACCTTTCTGTAAGATGAATTGAAAAGGGCAAATGAGATTTTTGTATCAAGAAATTGAGAAAAATAGGATGTTAAATCAAAAGGTTGAAAACTCAAAACTTGAACTTACCAGACTTACAAAATGGAATAAATCTTCAGAGGCAATGAATTGGGTTCTTGAAAATCAAAACAATGGAAAACAAGGATTAAGATTCAAGAAGCCCCTGCCTCCATATAATCCTAAAAGAAAATATGTAGGATTACCTTGTAACATGTTATGCACTTTCTGTGGTAAAACTGGTCATACTAAACAAAGGTGTGTTAATATTGTCAAGGCAAGGGCCAAAAATAAAAATTGCGTTTTACCCAAATGGGCCAAACAAGATCTGATTTATCCATTCTCTCATAAGAAGGGACCCAAGCTTGTCTGGGTTCCTAAGGCTAACCTCTAATTGTCTTGCAGGCTGGAGTGAGGGAGAAAAACTCAAGCTGGATTCTTGATAGCGGTTGTTCCAGGCACATGACAGAAGATAGAAGAAATTTTCTCTCACTCGCAGCATTTCAAGGAGGCAGTGTTGCCTTCGGAGGAGGAAAAAGTGGACAGATAGTAGGCATTGGGAAGATTGGGAGATCTCTGGAGCATGCAATTGAAAATGTTTATTGTGTGGATGGTCTGAGACACAATTTACTAAGCATCTCTCAACTATGTGACAGAGGAAACGAAGTGAGCTTCTCATCTGTAGGGTGCATCGTGAAGAACCTACAGAGTGGGGAAGTGGTGATGGAAGGAAAAAGGGTGAACAATGTGTACAAGGCATCACTGAAGTCCTTACCTGAAAACAATCTGACATGCTTGAATGTGCAAGAAAGTGACTCACAGCTGTGGCACAAAAGACTGGGTCATGCAAGTCTCACTCAATTAAATAAGCTGGCCTCGAAGGAACTTGTCCGTGGATTGCCAGGCAAGAAGTTTGAAAACTTAAAAATGTGTGATGCCTGTGTAAAGGGAAAGCATGTGAGAACATCATTCAAATCAAAGAAAGTGGTCAGTACATCAAAGCCACTGGAGCTGGTGCATATGGATCTGTGTGGACCTATGAGGGTCAAGAGCAGAGGAGGTAAGAGGTTTGTGTTCGTTATTGTTGACGACTACTCAAGGTATACATGGACCCTGTTCTTGGCCTCTAAGGATGAAGCTTTTGAGAGTTTTAAAGACTGGGCTGGTGTGGTTCAGAAAAGGCTAAGTCTTGAACTCATCAGTATTCGATCTGATCATGGAACTGAGTTTGAAAACTCAAAATTTTCTGAGTACTGTGCAAGGAACAACATAGATCACAACTTCTCTGCACCAAGAACTCCCCAACAAAACGGGGTGGTCGAGAGGAAGAACAGGTCATTGGAGGATATGGCTAGAACCATGTTGCTGTCAAGTGGACTAGCAAGAAACTTCTGGGCTGAAGCTGTAAACACTGCATGTTACTTGCTGAATAGGTGTTCCATCAGAGCAATCCTTGACAAAACTCCATATGAGCTACTCCGAGGTAGAAAGCCAAGTATTGCCCACCTAAGGCCTTTTGGTTGCAAATGCTTTGTTCACAACAATGGAAAAGAACCCTTGGGAAAGTTTGATGCTAGGAGTGATGAGGCAATATTCTTGGGGTATTCTACTCAGAGTAAGGCATATAAGGTACTCAACAGAAGAACACAAGTAGTAGAAGAAAGTATGCATGTTGTGTTTGATGAATCTGATAAGGAAATAGGAGAAACTGATGCAGATGAGCAAGTGATTGGCTTAAGGAGAGAAGAAAGCATAGATGAACTGGAAGACTCAGATGAAAAGGAGAATACAGTTACATCAGATGAAGGAGTCAACCTGACTGGGGGAACTTCTGATGAAGCTGAAGATCAGGAAAGTCAAGAAGAATCCACCCAAGACGATGCTGCAGGTTCTTCAAATCAGTTTAAGATCAAGCCATGGAAACATCAAAGTTCTCACCCCCTGGAGAACGTTCTATCTGAACTAGATACAGGAGTTATGACCAGGTCAGCATTAAAGAACTTCTGTGCATTTTTTGCCTTCCTCTCATCTTTGGAACCAAAGAATATAAAAGAAGCTCTAGAAGATCCAGACTGGATTATGGCTATGCAGGAGGAACTCCATCAATTTGAAAGAAGCAAGGTGTGGCACCTGGTTCCTAGGCCGAAGGACAGATCCATAATTGGAACTAAATGGGTGTTCAGAAATAAGCTGGATGAACATGGCATAGTTACAAGAAACAAGGCAAGGTTGGTTGTTCAAGGGTACAGTCAGGAAGAAGGAATAGACTATGATGAAACCTTTGCACCAGTTGCACGAATGGAAGCTATTAGAATGCTGATTGCTTTTGCTACATACATGGAATTCACACTGTATCAGATGGATGTGAAGAGCGCCTTCTTGAATGGCTACCTGAATGAAGAAGTTTATGTGGTGCAGCCTCCAGGTTTTGTGAGCAATGAATTCCCTGATCATGTGTACAAACTGGACAAGGCTTTATACGGTTTGAAGCAAGCTCCTAGAGCCTGGTATGAAAGACTCTCAGGATTCTTGATGAAAAATGGCTTTTCAAGAGGTAAAATTGACAACACACTATTTCTCAAGAAGCAAGGAAAGGATCTACTGGTAGTTCAAGTGTATGTCGATGATATCATCTTTGGAGCCACTAATGAGGAGCTGAGCAAAGGTTTTTCTGACTTGATGGGAAGTGAGTTTGAGATGAGCATGATGGGTGAATTGAATTTCTTCCTTGGGTTGCAGATAAAGCAGACACCGGAAGGAACTATGATTCACCAGCAAAAATATGTCAAGGAATTGCTGAAGAAGTTTAACATGGAAGGAGCAAAGGAGATGACTACCCCTATTGCTCCTGGAACAAAGCTGGATATGGATGAACTCGGTTCTTCGACAAATGAGACGAAGTATAGAGGAATCATTGGTTCACTTCTTTATCTCACAGCAAGTCGACCTGACATAGTATACAGTGTAGGACTGTGTGCCAGATTTCAGTCGAAACCCAAGGAATCACATCTGACAGCTGTGAAGAGAATCTTGAGATACTTGAAGGGGACTCAAGATTTATGCCTTTGGTATCCCAGAGGAGGAACTTTTGAACTAATTGGTTTTGCTGATGCAGATTATGCAGGTCATTTGGTGGACAGGAAAAGCACTTCAGGAATGGCACATTTCCTAGGTCCTTGCTTGGTATCATGGGCCACAAAGAAACAAAACTCAGTTGCCTTGTCAACTGCTGAAGCTGAGTATGAGGCAGCTGCTTCATGCTGTTCACAACTGCTTTGGATCAAGCAACAACTGGAGGATTTTGGTATCAAGTGTGGGGCTGTGCCAATCTTCTGTGATAATACTAGTGCTGTGAACATTGCCAAGAACCCAGTCCAACATAAAAAGACAAAGCACATTGATATTAGACATCATTTCCTTAGGGACAATGTGGAAAAGGGTCTAATTACTATGAATTCATGCAGGACTGAAGATCAAATTGCTGACATATTTACCAAAGCTTTGAACAAGGTACAGTTCGAGAGGAACAGGTTGGAGTTAGGGATGACCAAAATACACGGATGACCCAGCAGGTAATCCCCTTGTGATTGGCTAGTTTAGTAGTAAATGTGTCTGTTAGAAACTTGTCATTACTATCTGGGCTAACACCGTACTTGAATAAGTACACTCGTTTAGTTGTTCTGAGCACTAGGTACAAATAATGTGATCCCATGAAGAACCTACTATGTACTGAGAAGGAACCAGTCTGAACATGAGGAATCGTGTCCAGGTACAGTCAACCTACTCTGTTTGTTAGTTTTCACAACTGAAACTAAAATTGTCTATTGTACGTGCATCATGGGAGATTTTCCATATTCTCATAACTGTCCAAAATTATAGGAACACATTCCTTTTTTAGGATAGAACTCCTTTTAAATTGCTTGGACCCCACTTCTTGAAAAGGGCTTTTTTAAAATAAGTTCATAACCGTCAAATCTCTTAACTTCTCCCGGTTCTCAAAAAGTTCAAAAAGCTGCCTTTCTTTATACTCATTACTTCTTGCCTTCCCTAGACATTGTCACATCACTAAAACCCTTCTCTTTCTACAGCACTCTTTCAATCTCTCACAACTCACCCACCACTTCCGATTGAACATCAAAATTCTCTCAAGCCCTAAAATAGAAAACCCTTAACCACACTCAGAAATCTTTACAAAATCCTTCAAGATGTCTGAAAGACCACCTCCATCCACTCTTGCTGAAAGAATTGCAAGGGCTCGCATCAAATTTCTCAAAAAGGGGGACAAGAAACTGGTCAAGAAGTTAAAGTCAAGAGCCGTTCTCTCGACACCCACTACTTAAAGTTCGTCTCAACCGTTGCATGAGGTAATTCCTGACCCTATTTCATCTACACCTGTTGGTTCAGTTGACATAGCCAGTCCTGGTATTATAGAATCTGAAACCCTAGTCGCTGAACTAGATAAGATTATGGGTGATGAGCAGAGAGACAGAATAGATAGGGGGAACCCATGTGAGAAGGAACAAGATAAAGAAAATGAACTTAGGGAAGATGTGCAGGGCATTGTAGATAGTGTGTCTAGAGGCGAGTTGAATGTAGCGGAAAGAATTGAAGAACAGTTTAGGGAACTAGATGATGTTGAAACTCTGAGAAAAGATGCTGGTGAGTCAAGTAAGGATGTAAGTGGAACAGGGGTATGTATAGAGGATTCTGTGCCTAAAGGTCAGGAGTGTGGTGGACCTGCTACTGCTGAAGCTTCAGAGGGTTTGGGACAAGAGCATGTTGTTTGTCCAAACCCTACTGGGGCTGATGATGCAGATTTTAGCTGGACAGAATCTGATGAGGAAGGAAACAAGAAAGTTGTTGTAGAGAAGCAAGAGAGTGACAAGGAAGTGAAAAAATTAAAAAGAAAAAGAAAATTTGGGGCAGAGGATGAAAAGATGACTGGTGAGGAAGTAGAGGATGAGGTGGTGTTTGTAAGAGAAAACAGAGTAGAGCCTGAAAAAAGAAGAAGGTTGGTAAGAGATGGGAAGCCAGTGTTGAAATCCAGATTGGTCGATGAAGACAGTGAAGAAGGAGGTGACAAAGAGGCTAGTGAGCCTGTTGTCAGAAGAGTGGGTACTAGGTCTGCTTTGAAGATGCAGATGGAGAAGGTTGAAAAGCTGGGAAGGACAGTAGCCAAAGTGAAAGTAAGGGAAGAAAAGAAGAAGGAAGAAGAAGAGGAGAAGATAGCTGGTGAAGAAGAGCAGGAGAGTGAAGCTGGGAGCTATGTGGAACCCAGTGATTCTGACACTGACAGTGAGGTGGAGAGTAAGAAGAAAAGAAAAGAAGTGGATAGGGAAGCCTTCTTCTCTAAACATCAGGTGCTGCCAGGCAGCATTCTGTATGATGAAAAGGAGTTTCATATGAAATCCTTGTTGAGAATGATTGGAGATCAAGGTTGGCTGAGTTTGTTTGCCAACAAAGACAGGAAGCTGTTTGTGGATGAAGTTAGAGAGTTCTATACAAATTGCAGGGTGGTAGCCAGGAGGGTGTTTACCATTGTGAAAGGAGTGGAGATTGAATTTGGGAGACCTGAATTGGGAGTGATTCTGGATGTACCTGCTGAAGGTTACTGCAGGTATGTCAAGCTAAAATGGCCTAAGAGGACAGATAGAGTTACTCCCTTAGATGTTGTGAGAAAGTTTTCAGGGAAACCCAGATTGAGGAAGGAGAGGAAGGTTGAGAAGAAGGAGATGGAGCCTGCACATCAGCTGTTGTTTGAATTTGTGCATAGGTTTCTTCTACCTGGGGGAGAAAGAAATTGTGAGGCTAGTGCTCTTGACCTGACATATATGGATCTGATGGACAGAGGGGTGAAAATTAATTTGCCTGGGCTCATTATTAGGCACATAAAGAGAATTTGTGATACTGATCAGAAGCCACACTCTCTTGTGCATTCTTACATCATCCATCAGATTCTTGAGCATTTTGGAGTGCCTTTAGAAGCAGGGAAGAAGCCAACCATCCATCAGAAGTTTGGGGTTAATGTGCTTAAAAACTGTGACTTCTTCCAAGAAAGCAGGGCTTCCAAAAGGCCAATGCAGGTAAAGCAGGAGCAGTCAGAGGACAGTGAAGAATATGGACCTGATGAGGCCATTGGTGCTGTGCAGGAACTGGAGAAAATGGTTCTTGAAGTTAATGAAGAAAATGCAGAGCTGCACAGACAGTTGAAGGTGAAGGATCAAGAAATTGATCGCTTGAAAATTGATTGCCACAAGTATGAGGCCGAGCTGGTGATGGAGAGGGCCAAGAATACGAAGCAACTTGAGGCACTCGTCAAGCACTTCAACCTTCAGCTGTGATTCTTCCAGTCCTGTCCTCCTATTTCTACCCCTTCCTACTCTACCTGATTTCCACCCCTTCCTACTCTCCTTTGAATGCATGATTTGGGTGTTTAAGACAATTTTTATTTGGTTGTGTAACTATGAATGGAGTTGTGCTGCTGTCACACTCTGGATGTTGATTTTAAATTTCTTATGTTTATGTCTGTTTCTTGTTTAAGTATTTGGTTCCTTGTTGGGCCCTTATTTTGATATAACTGTGTTCTTGACACTGATGAGTTGCCTTGTGCTCTAGACTAGATAAAACTGACAAGTTCCTGCAGGTCTTTGAATCTTTTCGATGATGCCAAAAGGGGGAAGAAGGAAATGTTGGGGTGTTTGTGACCTAACTCATCTGTTTATTTTGTTCTGTTACTTTTGTTTTTTGTTTTTGGTTTATGTCTATTCAGGTTCTTGGGCAACATTTGTTTGTCATCATCAAAAAGGGGGAATTTGTTGAGAGCTGGTTTTGAAGTATGACAAACAGGAAGGACACTGAGGTTCATGAGAAGAACCTAGTCCTTGAGATTAAGGGCACGCTTGATCGAAAAGATTACGGGTTGCAAATCCCTGTGGAACTAGGAGTAGTGGCGCGTGGTTGAAGACATATCCTAGTCAGACTAAAAGAGGCGGTGTCCAGGCTGTGTCTTTGAAGTGTGGACAAGAGTTAGACTTCAACATGGAAAAGAGTTACTGCGAATCTCGACTTACCATAATTAAGCAGATTCCCAGTAGGACTTAATTAGGGTTGCAAGACTCGTATAAAAGCAAGTAGAAGAGACAGCCGAAGTCAGTTATTCACACATAGAGAGTTGAGAGCATATAGAGGCAATCTGAAGAACTGTCTACGTGGGAAAACTGGAGAAGACAACTTATTCGCATGCAGAGTATTTGAGTCTAGATCTCTTGTCTAGGTTCATCGAGTTGTAAGTTGTCTTTGTAACAAGTATTCATTGTTTTGTCTATTAGCTTATCTCAGAAGCATATGTATTAGGCAAACTACTTTGTGATTACTAGAAAAAGCTAGAGTTTAGCTTTGTTTAGTGGTTAGGGTCTAGAGTGTAGCCCCTTGGTTACAGAGTTTGTAATCAGAAACGTTTGCTCTTGTGTTAGTGGATTCAGTGCTAAAATCCCAGAGTGTGGGTCGTGGTTTTTCTCCCTTGAGCAAGGAGTTTTCCACGTAAAATCCTCGTGTCTTTGGCGTATGTTTTGAAGTGTGTTCTAAAGTAGTAGGCTGCATAAAAGAGAACTGGAGAACCCTGTTCTACTACAGAAGACCAAGGTTCTTGCAACGAAAATCGGAGGACACTATTCAACCCCCCCCCCCCCCTTCTAGTGTCTCTAGGAGGTGCATAAAGTATAACACCTATGCTAGCAAATTCCGATTTCTTCTTGGGCCTGTTGTCACGACCCGGCACATTCCGGCTCTCGTGCGGCGTCCCAGGGCCTCCGCTAGAGCCCAAAGACCAGCCTTTCATCTTCCGTGCCAACTGGTTTCGCCCTGCCACGGACTCATCAGGGAAGCGGCAACAGCTCCCGACCAGTTGTGCCAAGTGCTTTCGCAAGGCCCCCTTCATAGTCGCGCCACAAGCTTACCGCACACATGCGGGTCTACAAGTCCGATTCGGCCGGACACATGCGTACACTGGCTAACAACGCCTCAACGCTATTGCCGCCCTAGCTTTTAGTCCACCATTGCAGGATTCTTCGGGCACGTCCCTCATCTCCAGCGTCACGCAAAACAGGGCGTGACATCCTCCCCGACTCAAAATCTAGCACGTCCGCGTGCTAGGGGAGAGGTCCCCTTCATCCAAGGATCGTTCTCGTACGTGCTGGCTTCCCCAAGCCTTGTGGCCTTCACAACACAGCAGCTTGCCCCTCTGCCTCTACAGTCCGGCATCTCTCTTGCCCTTCTGTCTTCGCAGTCCGGCCTCATTCATTGCCGCTGGCGTTCCCACATAGGGTTGGTTCCCACGTCCCAGCAGGTACGGTCCGCTCTGATACCATCTGTCACGACCCGGCACATTCCGGCCCTCGTGCGGCGTCCCAGGGCCTCCGCTCTGCCCCAAGACCAGCCTTTCATCTTCCGTGCCAACTGGTTTCGCCCTGCCATGGGCTCATCAGGGAAGCGGCAACAGCTCCCGACCAGTTGTGCCAAGTGCTTTCGCAAGGCCCCCTTCATAGTCGCGCCACAAGCTTACCGCACACATGCGGGTCTACAAGTCCGATTCGGCCGGACACATGCGTACACTGGCTAACAACGCCTCAACGCTATTGTCGCCCTAGCTTTTAGTCCACCATTGCAGGATTCTTCGGGCACGTCCCTCATCTCCAGCGTCACGCAAAACAGGGCGTGACATCCTCCCCGACTCAAAATCTAGCACGTCCGCGTGCTAGGGGAGAGGTCCCCTTCATCCAAGGATCGTTCTCGTACGTGCTGGCTTCCCCAAGCCTTGTGGCCTTCACAACACAGCAGCTTGCCCCTCTGCCTCTACAGTCCGGCATCTCTCTTGCCCTTCTGTCTTCGCAGTCCGGCCTCATTCATTGCCGCTGGCGTTCCCACATAGGGTTGGTTCCCACGTCCCAGCAGGTACGATCCGCTCTGATATCATCTGTCACGACCCGGCACATTTCGGCCCTCGTGCGGTGTCCCAGGGCCTCCGCTCTACCCCAAGACCAACCTTTCATCTTCCGTGCCAACTGGTTTCGCCCTGCCACGGGCTCATCAGGGAAGCGGCAACAGCTCCCGACCAGTTGTGCCAAGTGCTTTCGCAAGGCCCCCTTCATAGTCGCGCCACAAGCTTACCGCACACATGCAGGTCTACAAGTCCGACTCGGCCGGACACATGCGTACACTGACTAACAACGCCTCAACGCTATTGCCGCCCCAGCTTTTAGTCCACCATGGCAGGATTTTTCGGGCATGTCCCTCATCTCCAGCGTCACGCACAACAGGGCGTGACACTGTGCTTAGCACAGATAACACCCTACTAGTATTATGTATAAGAATACACCTTCATTCATCCATTACAGTGCGCGGCACGTCATTTGAAAGCTTTATTATATAAAATTCACTTCGTTCTACGAAGGATGACACAATATTTTTATTAGTCTATTCTCAAAAGAATGACTCATGTCTAAATTTGGGAACAATTTTATTAACTTTAAACTTTTTGCTTTATCGTTAATGAAATGATTTATAGTCACATTAATATTTATGGCTTATTTTAGACCACAAATTTGAGAGGTCTTTTTTTAAAAAAAAAAACTCCGATTTAAGTCAAACCATGAAATTTTTGGGAATGGAGAAAGTAGAAGAAATGCATTGTCGATCTCTGTGCAGCTCTTTTTAATCAAAGCTCCAGAAAATTATGTATATACTAGATTTGTTTTTCCCGTGCACAGCACAGACCCAATTAATTAGCATTGCCCTACACTAAATTAACTAGGATTTTTTACACATCTATACAAATCTACACTCCTATATTACATAAAAATAGTAATATTTTACAAATTATAGTACATAGCAATATTTTACTATCAAATTTTTACAATATTTTATTTTTAATAATTACACTTACACCCACTCTCCTACAAACCCTAAAATACTTTCTCCACTTCTCCCAACTAAACCAGTCGTCACCCCTATTGGTTCTCTTAGATTCAAACATACAACTCCACCACCACCACCACCGATCCAAACACCAGTAGAAACACCACCACCGCCGCCAGAATCTTCACTGGAAAACGACAGTAACGTCGACGCCAAGGGGATGGTGGCAGAGCCACCACCACCACCACTGTGATAGTAGATCTAGCTCAGCTAGCTCGCCATATTGTCAATCCCATTACTTCTTGTTCATCATTCCCGGACGAATCATCCGGATTAGTTGATTCAGTTGTAGGCACTTCGTGTCAACAAACAGGACACGAATTGCGGAGTGACATCCAGGGAAGTATACAATCTAAATGGTAGATATGTTTCCCGAATCTTCATGTCATCTTGTGGTAGAAAAAGATAGTGTTTTCGTAAAAAGGTTAGTTCTTGAAAAAAGTTGTTTTGAGTACAAAAAGAGATAAAAGTTACAATTTTTAGGATATTAAAGGCTTTGAAGCACTAAAATTGTTGTCAATGGCAGAGAAAAAGAATAGCCAGCAGTTTGATTTTCTTTGAAAAGATCTTTGCATTGTAAATCAGAGCCAGCAGATGTTCATGATCCAACAACAAAGAAACAATTGAGCACAATTTTGACTAGAAAAATAAGGTGGTGGAAGGTCTGGTGTTCAAGGTCTATAGCTAATCTTAAAAATGACGTTTTCTTCATGTCACTGTGACTAGTTTGTTATATGACGTTTTCTTCGTTTTAATCTCTCTCTTTCTTTTGCATTTTTTTCTTTATTGAGAGGGAATATTGAAAACAGAAAATTTAGTTTAGTAATAATGTTTCAGAAAAACACATATGGAGATTTTGGTAAGTGCGGCTCATATGGGTGTGAAACAGTCTGAAACAGCTTTGAAATGATCTGAAACAACGCTGAAACAGTCTGAAACGACGCTGAAATGGTGTAGAAATATTTAGATACATCGCTGAAACAACGTGAAACGGTGCAGAAACAGTTAGATACAGTGCTGAACACAACCTGAAACGATGCAGAAATAGTTAAATACGGTTCGATATGGAGCAAAAATAGTGCAGATACAGCGCTGAAATAGTCTGAAATCGCTAGTGAAAAAGTCCGAAACAAAATGTAAAAAATAATGTCAAACAATGCAAAAAAGATGAAATAGTTTAGAAACAGTGACAAACAACACGAACTGGATGAAACAAATGCTAAAACAGTCTAGAAACAGCTAGATACAGTCTACAAATAGTTAGATACGGTGCAAATTTACAGTCTATGACGTACCTTATTACAGAGTTGTTCCTAATGGGAGAAGATTGTTGGTCTTCATCAAGAATCCTCACAGAGTTCTTCACTGAGAAAAGAAAAGAGTTTCTTTTTTGTTGGAACAGAGGAAACGTTGTTTGTTTCTCTGATAAGGGAAGAGTGAGTAAGTTTCCACCAATAGAAACTTTTTTTATACTCCTCAAGGAATACAATTGTTGGGACTTTTCTTAACAGTTGTGTCTCTTCCCTTTTTATATTAATAATAATATATATAACTTATTATATATATCTATTTATTAATTTCGATATGGATCCGGGTTGACCCACATGGGTGCCCCGAATCCAATTTCCAATAACAACAAAGGAAATTTGTGCTAAAAAGTACATGAAAGGTATATTTGCTCTATTATTCAAATAATTTATGCATATTTTTTGCGGAAAATGGTCAAAATTGCCTAACTTATTGAAAATTGTTAAATTTTACATTTTGTTTAACCTATATTGCCAAAAATGTACCTACCGTTGTCTTTGATGAAATTTCATAAGATATAAATAAGAAATTGGATATAAAACACTATTTGTTTAAAAAAAGAAAAAAAAAAAAAAAAAGATAAGAGACTCTAGTTTGTTCAATTTTTAAAAGATCCGCAATGGTGTTAATTGTCTTGAAGCTTCCCAAAATACACAAAATATCAGTTGGTACAAAGTATACCGAGAAGTTTGACATGACAAAAGTGCTTCAAGGTAGTGATCATTACAGTTGGTTGGACAGTGATTCAGTAGTAGTCTGATGGTGGTTAGTTGTGATTTTGTGGTGGTTTGGTAGTTCTTATGGTGGTTAAATTGACAGTAAGCTCATCTTTTTGAGTGACGAAATGATTTTTCGATGAAGCTTTCCTCTTATTCATAAATATGAATTTATTTATTATATATGAATAAATTATTTCGAGAATGTGATTTGTATGTGTAAGGAAGAAAGAGACGAAAAATCGACTACGACTTTGTTGTTTGACATAAATAAATATGCATAAATTTTTTTTCCCAAACCTGGTGTAGAGTTGATGACCTTCTGTTAATCTTTTTTTTTTAAATGAAAAAACTCCTTACAATTATTTCTATAAACTTTCTTGATATTAGTCAAAGGAAGCAATTAAGTTTCCACTCTAAGAGTTGGAAGAATTTCGATCTTAAATGAGGAAGTATATATTTGGCTGAGCAAGTTCAAACCTTTATCTTTTATTTATTTCAAGTATTGTAAATTGCTTTTTGCTTGTTTTGTTAGAAAAAAAGTGAACTTTGCTGAAGTTATCAGGATTTGGAGTATGGTGTTTACTCTACTGTCTAATATTCTGGATTTGACATGGTAATATATGGAATTTTATTCAAGCAATTTTCGAGGTCATAGATACTATTTGGACTGTAATCGACTAGTCCTAATGCTTGTGGAAAAGTCCAACCTTTACTTTTTGAGTATTTCAACTGCTGTGAATTGCTTTTTGCTTTTTCTTTAGATGTAAAATAATGTACTCCAATATTTTTGTTATTGCTATATACTTTTAGAAAATAATGTATACTTTTATAGTATATAGTGTTATTATTTTTAAAGAAATATACCTTTTTTGTATATTGTATACTCCTTTGGTATATTCTTTTGTGTTTGGATCAAAGTGCGTGACGCTACCGAGCGAATAAATATTTCAATTTTTGTTGTTTTGAACAAAGTATACCCTTTTGGTATATAGTATACTCTTCCAGTATACTCTTTTATGTTTGGATCAAAGTGCGATGTTACCCAGCAAATAAATATTTCAATTTTTGTTGTTTTGAACAAAGTATGACTTTTTAGATAAAGAACAAAAAATTAAAAAAAAAATGAGTATAATAAGATTACGGAAAAAGAAAATAAATAAAAATTAAAAAATTGGGAGACATGAATAGTGCTAGAAACAGTAGAAAGAAAAAAGAATGAAAAACGGAAAAAATAAAAAAAACGAAGAATAGTGAAAATTGAGAAGGAGAAAAAAATAATAAAAGAATGACAAAAAAAGGAGAAAAAAATAATAGTACAATATATGAGGAGAGAGAGGAACTTGAGTTACTTGTTTTATGCCAGGTAATTAGCTAATGTGTATAGAGTATAAATAAGTTATGTGTATAAATATAATGAGTAGAACCATATAAATAAAATAGGATGTATGTGTATTTTTGTAAATCCGTTGAAGATGAAGATGATGAGTCAGGTTAGCAATTTATTCAAATAATCCACGTGCACCGAATTCTAATGGATGGCTCGTTAGTTTGAGGGGTAACATTGATACCAAAGATAACAGTGGGGACTCTTTGGATAAAATAAGTTAACGAAGGATATAATTCAAAAGGTTAGGGTAGTTTTGGCTAGTTTCCATATTTTTTGACCCTTTTTCTGTGGAGTATAACAAATAGGTTGAGATTTGACCCTAAAAACGCTGCAAATAATATTTGCAAATGCTCCGACTATTTGGTACCCAACCTAAATTTCACAAATAAAATAATACTCCTATTTTGGTGAGGATTTTGTCATCTGCAAGAGTTTCATTATCCCCCTTCCCCCTCGGTGAGTTCTATGTCCCTTTACTCTCTTTGTGTTTCATTTTGTTCCTTCACTAACTATACTATGTAAATTCCAAAAGTTTGGTTTCTAATTGTGTTACTCCCTATATATCTAATTTTAACCGAGAAATGTCAAGTATCAGTGACATGGTTTCAAACTTACGGAGACAGGGTTCGAACCGGTGCTTATCCCAGAAATGACAAGTTGAGCTGTTGCCACTACAACCAGGGCTCTGCTGACTTAAATCATGTTGCTTTATTACCAATTTTCTGTATTTGATATACTTCCTAACACGGTCAAACAGAAATTTAACAGTAGTCTTGAATGTTCAACGAGGCGCTTATGAGATGGTATCAAGTCATTATAGCTTCAAAATTCTTTATATGCCAATTACAAGTTACAGTTCACTTATTCAAATGTCTTAACTACTACACTTTCTCTAACTTCTTTCATCATTTCTTTTGTTACGCTTCTTTAAAATTCCTACATAGGTAGGCCAAAGAAGAACTGGGGCGAGGTGATTAGACAGGACATGGCTCACCCAGGACAATGACCCTAGATAGGAAAGCGTGGAGGTTGAGGATTAGGGTAGAAGGATAGATAGTAGTCGAGCGCTTTTTTTATTCATATTAGCAGTAGTATTAGTTCTATATATTCTATTTCCAGCTTATTCTTCGTTTTTATTTGCTATTGTTGTTTTCTTGTAGTTTGGGCATGCTCGAATTTTCGTATTTCATCTATTTTGGTATTGTTGTTTTGCTTCTTTCAATCATGTTTTTAAATATTTTTATATAGCCGAGGGTCTATCGAAAACAGCCTCTCCACCTTAGTGGGGGTAAGGCTGCGTACATCTCACCCTCTCTAGACCCCACCTTGGGTATGTTGTTTTATTAGCCTGTTATTGATATTGTCACATCTGTTTCGACATCAGTCATATCTGTATGCTTAGATTATGCCCAAGTTTGGTAACCTTTTTAACTAGTTTAAGTATTAGTGATAAGCTTTTGTAACAGGGGATAAATAAAACCTATAAAGCAATAATGTAATTCAATGACAAGATGAGTAGCCAGTGTATTTAATACGAGAAGACACAACAAACTCTCTTAGTGTCAAGGTAACAACCAAACAACTAAAGCTAATTGATTTGTTCAATAAAATGATCTAAATATAGAATGTACCAATAAAAAAGGAAAAACAAAAAAGGCAGTGGATTGGAAATTAAATAGCAGTATTGACATTTCCAAAAGAGTAGGTACGTTTAACTTAGATGCAGTTGTAGAATTTGTTGGTGCAAGAAGCTTTTTGTGGCTTATGGATGACCACTACGTACAGAGATCCATATACCAGTCATGAGCTATCTCTCATGCCTAGAGAGGTGGTAGCAGTAGCTTTTAGGACTAACCTTAGCTAATCAGATAGTTGGGCAAAAGGAGGCACAAAGGGCTAAGCCACTAATGTTGTGGCCGAAGGAGGCCTACTATACGTATACTGGATTAGTAACCGGTGAGATCTAGTGAACCTGTGTATCCACACCAATGACACCTCTAATCATGTGTTGGTTGAACAGCTCCTGAGTCCTAACATTTTTTGTGGCTATATTTGTTTGATGCAGATTTCAGTTTGTATTTAGATTGAGAGGGACAGAATAATGCAGTATCTAGAAGCGTTATTGGCCATTACGATTTGCCAGTGATCTTAATATCTTACTTGTAATGTTTGCATGTTCTTTCATCTTATTAAATTGAAGATGGAAGGGCTTTGCTCTTGTGGTAAGATCAGAATGAGTGATGTGTTGGTCAGGTGCACATCATGGATTGGGATCATGCCCCAGATAAAAGCCTATTTAAGTTGAGAAGGGTAGAGTGGCAGTCCCATTATCCAAGTTCCGCACCGCGCACCACTAAACCCCTCGAGGATTTCTCGGTTATCAAGAAGAAAAAGGGGAAACGCCATCTTATCAAAGAATAAAAAATAAAAATGAAGAAGTTCGTTCTATTGCTAAACTACAGCTGCAAGAACATTTCAGAATCTGCAGTAGATGATAAAGAATAATTTTCAACTGGGGGGGGTGGGGTGGGGGTTGAGTGGGAAGACTGTAAAATAAAAATTTGCAGGTTCATTTACTTGACAGCAAGAATAGGAATGAAAATCTGTAGTTTTCCGAACTGTGCATCTACTGCCCAAGGACTGCAAAGTTACTCAGGGTGTAGAGAATGGTACATTGAAGAACCATTTGACCATCAAGCAATCCAAGATGGTATTTGAAAGCGTGTCTTGCTCTTAATTTAATGCAGGTGATCTGTTAGATCGAATGCTCTATATGCATGATCAAGTTGTTCCTCAAAAGTCATTGCAACATAGCCAGTAAAAGAAATGCTTATTGCTGAAAGTAAAATGGACTGTTGCCACATGGTAACTTATTCGTATTGGTCCGATAACTTCTTGGAGGCATCTTTGCTGATGCATGCACTTCTATTGAATATGTGGGCAGGATTAGTTTCCACAGTTGTACAATTTAAAGTTTTCATCCTTTTAAGACTTAATTTGTTACATCAAGACAAATATAGACAAAATTGATCATATGCTCTGCCATATTTCTGCACTCTGTGCTGCTCCTAAAAGGGTTTCCACAACCCCTTTTGGATATTTAGTTCATGGTTTTGCATCCTCAGCTTCATTGAGATGCCCTATCATTCTCTCTTCTTGATTTATTGTTTGTTGAACATTCACTGTACTGTATATTTATTATGTGTACCTTTGATACATAGAGCATCCATATTTTCTCAGCACACAGTCTCTGGTTTGCATCATGTCATCAGGTTCTTGAAATTGACTGGTCATGGGAAATAAGCCAGCGAAGCCAGAGAGAGATGAGGTGCTTTTGAAGATTGTGCCTCCTTTGGATCAAGCATATGCTCGATGGCTTGCTCGGGATCTTGAGAGAATTTATGGTTTCACTCCAAGAAACCCTCGTGCTATAAGGCCACCTGATCATTACATTGAGTACATGCGCTTACAGGGATGGTTGGATGTCAGCTTAGATGACCCTGACCTAGCTCGTTTACTTAAATAATCAAGCAAGTGCAATTCGTAAGAGCATGTAAACTTGAACAAGTAGTAACCTTGGGTTCAAGTTGTTAATTTTCTGTATTGTTACATTGAGATCAAGATGTTGAGCAGTGGTGTCAAACCGAAGACTTGTCAAATATCACCTGTATGCTAGAGCCTAGAGAATGAAACTTCATTTTGAGTTTGCAACTATTTACTCATTTATATCAAGTCTATCAATATTTGCATATGTATCATATCATTGGACCAGATTACTTGTTTCTCACCAGTGACGGATATAAAACACCTCTACTGATCTTTCTGGTTGTCTTTATTAGAAAAGGATAAAGAAAGACAAAAGGAGAGGACAGTTACAGCCTACCTTAGGCACAAACTTATTGAAACTAGCTCCTTTTCTCCGTTTTCTTAGGGTGCATTTGTTATCATTTCTCCCTTCTTCTTTTTTGTATAGGAATTTTTTATTTAGGGATAATTTCAGAGACCTTCCTCCAAGTTTACCTTCGTAACACTTAGTTCCCTTGTAGTTTGAAATATTACAGCTACCTCCCTTATTTTTAATTTTTTGTAACCAAATTAATTTAAATCTTTATATTCCAACTTTACCTTTAGTAGCCCTACAACTTCCTTGTAAACATTTTTCTTCTTTCAAGGTTTCCTATTCCTCCATTGTTGAAATTCTTATAGCAATATAAGATTTGAAGAATTCTAATCAAACGTTTTTATCTGGAGTAAATTGTACTAAAATTTTGATAGAAGGACGTCAATATATAGGACATCACTTGACTTTCTTTTAGATCTTGGACAGTGGACATCAGTTTAAAGTTGTGGTGTTATTCATTTATTTATTTTTTCAATATCTCTTTCCATGCTAAGCCGTTAATACATGTGCCACATTTTTATTTTCCTCTAATTTATTTCTTATTTTGGTTTGTTTTTCTTTATAGTTTAATCTCCAAAAAAAATGAAGTGAGAATATCAATTGGCTTTATGTACATGTAGTAGTAAAAACTTTAAAATCTTCGACAACTAATTCTTAGTTTGATAGAATAAGATGTTAGCCTCCCCTAAATTCCAATCTTATATTGCTATAGGAATTTCAAAGATGGACGAAACCACAAAGAAGAAAATTGTCTTATGGTTAAAAGGGTAAAGTTGGAATATAAAGATTAGAAACTACTTTGGTTACAGAAAATTAAGAATAAGGGAGGTGGATGTAATATTTCAAACCACAAAGAAACTAAGTGTTACGAAGGTAAATTTGGAGGGAGGTCTCTGAAATTATCCCTTTTATTTATTGTGAAAAAGATATACAGGCGTGTAAGTGTTTTTTTTTTAAAAAAAATATGGCTTGTATTTGTACCTTCTCTTCTACTATCTAATTAAGAAAAGCATAGTAAATTGCTTTTAGTTTCCAAAGTTAAAAGGCTCTCAGAAGACCATAGGGCATAAGCCCTTTTAGAAGTGTATATTCTGTTTCCATTCCAACACTCCATATACAAACACATGGAAAAGGAAGATTCTAAAGGAAAGGGGAAAAGAAAAAAAAATCCTGTAAGCCTCGACTCCAATTGAATTGGGCAGATTTACCCAACAAGCATATTTATACCTGGTCTTGAAAGATGGAGAATATTAAAGATGATCTTTAAGATGAGCACTTTTACTTTTAATGAAACTATACTTTTGAAAATATCTTCGCCACCTACATACAAAGCAAAAATTAGGACAATCCGATTGTACTTATTCATATTCTGAGCCAAAAATTTATGTCTATTTTGTAAATGTAAATAAATGAGGACAAATTGTCCTCACTTCGCACATCTACAAAAATACGCGGCAAACATAACTTCGGGTGCTAATAGTTACTAATCATGATAATTCGGCCGCACTTATTCATATAGTGAGCCAAAATACTTATTAGATGGTCCTGGCTTCGCTCATCCACAAAAGTCTACGGAAAAACATAACATAATGATAATCCGGCCGCACTTTTATATCGTGAGGAGCAAAATACTCTGTACATTTTATAAATAATTGAGGCCAGATCGTCCTCGCTTGTTTATTTTTTTCCTCTCCAACTCCCCCCGCCACCTTCTCTCTCTACAAGTCTCTACCATATCTATTCCATCAACGAACTGGAGAAATTCGAACCACAAATGACAACACCAATAGGTATGATGGATTTTAGGTTATTCCTCATTTATTTCTTTTTTTCTTTCAAAATTTAAACAATTTTCTCTTCATTTGAATTAATTCGTTTACTGACAATTTTCAGGTTTGACTAACGGCGGACAACGACGATGCGTCGACAGAAATTGCCGACAAGGAAACCTCTGATGTAGTGTCAAAAACTTCTACATTTAACCAAATAATAGCGACGTTAGAGTAAGAAAAAGTGCAGCTAATTCACGAGAACGACATGATCAAATCGAGAAACTGAAGAGCCCAATTGATGAATTTTAGGAAGAAAAATCTGAATTGCTGAGAATTTGAAAGATTTGAATAAGAGAATTAGCTAAATGGAGGATGACGACGAAGTCTCAACGAAAATGAGGAATTAATAGTCGATGGAGATGAGAAATAGATAGCATCTGCCTATTTTTTTAAGAAAAATTTACACTATATAACTACCCTAATAGCTTAATTACATAATATACCAATACTTTTAAATATTTACCCTATATAACAATACTTTCTACATTTTTACAAAACATACCATTTTCATTTGCTTCCTCTCTCTCTACCCCAAAACCTTAATTTCTCTATCTCTTTCTCTCCCTTCTTCCACCCATCCTCCCTCCCGTCGTCCTCCTCCATCTCCGGCGATTTGTGCCTCCGACGAACCACCACAGAATGACATTGCCGCTGCTTCTTTCCGCCGTTTGTTGTCGCTGCTCTACCACCAGAGTGGCGGCTCTGTTGCTGCAGCGGATCTATTTTCGATCTGCTTCTCCTTCTTTTTTTTTTTTTTTTATGTTTTATTTTGTTTTGTATATGTATTTATATGTATATTTATGTATAAGTTTGTATTGATGTGTACGTATATGTTTTGGTTTATAAATACAACTAATTTTTTTGAATCTCTACGTAATTTTATTGTATATTTGTGTATATGTATTTCAATCTACATATTTTGTATGTGAATTTATATTTTTTTTTTGTATAAACTTGTATTTGTGTGTATGTGTGTGTTAAATGTGTGACCATGAAACTTTTGTATGTATCTAAATCCTTTTTGTATGTGTTTGTATATGTGATGCATATATATTTCTAGTATTTTAATGTATGTTTATGTATTTTTATAGATCAAATCTATTTTTTTTAAATATAAAAGTGTTTTTATGTATGTTTATGTATTTTTATTGATCAAATCAAATGTTTTATTAAGTATGAAATTGTACTTTTGTATGTTTATGCACCTACAGTTTTTTTCAGATTTTAAAAAAAAATCCGGTCACCGGCAACCGGCGGCTGGCCGGCGGCGACCGGCTGCAGGTGGTGGCAGCGCCGAATCACTGTAGCAGTGGGGAAGGGAGAGGGTAAAACTCTAATTTGTATGGTTTAAATGAGTTTTGTATATACTATGTAAAAAAAAGTACTGGTATTTTTTGTAAAGTGGTATAGTATTGTTATTTTTTGTAATTTTAGTATTAGGATTGTATATATTTGTAATTCTCCCTTTTTTTTAAAACCATCAAAAAAGCGCTAAACAATGTAAGACCATGGTCCTTTCTGCTCAATCCGCGCAAAAACTTGATTGAATTGGACGAAGTGCAGCACTAGCCACTCTTAAGGCTGTTATTTAAGAATTAGCTGGTGTTTGAAATGTATTTATACTTTAACCACAACTTAAAATAACGAAGTGGACCAATAGCCATTATTGAACTTAAGAATACAGTGTTTTGAAATTTTGAAGTGAAAAAACTGAAACTAATAAGGATAATGGGAGATTTTATTAAATGGCATATTCAAGTACTCAATAGAATTAAAAGTGTCACAAGGTTTTTTTCTCGGTGAAATGACCCACTTTTTTAATTAGATAAAAATTCTATAATTTAATTGTGATTTAAGGTTTGACTAATTACTAAAGATTAATTCTCATCTTTTAAAAATCACAACGAGACCCAAACACACAAATGTTTAAAAAAAATTAAAATTCTTGATAATAATAAATAGCTCCCAACGTTCCTTTGGACTTCTAGCTCTTCTTCCACCCCAGATTCTCCATTTTTCTTCCCCTTTCATCTATCTTCTAGTTCACATTAATGTGAATTAGGAAGGTTCCAAAGCTCATCTCCTTTCAACCAACATGTTAAGATTTTAACCACCTAATTAGATTGGAATTTGAATAAGTTTGATTAAGGTCCATTTAGGAGTAGCATTAACTTGAGTTTGTGTTCTAACACTGTATCAAGACTTCTAATTAAAGGTATGTGAAAGAACTTTTTTATCTTAGAGTTCTCTTAAATATAAATTTTGTTCTGCGATGGACTGATCGATCATCGAACCTACCTGTTATCTATCAGTCTTCTATATTATCCGATAACTGACCGATTGTAGTAATGGACCTATCGGTCCGACAGATTTATCATTGCTCTTTTTATTTTGATTTTGTGCAATAATATTTTATCACAAATTTTTAGTAATTCTATATTATTTATTGTAGGTACAAAATCATGACAAGAGTTGTCTTACTTGTTGATTATTTGGGAAAGTGGGTGGATGAACAGAAATTATGGAGATGGTATTCCCAAAATAACACGGTTAAAATAATTCTTGTGAGCAGTGATGTTACATTCGATAAATTCATAGAAGCTATCATTAGAAGAGGTGATCTAAGTTGCGAACATGCTTCTATTTGTGTCAAGTATATGACTGATGCAAACGCTTTTTCGAGGGACAAAACACCGCTTATTGAGATAAAAGATGATGAAGATGTCCAATTTTTTTCGCATGACATAAATGGTGAAGGTGGTAGGCCAATTTTACGGGTTTCTTTGATAGAAAAATTCTTGGAAAGCAGCTGTGGTTTGAACAACCAACAGTTTGACAATGAAAATTTCAGCTCGTATAATGGTGATTCTCAAGGTGGAGGAACTAACTTTCATATTGAACAGGAAGAGACAAATATATTTATGGATACTAATGAGCCTAATGTAGAGAATATTTTTTCATCTCAAGTTGAGGAAGAGTGCATGTCCACCTTGTGTTAAGGAGCACGCACCACTTGTGAGCAATTAGGATGATGATGTTCAATTGCCTGAACAATTACAGGAAGCAACACTAGGAACACATCCTAGCTACATTTTTCCTAATGGTTCGGGTTTCCATAAAGGATATAAGTTTGCGAATATAATAGGAACTAAATTCACTCCTTATACATCAATATTTAACATAATACGAAAAATTATTAGTAAACATATAGTAAATAAAGCGATAGAAGCCGATCGATGCCACATCCGGCCGATTGAAACAATTACCGCAATATACCGATAAAATATTTATTGGACAGATCACTAATTTGTCAGGTTCTATGCGAGACCGATAAAATGCTGATCGGACAGATCATTAATATATCGGTGATTTATGAGCGAGCTCTTGATTTTACATTCTAGAGTACATAATTAAAAGCAAGGAACAACATTACAAAGTCAAGAGATTTTTGGAATAAAAAATATGAAAATGAATATTTGAATTTTGCGTAAACATGAATATGCTTTCACGCAAACATAGTTTGTATTCTTGTATATCCTCTTATTATTTCATATCGAATGATCACGCCAATAATTTTGTGAAATTTTAACTAAATTCACTCCTTATACATCAATATTTAACATAATAAGAAAAATCATTATGAAACTTATAGTAAATAAAGCGATAGAGGCCGATCGATGCCACATCTGGCCGATTGAAACAATTACCGCAACAGACCAATAAGATATTTATCGGATAGATCATTAATTTGTCAGGTTCTATGAGAGACCCATAAAATATCAATCAGACAGATCATTAATATGGTGACAACAATAAGTGAATCAATTGATAAAATAGAAACTATTTTCATACAGACAAAATATAAATACCATGAAATTAAGATAAGTTGATTAATTTTGTCTATTGAGACAAAACATAAGTACCATAACAACTTATAACAAATAAATAAAACTAGAAGGCAGATTGTCAATTAATCTGACAGATAGGTGCTCTGTCTGACAGGTCCAAAAGATATTCTAACAAGATTACTAACTATCAGCGTTAGTCTTTTTTTTCTTTTGTCAAAGTCTTCATATTATTTGTAGCCTCCTGCTTCCTTTGTCCCACTTCTGTTGCATAGGAGGAATTTTATCTTCGGTTTTGTTTTCTTTGTCGTTTCACCCTTGTAGTATATACATTCTCAAATTTTCTATTTACGCCTTCATCAACCATCTTACTTCCAGCCTCTTCGACCTGGTTAGCTACCTCCTTTTCCAATATATCATTCTCTTTTTTTCTTAATTTTTTTACCGGAGCACTCAAATCATCTACTTTACGATTCAAGTTTTCAACTTTCTCATTCAAGCCGTTGAAGCTTGTTCATCTCCTTCATCTCATCAGAAATTCTCTTGAACAAGACAATAATTCCTTTGTCTGATGGCTGACTCAGATGAGCTTTTTCAGTAATTTCTTTCGATGGTTTTCTTCCACTAGTAATTCAGAGCTCTCCTTCAGGGTGCTCATAGACAATAATGCGAACAAATTAACTATTAATACGAGCAAATTGAGGGCAAATGGGCAAAAGTGAGCCAATGAATAAAATATCAAGAAATTTCTAGAATATTAATCAAGCATATGAAAAAATATAGAACACAACATATGGCTAATTAGGTGTACATGATTATTATCGAGCTCGAGATTGTCGCCAACTTCTTTTGAATCCTTATTGTTTGGCTCCATAAATTCTTCAAAAAAAAAAAAAAACCCCAGAAAATTTGCCAAGATTAAACCCACAAAATTTTACCTTTATTAAAAAAGAAAATTGATAATAAAAGTAGAGCCAGAGTAATGAACTTAAAAAGAAGAATCCATAATCAAAGAAGAAAATTGAAGAAAGAAGAAAAGGAATACCACGACTTTGGGTTTATTTTGATGAAGAAGAGGGAATTATGTACGTTATATGAATTAGGATTAGAATTATGTTTTATATAATTTAGAGTTTTATAGTTTGACCTAATACTTTTTAATATGTTAATTAGACCCATTAAGTATTTTTTCTTTATTTTTTAAAAAGAAAAATAGGAGAAGGACATTTTGTTAAATAAACAGTTGACTAAGAGCCTGTTTGGGATTGCTGCAAAAAACTGCTTAATTTGAGAAGTACTTTCCAAAAAAGTACTTTTAGATAATAAACAATTTGTATTTGGACAACTCATTGGAGAAGTACTTTTGATAAATAATTTGTGTTTGGCTAATCTTTACGAAAAGTACTTTTGAGCGTTAAATTACGAAAAGGACATCCAAATTCATTTTACATTTGGATTAAGAAAAACAAAGAAATAGTTTTAAATATTTATCATAAAAGACTTTAATTAAAAAAATTATTTAGTTAAAATGTAAAACATAAAGTAAAATATATAAATTTAAGCTATTGAACAATAAAAAATATAGTTAAAATCGAAGTGATAACCAAATTAAAAATTTCTAGTAATTACTTACTTTTAAAAAATGATTTAAAGAATAGGAGATCCTATATACGATTGATAGAAATAACTAGATATAAAAACTAGTCGTAAGAGTAAGAAGATTTATACAAGTATATAGTAGGAAAAAAATGGAAAAAAGAAAAATATAATTTTATTTAGAGAGAGATATGGTTAATTAATGAGGGATAATTTGGTAAATATGAATTGTTAGTAAGGATATTTTTGTATTGAAAAAATTAATAAACTGCTTCAGCTTTTGCTTCTTGGAAGAGATATTTGTAGCTTCTCCCCAACAGCAGAAAAGCTGCTTCTGCTTCTACCTAAAAGTACTTTTTTTTTTGTTGCCAAATACCTCAAAATTTAAAAAAAGTATTTTTCTTGAAAAAAAAAGCACTTTGAACTATGGAAAAGCAATGCCAAACAGGCTATAAGTCCCTTGCCCAAATTTTATGGATAATAATAGTTTGGCAAAATACATAAACAGCCCCTTAAAGTTGGCGCCAGCTGTCAGATACACACTCCAACTTTTCAGATGACTTTTCAGGCACCTCATGTAGCTTATAAGTGGAATTTTTAAACACCTCCATTCGCCAAAGCTTGTGCGTGAGTTGCAACTGCGGGTGATGTGGCAAAGTTACTAATAAAAAAATGACAAGTGAAATTTAAAATAAAAAAACAAAGAAAAAAAATGCATTTTATTAGGAAAAAATTAACACTTAAATATTACAAAAAGAAAGTACTATATTTGAAAAAAGAAAAACAGAAAAATACAAAAAACCTCACCCGTCTTCTTCTTCTTACTACTGCCCTTCCCCACCCAATTTCATTTCTTCTTTCTCAGCATAATATTTCAAAAAACCCAAATCACCTTAGCAATATATTGACAAACACTATGGTAAAATCAAAGAATCTTAGCAAAACCAATTTCAACTCGTTGAAGCACTGCAATTTTTATGAAATTTTCGGTTGGTTCATTCTTGCACACATTCATGGTGTCAATTGCAACCCACCTTCAGCCACACCATCCACCAACCTTAAAAACCACTGTAAATCTATTCAAAGTGGATCTAAAATAAACCCCTTTTTATTAGATTTATAGTAGACCCGCTAGAATTCTCCTGAAAATACAAAATTTTCTTTCAATTTCCAGTTATGCATTCAAATTATGGATACCCGTTTAGAGAATTAAAAGGGAAAAAACTCTAATCCAAAGAAAAAGCTTCAATGGAAATCGAAGATGGACTAATTTCTGATATTTTGTTTTTAATTTTGTGTGTCTTTGCTATTAATCGATTGTGTATACAAACATGGTAGTGAAGGTTGTAGGTGGAGGATGGTTGAAAGTTGGAGGAGGAGTTGAACAGGGAGGGTTGTAATGTGGGGCCCACAAAAAAGAATTTTGAAAACAGAAAAAGCATAATTTAAAGGCTTCACGCACTCAAATTTGCGTGTACAATACTCATTTTGCCATGTCAGTGTGAGGGGCTTATGAGATATAGGATGTAGTGAGAAGAGGTGCCTGAAAAGTCATATGAAAAGTTGAAGTGTATATCTGACAACTGGCGCCAACTTTAAGGGGCTGCTTATGTATTCTGCCTAATAGTTTTATGAAGTTTTGAACAGATTGTAATTTAAGATAGTCTTATAGTAAGTAGTTTTTACTTCCTAAAGTCTAAGGAAGAGGAGAAGCAGGCGGATATCTGGCCACTTTCAAAATTATGGCCTTCAAATATATTGCAAATAACTGGCTAAATGATAAATAGTGGCCATTGATAGAAGATTTTGGCGTTTTTGTTGAAGTGTTTTTGAACAAAAGAAAAATTAAGAATAGTTTTGGTGTAAAGAGCTAAAGACGTGGGAAGTATTGTAGGCGCCAAAAATATCGCCACGTTAACGGTGCTCTCTCTGTTAGGCGCCAATCACCCCATTTAATTTCCTCCCTTTTTTTTAATCTTATCATCATTCACTTTCCTCTTTTTTAAACCATGGAATAATTTTTTCCTTCTTTACAAAGTATCTACAATAATACCAATTTCAAATGATAAAATACCATTGTGTACTAATGCTATCAGTTTTATGATAAACATTTACACTACTGAATTAGAAGTTTATACATTTCCCAAGAAGATTGTATTAAGATTTTATGCTTATTCACTTTATGCTTTGACTTTAAAGTAAAAGATACATATGACATTGACTTTTGCAGAAGAACTTTATAAAGATTAAAAAAGATCTTAAAATTGAATTTAAGTTAGAATCATACACAATAAATTTTCTTCCCTCCAATAAAAATGCATTCAAAATAAAACGAAAATTATTTATATGCAAAATGTTTGTTCATACTTCATACTGAAGCATAGTTCGTACACTCTATTTATTTATAGAAGAAAACGATCTTTTATAGAAAGATATTAATTACCTTAATTAATTGATAGTAAAGAATGGTATACGAAGATAGCATTGTACTAATAGACTGCAAAATCAAATCTTAATCATTAGTATAACACTGTAATAGAGAATGCAACCTAACCAAACTATTTTTGGCATCATTAGATTATCATACTTAGTAGTACTACAATATTACAAAAAGAAAATCATTTATTTAATTTGATTAATCCTTAATCCTCAATGATTAATATATTTTACAAATAACTGCATCTTCCCTCCATATATATACTCTGAACCAAAATTCCCTCCTTTTGTTTGTCTTCCCTTTCCCTCTTCCAATATCAGATCTCTCCCCCCCACCCCACAACCCACCCCACCCCCTAACCCCACCCCTTCTCCCAATTCCTCTCAAAAACTTCAAGAAACCAAAAGGGGTTTTCAATTTTATCAATTTTCCCTCTTTTTTCCACTAAAAATAATAAAGATTGAATTTTTAGTACTTTTTGTCATTTGGGGTTAATCAAGAACTAATCTTTTTATCAAATCATGCAAAACCAACATCAGCAGAAACAATCTTTGAAGCCTCAGCTTCAGTTCTCATTAAATAAACCTGTTTTTGGTGATTACCATAGGTTTTCTAGTGACTCATTTAATCAAGAACCCGTCCCTGGAATCGTCGTCAAGACTCCGGTGAGCTTTCCTTTTATGATTATTTAGTGATTTACTTATGTATTAGAAGTGGTATTTATGTGATAAAATGAACAGTTTTGTGTAAACTCTGCTGTTGAATTTTGGGTGGTAAGTGATGAAAGTAACGTTATTGATCGCTCGTTAAGATTTTCGACTGCAAATTTGAGGTTTTGTGTTATTTAGTGATTTACTTGTGTAATATAGATGGTCTATATGTGATAAAATGAACAGTTTGTGTAATTTCTTGCTGCTGAATTTTGGGTAGTAAATGGTGAAAGTAGCATTAGTTGATCGCTCGTTAAGATTTTTGAATGAAAAAAATGAGGTTTTGTGTTGTTTGACGAAGTTTTAAGGAGGGGTTTGACTGGATTTCTTGCTTTAATGTTATACTGTGTAGCTTTTTGTGATATAGTTTGCTTTATCATTGATTGCTAGCAGTGTTAATGGATCAAAGGAACTGGTCTGTAAACTCTGCTGTTGAAATTTGGGAGTTAGATGGTCAAAGTAGCTTTATTGATCGCTCGTTAAGATTTTCGACTGAAAAATTGAGTTTTTGTGTTGTTTAAGTGAAGTCTTAAGGTGGGTTTTGACTGGAATTCTTGCTTTAATGCTATACTGTGTATCTTTTAATGATGTAGTTAGCTTTGTAGTTGATTGCTAGTTGTGTGAATGGATCAAATGAACTGGTTGTGTAAAAGCTGCTATTCCCTTTTGGATATGGACTGGTCAAAGAAGCTTAAGTGAGCTTAATTTGAATCTTATAGTTTTGTTACAAGTGTTCATGTGTCTGTAGTTGGAGGCGTTTGATGAAAATCTTTTGACTTCTTATGCTTTCAAAGCTGTGATCTTTCTTGATCGCCATCCGAGTTTTTCCCATTTTACCTGTGAGGTTCTGATCTCAATGTTTTCCTTTAGTTTGTCTCTTGGTTTTGCTGATGTTGTTATTCTATGGGGTTATGAATAATCCATGGCAAAAGTTGTGCTTTAACTGTGCTCCAGGCACTAACAAGCTAAGTTGTCATTTGGCCCTCTGATCATCTTAGTGGTCACACCATCTGTTTAAAGTATGGAAATTTGAAAAACTAATATAGGTTATAGGATTCATGTAATCAAGAAGTTCATTTTGTTTAAGATGTGTTTGTATATATCAACAAGGAATTTCCCTTTTTCTTCTGGCCTTTAATAAATACAGTAATTTGAGGGATAGATTGTTGGCTCCTCATATTCTCTTGGCCATCCTCACCTCACGACCTTGCCTTTGGGGTTTAGTTAGATCTAATGTCCATTTTTTTTTGCGTGATATCAGAGCTAGACCTATTCCATTTCTTGATTTACCCAATATTACGTCCCCATTTATGTTATCCATTCTCCATACGTCAAGTCGGGGGCGTGCAAGGGGGGAGGCTTTACATGGCCCATATTGGTTGAGGGAATGATTATCGTCTCTTCATATGATTTTGTTCCAACAAAGGTTGCGTGTTTAGGCTGGCTAGTGTCTCATGGAGCATGTTACCCAAGAAAACCTGAAAAGAAGAGGCTGGATTATGTGCAGTAGATGCTACCTATGTGAAGGATCTAGCGAACTGTGGACCACATTTTTTTGCACTGTGAGTTTTCCTGGGAATTGTGGACTATGTTCAGGGCTATGTATGGAGTACACTGGGCCTGTCCTATGAGTTTCAGGAATGTGTTGGAAAGCTGGAAATCTATATTCCAAGGACGTCTTTTTAAAGAAGATCTGGGAGTGTATCCCTTTATGCGTTGCTTGGACGATATGGAAGGAGAGAAATTTACGATGTTTCGAAGGCAAAAAGAATCAGATTCAGTTTGTGAAATATAATTGTTTACATTATCTGTACTAAGAAGAATGGAAATGTAGTATTGGATTAGCAAAATCTGCTGGACTTGCTAGATTGTTTAGGTTTCTACTGTAAGCAACTCTAGTTTGTGGTTTTTGATGTATGTTTTAATCAGTATCATCTTGATACTGTTGTTTTCAATAAAAAAATTTACCTTACCAAAAAAAAAAAAACCTGTTTTCTCTGAGTACCAGAGTGTGTACAGTAGGTCCTCATGTCATAGGCGTTTTTGAGCATGGTTATGTCTTTCAACAATCTTTTTCCCTGCAGTCTATTTATTACGTTGTCATGGTTTACAACTAGTAATTTCCTGCCGAGTTTTGTACTTGGTCCAAGAGATCTTGGGACTACATGAGTAGGTATATTTAAAGTGAAGAAGTCGGGGAATGACAGGAATAGGTGGGGAATCTATGACCTGATCTAGCTATCTTGCCATGTCATCTCCATGGAGACGAGGCTAACTGGTTTATTGGGTTTGTGGTCAACCTCCATTAATGGTTTCATGTTTCCTTTTGGGGCGATGTGACCTAAATTGTTGACCCTGTTTCTAAACAACAGTGGAAGCTATACGCATCTGGTAAGTGACATCGAACTTAGAGTTTGCCTATCAAAAGTCAAAACCATGAAATGTTCATCTGACCATCAGCAAGGAATTTATGTAGGACTAACCTAGTAACAAGTGCGGTATGACAAAATTTAACAGATTATTCGAACTGTTAACTTAGTTTCTTCCATTGTTTATGCAAAAATCCTTTGTAAATTCAAAAATGAAAAACGGCAGCTAGCCAATTTTGACCTAATGAAGATGAATGCAGATTTATATTCATATACCACTTTCATCTTCAGACACAATTTAGGTTAAATCTTTTACATAAATTGCTGATATAACTTTGGGTACTCAATTGTCTTGAGCAGCCACTGAAGCGGAAGAGTGTGGCAGCAAATTATGGACAGGGGGTTGGTGACCAGAACCCAGTTACTGGATATGCTAATGTCAATAGTCCCGTGCAGACACCAGTTTCCAGAAAAGCTGGACATGCTCAGAAAGTTCCTAAGACTTCGAAGGCCAGATCTGCTTCTCAAGCTGTTGCCTCCAATATTGGTGAGAATTTTCGATGAAAAAGTTTTAATTTGTAAGTGTTAATGTACTTTGTTAATGTACTTTCTTTACTTTCAAAGGAGCATTCAGTATAGTATTCACTTCTGCAAGCCAGTAACTTGAAGATGATTGCTGTTCTTTTCTTCTTTTTTCTTTTTCCCTTCTCGTCTTACAATCCTTATCTTTGTTGTTCACTTTTCTTGAGGCCAACCTTATTTAGAAAAGCCTACAATTACAAATTCTAACTTTTGGTTATTAATTTACAGGATCCCCTTCAGGCAATAATGTTACCCCCGGTGGTCCTTGTCGATATGATAGCTCCCTGGGTAAATCAAAACTTTATTGACGTAATTATTTGTTTATCATTCAATCTGTTATTTCTCTACTGTCTGGGTTGTTGTTCAAAAGTACGTGCACCTTTTGTGCTTTATAGGATACTTCTCTCAGTTATCCGTTAGACGAAAGTATTAAAACTAGTACTTATGTCAACATCTCTTAATTCTCATTCAGGTCTTTTAACAAAGAAGTTCATCAATCTTATCAAACAGGCAGAAGACGGTATTCTTGATCTAAATAATGCTGCTGATACGTTAGAGGTGAAGTTCATAATCTAATAAAAAAAGCAGAAGATGGTATTCCTGATGCTACTATTCCTGTGAGATGAGGTCTTACCAGCTTAGGTGGCTGTTTCTTTTTTAACAGGTGCAGAAAAGGCGTATATATGACATCACAAATGTCCTGGAAGGCATTGGACTGATAGAAAAGAAACTCAAAAACAGGATCCAGTGGAAGTATGGGAGATACTCATCCAATTAAAATAAATCGCTTAGTTGTTTATCATTGATATTTTATGTAACTCGAGACCGTTCAGAGAAAAAATAAGTTAAGATATGTTCTACATTATTATGTAGGGGTCTGGATGTCTCAAAACCAGGAGAAGCTGACGACAGTGTAGCAAGTTTACAGGTGAGGACCATTACCCCAATGGCCGTTGTATTACAGTTACACATTTGTCCTCTAGATGTGAAGTAGCCTGAGCAAAGGGGCTGCTCTTACCTATAGAAAGATCATCGAATCTCTTAAAAACAGAGTGGAAAAAGTTCACACAAAATAACAGCTCTAAGCATTACAATGCTCGTAAGTTTAACTTGTGTTGACTACCCTGAAGGCTGCCGATGTTATTTAACTTACTGTTACCTGCTAGTATCAGTTTTAGTTGTGGAATATCTATGCAGTTGGAGTAGTAAAATAAAAAAGAAATGAGTGCTTTTCTCTTCATGGTTTGCTCTTGTCAGTAGTTTGCACTCCCCTTGCAGGCAGAAGTGGAAAATTTGACGATTGAAGAACATAGAGTAGATGAGCAGATAAGGTAGTTTATCCGCTTGTGAAAACAAAAACCCTACATTGCTTTGCTTCATCACTGATCTGATATTGTGGCACTCTTGTCTTCTTCCAGAGAAATGCAGGAAAAGTTGAGGGACCTGAGTGAAGATGAAAATAATCAAAGGTAGCATCTTTGGCTTAAATATGAACAAAGATCAGCTTATGCACATATGGTGGATTTAGCTGCTTACCTTTTTCCTCTTCATTCTTAAGTACTGACATCCTTAAATATTTATCCAAAAAGATGGCTTTTCGTAACTGAAGATGATATCAAGAGCTTGCCTTGTTTCCAGGTAATATTTAAACTCTCATTTCAGTTTTTCCAATTTGTTTCTTTCTAAATGCAGCCTTCATCAATTGTCTGATGCTCTAGTTTTAATTGATTACGTTATTCAGAATGAAACATTGATAGCAATTAAAGCTCCACATGGTACCACTTTAGAAGTCCCAGATCCCGACGAGGTAATCGTTTTCTCTTTTGGTATAGAAATATTGTCCTGCTTAGCACTTCCGCATATCTTAGCATGTTTTTGTTTCCTCTAATAGGCTGTTGATTATCCACAAAGGAGATACAGAATAGTGTTACGGAGCACCATGGGCCCCATTGATGTTTATCTTGTCAGGTACTTTTGCTGCTTCTTAGCACAATAGACCTGTGTTAGGCTGCCAAACATTAATCCCGGCCAGAGAGAAGGGAAGGGGTGTTTACAGGTTTTCCACATTTTCTTTGGGGTGGGGGATGGGGACGGGTTATGGACAATCTATTTTTAATTTTGAAACATGTGTTTTGTTTATTTAGTCAATTTGAGGAGAAGTTTGAGGAGATAAATGCTGATGAGGCACCACCAAGTGTGCCCTCCACGTCTGGTTTGAATGAGAATGTAACTGCAACATTGGCTACTGAGGAGAACAGAGTTGATACAGGGATGGAAGAAAAAGAAAATCAAAGAGTGTGCTCAGACGTAAGCACTTCGCAGGATTTTGTGTCTGGAATCATGAAGATTGTCCCAGATGATGTAAGTTACTGTTTACGAGCAATACTTTATTGTAAAGTTCTAAATTTGCTACCTCTCGTGTACGAGCATTACATAATTTCAGTGTTATTGAATGTCAAGCAAAACATACGAAAATATGACCGGTGAAGCGTTTGTGTTTTGCCTTCCCAGAAGAGTGTAGATGGTTCAGAGACGATCTTATTTATTAAGATAAATTTAGGATTTGATTCACCATGGTTTCCAGTTTCTAATTATTTTCCTTTTTACAGAACGAAGCGGATTACTGGTTTTTCTCTGATGCTGGTGGTAGTATCACCGACATGTGGAGGACAGAATGTATCCTACTGATTTTTGTTTTTGAAGAATATCGTACTGATTTTTGTTTTCTGCTTATCTTTTGTATTATCAAAATTACTTCTCTGAATACATCTTCTTTAACTCATAAATAGCTGCTATTGACTGGAACGAGTTGGATGCAATTCAAGAGGATTATTCAATCCCTAATGTCAGTACTCCACGATCCTCAACTCCACCACCCAATACCACTGAAGTACCTTCTGCAGCTAATACTACCTGAGTGCTGAATGGTATTTGCTGGTGTTTATGTTGATGCTCTGGCTTAGTTTTCTAAAAGACGTATGCTCCATTAGCAAGATGGTGCTTGTTCTAGGTAGAATAAAAGCTTGTACATTAGATTAAATCCTCTGTACAGCCCTTTCAACTCGAAAGGAAAGAACAAGTGCATCCAAGCGCAAGAGTAGGCAGGTTGTTCATTGTACAGTTGAGAGATACTTAGATTGCACTTGTTATAGCAATAAACAGTAGTTAAAGCTGTCCACCTTGCCATTGTGTATTATCTAACTTATCGCTCTAACAATGTAATTAGGTGGATTGTAATATATTGACCTTAGATCATTCTTGTATTTGGACAAATTTGATTCAGTTGCTGCGGTCTTTTACATGGAAATATCTTGGACTTCCCTTTTCAATTATTCAAACTGCATTAAATATGCAATGCCCTATATTACATGTTCTATCATACGTGTTTTTCTGGATGTTTTAACTGTAACATTAAGTCGACTGACTTGATTTCTGCGGTTGATCTCCTAGGCAGCTGGAACATTGAGAAGAAAAGTAGAACATATGAAAATCTGTATTTCTGGTTATATACTGCTGGTTTTGCATTTTCCATCAGAATTGCCCGTCATATTTTTGTCTTGTAAGAGACTTATGCCAATAAAAACTGTAGAGAAGTACTAGTGTTAGAGAAACTAAGCTTTTATAATATTGGACTTAGATTCATATATGGATAGTGAAGATTCATATAACCGACTTCAACTTAGTTGTTGAGGCGTATCAGCAGTTGTAACATGGTTGCCATAATTACTTGGAGAGAACAGATGCTAGTTTGGTGAAGTCTAGTATATATTAACATAGATTACATCTGCAGCAAAATTGTGGCCACATTACATTTTGTAAGGGTGTCCAAAATCAACCAAAGTCTACTTCTCTTTATCAACTTTCTTTCCAATCCAACTAGCAACAATTGGTGTTAGAGCAACAGTTGGAGGAAATCTAATAGGTGATGCAGCTTTGTGAGCAGCATAAGCCAATGCAAAAGTTCCCACTTTCTCCCCAGTTGCATCAGTAGAAATTCCCACCTGCAAAGTGTAGGAGATCCTACAGTCAAAATGCTTGCAATAACAGATACTTGATCCATGCATCCCCTCACTAGTATCTATGTTTACCAATATCTAGTGAAGACATTAGTGACTTAGTTTTTCGCACTTTCCGCAAGCTATTTTAGAGAGAGAGAGAGAGTAAAGAGGGGTGTTTGGGGGGGGGGGGGGGGGTAATGGAGGATTGGTCCATTTCCAAAAGCCAAGTTTGACCGCCTCCCTTCTCTAGATGGAATATATCGAAACCCGAACTCCAACTTTCATTGCATTCTTCACCGGCACTTGCTAGATGTATCACTCATCCCGCTCCTAAGGTAAAGACTCCTAAAAGATCACCTGTTTTTTTGCCTCTACTGGTATTTAAAATCTAGTCTTTCATAAGTTTTATTCTAGCTTCGTTGACTGCCAGGCTACACAAAAAACAAGAACACATTATGTTTCTCTCCTCTTCCTTTTTCCTACTAATTTCTTCAAGTCAAATTTAATCCAATAGACATTTGAGTGTTGGAAAAGTGTACCTTTTGCAGCAAGGATTGAACATCAACACCAGCATTAATGAGAGCATAACACAGAGTAAATGAAATTAAGGAGAGAGTAATGGAGGTGGCTAGATAGGCTCCTCCATATTTAGCCAAAAGCTCTTTTGCTTGATCCCCTTTTGATTTCTTTTCCTTGTTTTCCTCTTCTCCTTCCTCTTTTGAGCTAAATATCTGCAAGCACGTTTATACCACAAAACCTTTACAAGTATATTATAAACTATAAGTAATCATCAATTATTTTCAAATTCAATGCTATAAATCTAATTTGCTATAGTACAAAGATATATCTTCAAACAAAATCTTTACTAGGTTTCCTCCAACAATCTGGAAAAATGAATAAAAGTTTCTTGTATTATATACTCCATCCATTTCAATTAGCATGTCGTACTCTAGAGTCTAGACATGAAGTTTAAGAAACAAAAGAATGAATTTTGAAACTTGATATGCTTAATACGTCATAACATTTGTGTGACCATAATTATATGTTATTAACGATAAAATGGAAGTTTACGTTAAAATGTTTCTAAATTTAGAAAGATAACCTACTTCGGAATGAACTAATAAATAGATCGTAGTCATTCTTTTTTAAACGGACGAATTATAAGTATATCTTTTATAATTACTTGTCTCCTCAAATCCAATAGACACAATCCAGAATATGCAGAGCTCAAGTTCCAGCAACCAAACATCAAGAAACAAACAAGCACTTATAATCTAAAAAATGTAAAATTCCAACACCCATAAAACTAAAACAAGAAATTGAAAGTAAAAGTAAATGATAAGGAAAAAAAAAGGTACCTGCCAAAGACCAGCTTCTAGACCATATTTCTTAGTGATATCTTCAGCTGATGATTTAGATTTAACTTCCTCAGTTTTCTCCTTTATAGCTCTCACTTTAAACTTGTTCTTGAACTTTGAGGTAGCTGAATTAAGTACCCTGTTTGGAAGAGCAGGAGATATAGAGCAAAGAGCAATTTTATTGTGGTAGCACTGAGAAGAAACCTGTACTAGAGAAGCCATTTTTTCTTTTTTGTTTATCCAAACGTGGCCTTTCTCTTCTTCTTAAAGAGTGGACTCAATGGTAGCTTAAACAAATTTTCTCAGATGGAGAGAGAGACAAGTCTCATTATTTATGGCCTATGTTTAATAACCAAACCAAAAATCACATATTGTGCATTGTCCTAGTTGACTAAACTTTCACTCTTTCACTCCTTTTTTGTGTGCCTAGTCCAAAAAGGCATGTGTAATTTTGGTCAGTAGTCATTTTTTAACGCCCTCATTGGGGACTATCCACCATTTCAAAATTCATTGAAGAATAGCCAAAAATTCGCGCGCACACTTAAGCTCCATTAGCGTTGGAAAAACACCCCAGACTAGTCCCATAACAAAATATTGGACTGAAGAAGTCTCATAACAAATAATCCCATAACAGAATAATGGGACCTTGAACTAACACGTTCAAAGGTCCCATTATTTTGTTATGGTACTTTATCCCATAACAAAATAATGAGATTTATTCCCATAACAAAGGTCCCATCAAAGGGATAAATCCCATTATTTTATTATGGGACTTTATATATAAAGCTTCAGTCCCCATAACAAAATGCTGGGGCTTTGAACAAGTTTTGTTCACAGCCCCAGCATTTTGTTATGGGACTGAAGCTTTATACCAAGTCCCATAACAAAATAATGGGGCTTTGAACAAAACTTGTTCAAAGCCCCAGTATTTTATACTAGGGTTAGTTTACTGAAGCTTCCCACTATAAGTACTGGGCTTTGATTCAAAGCCCCAGTATTTATACTGTGATTTGTCCGGAAATGGCCAGTCTTCAAATAATTTTGCATCGCTGGCTAGTATTCATTTAACGCGGTCCAAACAGGTTACGTGACTAAATTTTTACCGTATAAGAAATTTTCTTTTCAAGAATGGGTTGATTTTTGGGCATTGTTTATATTTGTCACTAATTAAAGAATTTGAGCAAAAAACAGCCATAGTTTTCACATTTTGCTAGACAAATCAGCATTTCATCACAAGTTGTGCTGGTTTGACAAAGGCTCAATTATTCAAGAGATTCGCGCGGTTGGTAAAATTTAATTGTTCACAAGTTTTTTGGTATCAATAACATTTGTTTGTAAGTTTTAAACAGTGGTTCCAAGTGTTGCCGGTAAGAATGAAGTTGTGTACAATTGAATTTTTGTTGATCCGATAAAATTTATGATGAGATTTTTACAACTTTTAATGTGCTGAGCAAACTTGAAAATAAGGGCTCGTTTTGCACAAGTTCCTTTAAACGGGGAGAAAATAAATCGTGCCCATAAAAGAGATATCTGGTAAAACTTTTTGTATAACAAAAACATGGTACTCACAAAAAGTCAAAGGGATAGAGGAGGATGTTTATTTAGCATTTCTGGTAAATTTGAAGAATTTTTTCTTTCCACCACTTAATGTGAGTCGATCAATTATGAGGCTTAATGTTCTCCTGAGTTTCAAGATCCAAACAGATGATAGAGGGAGAATTACACAACTATGATACTTTAGGCAATGGTTTGCTTAACTGACCTCACTTAAAATAGTTTGCAGAAATGACTTTCACTAATTTATGTTTATTTGTAAAGTATAGTTAATTCTTATATGACAATATATTTGAAGATCTAATATGACTAATTTTAGGAATTCAAATGTTCCGTCCAAGGATTGGATAGATTTACCAAGGTATGGAAAAGGGTATATTGATGGTATTAACCATTTTCTAGACTTTGCGTACTCTAATGGAGATCCTCAGGGTGAAGAAATTCAATGTCCATATGCAATGTGTTGTAATATCTATTGGTTTCAAAGGAGTGTAGTATTTAATCATCTGATAGGTAATGGTTTTATGGAAGGTTATAAAAGATGGATTAATCACGGGGAATGAGAAATTCCAATGAATGTTGATGTTGACATGGATGATGACGTTAATTTATATGATGACATTGATGGGTTGTTGAATGATCAATTTAGAGGTGTTGCACAGGCTGAAGGAGTTTATGAAGGCCCAAATGAAGATGCTAAAAAGTTCTATAACTTAATTGATGAGGCAAGTCAAGAACTATATCCCGGTTGTAAAGGATTCTCTAGATTATCATTCACAATCCGTCTATATTTATTGAAGTATCTTCATGGATGGAGCAATGCATCCTTTACTTCTCTTTTGGAGTTTTTGAAAGAGGCGATGCCTGACTTGAACATTCATGTTTCCTGCAATAAAGCCAAATATATGGTAAAAGATTTAGGTCTTGATTATGTGAAAATTGATGCATGTCCAAATAGCTGAATGTTTTTTTTGAAATAACAGTAAAAGTGATGAATATTGCCGTATTTGTGGGGCTTCTTGATACATTGAGTATCCTGAAGTAGATAGCGAGCTTAAGTCTTCTTAAAAGGCTCATCGTGTTGCAGCTAAAACTCTGAGACACTTTCAACTAATTCCTAGACTCAAAAGGCTATTTATGTGCTCAAAGACGGCAGATACATGGAGGTGGCATGACAAGGGGCGTCCCAAGGATGGAAAGTTAAGGCATCATGCTGATGATCAAGCATGGAAAGACTTTGATAACCTTCATCCAGAATTTGCAAAAGATATTCGCAATTTGAGACTTGGCTTGGCAAGTGATGGATTCAATCCATTTCAGACTATGAGCATATCTCATAGCACCTGGCCAGTTATCTTAATGGTGTATAATTTGCCTCCTTGGATGTGCTTGAAATCATAATATTGTATGCTTTCTTTGCTTGTATCTAGGACGTGCATACCTGGAAATGATATTGACATTTATTTACAATCATTGATAGAAGAGTTGAAGGTGTTGTGGGAATTCAGAGTAGAAACATATGATGCTTCAAGAATTCAAACCTTTCAAATACGAGCAGCTCTTATATGGACAATTAGTGACTTCCCAACATATGCTATGTGTCCGATTGGAGTACAAAAGGTAAGTTCGCTTGCCCTTGTTGTAAGTATGACACTAATTCGTGCTACCTAAAACATAGTTGGAAAATGTGTTACATGGACCATTGTGTTTTTCTACCTATGGATCATCAATAGAGATCTAATAAAAGGTCTTTCAATGGAAAAAAAGAACTTAGACCTCCTCCACCATTGATAAATGGAATAGATGTGTTTAACATGTTACAAAATTTTGACAATGTGTTTGGGAAGACACAAAAGAAATCAAGCAATGGCCCGTGGAAGAAAAGGTCAATTTATTTTTAATTACCATATTGGAAGCATAACCTACTTCCCCACTACCTTGATGTGATGCATATAGAGAAGAACATATTTGAAAATATAGTTGGAACACTTTTGGATATTGATGGCAAGACGAAAGATCATCTAAATGCTCGTTATGACCTTAAACAGATGGGCATTAGAAAAACTTTCAACTAAAAGACACTATGGATGGCAAGAGAATAAAGCTTGCACAAGCTTGCTACTCAATGACTAAGGCAGAAAAATCTATTTTTTGTGGTGTTTTGAAAAAAGCAAAGTTACCTGATGGTAGTGCGTCCAACACTTCTGGATGTGTGAAATTAGCGGAAAGAAAGATATTCAATTATAAGACCCACGATGCCTATTTCATGTTACATTAATTGTTGCCAATACCAATTAAAAGCATACTTCCTGATCATATTATTATTCTTTTGATACGTCTATGTTCCTTCTTCCACCGTTTATGTCAAAATGTTATCACACTTGAAGAGCTAGATTGTTTGGAAGCTGAAATTAAAGAAACAATAAGTCAATTGGAGCAAATTTTCCTTCCCACTTTTTTTTTTTTGATATAGTGGTTCATTTGCCTATTCATCTGCCGAACGAGGTGAGATTAGGAGGTGCAGTTCAGCTTCGATGGATGTATCCTTCTGAGAGACATATGTGTACGTTTAAGTCATATGTTCGCAATATGAACCATCCAGAAGGATCAATTGCTGAGACGTACTTGGTTGAAGAGTGTTTAAATTTATGCTCTAGATACTTACGTGGGGGTGTACATACCAGATTTAATAGAAGGCCTCGAAATGATGATGGATGTGGTTCAACCGATGCAAAATTTTGTAGTTTGTTCCCTAGCAAAGGTTGTCTTTTAGGAGGGAAGAAGGGTGATCCAATTGATCTGGATGACAAGTCACTAAGTCAAGCACATAGATACGTATTAAACAATTGTGATGAAATTTAGGAGTATGTTAGGTAATTTGGCTCACTTTACTATTTTCTTTTCTGCAAATAATTCTAAAATTATTTTATATATCTTCTTGCTAATAAATAACAATACTTGTTGTGGAGAGAGCATGACCTTGAGGTTAATAATCATGAGCGAAGATCTAAATGGAGCAAGGCTAAGAATCATAGTCAAAACTTCTCTCAATGGTTTGAAAGTTGTGTTTTGCACGAGGATGTGCCTGATTGGATAAAACATTTGTCAATGTTGCAAGGTTGTTGGTTTCCTCTATGGTTTCTCAACTTTTCTTGATTGATACTCGCTTTTATAAGTTGAAGTAAGGCGAGATAAATAAAGCATTCGTTTCATACAATGAAGTTGAGAGCAGAATAGAGGTCGCTTCATTTAAAAACTTTGGTGCCTTACCAAGAGTAATCCTTCATTGACGGTTCACTTAGTGTACTGCAACTTCCATCTAAAGTGGGATGTCCTATATTAGATCACATTAGAGGTAGATGATTGTTTAAAATAAATTTTAATCTGTAGTGAAAAAAATAATGTATGTACCCTTTATGTGAATTGTTCTTTCTGTAACTCTATCTTCACAAATGTTTCTCTGTGATAGTCTGAACTTCAAAATCGTCAGAACTCTGGGGAATCACCAGATGATGCATTTAGGGCGTGACACGACCCGGTATCCGGTTAGGCCGTGCGGGCACCCGACATCCTCCCCTAAACCCGTCGGGCGAACCCTTACCAATTAAATTAGGAAAATAAATATAACTCAATTCATAAATAAGAACAAGACTTAAAAGAAAAAACTGACATACTGATACCTCTAAGCTGTACAAAAGAAATTACAGCTAACTACCCAACATACTAGGTTTAGGGCTATCCAGACTAGACATCTAAGAGTACAAAAGAAGACAAATACCTCCTGAAGGGAGTAAAATGCAACTAAAATAATAACCAATAAACTGGTGGCCATCCGGAATAAAAGCTGGCTCACCCTGACAGCTGAAGTCGTCTTCGCTCCTTCACAACGTGGCAAACTCAATCCTGGAGCGAACCTGCCGAAACGAAATAGATAGACAAGAAACAAACAACAAACAAGGGTGAGTCAAAAGGACTCAATAAGTGGGGCAGACTAGCCACCTCAAAGAATAGGATAGCTAGCCAGGGAGAAGAAAAACAGATGAACTAAATCCATCTTATTTGAACTATAAACAGGCAAAGCCAAATAATAACTGAAAATATGTATGGAATCATAAACAGCCAGGGACATAAGGTAGACAGAACATATAGATATCCTGAACATGTCGACAATCAGAAATACATCCTGTTGCGGCGTGCAACCCGATCCATATATTCATACTGTTGCGGCGTGCAACCCGTTCCGTATATTTATACTGTTGCGGCGTGCAACCCGATCCGTATATTTATACTGTTGCGATGTGCAACCCGGGATACGAGCCAGAAATATATAGGCAAACTGAGATACGGTATACATACCGCATATATAAAACACAACAGATAGTCACACAATAGTCAGCACGCGGTGCAATGAAATGGGATGAATGCAGTATGATGCAATGGTGTCACATGTGCCAAATAGATGGAGCGGAATCCTCCTGCTCCGGGGGCGGAATCCTCCTACCCTCAATATGATGCAATGGAGCGGAATCCTCCTGCTCCGGGGGCGGAATCCTCCTACCCTCAATATGATGCAATGGAGCGGAATCCTCCTTCTCCGAGGGCGGAATCCTCCTACCCTCAATATGATGCAATGGAGCGGAATCCTCCTGCTCCGAGGGCGGAATTCTCCTACCCTCAATATGATGCAATGGAGCGGAATCCTCCTGCTCCGAGGGCGGAATCCTCCTACCCTCAATATGATGCAATGGAGCGGAATCCTCCTGCTCCGAGAGCGGAATCCTCCTACCCTCAATATGATGCAATGGAGCGGAATCCTCCTGCTCCGAGGGCGGAATCCTCCTACCCTCAATATGATGCAATGTGCATACAAATGCAACATGATGCAATAATAACACATCACCGGCGCGAGACTCTCATCGACCGCCGGGAAATATATGTCAACTCACAGCCAGAGTACAATGCTCAGATCCTCAATGTAATACCAATAACAGGACATAATATATAATATAGAATATAAATCCAAAGCTAAGGCGTAATGAGTACGCCTATCGGCAGCTACACACGTAAAGAACACGTGGTAGAAAATCCACGAGGCCAGGTGCCTCCAAAGAAATGGATATAAACACTTACCTTGTTACAAAGTTAGTACATCCACTCAATAACCGCTTGTCCTTTGGTTTCATTGCCAAACGATCCCACTCTATTCAATAAGCAGAAAAATATATCAAATTAGGCTAAAGGTTTCATTCCTCACATCTTAGGGCAATCCGGTTAGGAACCTGATACTCTATTCGCATACGCAATACGCAGGCCAGGCCTATATACAGGGTTTAAGTCCACATAACCAAACTCCAAATAAATTACATTTATATGTTGCCCATAACTCACTGAGTATGAATATATAATTAATTCCATTATCGGGGTCCATTTGACCCTTTAAACTATCACTTTACGTCATTAGGGCGATGTCTAATATTCCTATTTTTACCGTAAAAATATATTCAAACACACGTAATAAACTCAAATAATATATTAGGATCATTACCTGAATGCTTCGGGGTGAAAATTCTACTTTTCTCCGGCCCCTTTTCTCATTTTCTGGTATTTTCCCTCTACTGCGTCATTCTCCTTTCTCTGTTCATGTTTCGTTCTTTTGTTTCTGTTCATTCTCTTCAATTTAAGCTAATAAGTGAGCTTTATATAAGCTTATCCATCAGCCGCCCATCAACTTTTGTCCTTTTCTCTTTTTTTTTTTCTTTTTTTTCCTTTAAAATTCGCTGATACGGTAAAAATTAAAACGGTACCCTACGATTTTTGAAATAATTCCAAATTTTGCATACAAGTTATACAAAAAATATGTAACATACTCGCGAAGTCGGATTTTAAATCGGACTCTCAAAACTCAATATGCAAATTTATTGAAAAGAAGTCAAATTATTTAACTTTCGGCATTTTAGCGGAAACTAGCCGAACAACATCGAAATTCACTTTCGAAAGTTCACAAAAGTCATAAATAATCATACGAACCTAACGGTGCTTCCAGATTTTTAATCGGAGCTCATTCGCCAAAACCGAGCTCGAAAATCTCTTTTTAATATTTATCAACAATAAAAACTGAAACCTTCTTCCGATGCCTACCAAACGAGGTCTGATTTAGCTCAAATTTTACAGACAGGTTCTAATGGATATTACAAATATTTTAGAATTATCGGCACGCCAATCGGAGTCCTAACTTTCGAAACGACTGACCGAGGTCGTTTTATTCTCCTCCACTTAAACTCTCGTTCGTCCTCGAACGAGCCTAAATCTAAAGCAAGATTTACGCAGATAACAAGAGAACTTGCACAACCTTCATAAACTACTCCACAGATGTTATCTCATAATTACAGAATCAGAGTTATAACACGCACATCAAACTCTTGGATAAAACATATCTTGATAATATGATAACACTATTGCCCAGCTTATTCTGACTAAGCTGATCCTTCCTCGATCACGAGAAGAGAGTTTTATATTTTCGAAACAAAGATACACGAAACTTTGAATGGGTTAACATGATTCAGCCGATAATTACCTCTTCGATATACCTTTCGATATAGAACAGGTCGATGGAACTAAGAATTAGCTTACACTTCAGCAACGCCTTAGAGTTTTAATATTATGATTCGGTATCAATTGGAGGAAGACTCCTCCACTTAAAGCATAAACTCATACAACTAATTTGAATAGAAATAGTCATCCTCGCACAACCTGCTGGATTAAAGAAGACCTAGCTAAAAGCTGAACATAGGCAGACCTAAACTACCAAACTACCCTTTCGAGTTGCCAACTAGCTGCAACTCTCGAGTTCACAACTGCATACCTTTGCCGTAAACACCACCGCCCGATGGATGGTACTTCTATATAAAAATTTCAGCAGAGTTTCTCCTGAAACTGGATGATCAGCACAAACAGAACCAGCACTATACTATACATGGGAATGGATACCCGGATAAACTAATAATATAAATATGTTAAACGGATAACAAGATGAGAAAACTGGATGACATAACAAATCCGCAGATGGAATGTCTGGACAGCACCACTGTCCTGATTTTCAACCTAATTTTCAGAGTATAGATCAAAGCTATAGACTTCATAGTCTTCATAGAAGTTTTACATATATGTCTAAAGGTTCTAGGGAATCTTGAAGCATCTCAATATCAATTTTGTACAAGGAGTTATGCGCAAACTACTAACAGCTGTCCGAAGATAAAAATAATTTTCCAAATTTTGAAACATTTTGTGCTACTATTTTGGACATCTTTTACCGTGGTTCTTAGCAGTGCTATATTTTGGAAGAGGTAAGTTTTTGTATCCAAAACAATAATATGCTTACCCGGCTACAATAACACGTACTCTGGCTCAACACAGGGAACGTCACAAGCGACTACCAATCGCCCAAGCTCACTAGTGCCGGACGAAGAAGAAATGGAAATGGATCGAAGATAGAAATAATTATAGCTTCAGGAAGCTCATCTTCTTATTTATTTGGCTACCAGAGCTAGACTACTTCCGAGTCAGGCGAGCCAAAGAATCGCAATTGAAGAGATAGACATTAAATAAGCTTTATGGAAAAAACATCCATACCAATTTAACCTCCCAATAAGGAGGAAACTCTGACAATTTACCAGAATACCGTTTTATAACTAAGACAAGCTCAGGGGATAACGTGACTTTACTAATATCTTGAACCAAGAGGAGACACGTAGATCAAATATTACTTACTAACCACTTTACACCGGAAGAAACGATAACACTTTCTGATGGTGACGAATTGGGATCTCATTATCCTACCAACACGGAATTTCGAGAAGAGAGGTATACTAATTTGATATAATAATAAAATGTGTCACAACAAGATGCCAAGCAGACGATACCGACACTCACTCCCAAATCTCTCACATTTAGACCAAATAAACTAGTAGGGTCTCATAAATGCCAGGAATAAATCGTATCAGAAACTCACCCCTCTACCGCAACCGATTCTTAATTACGACAATATCCAAGGAAACCGTCGAAACATGATAAGTCACACCATTTCCAGATCGATCGGAAAGATAAATCTTACTTACAGATAAGGGAAGAAGAAACACACGGGTCTACTACATCAGATACCTCAACATCCTGCCAGACTAGCAGTTCATAGAACTGCCTCTGCAGCTGAGTCGAGCCACTACCCTGATAATTACTTCTAGAAGAACCACTACCACCACGCTCTCGACCTCTACTGGATGGTGGCATTTCTCTGATTGATTAACATTTAAATGAAATTCCTGCGACTGTGCAGGTGTCTGAGGGCAAGAAGAAGGACGATTGTCTACTTGCTGGAGTAAGGAAAAACTCCTCAAAGGATAACCAGACTCATGACAGTGATACAACTTTTCAATAAAAATGGAAGCTGGACATATTGTCGATAGCTATAAAGAGAAAAAATGGGTCTAATCTTGATGAACTACTGACGCACTCTGAGACTCACGCTCTACAAGCTGAGATAACCTGGAAGGTGACCTCCCAAAATAACCAGAACTCTTACCTCCAAATGAGGTACCATGGTTACCCACTAGGGCCACGGGATCTCTTGATCTCCCACTCTAACTCTTCCCACTTTAACTTATGGTATGCCTCATACCTTCGGGCAATATCAACAACAACATCAAATGAAATCCCGACCTCAATCTCTCGAGCCATCTGGGATCTTAAGGAAAAAGAAAGGTCATCAATAAATCTTTGAATCTCTCGAAAGGCTCATGGACTAGTTCAAATGCATATTAAGCCATTTTATAGAATTCAATCTCATATTCTGAAACCAACACAGTAACCGACAGGCTACCCTGTCAAATCCACTCGAACTGGTAACACTTTTCATCTCGCTCGCTACTCGAAATGAACTTTCCACGAATCTAGATTGGCGTGCCGATAATTTTAAAATATTCGTAATATCTATTGGGACTTATCTGTAAAATTTGAGCTAAATCAGACCTCGTTTGGTATGCATCGGAAGAAGGTTTCAGTTTTTATTGTCGATAAATATTAAAAAGAGATTTTCGAGCTCGGTTTTCGCGAATGAGCTCCGATTCGAAATCTGAAAGCGCCGTTAGGTTCGTATGATTATTTGTGACTTTTGTGAACTTTCGAAAGTAAATTTTGATATTTTTCGGCTAGTTTCCGCTAAAATGCCGAAAGTTAAATAATTTGACTTCTTTCCCATTTAATTTGTATATTGTGTTTCAGGGGTCCGAATTAAGATCCGTCTTTGCGAGTATGCTACATACATTTTGTATAACTTGTATGCAAAAGTTGGAATTATTTTGAATATCGTAGGGTACCGTTTTAATTCTTACCGTAACAGCGAATTTTAAAAGAAAAAGACAAAAAAATGAAAGAAAAGGCAAGGTGAGTAAGTGACCATGGGCGGTGGCCCTTATCTAGTTTACAACTACAGAATAGAAATGAAACGAAACATAACAGAAAAATGAGACTGACGCGGTAGAGAAAAAAATGCCAGAAAATGAGAAAAGGGGCCGGAAAAGAGTAGAATTTTCACCCTAAAACATTCAGGTAATGATCCTAATATATTACTTGAGTTTATTACGTATGTTTGAATATATTTTTACGGTAAAAATAGGGATCTTAGACATCGCCCTAATGACGTAAATTGATAGTTTGAAGGGTCAAATGGACCCCGATAATGAAATTGATTATATATTCGTACTCAGTGAGTTATGGGCAACTTATAAATGTAATTTATTTGGGGTTTGGTTATGTGGCCTTAAACCCTGTATATAGGCCTGGCTTGCGTATTGCGTATGCGAATAGGGTATCAGGTTCCTAACCGGATTGCCCTAAGATGTGAGGAATGAAGCCTTTAGCCTTATTTGATATAGTTTTCTACTTATTGAATACAACAGGATCGTTTGGCAGTGAATCCAAAGGATAAAGTGGTTGTTGAGTAACTGTGCTAACTTTGTAACAAGGTAAGTGTTTATATCCATTTTTTTGGAGGCACTTGACCTCGTGGATTTTCTACCACGTGTTCCTTACGTGTGTAGCTGCCGATAGGCATACTCATTACGCTTTAACTTTGAATTTACATTGTATATTATATGTTATGCCCTGTTGTTGGTATTGCATTGAACATATGAGCATTGCACTCTGGTTTTGAGCATTGCATATACTTCCCGGTAATCGATGAGAGTCCCGAGCTGGTGAAGGGTCATTATTACATATACTTCCGAGCAGGAGAAAACACGCAGGAAAAAAATGCCAGAAAATGAGAAAAGGGACCGGAGAAAAATAGTATTTTCACCCCAGAACATTCATCTTAATATATTATTTGAGTTTATTACGTATGTTTGAATATATTTTTACGGTAAAAATAGGGATATTAGACATCGCCCTAATGACGTAAATTGATAGTTTAAAGGTCAAATGGACCCCGATAATAAAATTGATTATATATTCGTACTCAGTGAGTTATGGGCAATATATAAATATAATTTATTTAGGGTTTGGTTATGTGACCCTAAACCCTGTACATAGGCCTGGCCTGCGTATTGCGTATGCGAATAGGGTATCAGGTTCTTAACCGGATTGCCCTAAGATGTGAGGAATGAAGCCTTTTGCCTAATTTGATATATTTTTCTACTTATTAAATAGAGTGGGATCGTTAGGAAATGAAACCAAAGGACAAGCGGTTATTGAGTGGATGTACTAACTTTGTAACAAGGTAAGTGTTTATATCCATTTCTTTGGAGGCACCTGGCCTCATGGATTTTCTACCATATGTTCCTTACGCGTGTAGCTGCCGATAGGCGTACTTATTACGCCTTAGCTTTGGATTTATATTCTATATTATATATTATGTCCTGTTATTGGTATTGCATTGAGAATCTGAGTATTGTACTTTGGTTGTGAGTTGGTATATACTTTCCAGCTGTCGATGAGAGTCCCGCGCTGGTGATGGGTTATTATTGCATCATGTTGCATTCGTATACACATTGCATCATATTGAGGGTAGGAGGATTCCGCCCTCGGAGCAGGAGGATTCCGCTCTCGGAGCAGGAAGATTCCGCTCCATTGCATCATATTGAGGGTAGGAGGATTCCGCCCTCGGAGTAGGAGGATTCCGCTCCATTGCATCATATTGAGGGTAGGAGGATTCCGCCCTCGGAGCAGGAGGATTCCGCTCCATTGTATCATATTGAGGGTAGGAGGATTCCGCCCTCGGAGCAGGAGGATTTCGCTCCATTGCATCATATTAAGGGTAGGAGGATTCCGCTCTCGGAGCAGGAGGATTCCGCTCCATCTATTTGGCACATGTGACACCATTGCATCATACTGCATTCATCCCATTTTATTGCACCGCATGCTGACTATTGTGTGACTATCATGTTGTGTTTTATATATGCGGTATGTATACCGTATCGCAGTTTGCCTATATATTTCTGGCTCGTATCCCGGGTTGCACGTCGCGACAATATAAATACATGGATCAGATCGGGTTGCACGCCGCAACAGTATGAATATATGGATCGGGTTGCACGCCGCAACAGGATGTATTTCTGATTGTCGACATGTTCAGGATATCTATATGTTCTGTCTACCTTATGTCCCTGGCTGTTTATGATTCCATACGTGTTTTCAGTTATTATTTGGCTTTGCCTGTTTATAGTTCAAATAAGATAGATTTAGTTTATCTGTTTCTTCTCCCTGGCTAGCTATCCTATTCTTTGAGGTGGCTAGTCTTCCCCACTTATTGAGTCCTTTTGACTCACCCTTGTTTGTTATTTGTTTCTTGTCTATCTATTTCGTTTCGGCAGGTTCGCTTCAGGATTTTGTTTGCCACGTTGTGAAGGAGCGAAGACGACTTCTGCTGTCAGGGTGAGCCAGCTTTTATTCCGGATGGCCACCAGTTTATTGGTTATTATTTCAGTTGCATTTTGCTCCCTTCAGGAGGTATTTGTCTTCTTTTGTACTCTTAGATGTCTAGTCTGGATAGCCCTAAACTTAGTATGTTGGGTAGTTAGCTGTAATTTTCTTTCTTACAGCTTAGAAGTGTCAATATGTCTGTATGTGTTTTTAAGTCTTGTCCTTATTTATGAACTATTATATTTATTTTTCTGATTTAATTGGTAAGGGTTCGCCCGACGGGTCTAGGGGAGGATGTCGGGTGCCCGCACGGCCTACCCAGATTAGCGTACTTATTACGCCTTAGCTTTGGATTTATATTCTATATTATATATTATGTCCTGTTATTGGTATTGTATTGAGAATCTGAGTATTGTACTTTGGTTGTGAGTTGGTATATACTTTCCAGCTGTCGATGAGAGTCCCGCGCTGGTGATGTGTTATTATTGCATCATGTTGCATTCGTATGCACATTGCATCATATTGAGGGTAGGAGGATTCCGCCCTCGGAGCAGGAGGATTCCGCTCCATTGCATCATATTGAAGGTAGGAGGATTCCGCCCTCGGAGCAGGAGGATTCCGCTCCATTGCATCATATTGAGGGTAGGAGGATTCCGTTCCATTGCATCATATTGAGGGTAGGAGGATTCCGCCCTCAGAGCAGGAGGATTCCGCTCCATTGCATCATATTGAGGGTAGGAGGATTCGCCCTCGGAGCAGGAGGATTCCGCTCCATTGCATCATATTGAGGGTAGGAGGATTCCGCTCTCGGAGCAGGAGGATTCCGCTCCATCTATTTGGCACATGTGACACCATTGCATCATACTGCATTCATCCCATTTCATTGCACCGCGTGCTGACTATTGTGTGACTATCGTGTTGTGTTTTATATATGCGGTATGTATACCGTATCGCAGTTTGCCTATATATTTCTTGCTCGTATCCCGGGTTGCACATCACGACAATATAAATACATGGATCGGATCGGGTTGCACGCCGCAACAGTATGAATATATGGATCGGGTTGCACGCCGCAACAGGATGTATTTCTGGTTGTCGACATGTTCAGGATATCTATATGTTCTGTCTACCTTATGTCCCCTGGCTGTTTATGATTCCATACGTGTTTTCAGTTATTATTTGGCTTATCCTGTTTATAGTTCAAATAAGATAGATTTAGTTTATCTGTTTCTTCTCCCTGGCTAGCTATCATATTCTTTGAGGTGGCTAGTCTGCCCCACTTATTGAGTCATTGAGTCCTTTTGAATCACCCTTGTTTGTTATTTGTTTCTTGTCTATCTATTTCGTTTCGGCAGGTTCGCTTCAGGATTTAGTTTGCCACGTTGTGAAGGAGCGAAGACGACTTCAGCTGTCAGGGTGAGCCAGCTTTTATTCCGGATGACCACCAGTTTATTGGTTATTATTTCAGTTGCATTTTGCTCCCTTCAGGAGGTATTTGTCTTCTTTTGTACTCTTAGATGTCTAGTCTGGATAGCCCTAAACTTAGTATGTTGGGTAGTTAGCTGTAATTTTCTTTCGTACAGCTTAGAAGTGTCAATATGTCTGTGTGTTTTTTTTAAGTCTTGTCCTTATTTATGAATTATTATATTTATTTTCCTGATTTAATTGGTAAGGGTTCGCCCGACGGGTCTAGGGGAGGATGTCGGGTGCCCGCACGGCCTACCTCTTATTAGTTAACTTGGTTCGGTTTTTCTTCTAGATTCGTGGAAAGTTCCTTTCGAGTAGCGAGCGAGATGAAAAATGTTTCCAGTTTGAGTGGATTGGACAGGGTAGACTGTCGGTTAGCCTGTTGGTGTTTCAGAATATGAGATTAAATTCTATAGAATGGCTGGATATGCATTAGAACTAGTTCATGAGCCTTTCGAGAGATTCAGAGATTTATTGATGACCTTTATTTTTCCTTGAAATCCCAGATGGCTCGAGGAATTGAGGTCTGGATTTTATTTGATGTTGTTGTTAATATTGCTCGAAGGTTCGAGGCATACCATAAGTTAGAGCGGGAAAATAAGAGATCCCACGGCCCTGGTGGGTAACCATGGTACCCTCATTTGGAGGTAAAAGTTCTGATTATTTTGGGAGGTCACCTTCCAGGTTATCTCAGCTTGTGTCACTTGATTCTTAGAGTGCGCTAGTAGCTCATCAAGATCAGATTCAGTCTTCTCTTTATAGCTTTCAACAATCTGTCCAGCTTCCATTCTTAGCAAAACCAGAAACATAACAACGAGAACAGTGGAATGAAACAGAAAACGCGGAGAAGGAAAAAATGCCAGAAAAAGAGAAAAGGGGTCGGAGAAAAGCAGAATTTTTACCCCGAAACATTCAGGTAATGATCCTAATATATTATTTGAGTTTATTACGTGTGTTTGAATATGTTTTAACGGTAAAACTTGGAATATTATACATCATTTTAATAAGTTCAATTAATAGTTTAAAGGGTCAAATGGACCCCGATAATGGAATTAATTATATATTCGTACTCAGTGAGTTATGGGCAACATATAAATGTAATTTATTTGGGGTTTGGTTATGTGGCCTTAAACCCTGTATATAGGCCTGACCTGCGTATTGCGTATGCGAATAGAGTATCAGGTTCCTAACCGGATTGCCCTAAGATGTGAGGAATGAAGCCTTTAGCCTAATTTGATATATTTTTCTGCTTATTTAATAGAGTGGGATCGTTTGACAATGAAACCAAAGGACAAGCGGTTATTGAGTGGATGTACTAACTTTGTAACAAGGTAAGTGTTTATATCCATTTCTTTGGAGGCACCTGGCCTCGTGGATTTTCTACTACGTGTTCCTTACGTGTGTAGCTGTCGATAGGCTTACTCATTACGCCTTAGCTTTGGATTTATATTATACATTATATGTTATGTCCTGTTGTTGGTATTTCATTGAGGATCTGAGCATTGTACTCTGGCTGTGAGTTGACATATATTTCCCGGCGGTCGATGAGAGTCCCGCGCCGGTGAAGGTTACCATTGCATTATATTGAGGGTAGGAGGATTCCGCCCTCGGAGCAGGAGGATTCCGCTCCATTCCATGATATTGAGGGTAGGAGGATTCCGCCCTCGGAGCAGGAGGATTCCGCTCCATTGCATCATATTGAGGGTAGGAGGATTCCGCCTTCGGAGCAGGAGGATTCCGCTCCATTGCATCATATTGAGGGTAGGAGGATTCCGCCCTCGAAGCAGGAGGATTCCACTCCATTCATTTGGCACATGTGACCCTTTGCATCATATTTCATTTCATCCCAATTCATACCATTGTGTAGACTTGCGATACATGACTACTGTTCTGCTTATGTGTGTATTGCTTATTTGTTGATATGTTTCTGGCTCACACCCTTGGTTGAGTTTAGAAGTTTGTTACGTGTTTCCGGTTGTTATCTGGCTCTGCCTTTTTATAATTTAAATAAAAGAAATTTGGTTTATCTGTTTCTTCTCCCTGGCTAGCTATCCTATTCTTTGAGGTGGCTAGTCTGCCCCACTTATTGAGTCCTTTTGACTCACCCTTGTTTATTGTTTGTTTCTTGTCTATCTATTTCGTTTCGGCAGGTTCGCTCCAGGATTGAGTTCGCCACGTTGTGAAGGAGCGAAAACGACTTTAGCTGTCAGGGTGAGCCAACTTTTAATCCGGATGGCCACCAGTTTATTGGTTATCATTTCAGTTGCATTTTGCTCCCTTCAGAAGGTATCTGTCTTCTTTTGTACTCTTAGGTGTCTGGTCTGGATAGCCCTAAACTTAGTATGTTGGGTAGTCAGCTGTAATTTCTTTTATACAGCTTAGAGGTATCAGTATATCTGTATATTTTTTTTTAAAGTCTTGTTTTTATTTATGAATTGTTGTATTTATTTTCCTAATTTAATTGATAAGGATTCGCCCGACGGGTCTAGGGAAGGATGTCGGGTGCCCGCACGGCCTAACCGGATTCCGGGTCGTATCAGGGCGGTGTTTGGAAAGGAGCAGCCTGGTCGCGTTCGATGCTATGGTAGATCCGTTACAACAAGTTCTCTAAAAAAAAAAAGAGGAAATCAACAAGCTCACACAAAAACATAACAATGAACTCTCTTGTTTGAAGGAAGAAATGTAAGGAATGAGAGAAAAAATGCAAGAATTGAGGCAATTGCGACATTATTTTAATCTGTTGGCGCATAACAACCCTGAACTGAATGTTCAAGATATACCATGGTTCTCTGGTTGATGCCAATAGTGCAGGGGCTGTGAGAGGCCAAAGTCTTCCACGTTCTTCTGGATCAACTCATGGTCTGATTCTTGAAAAGGTACCTATATATTCCATATTCCTACCACACTTAGATGCTTCTCACTTTCAGTTGAGTTTCTTGTGAAATCTTTTAATTTTAGATTAGGTGATACAGATCTTAGGATTCTTGTTTTAGTCATACAGTTCTTAGGATTCTTGTTTTAGCATCATATCTGCAAACTATTTCAACAAAGAATTGTCTGCAAACTATTTTAATAAACTCTAACTTCATAAAAGTTGATCTTATCTCTACGTCACCTCAACTTTTATGGATCTTTCACTGCTATTGGTAAGATTTGGGGTCTGCTAGGTTTTAATTTTTTTTTGAGAAAGTAAGATATATATATATATATATATATATATATATATATGTGTGTGTGTGTGTGTGTGTGTTCATGAAGTGAGCAATTTGATTGCTATATCGTGAGCTGATTAAAACACTGGTACTTGCTTAGTATTGTAGGCCTATTCCAACTTATTGTTCAAGTATTTGTAAATTGAAAGATATGTGAAACCGAATATTATGCTTCTACCATGTGTTATCCTAGCCTTTCTTTTTCTTGGCGAATGATCAAAGTATGATACTGTCTAATTATTATTATTTAAATGTGTAGGAAAATATGGATGATGCAATTGGAAGTGGTGGCCTAAAGACAATTTGATCTATCAATGTGAATGTCAAAGACTTTTGGACATTTAGGATGTTTAATATTCATGAATACATTTGATTTTGTGAAATTTATCGTGCATATTTCAAAATATTATTTTGTTAGTACATGCATTACGCGAAGTTGAAATTTATCGCAAGTATATGCATTTGGCTTATTTTTATTATTAGAGTAGCTAATTCAGTGCCTTGAGATTGATACTGTTGCATATGCTTGAAGTAAATGTGATTAAATGATACATGCCAAATGTAATTTTTAACTACAAATTTTTAGCTGGTATAAATATATGGATAATATATAATAGCTCAGCCAAAACAACGTCTCACAAGTGTGGCAATAGGAACTAACTTGAGTTGCCTATGGGCTGTAAATTGTGGCATATATGTTAGCAAAGGTTATGCTTCTTAAGAGTGGTCTTAGAAGCCACGCTTAGCCAATGTGGCTGTAGAGTAGCAATAGCCACGTTTTGATATCGTAGCCCTAGGTATCAGAAAGGCGTTGCCATAAATGGTGAAATAATTGTGGTGTTTAGTACAAATATGCCACGCTTTTAAGCTAGATTCTGAAGCGATACTTGAAAAGTGTGCCCCTAGATCAAAGGTTACGCCTCTTTTGGCCATCCCGTTAAAGCGTTGCCAAATCCTTTGATAAAAGACACACTTTTTTGATATATTAGGCTACACTTTTGAGGTATATATAGTTAAAGGCCTAAAATATTGTAGCGAGTGTATGACCAAATTGCATAGAACTTCCATTTTAATGCCCTGAGATTTTGAGTTTTAGTATTTTACTAGTAATATTTTTTTAGTGAAATTCTAAATTAATCTTCAGTGTCTTAAATGGTGCTATTCTTTGCTTAGAGAACAATGATCTTAGGTGATTTTCAAATTTATCTCCCAATTTAATAGAGGTAGCATGGTAAGCATGAATCGATTTAGAGTTCTAATATTTGCTTGAAGAACAATGATCTCAGATAATTTTTAAAATTATCTGCCAGTTTCACAGAGTTGCATGGTAAGCATGTATCGATTTAGATTTACATGAAAGTTATGAGTAGATTTTAGCAAAAAAAATAATTTAATTAATGATATCGATCCAATAGTAAATAATATCATTGATTGTATCTACCTTTGAAATACTTGATTTTTCATTAATTTTTTTTATGCATGTTAAAAAAGTTATTATACCTAATGTAGTATTCTTGGTAGTAAGAGTGTTCAAAGAAAAGAATCTCACAAAATCCAATAACAAATTAAATTGGTCTATCTTTACAAAAATTTATTGTTAGTATAGTATTAAATTTTGGTTTGATTAAAAATGGACCAAAAAGACCTTTTGAAAAAGTAGTGAAGTCCCAAAGAAAAATATATCGGCCTTTTCACCATATGAAATACATTACGTGCTGATCGAATGTGTATATTTTGGATTTTCTAACTTACATAAATTTGTAACTTCGAATGTATTTAATTGGGGAGCACGACCAGTTAAATCGAATAGATGATCAATCAAGTACAGGATATGTATTATGATTGAATGAATTTGGTAAAAGATGCCCGCAAGGTGCTTTTACCAAAACTTAAGTCTGTCTGCCCTCACCATTCTTGGCATATACGATTCCTAGATTCAAATTGGACATACATAATACACAAAGGGTTTCCTTCTTTATTATTCGCTCCAAAAAAAAAAAAAAATTATTAAAAAGAAATGTCTTTCATATGCACAACCATCACTTAACCATGATTAAATTTTTACCTATGCCTCTACTGCATACTCTTTGTTTCTTAATAATCCAATTATCAGTATAATCTTTTGACCATATTTTCGCTATTTCAAAAATTTATTCTTGAATTGATAATAATTGCGGTTAAAATATTCGATGATCTTTATAATTAGTTAGTGCTCATCAATTTCTTTTTGATTAATTAAATAAGTTACTCTAGATCTGTTTACAAGACTGTAATAATTTTAAAAGTAAATAAATATTGAATAGTTAACACATTGCACAAGTAATCATATGTATAACCCTAAATATTATGTATTCATTATTAACTCAAAATGAAATTATCAATCTCACCAAATTTGAGCTTATTACTTTTCGTGTCTTCAATATCATAAATTCATCTTTTTAATTATTCTTCTTTGGTTGAGTTAAGTTAATACAATATACCATCAATATCGTATGAATAGTAACAATACGAGGTACGTTAATAAGTCTTGAAGTTACAAGTCCAATAGCCCTAATTATAAGAAAGAGAAAAGCTATAATTCTAATTGTGATAGAGCAGGTCATTATGTCCGGAAAAATATAATAATGGCAAGAAATGACAAAGAAAACAAAAATCCTTCTAAAGCTAGTTTAGCTGAAGGAGATGAAATTACTGCAGCTGTCATTTCTCAAGTGAACATCATAGGCACTTTGAAAAAATGGGTGGTAGACTCTGGGGCTACTCGACACATATGTGTAAATCGAGAAGTATTTACCTCCTATACTAATATAGGGGAAGATAATGAAGTAGTCTACCTTGGAGACTCAGGAACTGCTAAAGTTCTGGGTAAGGGTAAAGTTCTCCTGAAACTCACTTCGGAAAAAACTTTAGCCCTTGCGGATGTGCTACATGTTCCTGATATTAGGACAAATCTGATTTCTGTAGCCTTATTATTAAAAGTCGGTGTTAAAGTAACATTTGAATCTGATAAGATTCTAATGACCAAAAATAATATTTTGGTCGGAAAGGGCTATTGTAACCAAGGACTTTTTGAACTTGATATTTCTAATATTATATATAAAAATACATCTGCATCCGCTTATATGGTTGAGTCTATCTCTTTGTGGCATGCTAGACTAGGACATGTTAATGTGTCATATATACAGAAAATGCATGTAATGGGTTTAATATCTGGTTTAGACTCAAATAAAATTGATAAATGTGAAATATATGCTGAAGCTAAAATTACTAAAAAATCTTATTTTTAGGTAAATCGAGAAACTGAATTATTATCTTTGATCCACACTGATTTGGGATGACTTAAAACAAACAATGACTAGAGGTGGTAAAAGATATTATGTGACTTTTCTTGATGATTTTTCTAGATATACTAAGTTGTACTTTCTTAGAAATAAAGATGACGCATTTGATGCTTTTATTTCTTATAAAATCGAGGTTGAAAATCAACTTAGTAGAAAAATAAAGAGAATTAGATCTGATAGAGGAGGAGAATATTTGGCCTTGAATGATTATTGTGAAAAAGAAGGAATTATTCATGAAGTAACTCCTCCATATTTACCCGAGTCTAATGGAATAGCTGAAAGGAAAAATATGACATTAAAAGAAATGATGAACTCCATGTTAGTTAGTGCAAATGCACCTGATAATTTATGGGGTGAAGCAATTTTATCTGCGTGTCACCTACAAAATAGAATACCACACAAAAGAACTGGCAAAACTCCCTATGAATTGTGGAAAGGTTATAAACCTAACTTGAAATATTTAAAAGTGTGGGGGTGTCTTGCCAAAGTTCTGTTGCCTGAACCTAAAAAGAGAAAGATAGGTTCTAAAACTGTTGATCGCATGTTTATTGGATATGTTCAACATAGTGTTGCATATAGATTTCTTGTTTTAAAAAGTGATGTACTTGATTGCAACACCATTATTGAGACAAAGAATGCTGAGTTCTTTGAACACATTTTTCCACTGTCTGATAAAGTTTCTCATGCACCTGTTGAAAGAAATAAAGAGAGTACCTCAATCGAGGAACTGAGAAGGGCAAAAGGCCTAGAAAAGAATATTTTTCTTATGGAAATGATTTTCAAACTTTTATTGTTAATAATGAACCATTAAATTTTTTTGAAGCTATTTCTTCCTCCGAAGCTGAATTTTGGAAAGAGGCAATTAAAGTTGAAATTGATTCTATTATAAAAAAATAAAACATGAATTTTGACTGATTTACCTCCTGGTGCAAAACCTATTGGTTGTAAATGAATTTTCAAAAAGAAATTTAATCCTGATGGTTCTATAGAAAAATATAAAGCTCGTTTAGTAGTAAAAGGATTTTCTCAAAAATGAAATACTGACTATTTTGATATATTTGCACCAGTGACTAGAATTTCTTCTATTCGACTTTTAATTGCTTTAGCCTCAGTTTACAAATTTTTTTTCATCAAATGGATGTCAAAACGACATTTTTAAATGGTGACTTAGAAGAAGAAATTTATATGGTTCAGCCCGAGGGATGTGTTGTTCCTCGGAAAGAAATTAAAATTTGTAAATTAATTAAATCTCTTTATGACTTAAAGCAAGCTCCTAAATAGTGGCATGAGAAATTTGATCAAGTCTTAATGAGAGACGGATTTTCTTCTGTTGAAGTGGATAAATATGTTTATACTAAAATGTTAAATGGTGATTTTGTGATAATTTATTTATATGTTGATGACATGCTTATATTTGGTACAAGTTTAAATATTGTGCAAAGTACCAAACTGTTTTTGTCATCTAACTTTGATATGAAAGATCTGGGTGATGTGAGTATGATATTGGGAGTTAAAGTCATAAGAAGTGATGATGGTATTATGTTTTCACAAGAACACTATGTTGAGAGACATCTTAAGAAGCTCGATTTTTTTGACGTGACACCTGTGGCCATTCCTTATGACGCTAGCTCTTAATTGAAAAAGAATAAAGGAGACCTAGTTGCTCAGTCTAAATATGCTCAGATTATTGGGAGTCTGATGCATTTAATGAATTTTACAAGGCCTGATATAGCCAATGCTGTGTGTAGACTGAGTAGATATACTCATAATCCCAATCAAGAGCATTGGTCTACATTAGTAAGACTGATGAAATATTTGAAAGGAACCATAAATTATGGTATCCTGTATAGTAGATTTCCCGCTGTATTAGAAGGATACAGTGATGCTAACTGGATCTCAGATTCAGATGTGACAAAATCCACTAGTGGCTATGTATTCACCATTGGTAGTGGTGCAATAGCATGAAGATCAGCCAAGCAAACCATAATTGCTAAATCTACTAAGAAAGTAGAGTTTATAGCTCTGGAGTTGACTGGTTCTGAGGCTAAGTGGCTAAGAAACTTCTTAGCAGATATCCCTTTAACAAAGGATGTGTTGCCTCCTGTGTCTATCCATTGTGATAGTAAAACAGCAATTGATGTTACCAAGAATAAATCCTACCATGAAAAACGCAGACACATTCGTCTGAGACATAAGGTTGTAAAGCAATTGCTGAGAGATGGAATAATTTTCATTGATTATGTGAAGTCAGAAGTGAATTTGGCCGATCCTCTGACAAAACCTGTGGGAAGAAATTAATTCTTCAAACCTCAAAAGAGATGGGTTTAAGGCTAACATGATTGTCAATAGAGATAGTAACCCAACCTATGTGATTGGAGATCCCATGAAGTAGGTTCATATGGATAATAACAAGTCGATATTGACAATAAAGTACTTAGATGAAAGTGCTTAGCTGCTACTATTTGGAGGGCTGAGTTTTAACTCTTAATGAATTCATAGTGCTTATGGATGATGTATTTAAAGCAGTGTACACTTGATGAATTCACCTATATGAGAGTAGGGGTGGAGCCGCTCCTATGAGATTCTAGCCAAGTCTCTAGAGCTCTCATGAAAACCAGGCACGCGTACGGCCTATTCGCGCAAAACTGCGTTGAACATCAAAATTGTGGGTCTGAATGTTACTGATAAAGCCTCTGGCTTACAAAAAGAATTATTGGTTCATAGAAATATTATATTTCACCAGTAATTCTATGAGTCAAGTTTTATCGGTCTAAGTTTGGTTCATAGTCCAGAAGACACCAAACCTATTGTATTTGGGCCGTGTAAATCCAGCAAATCTTACCATCCATACTTACCCCATTATTTTGTACCTCTTGATTCTTCAAATATTTTGAAATATGTGGGGGACTGTAATAAAATCATGGTGTATTTCAAAAGATGAAGACATTTGTGATTCATGCATAACAACCTTGACAAGTGGTGTTGAGATGAACAAGTGTCTATGACACTTGGTTTTATATTAAAAACCATGGGAGCAGTAGATGATTTTCTAAAACCATTGGACATTTGTCAAGCTATGTGAGAAGTGGCAAGTTTGCCTTGACAAATGACAAACATGAAGAGGACCTTGGCATGCACACCTAGCTATAAATAGCTTGTTCATTTTCCATCGGTAGACACACAAAAAAAGTAGCTCTCATAACCTATCATTAGTAATGATTAGCTCTCTACCTTTTGATATCTAATGATTAGCAATAATTAGAAGTTTTCTTCTATCCTTTCATCCATCCAGTTTGCTTATTGTCTCACTTTTTATTATGGCTATTTACCCACAGTCCTTTTACTATCCTTCCATAACTTGCTGGGTTAACATAAATAATTTTTCTGATTTCTGATCCCTCTACTATATAGAGGAAGGCTCGTTTTATCCTGGGGAAACATTTCAGGCTGCTGAAATAGTTTCTTAGGACGGTGTCCAGCACGACTCAGAGCACCCTATACCTATGCAGAGATAATATAACTATATCCTTTTACTGTTATTGTATTCAACAGTAATCTTTTGACCATATTTTCGCTATTTCAAAAATTTATTCTTGAATTGCTAATAATTCATTTGATCTTATTTATCAAATTAAAAAAAATTACCAGTGTTATTTTTTTACCATATTTTCGCTATTTCAAAAATTTATTCTTGAATTGCTAATAATTCATTTGATCTTATTTGCGGTTAAGATATGCGATGATCTTTATAATTAGTTAGTGCTCATCAATTTTTTTTGATTAATTAAATAAGTTACTCTAGATCTGTTTACAAGACTAATAATTTTAAAAGTAAATGAATACTGGTTAACACATTGCACAAGTAATCATATGTATAACCCTAAATATTATGTATTCATTATTAACTCAAAATGAAATTATCAATCTCACCAAATTTGAGCTAATTGCTTTTCGTGTCTTCAATATCATAAATTCATCTTTTTAATTATTCTTCTTTGGTTGAGTTAAGTTAATACAATATACCTTCAGCATTTTCATAAACTTACAGCCTACACTTTGAAAAAAATTCATGATACAAAATAACTTATATAATTCTTAAAAATTTATACTCATTGATTTGTGGAACACGTAGTGAAATATGTGCTAACACACATACACGGAGACAAGTACTATTATAAAAGTATGAAGACTTTAGTGAAATATTATTCACCTTTTATATTCTTAAAAATAGATTTTACATTGAACAAAGTTGTTATTTAACTATTTTTTCTTCAAAAATAAATATATCTATTTTAATCTTTTACCCACTTGATTCGCACTCAAGTTAATCTATTCATTCAGCGAGTTCTGTACCAACTCAGCCAATTTATTACCTAATTATTTTGTAGTTTTGCAATATTTCCTCCGCTTATAACTTGTATTGTGCATTTGCTATTTTTAGGTCAGATCGCTATTAGGCACAAGGCAAGGCAACAATAGAGCAGGTTTTATTGTTGTTTGGCATATGCACAATTGCTCTCATTGTAAGTTTGTACAGTTTAATTCTGCCATAAGTGACATGTGTCACGTTATTTAGCTATATATAACTACTAACACTTAACCATAGTTAACCATATACATGGTATTTTAATATATGATCTAATTAACTACTATTAATAATATAAAAACAACTTAAATAGTCATTCTAATATCCGCCATTCTGTCTGCCGTTAATGTCAATTTAGTACTAATTTCATCGCACCTTGTCTGCTGCTAGCCACATCCCAAAGGCCATCACTGGACCTTGCAAATACGAGACTTTTCTCTTCACAGAATTCATCAGATAACGAACTGGGTTAACAAAAGACTTGTCTGTGTTTACATTCGTTACTTTTGTTCACATCTTAAAGAATTTAAACACACATTATCAACTACAAACTTTTTCAAGAAGTTCTCTGACTACAAAAGCAATCAAGGATTTTCTTATCAAATGCACTAACTATAATCACTTTAAATAATAGAATAAGAGCATATTGTTTAAATACATGTGATGTGTTCTGAACTCCGGACATCGTGTAGTTTCAGAAATAAGTTTTCTAATTAATCTCCAATGGGTGAAGTTTCAAAACTGAAAAAATAAAATACCTGAACCAAAAAAAAGACGGCAACCCTAAGACCTTTTAACGTTATATTGGTGACTTTAATTACTTCCTTTCTTTTAATTTTAGTTTATTTTAAAATATTTGTTAAAAATAGAAATAACCTAGTTTATCTTCTATAGGTAATTTGACTACAAGAGGTGTACCTAGTGGTGAGTCCTCAAGATTAAAGTTCATCTTTTAAATTTGATATAGATACTATATGCAGTTAGAATCCCAACCTAAGTTAAACGTATTTTGTCTTTTTTTAATACTTATCAACACAAAAACTAACTATATCTACTTCACGAAGTGAAACAGCATTGATTAGACACTTCGCCTGGTTTTATGCTCATTAAAATAAACTTCAAAGGAGAATTCTTTTTCACTGGCCATTGTTTTATGCATATGCCAATAGATATACCCACCAATAACAATGAATCCATCTTCTTCATTCAATTTTGTACGCTCAAAGTCTTTAGAAAACCCTCCTAAAAACCCCAGTTTTAACTCCAAAAATCTGTCCCATAGCCATAGCTTTGACACTTCTACATACAAATATGTATCTTTGAAAGAAGAATTGGCTTTACCCTGTTCTCCTAATGGTCCTTTACTCACACGTTCTCCACTTGATATTGCTATTCGAAACCCCCTCGTGAAAACAGCTGCATGGTCTTATCTACAGCCGAACTTGCCAGCCACGCAGCAAATCCCACCTCGACAAAGTTTCATATTCAAGTTGAGGCGTCTCCTAATGTTTGTGAACCATCATCTCATATCTAAGGTTTCAAGTGCTTTTGGTGAACTTTTTTGTGCAGTTGGTATTAGACGATGTCATTAGGAAAGCTAATGTTTTCGTGTTTAGGTTTTGTTTTGTTCTTTTTTTTTTTCTGCATATTTGTCTTTTCCTTTAATTAATAGATACTTCGGTCGTTAACAGTAGTTCTTCATTTAGATGATTAGACATTTTGGAAGTGAGGATTTATGTGTCCACCTCCTCTAGGAGGAAGTCGTTTTGTATATATAGAGGAGGGTCTTTTTTTGTATATATGGAGGAGTTTAACTTTTGACTATGTAGAAAGTTCTCACCCTATATCGTAATATTTCTGTGAAAATAACCATTTACATGTAATTTTCTATAGCAAGCATTGATGCATGGTTAATCTTCAAAGAGTTTAACTTAAAAAAATTGACAGGTAGATAGGGCAATTAATATCCTCCATATGCACCGTATGGTTAATGGTACTATATGATCAGTGAAGAATGTTTTAGGAATTCATATAGGCATAGGAATACATTTTTTTGTTTCACTTTTTTCGTTGTAGTTTCTTAAAACATTTGAAAGGCTACAAACATAAAAAGTTATTTTCTTCCTTTTCTTGCATCTACACAACTGCTTTTCTGCTCTGAAATATTCACATTCGTTTCCATCTTCATTTTGAAACACCTATTGAAATAGAATGAAACTATTATTTACTTAATTACTTTTGGATCCATTTTCTCTTTTTAAACAAGGGGTTACAAGTAGGTACCAAAAGAATAGTAATATAATTCAAATGTCAATAATAATACAAAAAGATTTAAGGATTCTCTGAACGAGAACATGTATCATCAACAATTGTTACCTTAACCACGGCGAAATACCAAGGCATCCAATGTCAATTGAACTCTTATCTGATTAAAGTGCTCCTAGGTACAACACAACAATTGATGATTTAAAAGTCAATAGAGTCCACCAGTAATGTGAGGCTTTAGAACTTTTTCAGGATGACTGTATCCATCTTGATTGTTTTTATAGGTGACATCGATAATCCTAGCAAGATTGAGAATACGAGTGAGAATATTTGTAGATACATGAGTTGGTTGAAGAATTCCTTCATTTACATCCTTCCATGCTATCTCAGCCATTTCATGAAATTTGTCCATTGCCTCTTCTGTGGATACACTTTAATCCCTCATATGGCACTCAATTCCAGTTGCAATTTGACCTCTACCCTTTTCAACCTGGATTCACAATGATATGTAGGTATAAGTATAAAAGTATAAAAGCAATATGCATGCTTTATGGTTCATTATTAACTCAAATAAAATATCTAAGCTTATTTGATGCAATACATACCTCATAGGTGGCACTGTCATCAACAACTCAATAAGGTCACATTGGCTTCAAGATTTTTAGGGTTCTTTTCCAACTATTCAAAATCTTCCTTGGCAGCAGAGTTCATGCCCAAGTAGGATGTAGTAGTAAGCAAATAATAAGTGCTAGTAGCTAGTGCATTGCTAAGATATTCAGAAAATGGTGGCATATATCCTTCAATGAACCATTTTGCTTCCACAAAGTAGTTTCTCACAGTTTCTTTCATCTGTCAATAGCAGGCAGATAAATATGAATTTGATGCTCCTAATATACATTTGGTTTTGGAAAATAATTAAGTTAACTGGATATAAGTTAATGAGTGCATACTCTTTCTTTTGCGTAATGGACAACAAAGGATTTGTCATCCTTTGACAACTCCGCCTCATAATCGTTGTAAAGATCTAAAAGTGCTTTATAACTAATTTTCATGTAATCTGGAAGCCGATCGAGTTGGCTAATATCCCACCTAATAAATAGAAAAACAATAGAATAATAAGATTCTCAATCCAACAGAACATATATGGTGAATAATCACAATCATTTGAATATATGTTGTTTGATATACTCTTCTTCTTCTTTCCTTTTATGGGATCATCTAATTTAAATCATAAAATGTTTGAAGTACTGGTTCATATATACCTTTGAATGGCATCAGTGTAGATGTCAAGTTCTTTCACAATGCCATAAGCATCAAAAGTGTCTATCAACTATTGAAATCGTTTGTCGAGAATCGAACAGCAGAGTGGAATCGAGCTCTCAAATGAGCTCTAATGGAGAAGCTTAAGGACTAAGCTACTGTGAAATAGAGAGAGAATTGAGAGAGAAATGGAACCTTCTCGATTATCAATAGAGAGGAAAAAATGAATCTGTTTGTACAAAATATCTCAGTCCTAGGGTGCTGACTAGACTAACTAACTAGTTGACCACTAACTCACTAATTGGTATACTAAATGACTGTGTATAGGCTATTTTTATGAAATACAAGTACAACAAATAAATACATTTTACAAGTACTATCTCAATACCCCCCCCCCCCCAAGTTGGAGGGGAGGCCTTCACTGCCAACTTGTTAAGAACCAAAGAATGTTTAACACCTGTCAAGGATTTAGTGAAGATGTCAGCCAGCTGCTCATTAGTTGGAACATAATGCAAAGAGATGAGACTCTCTTGCAGTTTTTCCCGCACAAAATGACAGTCAACTTCGATGTGTTTGGTGCGCTCATGAAACACGAGGTTCTTTGCTATGTGCATAGTAGCCTGGCTATCACAAAAAACTGAAATAGGCAAGGATACAGGAATGGTAAGTTCATCAAGGAGGCGAGCGAGCCATACAAGTTCACCAACTACCTTCCTGACAGACCTATACTCAGCTTCAACTAAGGATAATGAAACAGTGGTATGCTTCTTGGATTTTCAATTGATAGGACTATCACTAAGCAAAACTATATAAACACTGACTGATCTTCTCGAATCAGGGCAGGCAGCCCAATCCGAGTCATAGAAGGCTCTTATTTTGAGATCTGGATCATTGGAGAAAAAGATTCCAAGTGTGGGATCCTTCTTCAAATATCGAAGAACATGGAAAGCAGCCTTCAAATGAGGCTCTCGTGGACTTTGCATAAATTGACTCGGGTGTTGAACACTGTAGGCAATGTCAAGCCTAGTATTAGTCAGGAAGTTGAGTTTCCCAACCAGTTTTCTATAATAAGTGGCATCAGGAAGCAAAGGCCCTTCATTACTCCTCAATTTCAGATTTGGATCCAAAGGGGAAGCTACTGTGGACTGGTCCAAGCAGTCATATTCCTTCAGCAAATCTGTTGTGAACTTTCTCTGAGACATGAGAACTCCTGCATCAGTATACAATATCTCCAAACCTAAGAAATAGTGAAGCTTTCCCAGATCCTTGATTTTGAAGGCGGAGTCTAAGTAAGACTTCAAAGAATCAATTTCCTTTTGATCGGTACCTGTCAGTATCACATCATCCGCATATACTGCAACAAACACTATTGAGCCCTGAGTTTTCTTGAAAAACATAGAATAATCATGCATGGAGTGTTGATAACCTTTGGAATACAAAGCTTCAGTAAGCTTGGCATACCACTGCCTGCTTGCTTGTTTCAGTCCATACAAGGACTTGTTCAGTCTACAGACCAGACCTGGCTGACCAATTTCTAGTCCTGGAGGTGCTTCCATATACACTTCTTCATGGAGATCTCCATGAAGAAATGCATTATTCACATCAAGTTAGAAAATATCCCAGTGTTTCTTCACTGTTGTCCCTATAAGTGCCCTAACAGTGGTCATTTTAACTACTGAGGAGAAAGTCTCCAAGTAATCTATCCCAGCTTGTTAAGTGTATCCCTTTACAACTAGTCTTGCCTTGAATATTTCAACACTTCCATCAACTTTATGCTTAATTTTGCATACCCATTTGCAACCTATGGCTTTCTTTCCAATAGGAAGTGGCACTAAATCCCATGTGTGATTGGCATATAGTGCCTCAAACTCTTGAGTCATGGCTGCTTTCCAAGCAGGATTTAATGATGCCTCACTGTATGAACTAGGTTCACAATCAAATGAAGTGTTCCTAATCAGATGCTGACTATTCAGGCAGAAAGCATTAAGAGAGAATATGGGAGCTTTGGGTACTAAAGAGGTGAAAGGGAAGGAAGAAGTGCTACTATTTGAGGGTGAATGTTTTGGCTCATGGGCAGGAGTGCCTCTCAAATCAGGCAATGAAACCACATAATCTTGTAGATGTGAGGGCTGTCTGATGGTTCTTTGTGGTCTGCTAGGCCCTGGAAATGATGTGTGATGATGTGGTAAAGGTGGAGTAACAGGACTGGCATGATCAGATGAGCTAATGCAGCTTTCATGTCTATGGAATTCAGGGTAGTCAGAACCAGGTGACAGTGGGGGAGTGTGATCACCAGAAAGTGAACTGGAGTTTCTTGGCAGCTCTTCATGATAGTCATGTATTAAATTTGGATTAAAGAAAACATGAGGGACATTTGTGGAATGGGGGGATGAAGCAAATGGAAAAACATGTTCATAAAACATAACATCCCTTGAAACATGTATTTCTTTGTAGCTAGATTTAGTACCTTGTACCCCTTAACACTAAATGGATATCCCACAAAAATATGAGGTGTGGATCTTGGCTCAAATTTGTCTTTATGAGTCTTAAGTGTTGTGGGGGTAACACAGGCAACCAAAAGATTTCAAATGGGAGTAAGTGGGCTTGGTTCCATAAAGCATTTCAAATGGACACTTGTTGTGAATGGAGGAAGAAGGCAGTCTGTTTATCAGGTAAGTAGAAGTCAAAATGCACTCCCCCAGTATTGCATAGGTAACTTAGACTGATAAGAAGGGCTCTAGCTGTCTCAAGGAGATATTTGTGCTTTCTTTCTACCACCCCATTTTGTTGGGGTGTGTATGGACATGTCTTCTGGTGTATTATCCCTTTGGATTGAAGGAATGAGGTTTTTTCTGAGTTGTTAAATTCAAGACCATTATCAGTCCTGATGGCCTTGATGGTGGTGTGGAATTGTCACCATTGCAGTAAAAGCCTTTAAAACTTGCAAAGCATTGCTTTTGCAGCTCAATAAGTGTGTCCAGGTACACTTACTATAATCATTCACTAGGGTAATGAAGTATCTGTAATGGTCATGAGTCTATACATGATATGGTCCCCACAGGTCAATGTGTAGGAGATCAAAGATTACATTAGAAGAACTGGTTCTTTCTGGAAAAGGGAGTCTGACTTGTCTAGCCATTGGGCAGATAGGACAAAGGAAAGGCTGTTTAGGAGCAAACTGTGCTGGTAAGGAGGAAATAGTTTTCATTTTGACAAAAGGACAGACCCAATCTATTATGCCATAAGAGATCAACAGAGTGCTTATGCAAAAAATTTGAATTATTTACAAAAGAAACAGTCTTATTTCCATTTTCAAAAGTCACACATTTATCACCAGTACTGCTAGAGTGGGTCTGTACATTATTTATGATACAAATTGGAAGAGAGGAAGGTGAAACAAGAACAATAGAACACCTGCAATGATGAGATCTATAAAGGAATAAGCCATCCTTGACCTTACCAATCTCTAGAGGCCTCTTCAGTGAAGGGCCCTGCAGAAAGCAGAGAGAGGAAGTAAATGTAACAGTACATCTCAACTGTACTGTCAAGGCATGAATAGATATCAAGTTGAATTTGAAGCTAGGCACAAGGAGGACTTCTTTTAGGATGAGGTTTGGACTAAGGATCACATCACCAAGTACTGTTACCTTGACTTTATATCCATTTGGTAAGGAAATGAGAAGAGGGTAAACTAATGTTTTTATGTTACTCATCAGGGCTTTGTTGTAGGTCATGTGGTGAGTAGCACCAGAGTTTAAGATCCAAAAATCAGCATTTGACTTTGAACAACTACATAAGTGTTCTCTAGATTCAACAGGAGTAGAGCAAGCAAATATACCTGCGAAGTTCACAGCTCCTCTGGCAAAGTCTGCCATGTTGGATGTTTCCCCTGTATTTATGACCTGAAAGCTTTCCAACATGCTGAGAAACTGGTGGTATTATTCCTTGCTTATGTTCTGTATCCCTTGACCACTTTCTTGAAGATTCTTCTCATAGTTTCTGCTGCTCCCTCCACCTGTCATATCTCCAAAAGTATTTGCAGCTACACCTTTTCCTTTATATGCTGAATTTTGAGAATTGTATTGCCCTTGATTTTTGTATCCTGAGTTCTGAGATGCATTTTGAGACTGCTCCTGATGATCACGATATGTCCAGCAGTTTTCTGTGGTGTGACCTTGCTTTTTACAATATCCACACTCCACTCGAGGCCTGTTTGATTTGTACCCTCCCTTGTTTGACTTATAGTTTGCTTTGGTATTCCCCTTGTTAGGTCCATAGTTGGATCCGTAGTTGGTTCTAAAGTTGTTACTGTTGTTGTTGTATCCCTTTGCATTAACATTCAAGGAGGAAGGTTCCATTAACAATTGATTTGTAGGCCTTATTTCCCTCTGTCTTTCTTCCTGAACCAGCAAGGAGAAGGCTTGAGGTATGGTGGGTAAAGGATTCATCATGAGTATATTTCTTCTCACAATGGTGTACACTTCATTGAGTCCCATCAGAAACTGAATTAAGCGCCTATCCTGTTCAGCTTTATGCATATTATCTCTAGCACCACAAGTGCATTTGCATTTACATTGTGTGTTTGTATTCAAAGTGCCTAGTTCCTCCCATAGATGCTTGAGCTTGGTGTAGTAAGTGGTAACATCAAGACTACCTTGTGTCAAGTCACTTATCTCCTTTTGGAGCTGATATAGACTTGCTCCATTTGTCTGGTCGTACCTATCTTCCAATTCTTTCCAGAGTTTTACAACATCATTTGCATACTGGAGACTGTCTGCTATTTTCTTGTCAAGGAAATTCAAGATCCAGAAGGTGACCATATTGTCACATCTCTCCCAGATGTCATAATGAGGTGAATTAGGTTATGGCCTCGCACACTTTCCATTTATGAAACCTATTTTATTCTTCGCTGAGAGTGCCTAAGAACACCTCGTCTCCATGATCTATACTCAACGCGATTAAACGGTACATGAACTAGCAACAGACCTGGTCCCTCAGAGGGATGTAAAAACATTGGATTATTCGCATCGATAGTCTCATTTCTCGCTTTAACAGTAGCTTCCGGTATAGCCATTAGAAATTAGGTCAAAATTAGGGGAAAACTCCAATTTCTGAAAAAAACTACAATTTTGGGTGAATTCATCCAATGAAATGCCTATATGATCAACTCAGATCACAGGCCAAAAAAACTGAAAGTATCAAACTATGAAATACTCAATGTTTGTGCGAGTTCAAGTACGATTTGGAAGAATACCTTCTCAATTTATCGATTCATCTTCTCCAATTTTCTGATTTAGTTTCTCTCGTAAATCTCACAGAACAGGGCTTCTCCTACTTGCCGATTCAACTTCACAACGTCGTGGATTAATGCGAAATGAAAACCTTTGAACCCTAGGGCTCTGATACCATGTCGAGAATCGAACAACAGAGTGGAATTGAGCTCTCAAATGAGCTCCAATGGAAAAGCTTAAGGACTAACTACTGTGAAATAGAGAGAGAATTGAGAAAGAAATGGTCTCCATTATCAATAGAGAGGAAAAAATGAATCAGTTTGTACAAAATATCTCAGTCCTAGGGTGCTGACTAGACTAACTAACTAGTTGACTACTAATTCACTAACGGGTATACTAAATGATTGTGTATAGGCTATTTGTATGAAATACAAGTACAACAAATAAATACATTTTACAAGTACTATCTCAATTTTGCTATGGTCTTTGCAAGTATAACACGTGGTTGAGAATACTGAGGTTCAAAATAGACTCTAACAGTCCAAAAGTAACATTCAACAGCTCTATCCCTAGCATATGGCAGCGTGGTCACAAAATTCAATTCTTTCTACCACCTGTAAGTCAATAATAAATAACCTTGGAATTTTTTATATTGTCAAACCTTTTTAATTATATATAATGGTTTCATTTTTCCGGGCATTTTTTAGTTGTTATGGCAAAATGTTGTTAGAAAAAATATATCATCTAACATAATATGAAAAATAGGTTCCAAAAAAAACTTGGTCGTTATAGATAGAGGTCTAACCGGATATATTAACATATTTATCGGGTACATGATTAATTAATCATATCTTGATGAAGTAACGTGTCTTGACTCTTGGAATGGCCTTATGTAGAGATTGCTCCAAGGCATGTGTTACTTTTTTTCATAGTGGAGATTTCAAATATGGAGCTGCAGAGTCAAGATGCGCATTGGTGAAAGAAAATGCCTCTTCCAAGATGTCCTCCCCATGGACCCCATGAGTTTTTACATGTGAAGCTTCGTATAAATTCAAAAAACCCTTGAGGTCATTGCTAAAAGATTCCTTAAATTTTCCATTTGCATCTTAGAATCTGCTGAAAATTTCTAGTTCAAGTCGAACAAAAGATTAATTAGTATTCGTGCTTGCAAAATAGTATACATCGTCAGCATAAAAGTTTTCTACACTATTTGGCAAAAATATATCCACCAGGAAGTCTCCATTAAAAGTGTTATTAGTAAGAGAGGCTGAATATGGTAATAATTCTTTACCCGGATAGTGTACAATTTAAACTCTTTAAAACAGTTGTACTATAAGCTCGAATCTTGTCAATAAGATAGAATCAATAATAAATTTTTAAGAAGTAGTGCTTGATAGATAGATTTATTACTTGGAGAGATGTTGTAACCATGTTGTCTTAGGAGTCGAAATTGAAGGGATAAAATGTTTAAATCATTATATTCGGGACCCTCAAAGTTAGGATCAACATTGTAAATGTTATCCAACATGTCGTCTATTTGTTTCTCAAAGATATAGGCAATTCCATTATTCCAAGGCGTTCAACGATGTCTATAAGATTCAACTTTTCAGCCAATGTTTTTCCAGTAGCAGCTGACATTAACATACTCCTTGTTTGTTCTTTCAAAGTTTCAATCTTTTGAGAATACTTTTCTGCAACCAGTAAATGTATTTAGAAGAGAATGCATGTTAAAACGACCTCTGTCCGATCAAGGGATATATTATGCTACTCATTTTTTAATTCATGTGAAACTATGTTCTCATATTACTTATCTATAAAGAATTACACATTTTTATATTTAGAAAGAATGTAATTATATTCCTCTCCATTTACTCTTAATGAAATTTTTTTATAGCCACACAAATATTAAAAAATATTGAAGACTAGCAATTGAAAAAGTATAATCTGAAAAATGGCATCATGGCATGTGTCAGAGGGGCGGATTTTGACAACCAAATCTGCCGAGGTTTGCCCCTATGAGGCAGCCAAGTCCCACTTGATTCAGCCGACGTTCAAGACTTAGCCAAATTTCGTTCTTTGACTTAGATTAATTTAGGCAGCAATGTAAAACAAGCAACACAAGTAATTACGGGAGAAAACTCCCAACCAATGTATTTATATAAAAGTTCAAATACAATAGATCGACTTCGACTTCGACTTCGTCCTAAGCCAAGAATACAAGTCGTTCAATGGCTTCTATGTTTAAAACCAGTCTTTACAAACCATCACGTTTACTTCTAAGTAATTTCGACTTCACACTTATGTTTACATGACTGAAAATACATAATATAAACAAAGAGGACTGCCTTGGGTAGTTACATTGGGAAAGGGGCGTGCCTGGCACATCCAGGGTTGTTTTGACACCATCAGCACACGTTTTGGCCCACGTCGTCCACGTTTTCGCCCATTTCTCGGCGCCCAAGCTCTATTAGCGCCCGCTCATGTGCGCCTCACGCCTGTGTGCGCATGCCTGTGCGTCTGGCCCTTGCCTGCGTTCCTTGACATTAATTCTGCGCCCATCGCTTGGCCTTGGCGCTGCTTACGTGCGCCCAATGCCAATGTCATGACAATGCCAGTTTTCCCATTCATATGTGCATGCCTTGCTCAAGGGCCATGCGCCATGCCTTTGTCAATGCCTTAGCCGTCTTGCCTTGGCCTTCAAGCCTGGCCTTGTCTTAGCTGCTTGACACCCATGCCATGCCATGGCGTGCCTTCACTTAGCTCACCCTTTGTCATGTCTTGTCAACCACACATAAGCCAAACTCGTAACGTTGCCACCTGCACCGTTTAATGCACAATGTCTCCCACACTTAGGCCAATAACAAGGCCATCATGCCAAATCCTTGCTACCGGCGTGTCATGCTAAGTTTCAAAATCAAACGCCTAACAAACCACCCGCATCCTTTGAAACTCTACGTCCTCGTCGAGGCCAACTACTTGATCAAGCCCAAGGGGCTGTTTATATAAGCTGCCCCAAGGTCTTCTTCGTTTCCAGCCACCAAATTGTTATCACCCGCCACTTGAGTTTTTTCAGCCGCCTCCGCAGCCAACATAGCATTCACCCGCTATTGCACCGAGCAGTCACGTTTCAAGTGCGGTCCACCACAAGTAAAGCAGCCACTAAATTTGCCACTTTTCTCTTTTCCCTTGGAAGATTCTGCATATCTTCCACCCTTTGCACCACTTCGTCTTCAACATTTTAGGCATTTCCCTTCGTTCCATCCCTGCTTTTGTCTTTCTTCCCAATAGACTTAGATGATTCAGCAAGGTCATCGTTTAGGTTGAAATCACCCAATGCATCAGCTGCTACAATGGCCGTTGAAAGGCTTTGCACATTCTGCCTTCTCAACTCCAATTGCGCCCAATTCTTCAAGCCACTAATGAAATAATGGAGCTTATCTTCTTCAGCCATGTTCCCAACATTCAGCAACAATGATGAGAACTCTTTCACATATTCCCTTACCGTACCACTTTGCTTTAGCTTATGCAGCCCATCCCTTGCAACCTAAGATGAGTTTGAAGGGAGAAACTATCCCTTCAATTCCTTTTTTAACTCATCCCATGAATCAATCCTAGCCAAGCCCGCATTTTCCACTTCTACTACCCGCGCCACCAAACTTTTGCATCATCACACAAATACATTGTTGTGAACTTAACTTTTTCATTGTTTGGAACATGAACACCCTCGAAATATTGTTCCATATCCCAAAGAAAATTTTCCAACTCCTTGGCACTTCTAGCACCATTATAAGCCTTTGGTTCTGGAATTTTTACCTTGGCACGATCATCATTTCGTTGGACAGTCCCACTCAAAGCCCTTCGTAGTAGCAACACCTCCGAACGTAGGTCCTCCTTCTCCTTGTGTATAGCTTTGATTTCCACCCTTCAATTCTCTCTTGACACAACAAACTCGGCCTCTATTTGTGCCATTCACGCAAGAAGAGAAGCAAACTCACCCGTTTCAGAATTTTCCCCAATGAGTGCTTCGATTTGCTCCACCCTTTGGCGAAGCTCTGCATTGGTTGTGCCGCCAGCCATCTTATTTTCCCGCTACCGTTCCCTTCGTGCTCTGATACCAGTTGTCACAGGGGCGGATTTTGACAACCAAATCTGCCGAGGTTTGCCCCTATGAGGCAGCCAAGTCTCACTTGGTTCAGGCAACGTTCAAGACTTAGCCAAATTTCGTTCTTTGACTAAGATTAATTTAGGCAGCAATGTAAAACAAGCAACACAAGCAATTATGGGAGAAAAATCCCAACCAAGGTATTTATATAACAATTCAAATACAATGGATCGACTTCGACTTGGTCCTAAGCCAAGAACACAAGTAGTTCAATGGCTTTTATGTTTAAAACCACTCTTTACAAACCCTCACGTTTGCTTCTAAGTAATTTCGGCTTCACACTTATGTTTACATGACTGAAAATACAAAATTTAAACAGAGGGGACTGCCTTGGGCAGTTACATTGGGAAAGGGGTGTGCCTGGCACATGCCAGGGCTGTTTTGACAGCATCAGCACACGTTTTGGCCCACATCGCTCATGTTTCTGCCCATTTCTCGGAGCCCAAGCTCTGTCAGCGCCTGCTCACGTGCGCCCCACGCCTGTGCGTGCATGCCTGCACGTCTGGCCCTTGTCTGCGTGCCTAGACATCAATTCTGCGCCCATCGCTTGGCCTTGGCGCTGCCTACGTGTGCCCAATGCCAATGTCATGACAATGCCCGTTTTCCCACTCATGCGTGCATGCCTTGCTCAAGGGCCATGCATCATGCCTTTGTCAATGCCTTAGCCGTCTTGCTTTGGCCTTCATGCCTTAGCCTTGTCTTAGCTGCTTCACACCCATACCATGCCATGGCGTGCCTTCACTTAGCTCACCCTTTGTCATGTCTTGTCAGCCACACATAAGGAAAATACTCAATGTTGCCACCCGCACCTTTTCATGCACAATGCCTCCCACACTTAGGCCAATAGCAAGGTCATCATGCCAAATCCTTCCTACCGCCGTGTCATGCCGAGCTTCAAAATCAGATGGCTAACAGCATGTGTGAGTCCATTACTTTCAAATATTTTCTTTTTTTGTTCTTAAGCTCGTGTCTAGCTAAACTATCTCACGCATAAAGAGAATATATATATATGTAACAACATCACAAACTAACTTCCTTATAATCCAACAGGCAAGAAAAGACGAAAAATATTTAAATACCTAATGGTCAAGTGAGAATGAATGAAAATGATCACCCCAAAAACTTAGAGATAAGTCTGCAACGGGACAAACAATTAATTCCTCTGCATTGTTACTCACTGCAGCTGGGGCCATAATTCTATCTTAATTAGTTTATGAAAAAAGAAGACAGATTCTTTTTAAATTTTCTTTTGTTTTCCTCTCTTTTGATTTAATTATTTGTTTCTCGGTGACTAAAGAACTGAAGTGAATAATCGAAAGCGAAGAGAAGAAATGGTGAGAGCTAGCTAGCCTTTGTCTCAACTATCTTGTACTTTTGAAATTCTTGTTGCTGTGTTTAGTTAACCCGTTGCCACACTTGACTACATATTGGATATTGGTCATCGGTCCATAGATAATATATACTATGGCATTCTTTATTTAACTAATATATATTATTATATCATTTTTTTGAATTATTAGTGTATTCTATTTTGTTGCACCGGGAGTAACATATTTTTTAAACAAAATTTTTTTGAATGGACACAATTTTTTTTTAAACAACGGGAGTGACTCCAAAACCAGACATTACGACAATACAAGGATGGATACAATTTTTTTTTTTTTAAACAAACTCTTTGATCTAATTCGAAAAGGAATCTTAGAGTATTTATAAAATTTGGCAATTATGACGACGCAACAACGCAAAATTGGTTTCCAAAAATTAGCCATTATGACGGCATAAAACCCCGATAAATTATTTTCAAAATATGAACTTGACTTGGACACAAACACAAAAGGGTCCCAAAATTTCACCATTATACCGGCACAAAACTATAACGGCGCAAAACTATGACAAATTATTTTCTAACACTAGGGACCAAACCCGGACACAAGATGAAACTCCAAAATTCTTGAAAAAATTCGTCATTACAACGGCGTAAAATGACAACTAAACAAAAAGTATTTCGAGACACGGGACTAAACCCAATTTTTCTATCATTTTTCCTTCTTTTTTTTTCCTTAAAAATTTGGCTCTCGCCTCTCGGTGATCGGTCAGCATAACAACCCTTCGACTAGAACAAATGCAATACATTATATGCTCATGATGTGTCTTTTGGGGACGTGGGACCCATTATGACACGAGGGAGTCAGCCTAGACAAATGCGGTACCGGTGTACTGCACCTCACTAAGTCTAATGACATGCAAATAAATCGGCCTAGATAAAAGCACAGGTTCAACTCTAGGTGACTCAATGGGTTCATGTTCTATAGTTTCTGGCAATTTGGAAGTGCCTCGGGGGTACCGGTCGACAACGTCTAACGGCCTAACCCAACGCACCTCTTCCTAAGAAGGGTTAACTTTCTGTGTCCTGAGACACGACAGAAATTCCAGACGCCGAAGCGAAACTGGCGTGCATGTGTGCAGTGTTCCAGAAGACTCAGATGTGTACGAGAGAAGACAGTTGTGTATATACAGTTAAAACATATCAAAGCAGTAACATTCAAGGCAACATATACAAACAATATTCAAAAGCCGAAAGCGATAAAATTTAAAGCCTGAGACTCTCGGTTTTCACTTTCTTCCCCAGCGGAGTCGCCAAGCTGTCACGACCCTTATTTCAACTTAAAAAGTAAAACTTATAAGTATTAAAAGGTGCGACGGTGTTAATAAGTGCACAAATTATTAAGAGAATCGGAGTCGCCACTTGACAACTTAAAGGTGTGCCAAGTCACCAAAGTGGTGTACCTAGAACACCTTTGACTCGTAAATGGTCTGCGCCAAAATTCTGGGTAAGGATCTCAGTTGACTCGCGGGAAGGTGTCGGGCACCCCCGAGTCCTGTGCCAAGCACAGTTGCTTTTATTGGCGCATCTCGACTCTTTGAAGTTGTTATGCTTCGATTTGTAATTTATTATTTTTTTTCGTGTTCAAATGAAACTCGAATCAGGATATAATCGCGCGAGCACTTCACTCGAACGAAATCTTCCGACTTAAATTAGTTAAATCGCACAGGTACTTCACCCGTTCGAAATCTCCTAACTTAAATGAATTTCACGCGAACAATTATGTAATATACGATTAAACTTGTCTCGCCCTACTGGTTTGCCTAGTCATGCGTGAACAAGTCGGTTGCCATTTAGTAAGTTTACCAAGTCATGTTTTTATTTTACCGTGAGAAATGACATTCTTCGTCAATTAAATATTTCCTGGATCCATTTTGCAATTAAACCTTTAAAACCTTGACATCTCGGCATAATTATTTTTTATCAAATCTATCCATTTGCCAAGTGACAATACGTCAGCCCATTTATATTTTACTAACTAAACTTCATGTTTGCAATTTGAAGCCATTTAACCTCATCAAAATTTATGCAAGTTTGCTCGCTATTGTTCAAAGCAGAATAAACTTAAACTTTGCCTCACACTCAATTAAATTCATTGAATCTGTCTAACCTTTCATATTTAGATCTCATTTATAAAATCTCTTTTCTTATCCAGTTTAAACGTATATAAAGGCCTATCTTTAAAGATGCAAGAGGCCCAAACAATTTAATTAAAATTTTGGATGTAGATAAAAAGAGTCCAGACCTTATAACACAAATATTACCCTTTACTTGCTTTGCTATTTTGCCACTTTTCTTTTAGCATTTCTAGCAAGATAGATAGAAGATACAAACTCAGATCAAAGATTCAACTCATATTTCTTTCTTAACAACTATATCAGGAGATTTGTAAAATGACCTCGGCTGAAACTTTACACAAGCCCTTTTTTGCATTTTTTCAAAGCCTTGGATAGGCAATTTATCACAAACTCAAGTCTTACAACAAAAACAAAATTAAGACGTAGTAATACACAGAGTTTAAGAATAAAATACCTATTGAGTTAAAATTCCCTTAGCAACAGTAATGACGAAGCCAAAATAGCAACAGCACCGCAACCAGCCTCCAAGAAACAACTACGACCAGACCCTATAACCTCTCATGTTTCCTACTTGAACTCTATTTTTAAACTCTTTCTTTCTCGCTTTTTCCTCTTTCAAACTCTCTATTTTTGACTCTTTATCTCTATTTTTTTTGTATTTTTCTCTCTCAGATCTACTCTCTTTTTGGAGTAGTGAAGAAGGTTTTTTTTTTTCAGATCTGTTCTCAGATATGAGGGTAAAAGACCCTATTAAATAGAGGAGAGAGAGGGAGTAAAAATGGGGGGAAAGTTGGGGGTGAAAGTGATGTAAAGAAGGGGGAAATTCAAGTGAAAAATGGGGGATCATGCTGGCTAAGAGCTATTAATGCAATGTCAAAAGAACTACCATTTTAGTGTAAGCTTTTTCATTAACCCAAAAGAAAGCTGAAACCTTACCACTTTTGTGCATCCCCCTTGTCTCATTATTTGACCATTTTGATTCCTTTTTTTTTCAAATCTTTTTTTTTCATATTTTTATTATCTCTTTTCAAAATTTCAGATTTTTACATAACTTAACATTAGGCTAAAGTTAACTCCCAGCCATACTTAGCCCAAAACTCCTATTGCCTCTTAACCGGACCCACTAAACTAATTCTAAACTAAACTCCCAGCCCACAAACTATATTCTGTCTACCTTTTCAAGTACTCCTTCACTAATCAGTTACAACAATGCAAGAACAAACAGCCAGCGAATTCAAACTCCAAATTAACACGCTCCCTCGCTATCAAGCTTGGAGCTTTAAACAAAACATCACACTTGAGCTATACTTACACAGAATTTACCAACATAAACCTGATTAATCATTGCATTCGCACACGAAAATTTTATAAACTACACTAAGAAACATATTTCATTAGCTAATCGAGACCACACTACAACACTTAAACTAAAACAAAACGGCCAAAGGCAAGAAACTCGCTGCTCCAAACAAGCTTATACGAACATGGGATCGACTTATACAAGCACATACACAGTCTTACATATGCTAACAAACCAACTCTAGCAAATGGACAAGCTTTAGACAAACTCTTACTATTGAACATTGTTAACACTTTAAGCTAGAAACATGCTTAAGAAGAAGTTTTAGACCATTTCCATAATAACAAAGGCTGGATTCCAACATATATGCAAAACGGGATAAGATCAAACCTCGACCATAACTAACAGTGATCGACATTAATAGTAGAGAAAGCGACACAAAATCCATTTTTCATTCACTCACAACTATTATCAACTGTAACAACAAAGAAACTACATACAACAAGATTCCTTTTATTGCGTTTTGCTTGCTAACACTAAACTAAAAGGAGATGCTATTGCCAAGTAATTTTTGAATAAGCAGATAACACAATGGGAAAATAGGAAGAGGAATTTCTTCAATTCTAACCCGTTAAGCCAAAGCGACATCATCGACACGAATTACCAATCGCTGAGCCAAAGCTGCTGCCTCGGCGTCACACCGCCATTGTTCGGTCCCGCTCACACCATCACAGCTGCTGCTCGATCATCCCCCGCTGTCCCGAGCCCATAGCATCCCAACCATTTCAATGTCAAACAACGCCGCCTCACTACAATATCATCATGCACACACTATCGCAGCAAAGAACCAGCATCACCACTGCCTCGCCGTAGCGTCGCCACCATACCTCGCCATAAATCAGTCCTCAAACCCCATCGTCGATGCAGCAACACCCCCACTGCCTCGCGCCAATTTTGATCAAATAAGTGTTCGTTTTAGTGAAATTGAGTTCGAGATGTGAAAGAGGAGAACGAAGGAAACCTATAGATGTAAGGTTTACCGGAAAACTTATATTCGCCGGAGTTAGGGTTTTGAACGAATCTTTGAACTCCAATCCACGTCAAACGGCTTGTCTTTTGGAAAATATAAGCTCAGATCGGGAACGAAGGGGTTGAGGGGAATCGGAGGGTGTAATATAATGGTAGATACTGGACGGTCGCCGTCGCCGGAGAATTTCACCATGGAATCGCCTGGTCTGACGTATTTTTGTAAGATTTGGTCCAAATGTAGGATTTGTGAGTAAAAAGGGGAAACGGGCCGGGTCAACGGATTATATTGGGCTGGAGGACATGGGCTGATTTTCTTTTGATCAACAACCATAACCCATATTGCCAATTAACTAAAATCAACACAAAATAATAATCAATTACTAAATAAAAGCATACTAACACATAAAATATCACATTGACACTAACCACACATGATTCTATTTTTTCAGTAAATTTCTAATATTTTTATCTAATAAATTAAATTAATACGGCTAAATAAAAACTAGAATCTAGTAAAAAATCACACAATAATTAAAACAACTACTTTACGTAATTTTGTATTTTTGGTGCCAAAATTAGGTGATTACACCCTTTAGCAGTACCAGATAAATCTTGATATGCAGAGATGTTCATTTCATCATTGTCAGTACTCCATTTGGCCAAAGCGTCTGCAACTTGATCAACTTTCCTAAAATAATGACATAAAATACAATTTACCTGATTGACAAGATTTCGGATCTGCGTAATGATTTCCAACATATGCCATGGTACTTTAAAGTTTCCTCTTATCATTTCAATCATAATCAAAGAGTCACACTCGAGGATAATGTTGTCCATGCCATTTTGGATGCGCCAATTCATCCCTACTAGTACACAGAGGCGGATCTAGGATTTGAACTTTATGGGTTCTAAATTTTATGAATGATCTTAAGAACAAGTTATTGGGTTCTCAACTTGAATTTTGTATATATTTAATAAGTTTTTTTAATACAAATACTCTATCTTCGCAAAATCCACTGAGTTCCGCCGAACTCACTACTCATGCTCTACATCCGCCACTGCTAGTGCAGCTTTTGCCTCGCCGACATTGCTGCTAGTTCTTCCAAATAGTTGAGTAAAAGCCATGATTAAACCCTTGAATGGTCTCTGCAAATACCACCAGCCCCAGCATAGCCCTCCCTGTTTTTACTGCCATCATCATTCAACTTAAACCATGACACAGATGGTTTTTCCCACTTTACCACAATGCATTTAATCCTAGGAACCAAGTTAACAAGTTGCTGGCAGATATCAACTCATATACAAGCCCATTCTCTCCTGAATTTTACCTTGGACAAGATCCATTTGAGATGTTATAAAATTTGAAAAATTAATACTCTTCACATATGTTTTAGACCCTCCATATCTAGCTGCACATCTAGATTTCTAGATTTGCCAACAAATTACCACATGAGTGATTTGCAAAATAGTTTTATGTACACTACTTTTAGCTTCAAGTCCCACCATCTCATCAATAATCTTGTAATGGGGATATCATCCCATCTGACACCTAATGGATTACCAATGAATTTCCAGATCTGCACTGCTACTTTACCACTGACAAAAGTATGATAAAGTGTTTCCTTTAGCATTTCGACACATAAGTATGACCAAATTTCATAAGTGTGTCATCAAAAGGAAGCTTATTTTTTAAAATTCTCCATACTAAAAATAACATTTTAAAGGGTAAAAGTTTGTGCCAAATTTAAAAAAAAAAAAAAAAAACAGATGTATCCCTTCTTTGTCTGACACAGTTCCAAGCCGAAGTTGTAGTGAACACACTATTGGTATTTGGCATCCACACAAGCATATCAGCTGAGTTTTGGTTTCCAGGTGAAATGGACAGAATATGTTCATTCAGGAACTCTAGAAAATGTAAATAAACAATCTCCCAATTGTTATGAACTATGACATCTCTAACCAGCTGAAAATTAGGAGGTTCTTGCAAGAAAATAATCTGTGCAACAGCTCCTATCTCTGTCCAGTTGTCCCGCCACAAGTTGATATTCCCTGAGTTGATTTTCCATAACATTCCTTCTTCCACCTTCTCTCTTATATGAATCAGGTTCTTCCAAGCAATGGACTGATTAGAACTAATATTAACAGCGACTAGATGACTATTACAACAATACTTGGCCATCAGAAAGTCAGACCACAAGGATTTGCAAGTTCTGAATCTCCACCGCCTCTTCATAATTAGACTTTTAATGATATACAAGATGCTTCTGATACCCAAACTTCCTTCATCCATGGGATAACATAAATGTATCCATGAACTCCAACGATACCTCTGCTTGCCATCACGGGAACCCCAAAAGAATCTGGCCATATATCATTCTAGTTGTTTATAGACTGTTTCAGGCAGTTCAACTGTGTTGTGATGCAACACATGCTTTATGAGAGTAGCCCTCCCCCCAATAGATAAAAGTTTACCCTGCCATCATGTTGTCTTTTTCACAATCTTGGCCACCATGTCACTAAAATGAGATATCCTCTGTCTTCCCACATACAGAGGGCACCCTAGATATGTGATCGGAAAGTTAGCATGTTTGAATTTGTTTCCTCCTTAATTGTATAGCAGTAGAAGAACCATTCGGACTAACCAAAAAGCAACTTTTATCAATATTAATAAGTTGTCCTGAACATTTTTCATAATTACGCAATATAATTGATGTATCACCAGTTTCAGCGATCTCTTGCCCCAAGATGTAAGATCACCACATCATCTGCATAGGCAAGGTGTGTTACTTGCGGTCCCTGTTGTACCATGCTAAAACCTCTGTATTGATTTATATGAGGTAGATGATTTAGCATTATGGACAAAACTTCAGCCCCTAAGATAAAAAGGGAAGAAGATAGTGGGTCCCCTTGCATTAAACCCCTGGAAGATTGAAAAAACCCTCTTCTGGCCCCATTAATCAACACAGAATACCAAATATTAGGAACTAGTGAATATGCTCGCGCGTTGCGCGATAAAAATACCGCATTAGATTATAATTTAACGTTTTCCTATATCGAAATATTGAAAGTAATCATAAGTTAGGGGTTGCACACCGTCTTAGCAAGCACACCCTTTTTATTGTAGTTGTACTAATATTTAAAATTAAGAGTATTTGGATATGAGACAGCTTGTGGTGATCATCTTGCTGTAGTTTTGTAAGGATTATTTGGTGATTAATAAAATTCCCTTTGATTATAAAAAAAAATGTGAAAATTGAATATGAAACAGATAGAAAGATAAAATTTAAGTTTAAAAAAGAATGATCTTAATCTCTATGCTTTGTGTAGAGTACTTTACAGTTGTTACACACTTACACCTTCATTTGACATTTTAAATTTAGGTAGTTAGATTTTAAAAACGAAAAAATATAATAATAATAATAAGAAGAAGAAGAAGAAGAAACAGTGCCAAATAGATACAGAACTAAATATTACTCCTATCACATAGAACTCATGGAAAAATAAATTACATTATAATATGTAAAGGTGCTACAATTGTTTGATTCGTTCAAAATTTACTTACAAAACGTAAATTACTAATGGCAATTCCATAGATAACAAACCATGGAAAAGAAAAGAAGTTAAAATTTCTCATAACTCAAAACTTTTACTTCAAATTATAATAGTTGATTACGAATAACTAAAACATAAAATTGAAGAAAAAGTTACAAAAAAGAAGTGACACAGTAATAATAGGATTAGCAATAATGCTTGATTAATAGGGTGTATATTTCAAAAGCAAAAATATGAGCAATTAAGTAATATTAACGTATCTTTATTTCTACCAAATCATTTAGTTCAAAATGAGATAAAAAGGCAAAAACTTAAGAAAGTATATAACTATTATTTTTCTTACATTTTGATGGAACAGTGGCCTACAAAGAAAAAAAAACTCGTAAAAATAGTTGCTACGCTCGCTAACTTTACGTCTCTCAATGTACTTTCTTAAACTGGCAAGAGGTTACTGAAACATGCTAACTAAATAAACACAAAAATGAGATGCTAAAAAATCTTATATATAAGCAATGAGAGAGGAGAAAAGTTTCAAAACCTTAAAATACATAAATAGATATTAATAATTTAATAAAAAATTTAGTGAAACTATTGATAGATTTTGGAGCGGTAATCTCACTGTACTTGGACATAAAGCCTCGACATTTTGTCAGTGTCTAAAGGATGCCACCTTTTCAAACAAGAGCAAACGTTTCTATCTTAACATTACTAAAAAAAAATAAAAATAAAAGATGAAGAAGATGCAAACCAAAAGAATTTGTCTGGTTGCACCTCAGATATAGTTGGTTATATAGGAGAAAAGATAGTAGTAAATATGGAGAGAGGAATCATTTTATAACCTCCATCCATTACACTCTCCCTTGAATGCATAGTTATTGACTATTGAGTTTTTGTAACATAAAATACATTTAATATCATTATGAGAGTTGAATAAGTGATTTTTTGGATTATTTAAATAGAGAAAAAGCCAAAAAAAAAAGGAGAAAAAAGATAAGTAGAATCCTTGGCCAAAGAGAGGTGCCACATCAGCAGCTTAAAACCTTTGAATTATATATATAGATTAATCTCCAAATCATGTCAATCCAGCTCTCAGAAAACCCGAACCTCCTCATAACTTGCAACATGAAGGTCTAGTTGACCTTGTCATAAGCTTTAGTCATATCAAACTTAATGACAATATTTCCTCCCACTTTTTTCTTCCCAATACAATGAATAATCTCTTGTGCCAAAAGAACATTTTCTATTATAGACCTACCTTTCAAAAATCCAGTTTGATTGTGTGATATAAGCCTTGACAAAAATGCATTCAGTCTAGAGCTTAAGATTTTGGAAATGATCTTATTTGAACAATTGCTTAGACTAACAGGTCGCATTTGATGAAAAGAGCAAGGATTGTCAACTTTTAGCAAAATTATTAGGCAAGTACTGGTATAAAATCTAGCTTGTTATGTTATATATTGTTGCCGGAAAAATTACCACAGACGGCTTTCATGGTGATTCAGTGGAAGTGGGTGAGGAAAGTTGACTGTATGTGTTTGTCTGAGTACCCGAGGAGAAGTTCTACAGCTTTCCTGGACCGGGTCGTTTTATCTATTGGGCTGCTTTTACTTTACAACTTTCCTCTTATGTCAACTAAGTGTAGTAATTGGCCTTTTGGCCCAACCATGTATCCTACGCTGGTTTTACTTCATTGTAATTAGTCTTTATAGATAACTACTTATTAGATGTAGATAACTAGAATTAGAGTTCAATTAGGATGCTATGTATACAACTAGGTTACGTAGTTTTTTCAATAACTACGCTGTTATACTTGTATAAAATGGTGCAAGCCATACATAAAATAAAACAGAAAAGATAGTTGCATCTTCCAGATTTTGTTCTTCATTCTCGTTTATCAAATTATTACATGGTATCAGAGCAATTCTAAAATCATTGCAATCAGATCTTATATATTTCATTCTCTCTTCCTTCACAAATCATCCCTTTGAAAAAGATCAGTTATCATGGCGAATATACCAGGTACTGAAAGTGAAACAATCTCCTCTTCCGTGGGTACCCAGCCTGCTATTTCTTCTTCTTCCCTTGGGTTACAATCAACAACTAAAGATGCAGCAAAACTCACTCTTGGGAAAGACAGGGCAGAAATACTGGATGCTTCTCATCCATATTTTTTGACAACATCTGATTCACCAGGAATGAACTTGGTGAATGCGGTTTTTGATGGAACAAATTATGCAAACTGGAGAAGAGGTATGTTGATATCCTTGTCAGCAAAGAATAAGCTAGGATTTATAAATGGAACCTCTTCTATTCCAAATGAAGGGTCACCTTTACTGGGAGCGTGGAATAGATGCAATGATATGGTCATTGCATGGCTTTTGAATGCATTAGATAAGGAGATTTCAGGAAGTGTGATCTACTCACAAACTGCTGCAGAATTGTGGACTGAACTTGAGGAGAGATATGGTCAAGCTGATGGATCCAAACTTTTCCAACTGCAGAGAGAATTGAACACAATCAGCCAGGGAACAATGAATGTAGCAGGATACTTCAACAAATTGAAGAAAATCTGGGACCAATTAAAGGTATTGAATGCTTTTATGGTGTGTAATTGTGATTGCAAGTGTGGTGCTAAAACACATAATTTCAAAGTGAATGAGGATCAAAAATTAATTCAGTTCTTAATGGGACTTAATGAGGGTTATTCTGGTTTCAGAGGTAATATACTAATGATGAAACCCCTCCCTACTACAAGTCAGGCATACTCAATTGTTTTACATGCAGAAAGTCAATCTGAAATTCACTCAGGAAATCAAGCTTTTATAGAACCAAGTGCTTTTAGCGTTGGTGGACAGCAAGCAGGCTATCAAAGAAATAATCAAGTTTACAAAAATAAGTCCTTTAATCCTAATTCTGGAGGAAAGAAGAATAATTTGTTTTGCAGTATTTGTAAGAAGAAGGGACATCTCAAACAAAATTGTAGAAGCAACATGTTCTGTACTTTCTGCAAGTTACAAGGTCATCTTAGGGATGACTGCCATAAGCTCAATGGATATCCTGAAGATTTCAAGTTTACAAACAATCAAGCTAGAAGTAATTCGAATGCACAAGTTAATGCAGCAAGTATGGGAGAATCTGAGAAGGCAAATAGCATGAATACAGGGAACACAATGTTAAATGCTTACAGTACACAAAATTTCACAAAGGAGCAATGTGAACAAATCATACAGATGTTCCAGTCTATGCAAAGTGGTAACATTGGTGAAACAAGTCCTGAGGAAACTGCTAATGCCAACTGTGCTGGTACTGCTTGTCACACTTTTACTTCTTGTTTCAATTCTATTGTTACAAACCCCTGGATAATAGATTCAGGGGCATCCCAACACATGACTTCCAACAAATCAATTCTTCACAACATCAAACATCTAGAGAAACCAATAACAGTCAATTTACCTAATTCTTTTAAAGTGCGGGTAGAATATGTAGGCACAATTAATCTTACTTCTGAGATTGAATTACAAAATGTACTTTATGTACCTTCATTCAAACATAACCTACTCTCCGTTAGTCAGTTATGTGCACAACTATGTTCAACTCTTATGTTCACTAAATCTGGTTGTGTGTTACAGGTCCCTATGAGGATGGAGGTAGTTTTTGGTGAAGAAGAAGCCGGGCTTTACCTACTGAAGGATAACACATCACAGCCAAAGTCCAATCCATCTAAGTCTGCTGTTAAAAATTATTTATTTCCTATCAAGAGTCTAGTTAGTTCTAGTAATGTCGAGTCTTCTATTTCAGTTTCTGGTTTTGGGAAGGAACCTTCATATGTTAATGAAATGAATGACATCAATAAAGTGGTTATTTCTGGAAATTCTGTTGATTCTAGTAAATCTATTGATACTTTTAAAGTTTGGCATTCTAGATTAGGACATCTTCCTCCTCAAGCAATGAAAAACATAAAAGGAATCAAGATTCCTAAACAGGATATCCCCTGTGACATCTGCCCAATGGCAAGGCAGGCAAAGCCTCCATTTTCTACCAGTTCCATCTCATCTAAGAGATGTTTTGAACTAATTCACATCGACACTTGGGGTCCATATAAGGTACCTACTTATAAAGGAGAAAAATATTTCCTAACTATTGTAGATGATTTCTCTAGATCTACTTGGACTTATCTCCTTTCTACTAAGTCCAATGCCTTTTCTGTTTTAAAACAATTCTTAGCTCTAGTTGAAAGACAATTTTCTGCAAAGGTAAATATAATCAGATCAGACAATGCATATGAATTAGGGGCTGGTCATTTACCTACTGAATATTTTTCTTCTTTAGGAATTATTCATCAAAAAACTTGCACAGCTACTCCACAACAAAATGGAGTGGTTGAGCGCAAACACAGACATCTGCTAGAAGTGTGTAGGGCTCTACTGTATCAATCTCATCTTCCTAAAAAATATTGGGGTGATTGTATTTTAACTGCAACCCATCTAATCAATAAATTCCCTTCTAAGGTGTTGAAAAACAAATCTCCACATGAAATTCTTTTTAAAAAGGTGCCAGACTACAGTACACTTAAGTCTTTTGGGTGCTTAGTTTTCTCAGGTACCATATCTGCCCACAGGGACAAACTAGAACCTAGAGCAATCCCTGGTGTATTCCTAGGATATCCATTCAATAAGAAAGGCTATAAAATACTATGCCTACAGTCAAAGCAAATAATTATAAGCAGAAATGTCAAGTTCTATGAAACAATATACCCTTTTGCCCACATTCCTTCTGGAAACAAAATATTCTCAACTCCTTTTCTCTCAGTTGATGATTTAAACTTGTCTCATTCACCTATTGTGAGCCAAGAGAGTGATCCATTCCAGTTTACTCAGGGAGATTCAAGTCAGAGTTCTAGCTCTTCCCCTACCTCCAACAGATCACCTGTTTCAACCAAATCTTTAGGTCTCAGTCCTTCTTCCTCTTTAAAACAGATGCACAGTCAGTCACCTATTCTTTTTCCTATTTTTAATGATGTGTTACCAACGGAGGAAGGACCACGCAAATCTTCTAGAATAGGCAGTAGGCCAAAGTATCTATCAGATTTCATTTGTGACTTAGCTTACTCAGTTATATCTCCCAACCCCCCAACCCTCCCTTTATATGCTTTTTCTTTCTCTGCACTATCCAGACAAAACAAGCAACTACTGCACACTATATCTCAAATAAAGGAACCTAAAACTTATCTTCAAGCATGCCAGCATCCAGGTTGGCAAACTGCTATGCATCAGGAACTTGAAGCTTTAGAGGCAAATTCCACCTGGGAAGTTGTCGTTTTACCTCCAGACAAGAGAGCTTTACCGTGCAAATGGGTTTACAAAGTCAAATTGAAATCTGATGGAAGTTTGGAACGTTTAAAAGCACGTTTAGTCATTAGAGGAGATATACAACGGGAAGGTATCGATTATACTGAGACTTACTCACCCGTGGTTAAAATGACCACAATTCGCTGCTTGATTTGTATTGCCACAAAGCGCAAATGGCCTTTGTATCAGCTGGACGTCAACAACGCTTTTCTTCATGGAGACTTGAATGAAGAAGTCTTCATGAAATTTCCACCAGGTGTGTCTCCTCCTTCTCCCAATCATGCCTGTCTTTTGCGTAAATCACTTTACGGTTTGAAACAGGCTTCACGTCAATGGTATTCACGACTATCTGCAGCCTTGGGGACCAGGGGTTTTATGTCCTCTTTGAATGACTACTCCCTATTTTTTAAGGCCACTGGCACTCTTGTTACTATCATTGCCGTTTATGTTGATGATATACTCGTCACAGGCAACAACCAGTCAGAGATTGAAGTATTAAAACACTTTCTTAATTCAGAATTCAAAATCAAGGACCTAGGCATTGCAAGCTATTTTTTGGGAATGGAATTATTACCTGAATCTGGAGGATTAGTTGTTACTCAACGAAAATTTGCTATGGAATTATTAGATGATTATCCATTCCTTGGTTCTCGCTCAGCTTCCACACCTCTTGATCCTACTATCAAGTTAACAAAGCATTCAGGTGATTTACTTTCTGATCCTACTGTCTATAGAAGATTATTGGGGAAATTAAATTTCTTGACACATACCCGTCCTGATTTATCCTATGCGGTCCAAACCTTGAGTCAATTTATGCAGACCCCTCGTACTGGCCATCTATCAGCTGCTTATCTTACCTTAAGGTATTTACATCGAGATCCAGCTTTGGGACTTTTCATGTCTCCTTCTTCCTCTTTCCAATTGGTCGCATATTGCGACGCTGATTGGGCTTCGTGTTCAGATACCCGAAGATCAGTGAGTGATTTCTTTATAAGCTTGGGTGATTCCCCCATCTCATGGAAATCCAAAAAGCAAGCCGTTGTTTCCTTATCATCGGCTGAAGCCGAGTACCGTTCAATGCGACGTATTGTCGCAGAACTTGCTTGGATTGTTCGTCTTCTCTCTGATTTATCTGCTTCCCCAGCATTACCTGTACCACTTCACTGCGACAACCAGGCCGCGATTCACATAGCTAAAAATCCGGTTTTTCACGAACGAACGAAACATATTGACCTCGATTGTCATTTCGTTCGAGAAAAACTGTTGAATGGCTTAATTTCACTCTCATTTGTCCCTTCATCTTCATAGATCGCGGATGTGTTTACAAAAGCTTTGGCGGGTCCGTTACACCGGCATTTCTTAACCAAGTTAGGAGTCCGATCATCGGTCTCCCACTTGCGGGGGGGTGTTGCCGGAAAAATTACCACATACGGCTTTCATGGTGATTCAGTGGAAGTGGGTGAGGAAAGTTGACTGTATGTGTTTGTCTGAGTACCCGAGGAGAAGTTCTACAGCTTTCCTGGACCGGGTCGTTTTATCTATTGGGCTGCTTTTACTTTACAACTTTCCTCTTATGTCAACTAAGTGTAGTAATTGGCCTTTTGGCCCAACCATGTATCCTACGCTGGTTTTACTTCATTGTAATTAGTCTTTATAGATAACTACTTATTAGATGTAGATAACTAGAATTAGAGTTCAATTAGGATGCTATGTATACAACTAGGTTACGTAGTTTTTTCAATAACTACGTTGTTATACTTGTATAAAATGGTGCAAGCCATACATAAAATAAAACAGAGAAGATAGTTGCATCTTCCAGATTTTGTTCTTCATTCTCGTTTATCAAATTATTACATATATACATGTTAGCTTTTCTATTATTAGTTGACTTGATAATATAAAAAAAGTTACAATTAATATATAGAAGCTAAACTATTTCTCCTAGAGTTTAATTATTATGCATTAAAAATGCACGAGCTGTCTACACTATGCATCAAGTTGATAGGGATAATTTTATGGATAGTAATCATGATTCAACTTTTTATTGTTGCATCAAAAGTGCTGAACCATTTTTTGTCACAAAAAAGTTTGTCTAACTTTATGTAAGTATCACAAGAAATATTAAAGTTTACTCAACCAATTTTATTATTTGTAACCACAAAAAAAAAAAAAAAAAAAAAAAAGCATTCAACTGTGCAGAGCATCATAAAAAATGTCTCATTAATTTGTTTCCTTCACGTGACTAGTGACTTTTGTTGTAAAATATAGTTTTTAGTGAATTTCGAGATCCTTAAGTAAATTAAAGTTGATTGACTTATAGTTACTATAATTTAGTGACTTTAGTGCAACCAAGAAAAAAGTTGAGTTCAATCTATAAAATTAATCCGTAAGTTGATCACCTGCGAGAACAATCTTCTCTTTGTATAACAAATAGCATAATAACTTATTTAACTACTATACACAGTTAAATTGTATTGACAACGTAAATTTTTTTTTTAATAAGTGTCAACGTATATAAGTTAAACTAATTATGTTTTATTCCTTCTGCCCTTTCCTTTCCCTTCTTGGCTTCCTTAGAGTTTCTAGTTTCAACTCAGAAAACGACCATTTGCATAGAATATTACTGTAACATTGGATATATGCATTATTTTATTTATATGCTCTTCTTATCATTATTGCATATGGATTTAGACTATCGATTTGGGTCTACTTTGATGGCACTTGGAATTTTGGATTTTTTATGTGTGCAATGTAGCAACTTTAATTTGAATTGAAAATGTCCCAACTTAATTTACTAAAATTCATTGCAGCTTGGAAAACAATTTAGCTCTTGATAATCACTTGAATGATAATGAAAAGTAATCTGAAATTCCCCTAAACAGAAGCAGACTATCAAGAAAGCAAGCTAATCTTAAAAACATAGCTTCTGTTGCTTATGGTAAAAACTTGGTAACAGATAAAAATCAGTCACCTACTGATGATGAACAGGAAATTAGCTTCCAAGCTTTGATTCTAATTGCCCTTAAGTACTACTCAATTCTATAGCATAAAAAACGCCTGGCAGTGAGCTTTTCCAATCATTCAATTGCTTGTAATTTACTTCACTCTTCAGATTATGAAACTTATATTAAAATAGTATATTTGGTTTTGCAGTGCTTTATATTTTACGTAGTTATATAACCTTTTTAAAAGTGATCAGCTAATAAGTAAAATAACATATTGGTGTTCTATAGAAATGTCACATGAGATTTTTACATGGTCCCGCAGCCGCTACAGCCTATTGACTGTGCGTACTGGGTAAACGCCCGTTGTGTAATAGCCTGCAAACCACATAAGAGATGTAAACCGCACTAGAAAAACCCGATGCGACAGGCTCGACTCAGAAGGCATTGAGGGGGGATCGAACCCGGATCATCCATGTGGATAACCACCCTCCAAACCAACTGAGCCATCCCAAAGGGACATACAAGATAGTATTAATAACATTTTGTGCAAAGTCTTATATTGGTGTATGTGTGGGCCTAAATCAGTTTAGGATCACAAATCGAATTTGGGTTGGAATACAAGCAAATCTTCGTATCAAAGTCAAGAAAATGCCAAGAATAAACGTAAAATGCAAGGAAATAACTTGATTTCAATATATCGTAGTGAGTACAAATTTTGCCAGAGTTTCTCTATATATTTTTGAATGCCTACAATGTAAAATGAAGTACTATTTATAGGCTCAAGACTCATCCACGTTCTCCACAACCTGTTTATGGCCAACCCACGTCTGGAGCATTTATGGATAAAGTTAATGGGCAAAGTAGTGGGCTGAAGTAGTGGGCTGCTTAAGCCGCTTGACTCAAGGCGTTTCACCGAGGTTCAAGTATATGACCTCGGTGGTAGGGCCTTGCTGCTCGACCGAGGCGAATGTCACCGAAGCTCAGCTTGCGGCTCGCCTTTGGTGACGACCTCGGTGTCTGGCTTCGGCGATTCACTCACTTGCTTCGATTTCTTGCTTGTCATCACGTGCTCGGTTGCTATCAGATCATGTCGCCGAAACAACTCATCGCGAGCCGATTTTTACCCAATACAGTGTATTTATCAGGTTTGTAAAAACAACGACTGCAGATAGATTTTTTCCTATTTTCCATGGCTTAATATTTGAAATTATATGTCCATTGGACTACATGGCAGGAAAACATTCCCTCTAAATTTCAACGAAATTGTAATATATAAAAAATATTCACTAATATCCTTCAAATTAGGCAAAATATAGTCAAAAAGTTTAGTTTAGGAAACATATTGAGCATTATAATGCTAAAATTCATACTTTGGCAAAAGCTATACTAGAATAATTCTTGTTTGCTAATAAGTTAAGGGTGTAGTAGATTAGAGAGGAGCAAAACTGTCTATGACAATACTTTTTTGTTTTAGGAAAAAATGTTGATGTTGAAACGCTTTTGTTACAATTTGTTCTAAAAATTACACTGTCCCTGGCCGGTTAGATTACATACTAATATTCCTTAATTTTTAGATAATTAATTCTATTTTTATATAAGAACAATTGATTATATGGAGCTAATTTTTTAAACGATGTGGGAGAGAAGAAACAGAAATATAAGTCTAACCTATTTTCATATATAGTCTTATTAATGTGTATAACAAATTGCTGGAGATGGCACATTCCCGACCAAAATGGAAAGAACAATGTTATGGGCAGGAAGCTTTTAATTACATTTCATAGACAGGTACCAAATATCATTCAGAAAATTATGGTTGTTGGCTTCAACTGTCTTTCTTCAGTTACACAATTCAAAATATAACTAAAGATAAGCATCTCTACCATAATATATAAATCTGATTGTTATCTAACTCGACTATGATTCTGTAGTGGGGTTTAAAGGTAGGATAACTATCAATTTCTAAGTGATTTAATTATCTCACCATTTTTTAAGGAAACACGTCCATTTAGTTCAAAAGTCACATTTTGACTTATCTTGTTTATCCAATTTATCTTCATTTATTTAATTTCGTATAGTGACGAAAACAAAATACAAGCTTGCAACTTGGTTTCTAGTTAAATAACAATACAAGTTTGAGATACTTAAATAACAATACAAGTTTGAGATTTATACATCTGATATTTGTCGCGTTTTGATGAACAAGTCTGGATCCTGGGTGATTTGCACAGATATGCTATGCACAATATTTAAGTTTTGATCTAATTTTTGAATTTTGTGCAAGAATATACTCATTTTTCAAGTTTTGGCAGTTCGTAAATTGTGAAAAATCTCATCATAAGTTTTGACGAGTCCGTTAAAAGTCTGTTTATTTATTCATAAATGGGACTATTGTTAAGAATTTACAAGTTTTAACGGATCCGTGAGAGCAATTGCTATCAAATAATTTTTTTTTCGAATTTTATATTACATGGATAAAAAAATCTCAATCATCTTATGATACCCCTGCATTGTATTGTATACTGTTCACCACTAGGAGATTTTCTTCTTCTAGGCACGTATATCTCGTAATGATGAGAATAAGAAAAACACTTGTTTTTTTCTCAGTCTAATATCAACTACTCCCAATAAAGTATGCCAAATATCTACAATTCATGATCCACTTGTTGCAAATCTTTGTGTATAACATTCAACATTTATATTAAATCCTCACACGTGATATTAATCGTCGGCGTGTCTTTCTCTACCCCTCTTGTTTAATTGTAGGCACAAAATTGGAATTTTCTTTTCATATGGAGCACGAAAATTCCACAACCTAAGCTAGAGTATTAAAATTAGAAAACAATCATAATTACAAAGATGACTTCTCCCTAACTCACATGCCCCCTTCCTCTTTACATGTATTTTCCAACTTACCTTTGAAGAGTCAACTACCTATACATACGTATACACGACTCTCTTCCTTACGCTCTACGGAAAATATTATGAGATCTAATCAAAATATACTGACAAATTTAAAATCCACATTGTTTCCAGGTTCTTCTTTACTTCCCCTCACCTCCCGGTTTCCCTCCCCCTCCCCCGGTACCCACACATAATTTTAAAAAAGAGGCACAAGATAAACTAAAGATAATCTTTAAATCCTTAGCATCGACAAATCTCATTCTCATTTATATTTTGATTTAAAAGCGAATTTAAGATTTAAATTTAATGAATCTAAAATTCTGAATTTTCCGAAAGTATGAGAAAAGTAATATTTGTACTTCCGTTCATGATTTATTTTGCCTTATATATCTATTATTTTGTTGAATATAATAAGTATTATTGAATGCATTCCTCTCAATTAGGGATGTGCAAAATCGAACCGGTACCGATAGCCGAACCGCTAACGGTGTCGGTATAATGATTATTGGTTCGGTAATGGTATTGATTTCTAATACCGATAAGATATCGGTACGATAACAGTTTCTATATATCATTACCGCTACCGTACCGATAACCGATAAGATATTTTTATAATTTTTATATAATTTACTTTATTTATTATTAGTATATTAAGTCTTTTAAATTTTAATTTACAGCTTTAATTTATAGGTTATACTTAAACTATTATTATTATTATTATTATTATTATTATTAGTGGTTATTAATCAATACTCATTACATTTTAATTATTGGGTCTGACTCATTTTATAATTGATTTTGCGGGTCATAGACCAGTCATTAATGGAAAAAAAATGTCTCTTCCGATTGTCAAGAAACAAGTGCGATTAAAATATTTATATTAGTGCTCAACTGCACACAACATCAGAGTAGAAGGCTAAAAGCCTATTGTCCTCCGTTTGCAACCTTGAATGTCTAACAATTCCACATCAAAAACTTCAAACTGTTTTGAGCTAAAAACGTTGAAGGCCAACCTCTTGATTTTTTAATGAGAAATGTTAGCTATCGACAACCAACTATACAGAATTTGTGCATTACTTTGGTGGTACAAGTAATACCGGTTACCGAACTGTTAACTATTGAACCGTTAGCTACCGATAACCAATAGCTTATCGGTACGGTATTGGTTTTCCGATATACCGTTACTGATAAGCTCCAACTCGAACCGGATAGCCCCATGAACACCCCTAATCAATCTAATAGGTTTGGCTTTGCATTCCGCACTCTCCTCCCCTTCCCTCAAAAACAAAACATATAAGAAAAGAGACATGTAAGAGTAGACCTAGTGTATAGGTTATTAGTTTATCCATACGCGGTAGTTGTAACTTAAATCATGTAAATGCATTATAAGATCAAAAGAAAGTAAAACCCCTCAGTCCCTTTTCCTCCAACAAGACCCAAAATTAGATATGTATGAAAAGGACAAATATAAAACACCCATTACTATATCTCTTTTTAAATAAATCACACGTTAGCTAATAATTTCCCTTCTCTATATCTTACAACTATACTCTCTTCTTTTTCCTCAACACTTCTTTCAAATGGCTTCAAAAAACAAGAAAAAATGGAACTGCAATATAAAGCTATTCACTTCAAATACAACAGGATGTGGCTGCGGCAAACCAAAATTATCAGATATAATAGAACCAAAGCCCAAAACCACAATTAACACAAAAATCCCACAATCCATTTCTCACTCATCTTCAACTTCCATTGATGAAGAAGATCACACTTCCACTACATTTTCTCCAAATAGTTCTAATATGTCTACAAGAATGGTGAGTCCTTGTCCTAAAATCGTTGGAAGTGTTGCTGTCGTTAAGAATTCTGATGATCCTTTTCAAGATTTCAGGCAATCAATGTTGCAGATGATATTAGAGAAGGAAATATGCTCAGAAGATGATTTAAATGAGCTTTTGAATTGTTTTTTACAACTGAATTCTCCTTGTCATCATGACATTATTATTCAAGCTTTTATGGAGATTATGAATAATGGGAAAGTTATTGTTTCTAATGATCCTGATGAAAAATAGAGGCATCATTCTTCTCCCAGCTAATCTCCTTTTCTTTTTTTTTTTAAAGAATTCATGTTGTATACATGTTAATGTAAAGAAGTTTTTTATATTACGATCATCTTTATTACTTCCTCTATCTCAATTCCTGTGGTATATTATTCTTTTAATCCATTCAAAAAAGAATTTCATCTTTATATAGATAGAAATAAATTTATTTTTAATAAATGATTTTCAACCATATAAATTCGACTTATTTAAAATTACAAGTATAAAAATTCTTTCATTTTTCTTTAAACTTCAAGCTAAGTCAAAACTCGCTACATAAAATGAGACGAGGTAGTGCTTAGCTGTAAAAAGTAGTTTTACCCAAACGGTTCATGTAGCTTCAACTCTTTCTTATAATTGCGCTAATTGTTGAGCTGCAAGTGTTAGTGCCATGTGAATGCATTGAATTTACACGTACGAACATGTTAAGTCTTTAATGCTTGTATATCATTGGGAGAAAACAATGATATTCTCTTCTTTTTTGTGCAAATAGTTTGTGACGAAACAATTACTACTAATTGATTTTGTGATGTTTCACGATTTAATACTCCATGTGATTATTATATATTGTGGGGGTAATATACGGTCAATACTCAGCAGTTTCTGGTCCTAAACTAATTAATAAGTAGTTGTGTGTATATGCTTCATATTTATGTTCTCAATTATTTTTCTGTTCTGTCTCACTTTCATGTGCATCATCATCTCTTAACTGTCAGTCACATTGACAACGAGAAACGTTTAAAGTTTAAGCGGAGGTGTTCGATTCTTCTAGCCACTTTTAGAGCGCTGATCGGTGAACAACCAGGATTTGTAATGTAAATGAATAGCTACAACAATTCAAACTTCTCAAAATTTTCATGTAGTTCCATAAGCTCCACAAATTTTTCTCCTTGAGAAGTTCATAACTCCATGGAATTTTCCTGAACTTTGAGCTGCTGCGGCTATTCTTCTAAAACTATGAGAGCACTGGCTATATATTGACTAACGCGTTCAAAGGGGGCAATTTACAAAACTATGACACCTTTGGCAATGGTTGGACATTGCTTAAAGTAGTTTTACAAGAATGACCTCAATAATTTTAATTAAGTGCTCCCTCGGAGACAACACTTCAAGTTATAACTTGACAAGTGCACCCACGGGGGCAGCATTTCAAGTATAAAGTGCACCCATGGGGGCAGCACTTCAAGTATAAAATGACAAGTGCTGCCCCTGTAGCAGCACTTGACCTTTTATCTTTGTCAACATTCTCCCCAGATAACTTCAGGTGCCGTCTTGCAGGCAACACTTGCAATTTATACTTGAAGTGTTTTCCCTGGGGGAACACTTGTAAATTTATAACGTGAAGTGTTGCCTACCGATGCCATTTTGCTAAATCATTCTTAAGTGGGGATAAAAAATCATAACCAAGGATAATGGGTACATGTAGTGAAATTTATTGGTTCAAAGGAGGGATTCTTACAAAGTGTATACTTTAGCGCCACTGTTTAACTTCTGGTCCAACTTGATAATCGTTTAATTTTAAGCTCTCTTCACCAGAACTCGAAGCACTTCTCAGCAGATCGCCAAGCAATGTTTGCCAGGAATTTTTAAAAAAAATCTGGTGAGTCCTCGTGGATCACAATAAGGGCTAAAGTTATAGAATTCCGTTGGTGGGCTAAAACTTTAATATTAACAACCGCGGAGACCATACAATAAAATGTTTTTAAAGAAGTGACTACCTAACTTAAATTTCATGCAATTTTGATGGTTAATTGATGAATAACACGGGGGAAAATGGGAGATTTACATAAATAGGATGCTTTAACGCTACTAATACACTTTTTGCCCCATCAAAAGATTGTTTTATTTTTAGCCTCCATCGCAAGAACACAGAGCACTCATTTGGCAGATCACTAGGTCAGATCTCCAGGAAATCAATTCAAATGTTTGTTGGCTTAGGGCTACTGAGCAAAAGTTTTTCGTTAGCGTTAAAATTTATGGAGCCTGCTAGGGCTAGTAGGCAAAAATTCACACGATCAAGGGGTGTTTAGAGCCCAAGTTGATGCCCAACATATCAAGCTTTTTAGGGCGAAGTGCACCAAAGGCCACTTTTGGCAGTGGTCTTTGGTTTGAGGCCACTTTTTTATTGGTTTTACATGAGAGGCCATTTTTTGGAACTTCAATTCTTTTGGGTTGAATTTCACACAGCCCACAAGGATTGAATTTCAACTTCAGCCCACCACAAGGATTGAAGTTCAACTTCACCCCACAAGGGTTGAAGTTTCGCATCTATACCTAAAAGTTCAGCCCTTACAGATTGAAGTTGAAACTTCATAATTTAGGCATGAAGTTCAACCCACAAGGTTTGAACTTCAGCCCACAAAGATTGAAGTTTCAAAAAGTAGCCTCTCATGTAAGACCATTAAAAAAAGTGACTTCAAACTAAATACCAGTGACAAAAATGGTCTGTGGGTGAAAATTTTACAGCTTTTTAGCGTGTTCCTTACTAATTTATTCAAGTTCTTGTCCAAAATAGACGTATGTGGCACCGTTGTTCCAGTTTTGGCCCTCATAGAAAAAATCTTGCAATTTTATCCTTTGCTAGGAGAAGTTCCTAGCGACAGCTAGAGGAAAACCCTTGTGATCACCAGGAGTAATATTCAGTGAATGGGCTTTTTTTTTAGGGTCAAAATTGTAAGTAATATTTTTCTTACAGATAAACCTGTTATGGGGCAACGGAAGTGTCCAATTTCTGTAAATTACAACAATTTATTCGAAATGTCCAATCTCTGTTTAGAGGGGAAAGTGCACGAAAGGCCACTTTTGCCACTGGTCTTTGGGCACAGGCCACTAATACCAAAATATTTAGTTTGTGGCCACTTTTGCTTAAAGAGATAACCGGACTGAAGTTCAGTCCAGAGGCCGGATTGAAGTTCAGTCCTTAAAGATTGAACTTCAATCCAGGGCCATATGGACTGAAGTTCAGTCCAGTCCTTAAGATGGAACTTCAGTCCATATGGCCATGGACTGAACTTCAGTCCATGGTATGGCTATGGACTGAAGTTCCATCTTTAAGGATTGAAGTTCAGTCCATGGCCATACCATGGACTGAAGTTCAGTCCATGGCCATATGGACTGAAGTTCAGTCCTTAAAGATGGAACTTCAGTCCAGGGGCCGTATGGACTGAACTTCAGTCAATTATCAGAACTTAAGTCAATATTTATTTAGTAAAGGCCCAAAAGTGGCCTCTAGTGTAAGACCAAAGAAAATAGTGGCCTCAAACCAAATACCAGTGTTAAAAGTGGCTGCTGGGCGAAATTTTTACCTGTGTAGACTCAGCACTTCGGTCTTTTTGCCGAAATATGGCACCATAAGTAATGGTTTGCTTTTGGCCCGCGCTTAACAGGTTTTTGCAAAAATATCTCCATTAAATTTAATAAAAAATTTATGAACGGAAACACCCATGTCAATCTCTTGGTACGGGGTCAAGACTTACCCTTGACCCCTCTCTATTTGCCAGCGACGGATTTACCCGTAGCCCACCAGTATCACCCGACACCACTGGATCGAAATTTTTTCTTAAATATGTATAATAATAACGAGCAAACACAGAAGTTTGACTGTAAAAAATTATAATGACACCATTAGAACAAAAGTGATTGTAGACAAGCTGGTTTAAGCACCTAAATTCCAAGTTTGGTGTCCAGGCTTCAAATCCCACTAGCAGCAACCTATTTTGAATTTTTTTTTTAAAGCTAAATTTCAACACCATTAACAAACAATTATGCGTACGCAACTTCTATTCGTCAACACTTGCTCCTTGAAGTATTGGAAAAAACAACACTTGACAGCACTTGGTCGTAAGTGTTGGCCAGAGGCAACACTAGCCCCTTCCAATCTCTTCATGTATTCTTCATATATAACTTGAAGTGCTGGCAAGACAACACTTGCCCTTGACCTCTTGCCTAAAGCCAACACTTGCAATTTTGTGCCTTGAAGTCTTAGCCTTGTGCCAACGTAAGGGTATTTTGCTAAGATATTGTTAAACGGGATCAAACTTGAGAAATCACTCCTTATGGAGGACATCCGGTGAAAATTTTTGCAGCACTTCAACACTATTTTTAGCCCATTATCTAGTTCTATTGGCTTTTCTGTTTAACCTACTTCTCTACTACTATGCAGAGGCCGCTACAAGACTTTGACATTATGATTTAGAGTTTAGGAGTTTTACAATATTTCTTTTTATTTACTAGGTGACTTGAAGATCATGTATTTGAGTACCATCAAAGGAGGACCGCCTATGCTTCAAGGAGGAGCGCCCCAAGCTCATTTTGAGGCGCCTCGAGCCAAAACTATTAGATTCCCCGCTAATATAGTAGAGCTAATGACAACAGCATGCTTCCTAGCATATGACTGTTTTTGAAATTTAAGTTAATCTTATGCTTTGTGGCGGTTGGACATTGGCTATTGAGGGCGAACCTTGCTCTCGATGGACAAGAAAACCAAAACCTTTCTCATTAGTTATAGAAAGTAGGATAGGCAGCCCACTACTCAAAATTATAAACTGCGGCCCATATTTTTTTTCATGCATAGCACCCATCTCTAAAATTATAAATTTAAGCACTCCTTCAAAAAAAAAAAACTCTAGCTACCAAATCTCCCCCTCCTCTGCCATTGAGCCACCGGCAGATACCCTCCCTCGCCGGTGATGTCGTTACTTTTTTGTATTTCACCTGATGTTTTGTTGTTGATCTTGTCTATATCATTGCTTTGGACAAGTTTATACACACAAATATTCCCCCTCCCCCTAAAAAAAATTATACATGAATATACATATATAAATGCATAGGCAATGCGAGAAATACAAAAATATATACAAAAAGTAAAATTTCATATAAACATCCTTAATACTAAAGAAATCTGAAAATTTATACAGATTTATTCACTCGCATATACACACTTTTACAAATGTATATAATTTTGTACATGTTTATAAACTTGCGGTATGCTGCTATCTCGGGAAAAGAGTGATATTTCAGGTAAGATTCACAAATAAGGACCATTTCTGATAATTTTTGTGTGTTGCTTGTCTTTTAGTGTAATAATCCCTAGAAAGTATATGGGGCAACAAAAAACAAGATTTACCAAGCTATGACACCGGAAGCAATAGTTTGCCTTATTGGCCCCGTCTAATAAGGTTTAACATAAATGACACTCTACTAATAGAATTCAAATGGAAATACCCTCAAGAACTTATTAATGATGTGTGTTCTTCCTCCCTTCCTCTCCAACTAAATTACTTTGAAGTCCTGGCAGGACAATATTTGCCACCGACTTCTTCCAACTGTGTCCAACTAAATTACCTTGAAATTTTAGGCAAATAGGTAACCTTAATGTCTACGTTGAACTCCCCCCCCCCCCCCCCCCCCCCCCCCGCGATCTACGTAAATTCCCTTGAGATATTGACAAATAAGCAATCTCCAGACTCCTTCACCAACTTTTTCCAACTAAATTGTCTCTCTACCCCGTCACATCATTTTTCCAACTAAATTGCCTTGAAATCAATCTTGGTAAATACTCAATATTTGTCCTTCAATCTTTCAGACCATGAATAGAGCAACCACACGAGTAACATAGCAGATAAAAAATAATGGCTCCTAGAAAAGCTTTCTTCTTTACTTCATATGCAGCGCAGTTTTAGCTCAAAATATTTGTCTAACAAGTAATTGTTTCTTTAAAAAACCAAAATAAATATATATTTTTTTCAATCTCCCTATTCTATTACAAACAGGGGTAGATCCACATCTATCCAAGAGGACTCAATTTATACTCATTCACTAAAAAACTATATAGTGTATATAGGTTAAATATCGTTCTAATAAATATATATATTATTCTTGACTCCTCTTGACATGAAATGAAGCTCCAGCCCTGTGGTTAAGTGGTCTAAAAGTTTTGTTGAAAGTACTTAGTTCGAGTCTCGATCAGAACAAAAATTTTAGTTTTTATCGATTGACCTTTTTTTAAATAACAGCAAACAAAATGACACCATTTTGGAATATATTTTAACCTTTTCCACCGACTTTAGCATTGTTAAACAATTTAATTTCAAATTCCTAAATTAATTTCTTAGTTCAAAAATAAGTAATGGGAGAACTAGCTCCCACTACCCACCAGTCAACCTCCATCGCCGGTCGGTCATGGTCATGGGACGTCGGCGTCTAGGCGGCACCCCTCAGGCCTCCTCCATCGCCAATCTCTGCAACTAATCATGGAACCCAAGGATCTTACAAACTTGTGATTAGTGATTGCTACCTTGATACGGGGTAAATAGATGGAAGCAATAAAAAGTAGCGGAAGCAAGAAGTAAACACGATAAAGAGAAAAATAGGGACGGGGAAGAACAGAAATAGAAGAAAGAACGAACCAAACTAACTCAAACAGATTGATTCTAAAGGGAGAAAGAGACTTGAACCATTCACGGGGTCATCCTAGGATGATCCTCCATAGATTCCAAGCAAAGAGATATATTGAAACTTCTAGCTTCTCAAGAAGGCCTTGCCTCTCTCAATTCTTCTAATTCTCAATTCAAAGTTAGCTAATGAACTAAATGACCTAAGTGTAGTATTTATAGATGTTCTATACTTCTAATTAAAGACTAAAATAACCCCACAAGTTGGATAAAATAATAAAGACCACGTAGGGTCAAACTAGTAAATAGCACTACGCTAAAGAGTAGTCCTCATCTTGGCTTCACATCAAAAGAGGAGGAGCGCCTAGGGGTGGGCGGAGCGCCTACCAAGTTGGGCAGTGGCCAACTTAGGCAGAGCACTTCCCTTTTAGGCGGAGCGCCTGCTTGCCTGGGCAGAGCGCCTGGCCTGGGATGTTCTTGATACTTCTTCAATTCGCTTTCGAACTCTCCTCCAATGCTCTTGATCTCTCGTCCTTTGCATCATCCAATCCCGGCTCTTGATGGTAAGTGCTTTGGCTCGATTTTCCCCGCATCATCCTCCCCTTCTTGAAAGGATTTCGTCCTTGAAATCAAACCATCAAGACCTACAACCAAAGACAAGCACAACCCAAATCTCCTATTACAGGAGTAGGTTAGTGCAAGTAGTGTGGAAAACACACTCTTATGGTATAGCCAAGTATCAATAACAATGATAAAGCACATGTTTCCAACGAAAACAACAAGTACTTGGCTTCCCCAATGGGTGCACTCAATACAAGAATAAACAAAGAGATCAATAGTGTATGGAATATGCAAGATCAAGCCATTAAAATTCCTATGATCCCTAAGTTTATGATTAATACACCAAAGCTTCCCACTATGAAAGTAGGTAAGCTCAACAAGAATGAGTGCACGTGATGTGGAAAACACACTTTTGTGATAGAGCCAAGTATCAATATCAATCAAAAAGTATAGGTCTCCAAAGAAAACAACAAGTTCTTGGCTCAACAAGGACAAACACTCACTACCATAACAAGCAAAGAGATTAATAGGGCATGGAACATGCAAGATGTAGCAACTAAGTTCCCTATGACCTCCAAGCTTATGGTCAACACACCAAGCCTTCAATACATTACTATCACAATGTGACTCACTAGCTTTAGCATGCTCAATACCAAAAGTGTGATCAACATGTGGGGTGGAGTTAACAAAATAGTTCAATTGGCAACTAACATCAAATACTCCACTCCCCTTCTTGGAAGCACTCTTACACACACCAAGAGTGACTTGCTCACCTCCAAATCCACCTCTAAGACAATCTTCCTCACTAGACACTCTCAAGGAAGGTCTCCAAAATATGTTCTTCATCATTATAGTCCGAACAATGAAGGTTAGAACTACTAGAAGATGGTCCAACACAACCAATACCAAGACCAGTCATCTCACTTGGAGTTCCAAACAATAGATTGTCTATAGAGTCAAACTTTCCAAACCATGGAGGTTTGAATCTAAACTCTTCTCTAGTTTGATATACATAATCACCTCTTTTAACATTCCCTTCAAACAAAGGGTTAGTGAAAACAAGTCCACTACCCATCAAAGGTGAGACATCCAAACTAGAGTCATCATCCACACTTGAGGAGTCATCGAATACAATCCGATCCATCTCATCTACTAGGGACTCCTCAAGGTCACTACCATCCTCACTACAACACATAGATCCACCATTATCAAGCAAATCATCAAGGGAAAAAATAGAATATTCACTTAACTCATCTTACCCTCTATCAAATATAGGTGGTGTGTCATAACAAGGGTCATAAAAAAGGTCAACTACACCATCTTCACTAAAGAGAGGTTCAATAAAAACCGAGCTCACATCATGATGTGGCTTATTATCCCTCTCAACTAGTGGTTCACATTCACACACAAGTTGACCAACCGACTCTACACTAGTTACAAACACATTGTAATCATACAAATCATTAACTAGCATAGAGTTTTCACAAACACTCTCACATGTCAAGGAAGTAACATGCTCATGGGAAGAAGAACTAACATATACCTTTGAGTGGCTATCTTGCTCACTCAATGCACTTGAAATGTCATGGATAGTCTCTCCACCTTGAAGCTCACATTGAAGATCTTCTTCACCTTGTCCTTCCATCTTGGAACATGATTGAGGCTCCATCGGTTTGCCTCCAAGAATACCTACACAAGTACTCACACAAGTAGAAGAAGAAGATAAAGAGTATGTGTTACAATAAGGGGTGACCTGACTCTTAATGATTCTTTTTCCATCTTTCTTCTCCCTCATTTTTCTTTCAAGGTCGGGTGTAGATTCGGGTGGTGACATCCCACTCACATCACTCAACACATACTCTCCTTTTTCCACTTGAGGAATGTCACCGGTCACTCCCTTACTCCTCTCAATCTTTTGTCTCTCATATTCGGGTGAGTTGGGACGAGGCCCAAGAATACCCATAGCCGGAGTAGGTGGACTTTTAACATCAACCCGGAATCTAGGACTTAGAGAATTTTACGGTGTTCCATGCTTGGGCGGAGCGCCTGCTTGCCTGGGCGGAGCTCCTGGCCCGGGATGTTCTTGATACTTCTTCAATTCGCTTCCGAACTCTCCTCCAATGCTCTTGACCTCTCGTCCTTTGCATCCTCCAATCCCGGCTCTTGATGGTAAGTGCTTTGGCTCGATTTGCCCCGCATCATACCTAAGAGTGAATAAACAGATAAAGATTACAACAAAAAATTTGCCAAATACCCAAAAGAAAAAAAAAACAAAGAAAGAAAGAATGATTGAAGGAAAAACTTACCAAAATTTAGAGTTTAATTTGAAAGAGTGAGACTTGAGAGAAAAATAGAAGAAACTTGAGAAATTCTTGAACTTGAGAGGTAGAAACATAGTGATAGTTAAAAAAATAGAACTTCAAGTTGCTTTGTGTCTTCATTCTTGATTGAGTTTAAGTTCTATGCACCGTCGGTGTACACAAATTTTTATGCCAATCAGGTAATTTTTAAAGGTAAATAATATTATTTAACTCTTACCTATTTTACATAATAAATAATCATTTATGACCAAAAGAATAAATAAGGTAAATTAAATCCTTCATTGTATTGGTAACCATAATTATTTTCTCCTTGGACTTCTTTATTAAATTCTAATATATTTCATGGTTTTATTTCTCGTCGTCTTCAGTATCATACACTTCGTGTCACAAATGGACTGCTCATTTTGTTAATGTCTCCACCTCATAATAAATACAACCAGAAGTAGATTGTAAGTGGGCAATCAAGTAAAGATCAGTGTATCATTCACCTAAAGAAAGTACCTACAATACACAGATAAGCAATTTAAGCTCATAAGCATCATTCTCAATGATTGATTCTGAAAAGTACATTTAAGAAACCAATTAAAATCAATTCCAATGTTTGAATTAAAAATTCTCAACAATCTTTACACATGGACTTTCCAAACCATTTCCAGCAGATCTACAATTCGTAGATAAAAAGTAGAGGTTTTGAAGAAGAAAGAGAGGCAGACGGAGTGAACGGATCAACAGATTAGAGAACTCAGAGAAAGACTGGTGGGTTGAAGGGAGTGGAAGGAAAAGAAAACAAAGTACTTCTAAATTAGGGAAAAAGAAGAAAGATAAGAAAAGGCGGGTAACCTGATATAGCAGGTCATTGTTACCTGATGGTGTAAAAATATTTTACACCGATAGTGCGTAGAACTTAAACTTTTCTTGATTATTAGTTTTACCGATTTCTCTGTGTGTCTATTTTTAAGTGTCTTAATTTTAGTTTACTCATTCTGTATTGTGCTTTGTGTAAATTGATTATTGATCTAACTAAAGTCTTATTTCAAATTTCAATTTCAAAACACATAGGAGAAATTTTTTCATAAATAACCAAAATCAAATTTGGTCACCGATAATCAATCCAATAAAAAAGAAAATGCCAATCAATCAAAAATACCACCTCAATATTCATTTTGATGACGTGATGACAAATTTGGTTCACGGAGTTGCTTGTTTGAATCTGACTCATTTTCTAGCTTTGATATCAGGAAGATAATAAAAATGGATGAGTTATAATCTGATGACTTCGATGACTCTAATGTGCTCTTGAGAATCAACTTGTTGTTTATATTCTCGATGTTCGTGATGTTGATAAAACGTTCTCAAACTAAATGGCCTTTGTGAATGTAAAAAAAAAAATGGTTCAGACAAAGAAGCATGTGACCTTTCCTCTTATATTCCGCTTAGTTAAACTTGTTTTGCTTCTACCAGTTGTCACTGCATCAGCTGAAAGAGCTTTTTCAATAATGAAGTTCATCAACAATAATTTGCGAATCGAATGAATGATGAATCTTTAAGTGGTTGTGTGGTGCCTTATGTAGAAACGAGTGTATTTAATACTATTTCTAATAATGCTATTGTAAAAATATTTAGAAAAAATGAAAATTCGTCCAGTACAACTTTAATAATATATTTATATTGTACTTTAACTAATAAAATGATGTTTTATTTTGTCGACTTCTTAGTTGTGTACTCTTTATATTTTGAGATCTTAGACGAAATTCATGCGTCCGCTACTGATTACAAAGGTTAAAAGTGGTTATTAATACCTCATTACAGTAGTAGCATTTAATTTAAGGAAAATGATATGTGATCACACCTTTCTTGGCACTAATGGCCATATTGGGGGTAATTAAGTCATTTCACTAGGAGATTGGGGGTATAATGGACACTTCCTACGTTTTTTGTACCAATTATACCCTTCATGAAAATAAAAATTTAAATTTTAAATTTCATTCTCTCCCTCTTTGTAGTTAATTATGTTTACATTCTCAATGCATTTAAATTTCATTCTCTCTTTGTAGTTAATTATGTTTACATTTCCAATGCAAAGATTGTATAAACAAAATTCTTTTTCTCTCACCCTAATATTCTTTATAATTATATCTTCTCAAAAATTTGAACACCAACTTATAATTTTCTGATTTTTTTTCATAATATAAAAGGAAATTTTATACTTAGTACATATTTCGTACTCTCCTTAAATATATGAAATTTTAATTTCATGATTATTATTTTTGTGCTTTCTTCTTTCTGATACGTCACTTTTTAGTATAAAAAATTTTAAAAAGAGTTTTTTAAAGTGTTGAACAAAAATATCTTTCAACTTGATGTCGAAAATAAGTATTTTCTGAAGGAAAAAAAAAAAAAAAAAAAGAGGCTAAAAGCTATTTCAGAAAATTTTTTCAGTTTGATCATTTTTTACATTTACAAGTTGAAACCCATCTTTTGGAAAAATAAAATATTTTTTCTTCGGAAAGTCTTAAAACATTTTTAGTCGAATCCCACCATGACCTATGGAGAAAAATCTTATATTTAACTCATGTATGCATAAGTACGCATACATGCGAAGCACACAATATAAATTTTTAATAATTATTCATATTATCTTAATTAAATTTAAATAATTAAATAAAATAACTCAAAGTTAAAAGTTAACAAAAATTGTCATTAGCTTAAAAACAACCAAAAAAATATTATTTCAAGCTCGAAATAATATTCTTAGTCATGACAAATTGAAACTGGAACCAAGATATGTCCTTATTAATTTAGTTGAATAAAAATTTTTACTGTTTGTCCAAAAAGAAACTATGTCCTTTAGAGGAAAATAGACTATCTAATTTTATTTAAAATATTATGTGTATATGTTATTGTATATAGTTGTATGTCCCCCAAAGTGCCTTCAGTTATTCATTATTATCAGTGATGGAAGGATCATATAAGGCAAATCAAAACTCATTACTAGCAAGGATCAAATAAGGAAAATCAAAATTTAATATTATATAACATATATAAGATATAAAAAACTTCATTACATAGCAAGAGTAATTAAATACGAAGTAATTGAAAAAAAAGGTTAAATGGCACACTTTTGCCAGGTTCAATCCATAACCTTCGCTTACAATGTCGTAGTAGTTGCCATTATGCTGGAATTTTTCATTTGTCAATGGGTTCACTCCAACTGTACTTAATTACGTCAATTCTTACCTTCGATCTCTAAGGCGTTAGTTGACCCATCAGGCAACAACATTCTTCATGTTATTTAATTTATTCTTTGTTGACCCATCAATTGAGGTAAAAAACATGAACATGTGACTAAAATGGATTTGGTTGACATTGCAAGCAAGATTATCTAGAGGTTCAACAGAAAAAATGGAGAGACACACTAACAACTACTTCTACTTCTATTTCTGATGATTTTACACAATGCATAGTTAGTTAGTGGTTTGATTAATGATGTCATATATGTATGTATTCTTAATAATATATATATCTTATATATAATAGTAGTTCCATAACAAATTTATTTTCTATTTTTGTTAGTACTCATATAATTCTTGTTATATTATGTAGGGGTGTGTATGTAAATATGTGCATTATAATTTTTTACAGGTAAATTTATAAATGGTGTATATGTAAAATTGATAGGAATAAGATTGAAATATATAGGGCGTGTTTTATATATATATATATATATATATATATATATTCATTACGTAGTCAATTAAATTTTCATAATTCTAATGAGTAATTCAATTTCAAAATATTAACAAATTAACTACAATGAAAATTGGTCACTTATAAATGAAAATTGGAAACTTATATTTCCATCTAAAATTTAAATATTTAACGAAAAACTCCTACAAGCAAAAAAAAAAAAAAGCAATTAAATTCGATACTCATTCAAATTAAACTCATATATTCAATATTAAAAATAATGTATTAATATAAATATGAAGAATAATGTATTTATATATTTATTTTAATTTTTCAATATATTGGGACCATAAAAAGTTGGACATGCTAATATAAAATTATTATATTTTTGGAGGGAAATTTATTGGAGGGAAAAGAATAGTGGTTGGAGCCAAAAAATGAATGAGGACTTAATGAACTTTTCACCTAGTATGACCATGTTAGGTCCACATGGGTATGGTCATTTAGGCGTCCTTATCAAGAACTAAATAATAATAATTTAATAAATTCATTTTTTTTCTAATGAACATGCTAAAACCTCAAAAATACATAAAATAGGATGGAAGCCTACTTTATAAAGAGTTGTCCTTTTATAAAACCTCAAAACTACATAAAATGGGATGGAACAGTATTTTAGAACATGAAAAGGGGATTGGGTGAAACGACCATAGGTAGTCGTTTCGAAAGTTAGAACTCCGATTGGCGTGCCGATAATTTTAAAATCTTCGTAAGGTTCATTGGGACTTATCTGTAAAATTTGAGCTAAATCAGACCTCGTTTGGTAGGCATCGGAAGAAGGTTTCAGTTTTTATTATCGATAAATATTAAAAAGAGATTTTCGAACTCGGTTTTGGTGAATGAGCTCCGATTCGAAATCCGAAAGCGCCGTTAGGTTCGTATGACTATTTGTGACTTTTATGATTTTTCAAAAGTGAATTTCGAGGTTGTTCGGTTAGTTTCCGCTAAAATGCCGAAACTTAAATAATTTGACCTTTTTCTATTTAATTTGCATATTGAGTTTCGGGAGTCCGATTTGGGATCCGCCTTAGCAAGTGTGTTACATATATTTTGTATAACTTTCTTGAGAAATTTAGAATTATTTCGAATATAGTAGGGTACCATTTTAATTTTCGTCACGAAAAGAAAAGAAATTATAAAAGAAAAGAGAAAAGAAAATAAAATGAAAAAGACAAAAAAAAAAAAAAAAAAGAAAGAAAGAAAGAAAGGCGGTGGGTCCTTAGCTTAACGGACGAAAGTAGTAGTATATAGAAACAGAAGCATTAACGATATGAAACAGAAAGAAAATGAAATGACGGGGAGGAAGCGAAAAATACCAGAACATGAGAAAAGAGCCGGAGAAAGATAGAATTTTTACCCTGAAACATTCAGGTAATGATCTTAATATATTGTTTGAGTTTATTACGTGTGTTTAAATATATTTTGACGGTAAAAAATTGGGATATTAGACATCGTTTTAATAAGTTCAATTAATAGTTTAAAGGGTTAATTGAACCCTGATAATGGAATTGAGTATATATTCGTACTCAGTGAGTTATGGGCAACATATAAATGTAATTTATTTAGGGTTTGGTTATATAACTTTGAACCCTGTACATAGGCCTGGCCTGCGTATTGCGTATGCAAATAGGGTATCAGGTTCCTAACCGGATTGCCCTAAGATGTAGGGAATGAAGTCTTTAGCCTAATGTGATATATTTTTTCTGCTTATTGAACACAGTGGGATCGTTTGGCAATGAATTCAAAGGACAAAGCGGTTGTTGAGTAATTGTGCTAATTTTGTAACAAGGTAAGTGCTTATATCCATTTCTTTGGAGGCACCTGGCCTCGTGGATTTTCTACCACGTGTTCTTTACGTGTGTAGCTGCCGATAGACGTACTCATTACGCCTTAGCTTTGGATTTACATTGTATAATATATGTTATGTCCTGTTGTTGGTTCTACTGCATTGAGGATCTGAACATTGTGTTGACACCCAATTTTGTCCCGAAATTCTCTTAAAATTAATAAATTATTGCGATATTTTATAATTAAGGTTAAATTTAAAATTAAAATAAATTATAATAGTAAAAGAAAAATCAATTAATTGTGAAAGAAAAGAGGCCAAATGTGAAGACATAAGCTAAATCCTAGCCTACCCGCCAAACATTTCTATTCTTATTTAATTACCCTTAAAAGGCTAAATCTGCTCACAACCTAAAAATCCTCCTATCTGTGCAAAGCCTATACATACACTACACACACGCTTTTCATTTCCAATAACCAGTTTTCCCTAATCAGTTCTTCACCCTCGACCCGTTTTACTCTTCAACCCGCGAAACCAATTGAAATCCGACCCGTAGATCGTCTTCTCCGTACGATCGATGTGCTGGACGAGTAATCCATTCCCAGCTGGTAGCTCTTCACCCTCTCTCCAGTACAAACGGGCACAAAATCTGAGCCACCCATTTCAAATCGAAGTAACTCCCAGCCCTTGGATCTTTCCTTGGAGATAAGGATCCAAAGTGTACAATCCGAAAGGAATGGACACTTTAGACCCTTATCCTAAAGGAATTAGATCGAAAATTGAAAGGGTAATTCAGATTTTACAAAGACCAAGGTAAACCCTAAATTCTCCTATATATTTAACATTTTTGTAGGGTTTAAGGGGTCTGATTTTTTTTACACACAAAAAAACGGCAGCATTGATATTTTCAGATTTTTCTCTCAGTTAAAATATATACTTATAGTGTTTTAGTTTCTGGTTTCGAGTCGAGCATCGCTTTCAACTTTGTGTCATCGCTTCATTAGTTGTGTCGTCGCTTCACCAGTCGTCGTCGTCGCTTGGTCGAGTCGCGTCCATTTTTCAGTTTTCGCCCTTGTTCCCTGCTCTACAACAGGTAATACTCAGTCCATTTCGTTTCTATTGCTACCTTTAACTTCATAGTTGAGCTAAAATGCCATACTCATATATGTGTATGTGTGCTGCCTGTTTCTTTATTGTTTGAAGGGAAGGAATGTTGCTTTTGGTTTTGTCATAAAAATGAATCTCATTTGGTAACAGAAAGATGTTCTTTTAGCCAACTCAATGATGAAACTGAAATTTGCTAGTATGAATCGCTATAAAGTCCAACTTTTTATCCTTTTAGCTTGAGATTTGCTCCTTGTCGTATTTTGTATAAATGATTGAATCATTTAATCTAGTTAAATGTTCTGATCTTTATTGGATTTAGTTTGGTTCTGTTAAAATAAAAGACTGATTTAGTCGAGTCTATGGCTTGGTTTAAACTTATGTGGAAGCTGTTTCTGTAGTAGCATAGGTTTGTAGGTTCAAGTAGTTTGGTGAAGGGCTGTTCAAAGAGGGAGTGATCTGGCATTTTAGGATGTTTGTTTAAGGCAGTAGGGAGTGTCAGGTGGCTGTTTGGTTCATAGGGAGTGTGGAGTTTATTTCTGAAAGCTGAGTGTGTGAGAGGCAGCAGCTGTTGAATGACCTTGTGTGTGAATGGTTGAGAGTAGCCCAGGAAGGGGTAGGAGTTCAACCAGAGGTTGAGTTCATTTCAGGTCTTGTTATAAGTGCATCAGGTGTTCAGGGGTTGTTTTGGTTTGTTCTGGAAGATGTTGAGTATGCAGGGTGTTCAAGAGAGAGTTGGAATGTCTGGTAAGCTGCTGGTGTTTTGGTTCAGGCAGTGAAGAAGGTTTCAGGCTGGTCTGGTCAGTAGTGTTGTGAAGTGTGTGTGCAGGGGTTTGGAAGTAGTTTAGGCAGTGAGAGAGTAGAAAAGGGATGCTGCAGATTGTCAGGGGTCATATCAGGGTGTTAAGGAGATGGCAGGGGTTAGTTTGGCTTGAAGCAGGCAGTGTAGAGGAAGTCAGTTGGTGTGAAGGTATTTTTAGGAGCTGCAGGACTTAGAGTTTCTAGGAGGCTGTTCTGGTTGTTAAAGAGAAGTGTATTTAAATAATGTTGTTCTTTAACTTTGTAGAAGCTCCATTGAAAAGCTCATCTCTCTGGTCTGTAGCTTAGTTTACCCTGAGCCTGTCTCATGTCTTTTCGTTCATGCTATGAGGTTCCAGCTTCTAGTCCCTTTGTGTCTTTATTTAAAACCAGGAAGCTTAAGTTGTTTTGTCATAGTTCTGAGTGTCCTGTTTATGTTTACTTTTAAAGAGCAGTTAGTAGAATTATTAAGTCAAGAATAATGTACTTAGCCTTGCTTATGTAATTAGGCTAAAAGAGTATCAAATTGAGTAAGACTTAATCAATTCGATTATTGCTTTTATCATTAAAGTTTTATTCTGTTTGCACTCATTTTGAGATAAGAAAAATGTTTGAGCCTGTTTCCTGATCTTGTCTCTTCAAGAAGCAAATTTTGGAAGATCTAACCTTGGTGTAGTTTGTTTATCTGGCCTGTCCATTTTCAATAGTCCAGTACTTAGAAAGCTAGGTTCCTGGTAATTCATCCATGTTCATTTGAGAAGTTTATTTCAGAGTCTTGTTTGAAGTCTCGCTAGCACTTCACTGTTAATAATAAGAGGTTGGTTGAGCTATAAATTGTGAAGGTCTGACATGAGAAAAGTTTCGGTTGGCTATTGAAACCTCAGTCTTTGGTTATTATTTTTGGGGTTATAAATCAAGTGCATATTTATGTCAAAGTACTTGTCTGTGAGTTTTTTTTTTTTTTTTTTTCCTTTCTTCTTGTCAAATAAGCAGTTGTGTCTGGATTTAAAAGGTAGTTCATGGCCAAGTTAATTCTTTTCTTCATAAAGTACTTTGCTATTAGTTTCTAAATAAAATATTAAATCTTGAACATTTATACTCGAAAGTAATTGCATCTTTAAGAATGAGTTAAAATGAGCATTCCTTCTATTCCAAATGGCCAAAGATAATTGCACTTCAGCTTAAGGGATAGCTAATGACTTGTTTTTTTTTTTTTTTTTTTTTTAATCTTCTTTGATTGTCTCCTTGATGGTATGAACCTGTTAGTCAAGAGCCTTAACAGTTGGTCCTCATGGCCTTTCTGCAATTATCTGAAGTGTGCCCAGTTCGTGTTCTTATTACAAACTTGAAAAACTTGTATGGAATCACGGATACGTTTAGCTATTAAAAGTAATCAAGAAGCATTTCGCCACTTTTGTCGACCGTTTATAGGAAGGAAATTGCATGTCTTTATTGACTGCATTATGTGAACTTGATCTTTGTTACCTCCGATATGCATAAATGATGTGTTTGCTAATCCTTTTATCTCTCTTTCTTTTCGCATGGACAACTTGGGAACGAGTTGGGTAAAACTCGCAAATTGGGACGGTCTTTGGGATGAGGCCGCATTGGAGTCAACTCGCATTTTGAACTCAAGTTCGAGTCAAGAAAGAGGACTTTTAAAAATGCTTTGTTGAGCCGCTTAATGTAATTTAGGCTCATGGGCATAATATAAAAATAAAAAGTAGTCATTCACTCCGCAATCTCCGGGTTCTACCTTCTAAACTCCTTCTCTCCCGTCCCCTTTAGAAACCATGTTTTAGGAAGCCCTGAAACCGGACTAGGATTTGCATGTTAGAGGCTTGGTAGGATAGTCGCTTTTATTAACTGTTATCTTATTGCATGTTTAAAATGATTATATAATTGCTTATCCCGTTTCTTTGGGACTCGCCAATTAGTTTAAGTTAGTAGTAATCTATGGTTAATTATCGAGTGCAAAAGAAATTAAAATTTAATTAAATTATACATCTCCATCTAGTATTTATCTTTATTTATCTATTTATCAAATATTTATTTATCTATCTACCCATGTATTTATTAATCGGATTAATTATGCGATATTTATATATCAAATTATTTATTTAATTAATCTTATTTATTTATTTAATTTAATTAATCATTTATTTATTTTATTGATTCATAATGATTATTTATCTATTCATTTACTCATTTAATCAATTACTATTCATTTAATCTTTTACTTAATTAAATTAATATATTAATTTGTTTAATTAAGTTATCTATTTATTTATTTATCCATTTACCTAAGCGATCAATTAATCAATTATTTATCTAATTATTTACTTAGAATGTTGTATTTTGTTCTATTATTTATTTAATTTATTTATCCTTTATTTATTTAATTAATTAATCAATCAACCCTTACCTCATTATTCATTTAATTAATCTTAAGTTTTGTTCAAGTATTTTCATGATCAATTTTATCTTCTTTATATTATTCATTATCTATTTATTTTATTTAATTTAAGATTGATCCTAAATTAATTTATCTTTAAGTAAAATTCGTGAAAATCGCCGGATTAACCGCTTTTAGCGGATTTTCGAAAGTGCTCCCGTAATAGGGACCTTCTTTCGAATTTAATAGAACCACTTACCTAAGAATCTCTGATTTAATTTAATTTCCTTTAAATAAAGAAATAAAATTGCACTCTTTAGTTAACTTAGGTTCCTAATAATCCTTAAATTAGGTGGCGACTCCAAAGAAACCCTTTGGAGTCCCATTTTGTTGAAATATTCCGAAACCTATCCTTTTCTAAAGAAAGGGTAATTTTTGGGGTTCAACAGCGTGGCGACTCCGCTGGGGACGCGCAAATGGTTCTAACCAAAAGATTTTCACGAATTTGTTTGTTTGTATTGTTTGAAATCGTATGTTGATACTAGTATGTTAGTTTATTTAATTATTATGTTTGTATGTTGAAACTAGTATGATTATATCAATTGTTTATTTGCAAGCATGCCTAGTTAATTTAGTTGATTGTTTGTATATCACAAAAGCATGTCATCACACTTTATGTGCGCACATATAAAACTGGCATTCCGTTCATGTTTCTCCCACTCCTGGGAGCTTCTTCATGGTTACTTATACCCGCGAGGTGTATGCATATACACCCGCAACTCACAAAAAAACCCTTTAAGAAAGAGTGCGCGTACCTGCGGGGTGAGCGGATAGTTTTACTACCGCGTGACCGCTTGCCACTCAAAACAGCCTTGTGTCTAGTGAACCCACTCTAGAGTTTCCATCAGGAACATGCATGCATAAATCATAGTTTGGACCCGGTCCTTGGTGCCGCCTCCATAGTTGGGAAAACCGCCTTTTTTTCGTTGACGGGTTTTAATACCCAACAGCGATGCATATTATGTGTTTATATGATAACGAAATTCACAGTCCAAACCAAGTTTTGCAATGAATGGGGTTTAGAACATTTTGTCATTGGTTTTGTAGGTCAAAAGATGTCAGAATTCAAGAATGTCCAAATGGTTGTTAAGGTTCCTGAGAAATTGAAAGAATGGTGGAGGAACATGAAACAAGATGACAAACGAGAGGCTGAATGGGTTGAGAAGAAGTTGGGGAATTTGATCCATTTGTTAGAGATTCCATCTGATCGTTACTTGATTCAGGCACTCTTGCCTTTCTGGAGCTATTTGAGGGCTGTCTTTCGATTTAAGGATTTTGAGCTTACACCGACCTTAGAGGAAATGGCCGACCTTACCGGGCTGCCTTTGAAAGGTCGGGAGATGATCATTCCAAGGAAACAAGGAGGGAGGCACTTCCTAGATGATTTGGGGTTACATAACAACAAAAAGTTGGGATGCTTTGCAAAGGAATGGGTTTCTTTAGACTATCTTTACGAAAGGTTTGCCTTTGGGGACAGTCACGCCGTCCACATTCGGGAATTTGCTTGTTCTTTGGATACCTGGAAGAAACGGCGCTTCACCGCCTTTGTCATTTCTTTCTTTGGAACTCTGATCTTTCCGCGGGAAGAAGGGAAGATTAGCACCAGCATTGGTGCAGTGGTTCGTATTTTGTTTGAAGGGATTGATAACAAAGAAGTCACTGTGGTCCCGATGATTCTGGCAGAAATGTTTAGAGCTTTAACCAACTGCAGAAAAAAGAACAAGAGGTACTTCGAGGGCTCAAATCTACTTCTTCAACTGTGGGCCATGGAGCACCTTTTTAAGCGAAAACCCATAGTAGACATAGCTTTATGTGGAGGCAACCCAATCAAAAGCTATCAAGAACGAGTACTTGGAAAGTTTGTTGCACCAGTGGGCCTTGATGATTGGTTTGGACACTTGGCCCGGCTTGAAGAAGACCATGTTTTGTGGAAAGTGTGGTGGCTGGCAACCAAGGAGGGCGCTTATCTTAGATCTAAGGAGAAGTACTACATCGAGCTCATCGGGTTGACGGGCCTTCATCACTATGCACCTTTAAGAGTCCTTCGTCAGTTTGGGATAGAACAAGTCATACCCCTCACGGCATATACGAGATCCTATGAAATCGAATTCGGCAAGGAGGTAAAAGTTCCAAGGGTCGGAGAAATTTTCAAAGATTGGGATAGAATGGTGAACAAACGCGCTAGTTTTCATCAGGCAGGCCGGACTCCCGAATACTATGCCTGGATCAAAGAAGACATTGCCATCACTCCTAGTCCAGCAGGAAAAGAAGGTTTAGAAGATGTAGATCGGACCTATGGGATGAAGGTCAAGCTTAGCTCCATCACTTTCACTCCTTCTGAGTGGAGCTTCATGAAAGAAGTTGTAGAGACTGTGAAACGAGCCAGGATTGATCCAAACCATGCTAGCACTTCAGCTTCAGCATTTCCTCCAGTTTGATGCAGCTTAGCTATAGCAGTTATTTAAATTTTCAAATGTTGTACTCAGACTATGTCTTTAATTTATGTATTTACTTTCTAGCACTTTTCATTCTCTATGTAATGATGATGATGTACTGAAAGCAAGTTATTATCAATGAAAGACTATTATTATTACTATTGTTGTTATCACTTACTCTAAAGTCGATTATTGCAAAACAGGTGTGGACTACTTTTCGTTATCATTTATTTGCGCGATTAGGCTTACCTCTAGCACAAAGAGGCACCTTACAGGGTAGGACGCGTCTGCATTTTATTTCACGCACATTACTTGTGTTTGCCACATGCCTAATTTATCGCCCATTTAAAATGTAAAAAGCGCTACGTGACGCGCGCTATGTGATTAAGTGCGAATTTTACCAACAACATGCAAACTAACATAGTTACCTTTTGAATTTTTCTTTTGTTTTGTTTATTCCAAAACAGAGGTTTGATTTGTGCTGATTGAGCTGATCCAAAGACTTTTCTCTGCACATTGATATACACTTCAGAATTCAACAAAATGTCTGGTAACGATGATCAGCCTCCCGTCCTCAATGATAAGACTCTTGAAACTCCCGGATCTTCAAGAGGAAACGTCATCCTTGCTCAAGATGACCTTATTCTAAATCTGACTAAGCAGATACAGATGCTGAGTGAGGAGCTAGCAACAGTTAAAGGGCAGGCCCCTCAAAACGCACCCTCAAACGTCAACCCTATTCACAATGCACCCACATACCAAAGTAACCTACTTAATCAAACACCACCACCACTAAATCGCCCACAAGTCAGTCAAAATACCCCGCCCGCTCAACAAAATACCCAACCTGCTGGCTATCCTTCATATTATCCATATCCTAACGACCCCACTCCTCCTCACTACCAATATTTGCCTGCTAAAGACACTCCCCGTCCTCCACAATCTCAAGCACCCATTCCTGTAGCCGTTGCTCCTCCAAATGTCAATGATCCAAGGCCGGGATATCCCGAGGCGTTATATTATGAGCATGACCCTAATGGGAAGAATGTGGACTTCACAGACTATCCGCCACAGAATGAAATGCCCACAACTGTGGAAAAACAGGGAAAGACAAGCGAACAAGATGAGATAATCCAAGCAATGAAAGTCATGCAACAATCTATTAAGGACTTGCAGGTGACTAAGAAACGGCAAAGTACTTCATACCGCAGTCTTTATCTATTCCCGGACATTACTCCTCCTCCCGGTTTTAAAGTGCCGAAGTTCGACATGTATGATGGTCATGGTGACCCATTTGCTCATTTAACCAAGTACCTCAACAGAATGAGAGCGGCGGGAGGCAAAGAAGAACTTTTGATGGCTTACTTTAGCCATAGTCTGGAAGGTATTGCTGCTGAATGGTTTGCCAGACAAGACATAAGCAAATGGCACGAGTTTGATGATATAGCTGGTGACTTCACAAAGCAGTTTGAATACAATGTGGCGATGGTCCCTGACCTCATAACCTTGGCCAATTTAAAGAAGAAACCAACCGAAACTTTTAGGGAATACGCCTTGAGGTGGCGTGAACAGGCTGCACGGGTGCAACCCCCGATGACTGAGAGGGATATGGTGAAGTACTTTATTCGTGCTCAAGACGATTCCTATTACATGCATATGCTTCCTATGATGGGTGCACCCTATGCTGAACTTCTCACAATGGGGGAGATGGTGGAAGAAGGCATCAAATCCGGTCGGATTGTGAGCTTTGCTGAAATGAAGTCAAGTGCTCAAAATGCTCAAGCCAGCCCAAACAATTCCAGAAGAAGAGAGAAGAGGGAAGAAGTCACAACTGTTGCCGCAGACATTGACCGCCGCCCGGTTAGGAGGTTGAACTTTGATAATCCACCAGCCTACCCTACTTACCAAAACACCCCTCCTCATTACCCAAATGCACCTCCTCATTACCCAAATGCACCTCCTCATTACCCAAATGCACCTCCTCATTACCCAAATGCACCTCCTCATTACCCAAATATTCCTTCTCCTTACCCAAATGCACCACCCCCAAATTACCCTAGTCACTATCAAATTCCTCCCGCTCCATATCCTGTCTATCAAGCACAACCTAGTTATTATCCACCACGAGCACCAGCACCACAACCACAACAATACCCTCCTCGCCCACAGAATTACCAACCTCGTGCTCCTGTCCGTCCAAATATGCAAGGACCTAACCAAGGCTATGAAAGGAGAGCACCCAAAACCTATACTCCTATAGCCGAATCTTATGGTCAATTGTTTGAAAGACTTAGAAGCGCCGGAGTTGTGCAGCCTGTTCCTGACAATACTCCAAATCCTCCTCCAAGGTGGTATGATGTTAATAAGCATTGTGTTTATCATTCTGGGGCTGCAGGCCATGATGTGGAAAGGTGTTATGCCTTCAAGGATAAAGTTGAAGCTTTGATCAAATCAGGCACTATCCAGCTTACTGGAACTCAACCAAATGTGCAAGATAATCCTCTTCCCACCTATGGAAACAATGCTGTCAATGTCATTTCCCTTGATGAGGAGTTTGATTTGAAAGGGACTATTGTTCCCGTTAGCAATGTGAGGATTGCTAGCGAGGCCAAAGTATCTGTGCAAGTGAGAGCTCCCATTCTGGTGCAAGCTGGTATCCCAAGACCAACTGTCACCGTCATGCTTGCCTCACCCCTTCAATATGATAGCAAGAGGGTTCCTTGGAACTATTCTGAAGTGCCTATCGGAAGTGGAAAGGTAACTGTTGCTGTTGCTGCTGCACAAGGCATGACCAGATCTGGTAGATTCTATACGCCTGAGAAGTTGGGCCAAAGCCTTGGAGAAAAAGAGGGCATTGTAAGAAGAGTGACTGACACCGAGGCTGAGGACTTCTGGAGGAAAATGCAGTCAAAGGAATACTCTATTTTGGAGCATTTAAAGAATACTCCTTCCCGGATATCCATCATGGCTTTGCTAATGAGCTCTGAAACACACAGAAATGCATTGCTGAAAGTGCTCAAAGAAGCAGAGGTCCCTGCTGAGACCACGGATGAGAGCTTGGCCGTCTTGGTTGGCCAAATATTAGAACCTCACAAGGTGTCCTTCTTCAAAGAAGAGCTTCTACCCGAGGGTCTCGGACACAACAAAGCCTTGCATATTGTTGTCAAATGTAGGGATAAATTTGTCGGACGGGTGCTGATCGATGGTGGTTCCGGGCTCAATATATGTCCGTTGGCAACTCTGAAGGAACTTGGAATTGATGCTGGCAAAATTAGACAAAGCAATGTGAAAGCAAGGGCTTTTGATGGAGCTCAAAGGTGCACCTTAGGAGAAGTTGATCTTGATCTGCAAATAGGTCCTGTGAACTTCTCTGTGGAGTTTCAGGTATTCGACATCCCGTCTACCTATAATATGCTGTTAGGAAGACCTTGGATTCATATGGCCGGAGCCGTCCCTTCCACTTTGCATCAAAGTGTGAAATTTATATGGGATAATGAAGAAGTAGTGGTTAAGGGCGAGGGAAACAGCCCCATGCATGCTAGCACCACAATTCCCATGGTGGACAACGCCACAGAACTTGATGGGACTACCTTTCACACGGTTGAGCTGATGAATGTGACCCGAGCATCAAATGAGGATTCAAAGAAAGGTACCCTACCCAGAGTCCCCAAGATGATTGCTGTGGAGATGTTGAAAAATGGTTTCAAACCTGGTTCGGGATTGGGAGCAAATCTGAACGGCATTACTGAACCCATCTGCTTGCCCAAGAATCTGGGTACCTTTGGCTTGGGTTACTATCCTACCAAAAGGGAGATTGAAAAGGCCAAAAGGAGACAAGCCATTGTTATGCCAGAACCTCTTCCTTCCTTGTACCAGTCATTCGTCAAGGCACCGGAAGTCATTATATCGGATCTGATAGAGGGAGTTAGCAATTTGTTTCTGAGTGATGATTTGGAATGCGATGTTATTATTGAAGATTATGCTGAGGGATCACCAGTGCAGAATGTTGAGGCAAAGGATCCGATGGCCAATTGGACCTGTGTCCCAGTAGAAGAAACTTGGTGAATGAACTCACTAGTTTATTTTGGCATCACAGTCAGATTGAGGCCCTGAAATGTGTTTTGCCGTTGGTTTATGTTTATGTCTTTTCAAAATAACTTATTTATATTCTGCATGTTTTACTTTAATGTATTGCCTCTCTAAAACTAGACTTTTGAAAAATAAATGCACTGCATTTCCCCTACTATTATTTTTGCTATGCTTTAATTATTTACTTTATTTTACGCTTTTGATTAATGTTTGTTTCTGTTTCAGCTTTCCACTTAACAAAACTGCCGAAACTTTGCTTGTGACATATAATGAAACAACTGAACAAACTGGTACTGATGCATTGAGTATTGGGGAATGTGATGAAGACTTTGTTCCTGATGAAATAACAAGAGAAGTTGATCAATTTGAGAACAAACCAAAGCCTAACTTGGAAGAAACCGAGTCAATCAACTTGGGGACTTCAGAAGATGTTAGAGAAACCAGAATCAGTGTTCATTTGACCTCGGAAGAAAGAAGAGCTTATATTGAATTATTGAACGAGTATCGAGACATCTTTGCTTGGTCTTATGATGATATGCCCGGTTTGAGTACCGATCTTATCACTCACAAATTGCCAACTGATCCTTCATTTCCGCCTGTTAAGCAAAAGAAGAGAAACTTCAAAACTTCCACAAGCAAACAAATATTGGAAGAAGTGCAAAAGCAATTGACCGCTAAGGTGATTCGATCTCTCAAATATCCCACTTGGTTAGCAAATATTGTGCCGGTGCCCAAGAAGGACGGCAAAGTTAGAGTTTGTGTTGATTATCGTGATCTCAACAAAGCAAGTCCAAAGGATGATTTTCCATTGCCAAATATTCATATCCTTATTGATAGCTGTGCAAAACATGAGCTTCAGTCTTTTGTCGATTGCTTTGCTGGCTATCACCAGATTCTAATGGATGAAGATGATGCTGAAAAGACCGCTTTCATCACGCCTTGGGGTGTGTTCTGTTATAGAGTTATGCCTTTCGGTTTGAAGAATGCCGGGGCAACATATATGAGAGCTATGACAACTCTTTTCCATGATATGATTCACAAAGAGATTGAAGTCTATGTAGATGATGTTGTTATCAAGTCAAAGAAGAAAGAAGAGCATTTGACCGATTTGAGAAAGTTCTTCAACCGCCTTCGGCAGTATAACTTGAAGCTTAATCCTGCGAAATGTGCATTTGGTGTTCCCGCCGGTAAGATGTTGGGTTTCATTGTAAGCCGGAGGGGTATAGAATTGGATCCGTCTAAAATCAAGACTATCCAAGACTTGCCTCCTCCAAAAAGCCGGAAGGATGTGATGAGCTTTCTTGGTCGTTTGAACTACATAAGCCGCTTCATTGCACAATCCACGGTTATTTGTGAACCAATAATCAAGTTGTTGAAAAAAGATGCTGTTATTGAGTGGACGGAAGATTGTCAAAAGGCTTTTGATAGGATCAAGGAGTATCTATCCAATCCGCCCGTGTTAGTTCCTCCTGAACCTGGAAGACCATTGATCTTATATTTGTCCGTTTCGGAAAATGCATTTGGATGTGTCTTGGGGCAACATGACAAGACCGGGAAGAAAGAACAAGCTATTTATTATCTAAGCAAGAAGTTCACCCCTTACGAAGCCAGGTATACTCTCTTGGAGCGAACTTGTTGCGCCTTGACTTGGACCGCACAAAGGTTAAGGCACTATCTTTCATCATATACAACTTATCTTATCTCGAGGATGGATCCTTTGAAGTACATCTTCCAAAAGCCAATGCCCACGGGAAAATTAGCAAAATGGCAGATTCTGTTGAGTGAATTTGACATAGTTTATGTCACCCAAAAGGCGGTAAAGGCACAAGCATTGGCAGATCATTTAGCTGAAAATCCTGTTGATGACAACTATGAACCATTGAGAACTTACTTTCCCGATGAAGAGGTCTTGTTTCTGGGTGAAGACATCTCTTCTGAATATGATGGTTGGCGTCTATTCTTTGACGGAGCAGCAAATTTCAAAGGTGTTGGTATTGGAGCTGTCTTAATTTCTGAAACGGGTCAGCATTATCCTGTTTCGGCCAAGCTCAGATTTCCATGCACTAACAATATGGCTGAGTATGAAGCATGCATTTTGGGTCTTCGACTGGCAGTTGATATGAATATTCAAGAACTTTTAGTGATTGGGGATTCTGACTTGTTGGTTCACCAAGTACAAGGCGAGTGGAACACCAAGAATGCAAAGATTCTTCCTTATTTGCGCTGTGTCAAGGAATTGTGCAAAAGGTTCGCAAAGATCGAGTTCAAGCATGTTCCAAGACTTCAAAATGAGTTTGCCGATGCTTTGGCAACTTTATCTTCTATGATCCAACATCCTGACAAGAATTATATTGATCCTATCGAAATTGAATTGCATGATAGGCCAGCTTATTGTTTTCAAGTTGAAGAGGAGCAAGATGGCCATCCTTGGTATTTTGATATCAAGAATTATCTCAAGGTTGGGAGTTATCCTGAAAATGCAACAAGTGTTCAAAAGAAGAGCATTCGGAGGTTAGCAAATCAATTCTTTCTAAGCGGTGAAATCCTATATAGGAGAACCCCAGACTTAGGACTCCTAAGATGTGTTGACGCCATTGAAGCAAATAGATTGCTTATGGAAGTACATGCGGGAGTTTGTGGACCGCATATGAATGGTTTTGTCCTGGCAAAGAAGATCTTGAGAGCAGGTTATTTTTGGCTAACTATGGAAACTGATTGTGTTCAGTTTGTGCGGAAATGCCATCAATGTCAAATTCACGGAGATATGATCAAAAGACCTCCTTCTGAACTTCATGCAATGAGTTCTCCTTGGCCTTTTGTCGCTTGGGGAATGGATGTTATTGGTCCTATTGAGCCGGCCGCTTCAAATGGACATCGCTTTATTTTGGTGGCTATTGATTACTTCACCAAGTGGGTGGAAGCAACTTCTCACAAGTCCGTAACCAAGAAAGTGGTGTCAGATTTTGTGCGCAACAATATCATTTGTAGATTTGGAGTTCCTGAGTCAATCATTACTGACAATGGTGCAAACTTGAATAGTGATTTAATGAGAGCAACTTGTGAAAGCTTCAAGATTACCCATCGCAACTCTACTGCATACCGGCCTCAAATGAATAGAGCTGTGGAAGCGGCAAATAAAAACATCAAGCGTATTCTCCGCAAGATGATTGATAATTATAGAGATTGGCATGAAAAGTTGCCTTTTGCACTTCTTGGGTACCGCACCACCACTAGAACTTCAACTGGGGCAACTCCCTATCTTTTGGTGTATGGCACAGAAGCAGTCTTACCCGCGGAGGTAGAAATTCCTTCCTTGAGAATCATTCAAGAGGCTGAATTAGAAAATGCCGAATGGGTGAAGATCAGATATGAACAGTTGATGCTTATTGATGAGAAAAGAATGAATGCAATTTGTCATGGGCAACTTTATCAAAATCGCATGATCAAGTCTTTTGGTAAGAAAGTGAGAGTGAGAGACTTCAAACCGGGGCAATTGGTGTTAAAGAAGATCTTTCCTAATCAAGAAGAAGCAAGGGGCAAATTTGCACCGAATTGGCAAGGTCCATATGTGGTTCATCGGGTTTTATCCGGAGGAGCACTGATTCTGGCTGAAATGGATGGTCAAGTTTGGCCAAAAGCAATCAACGCAGATGCCGTCAAAAGATACTATGTCTGAAGCAATCACAAGTTAGCATGGTTTTGAATGTAATCTTTGATGTAATGCGAACTACGCGTGACCTGAATCCCAAGGCGGGATACGTAGTAACTCACATAGAGTTTGGTTGCATTGATATAAGAATTTCCCCTATTTCCTCTTTTATGTAAGTTTGAACTACTTCTGACCTGATTCCTGGAATGGCAACAGGATAAGTAGGCAATCCCCTTCGGATTCGGTCAAAATATTGTAACACTTTAGGCTTGTTTATCTTTTATGATGTAATGCCGAACTATGCATCTGGGCAGATGTGTGGATTTTCCAATTCGGATACGGCTCCGTACTTAGATTGCCATATTTTTCCCAAAAAATCTTTATGTAAGCAGAACTACGCACGGTCTGATTCCCGTGGAGGGATACGTAGGCGCTCTTAAAGGGCTCGACTCTATAATATTAAAATTTTCAGTTTCCCCTAAGGCAAGCAACTGGGGCAATTTTTGCAAAGATAATTTGAAGATATGAAAGATAAAACTGGGGCAGTTTTGCAAGGTAAGTTGAAGATTTGAATGATATCAACTGGGGCAAATTTTGCAAAATGAGTTGAAGATTTGGAAGTTCATAACTGGGGCAGATCTTTGCGAGAATTGGTTCGCTTATCCAAGGATGAAACAACAAAGTTTTGAAAGTACTCAAGATTAGCACAAGTTGCAATGCAAAGGATGTTCAGTTTGTTTCGAGATATGTCATGAGTTTGAGTTAAAGCAGAAATTTTACATGCATTATAAACTTTTCACTTGCATATCAATGATTACTTGCTTACTATTTTGTCAAATTACTTTATTTTTGCCTCTATATTAAAATGAGTTATACTATTGAGTTCATAAACCAAGTTTCAGAGGATGATTTTAAAGTCCAAGTCAGACGAAGAAGAGGAAGCGATAGCAGCAAATTCAAGATGAATCAGCACAAATCAAACACCCCTCCCCAAAACTAACAAATTTTTCTTTGGGAGCAGGAACATGAAAGCTTGCAAAGAGAGGATCATTCGCACTATGGATGAACAATTTATTGAACGCGCATTCAAAGTTGCTTTGCAGATTGCGTTGCATTGCCTTTTCATGACTTAAAGCGTTATGCTTCGTCATGGGTTATTGCCGAACAGGCGGCATTTCTACCTCTATGATTTTCAATCTTAAATAAGCAATGAAGCCGAGGCATGCGTTATGTTTTCAAATCACGCCAAATAAGCGTTGCCTTATTGACAATCTTCTCAAGACCATCATTGTCTGATTGTCTCGCCAATTGATTTATCAAATGGCTATTGCACTGATTATATTTCCACACTGTTTTGCTTTGCGCTTGCTTTAAATTTTGCCCTTTTATTTGTTTCAAATTAATGCTTTGCTTTACTTTCTCAGGTCAACCGTCAGTTTCTCAGAGATTGTTCGCCTTGCCGCATAGGACTTGAACATCAGATTCAATATGAATTGAAGAGAGCATTCAAAACTTTGAACCACTATCCATACAAGCAACACCAATCAAGTTGACAATGCAAATGATTTAGCTTGACAGATCATTCAAATTTACTCTTGCGGCATCTAAGCATTACATTGGATTATTGCCGAGAAGGCGGCGCTTTTCTTTTCTCGAATCTTAACATTGTTATAGAATTTACTTCGCGATATTGATAGACAAGTCGGCTGAAACACCGCTTTCGGAGTGTTTCGCGATGTCGGTTGTCTTGCAATATTGACATTTATTGATAGCTTAAGACAAGTCGGCTGAAGCACCGCTTTCGGAGTGTTTCGCGATGTCGGTTGTCTTGCAATATTGGCATTTATTGATAGTTTAAGACAAGTCGGCTGGAACACCACTTTCGGAGTGTTTCGCGATGTCGGTTGTCTTGCAAATATTGGAATTTAACGGTAGTTTAAGACAAGTCGGCTGGAACACCGCTTTCGGAGTGTTTCGCGATGTCGGTTGTCTTGCAATATTGGAATTTAGTGATAGTTTGAGACAAGTCGGCTGGAACACCGCTTTCGGAGTGTTTCGCGATGTCGGTTGTCTTGCAATATTGGAATTTAATGGTAGTTTAAGACAAGTCGGCTGAAGCACCGCTTTCGGAGTGTTTCGCGATGTCGGTTGTCTTGCAATATTGGCATTTATTGATAGTTTAAGACAAGTCGGCTGGAACACCGCTTTCGGAGTGTTTCGCGATGTCGGTTGTCTTGCAATATTGGAATTTAATGGTAGTTTAAGACAAGTCGGCTGAAGCACCGCTTTCGGAGTGTTTCGCGATGTCGGTTGTCTTGCAATATTGGCATTTATTGATAGTTTAAGACAAGTCGGCTGGAACACCGCTTTCGGAGTGTTTCGCGATGTCGGTTGTCTTGCAATGTTGACATTTTATGTTTTTGATAATCTAAGACAAGTCGGCTGAAGCACCGCTTTCGGAGTGTTTCGCGATGTCGGTTGTCTTGCAATATTGGCATGATATATTTGAAGTAGATGATAAAGATAGACAATTCGACTTGAGACATCATGACTAACGCTCGTTAGTCAACTTACCTTATGAAAGCATTGCATTCTACAATTCGTTCTCACTTTACCTATTGTTTTACTTTACTGTTTCAGAATAATGATCAGCTTAGAGGTTCCCCGGGCGGAGTGCCTCGTCAGTTGATCGAAAGAAGGACTATTGATGATATCACAACCCGCATTTACAATTTCGTATTATCACTCTTTTATTTCTCATTCCAATTATTACCGTTTATTAGCAGTTGCTCGCTTACTGTTTGTCAAGTTTATTACAGGATTTTGGTAGTACCGCAGCAGCATTTGGAGCATTTAGAGCGTTTGGAGCATAACGTGGAACTTTTTCTTAGCAGTGAACTGGGGCAATCGTTGATATGAGCTAGACTCGTCAACGAGGATCTGAAGGATCGCACTCGAACAAGCAAATTCTTATCCTAATCTTCCATCTTCGGATTAGGACGTCAGTCTGAATTCTTTCCTTTTCGTGCGTCTTTCCTATCAATCGTGCGAGTTTTTGTGTCTAAGTGTCGTCGAACTACATATGGCCTGATTCTCTTTCAGCCCGAGATATGTAGGCAACTCAAAAACCGGAGTTCGGCCATGTCCATAAGCCTCGCCTTTTGGTTCTTAGAATCAAAAGTCTTTGGCTTTGTCGTGACAAAATTGGCTTTTTCGTCAACTTCTTTACCCCGAAAACTCTTTCATCCTTTTCCGGGTAAAGAGGGGCAGCTGTTGACACCCAATTTTGTCCCGAAATTCTCTTAAAATTAATAAATTATTGCGATATTTTATAATTAAGGTTAAATTTAAAATTAAAATAAATTATAATAGTAAAAGAAAAATCAATTAATTGTGAAAGAAAAGAGGCCAAATGTGAAGACATAAGCTAAATCCTAGCCTACCCGCCAAACATTTCTATTCTTATTTAATTACCCTTAAAAGGCTAAATCTGCTCACAACCTAAAAATCCTCCTATCTGTGCAAAGCCTATACATACACTACACACACGCTTTTCATTTCCAATAACCAGTTTTCCCTAATCAGTTCTTCACCCTCGACCCGTTTTACTCTTCAACCCGCGAAACCAATTGAAATCCGACCCGTAGATCGTCTTCTCCGTACGATCGATGTGCTGGACGAGTAATCCATTCCCAGCTGGTAGCTCTTCACCCTCTCTCCAGTACAAACGGGCACAAAATCTGAGCCACCCATTTCAAATCGAAGTAACTCCCAGCCCTTGGATCTTTCCTTGGAGATAAGGATCCAAAGTGTACAATCCGAAAGGAATGGACACTTTAGACCCTTATCCTAAAGGAATTAGATCGAAAATTGAAAGGGTAATTCAGATTTTACAAAGACCAAGGTAAACCCTAAATTCTCCTATATATTTAACATTTTTGTAGGGTTTAAGGGGTCTGATTTTTTTTACACACAAAAAAACGGCAGCATTGATATTTTCAGATTTTTCTCTCAGTTAAAATATATACTTATAGTGTTTTAGTTTCTGGTTTCGAGTCGAGCATCGCTTTCAACTTTGTGTCATCGCTTCATTAGTTGTGTCGTCGCTTCACCAGTCGTCGTCGTCGCTTGGTCGAGTCGCGTCCATTTTTCAGTTTTCGCCCTTGTTCCCTGCTCTACAACAGGTAATACTCAGTCCATTTCGTTTCTATTGCTACCTTTAACTTCATAGTTGAGCTAAAATGCCATACTCATATATGTGTATGTGTGCTGCCTGTTTCTTTATTGTTTGAAGGGAAGGAATGTTGCTTTTGGTTTTGTCATAAAAATGAATCTCATTTGGTAACAGAAAGATGTTCTTTTAGCCAACTCAATGATGAAACTGAAATTTGCTAGTATGAATCGCTATAAAGTCCAACTTTTTATCCTTTTAGCTTGAGATTTGCTCCTTGTCGTATTTTGTATAAATGATTGAATCATTTAATCTAGTTAAATGTTCTGATCTTTATTGGATTTAGTTTGGTTCTGTTAAACTAAAAGACTGATTTAGTCGAGTCTATGGCTTGGTTTAAACTTATGTGGAAGCTGTTTCTGTAGTAGCATAGGTTTGTAGGTTCAAGTAGTTTGGTGAAGGGCTGTTCAAAGAGGGAGTGATCTGGCATTTTAGGATGTTTGTTTAAGGCAGTAGGGAGTGTCAGGTGGCTGTTTGGTTCATAGGGAGTGTGGAGTTTATTTCTGAAAGCTGAGTGTGTGAGAGGCAGCAGCTGTTGAATGACCTTGTGTGTGAATGGTTGAGAGTAGCCCAGGAAGGGGTAGGAGTTCAACCAGAGGTTGAGTTCATTTCAGGTCTTGTTATAAGTGCATCAGGTGTTCAGGGGTTGTTTTGGTTTGTTCTGGAAGATGTTGAGTATGCAGGGTGTTCAAGAGAGAGTTGGAATGTCTGGTAAGCTGCTGGTGTTTTGGTTCAGGCAGTGAAGAAGGTTTCAGGCTGGTCTGGTCAGTAGTGTTGTGAAGTGTGTGTGCAGGGGTTTGGAAGTAGTTTAGGCAGTGAGAGAGTAGAAAAGGGATGCTGCAGATTGTCAGGGGTCATATCAGGGTGTTAAGGAGATGGCAGGGGTTAGTTTGGCTTGAAGCAGGCAGTGTAGAGGAAGTCAGTTGGTGTGAAGGTATTTTTAGGAGCTGCAGGACTTGGAGTTTCTAGGAGGCTGTTCTGGTTGTTAAAGAGAAGTGTATTTAAATAATGTTGTTCTTTAACTTTGTAGAAGCTCCATTGAAAAGCTCATCTCTCTGGTCTGTAGCTTAGTTTACCCTGAGCCTGTCTCATGTCTTTTCGTTCATGCTATGAGGTTCCAGCTTCTAGTCCCTTTGTGTCTTTATTTAAAACCAGGAAGCTTAAGTTGTTTTGTCATAGTTCTGAGTGTCCTGTTTATGTTTACTTTTAAAGAGCAGTTAGTAGAATTATTAAGTCAAGAATAATGTACTTAGCCTTGCTTATGTAATTAGGCTAAAAGAGTATCAAATTGAGTAAGACTTAATCAATTCGATTATTGCTTTTATCATTAAAGTTTTATTCTGTTTGCACTCATTTTGAGATAAGAAAAATGTTTGAGCCTGTTTCCTGATCTTGTCTCTTCAAGAAGCAAATTTTGGAAGATCTAACCTTGGTGTAGTTTGTTTATCTGGCCTGTCCATTTTCAATAGTCCAGTACTTAGAAAGCTAGGTTCCTGGTAATTCATCCATGTTCATTTGAGAAGTTTATTTCAGAGTCTTGTTTGAAGTCTCGCTAGCACTTCACTGTTAATAATAAGAGGTTGGTTGAGCTATAAATTGTGAAGGTCTGACATGAGAAAAGTTTCGGTTGGCTATTGAAACCTCAGTCTTTGGTTATTATTTTTGGGGTTATAAATCAAGTGCATATTTATGTCAAAGTACTTGTCTGTGAGTTTTTTTTTTTTTTTTTTTCCTTTCTTCTTGTCAAATAAGCAGTTGTGTCTGGATTTAAAAGGTAGTTCATGGCCAAGTTAATTCTTTTCTTCATAAAGTACTTTGCTATTAGTTTCTAAATAAAATATTAAATCTTGAACATTTATACTCGAAAGTAATTGCATCTTTAAGAATGAGTTAAAATGAGCATTCCTTCTATTCCAAATGGCCAAAGATAATTGCACTTCAGCTTAAGGGATAGCTAATGACTTGTTTTTTTTTTTTTTTTTTTAATCTTCTTTGATTGTCTCCTTGATGGTATGAACCTGTTAGTCAAGAGCCTTAACAGTTGGTCCTCATGGCCTTTCTGCAATTATCTGAAGTGTGCCCAGTTCGTGTTCTTATTACAAACTTGAAAAACTTGTATGGAATCACGGATACGTTTAGCTATTAAAAGTAATCAAGAAGCATTTCGCCACTTTTGTCGACCGTTTATAGGAAGGAAATTGCATGTCTTTATTGACTGCATTATGTGAACTTGATCTTTGTTACCTCCGATATGCATAAATGATGTGTTTGCTAATCCTTTTATCTCTCTTTCTTTTCGCATGGACAACTTGGGAACGAGTTGGGTAAAACTCGCAAATTGGGACGGTCTTTGGGATGAGGCCGCATTGGAGTCAACTCGCATTTTGAACTCAAGTTCGAGTCAAGAAAGAGGACTTTTAAAAATGCTTTGTTGAGCCACTTAATGTAATTTAGGCTCATGGGCATAATATAAAAATAAAAAGTAGTCATTCACTCCGCAATCTCCGAGTTCTACCTTCTAAACTCCTTCTCTCCCGTCCCCTTTAGAAACCATGTTTTAGGAAGCCCTGAAACCGGACTAGGATTTGCATGTTAGAGGCTTGGTAGGATAGTCGCTTTTATTAACTGTTATCTTATTGCATGTTTAAAATTATTATATAATTGCTTATCCCGTTTCTTTGGGACTCGCCAATTAGTTTAAGTTAGTAGTAATCTATGGTTAATTATCGAGTGCAAAAGAAATTAAAATTTAATTAAATTATACATCTCCATCTAGTATTTATCTTTATTTATCTATTTATCAAATATTTATTTATCTATCTACCCATGTATTTATTAATCGGATTAATTATGCGATATTTATATATCAAATTATTTATTTAATTAATCTTATTTATTTTTTTAATTTAATTAATCATTTATTTATTTTATTGATTCATAATGATTATTTATCTATTCATTTACTCATTTAATCAATTACTATTCATTTAATCTTTTACTTAATTAAATTAATATATTAATTTGTTTAATTAAGTTATCTATTTATTTATTTATCCATTTACCTAAGCGATCAATTAATCAATTATTTATCTAATTATTTACTTAGAATGTTGTATTTTGTTCTATTATTTATTTAATTTATTTATCCTTTATTTATTTAATTAATTAATCAATCAACCCTTACCTCATTATTCATTTAATTAATCTTAAGTTTTGTTCAAGTATTTTCATGATCAATTTTATCTTCTTTATATTATTCATTATCTATTTATTTTATTTAATTTAAGATTGATCCTAAATTAATTTATCTTTAAGTAAAATTCGTGAAAATCGCCGGATTAACCGCTTTTAGCGGATTTTCGAAAGTGCTCCCGTAATAGGGACCTTCTTTCGAATTTAATAGAACCACTTACCTAAGAATCTCTGATTTAATTTAATTTCCTTTAAATAAAGAAATAAAATTGCACTCTTTAGTTAACTTAGGTTCCTAATAATCCTTAAATTAGGTGGCGACTCCAAAGAAACCCTTTGGAGTCCCATTTTGTTGAAATATTCCGAAACCTATCCTTTTCTAAAGAAAGGGTAATTTTTGGGGTTCAACACATTGTACTCTGGCTGTGAGTTGGCATCTACTTCCCGGCTGTCGATGAGAGTTCCGCGCCGGTGAAGGGTTATTATTGCATCATATTGCATTCATATGCATTACATTGTATTATATTGAAGGTAGGAGGATTCCGCCCTAGGAGCAGGAGGATTCCGCTCCATTGCATTATAGAGGGTAGGAGGATTCCGCCCTAGGAGCAGGAGGATTCCGCTCCATTGCATTATATTGAGGGTAGGAGGATTCCGCCCTAGGAGTAGGAGGATTCCGCTCCATTGCATTATATTGAGGGTAGGAGGATTCCGCCCTAAGAGCAGGAGGATTCCGCTCCAATTGCATTATATTGAGGGTAGGAGGATTCCGCTCCATTGCATCATACTAAGGGCAGGAGGATTCCACCCTAGGAGCAGGAGGATTCCGCTCCATTCATTTGGCACATGTGACCCTTTGCATCATATTTCATTTCATTTCATCTCATTTCATTTCATTTCATTTCATATCATTGTGTAGACTTGCGGTACATGACTACTGTTCTGCTTATATGTGCATTGCTTATTTGTTGATATGTTTCTGGCTCGTATTCCTGGTTGAGTTTATGGTTTCATACGTGTTTTCGGATATTATCTGGCTCTGCCTTTTTATAATTTAGATAAGAGGAATTTGGTTTATCTGTTTCTTCTCCCTGGCTAGCTATCCTATTCTTTAAGGTGGCTAGTCTGCCCCACTTATTGAGTCCTTTTGACTCACCCTTGTTTGTTGTTTGTTTTTGTCTATCTATTTCGTTTCGGCAGGTTCGCTCCAGGATTGAGTTCGCCACGTTGTGAAGGAGCGAAGACGACTTCAGCTATTAGGGTGAGCCAGCTTTTATTCCGGATGGCCACCAGTTTTATGTTTATTATTTCAGTTGCATTTTGCTCCCTTCAGGAGGTATTTGTCTTCTTCTGTACTCTTAGATGTCTAGTCTGGATAACCCTAAACCTAAAACCTAGTATGTTGGGTAGTCAACTGTAATTTCTTTTGTACAGCTTAGAGGTATCAGTATGTCTGTGCTTTTTCTAAGTCTTGTTCCTATTTATGAATTGAATTATATTTATTTTCCTAATTTAATTGGTAAGGGTTCGCCCAACGGGTCTAGGGAAGGATGTCGGGTGCCCGCACGGCCTAGCCGGATTTCAGGTCGGGTCATTGGGCTTACGAGCACATAACTTAGCTCCTAGACAAAATTAGTTGACGCGAGAACCCTGAATCTAAGAAAGTTTATGGAGATCTATTTTCCTGCATCTACTTGTTATCAGTTAAACAACTGATACTCAAATTCTTTTGAAGCCATGCAAATTGACACTTTTTTCTGTTTTCTTTTTGCATAAATAAGATGGATAACGCAACTTTATTTTCTTAAAATCCCCTATACACTCAAAATTCAGGTCTTCCAAGAGGCGTGATACTAAAGATTAGCTCTAATCTCACTGAGTGATTGATAATGACTCAAATATCAAAAGGAGTACAATGCTAAACTCCAAAAATGTTGGAATCTTCGTGATTCCTTGTCAACATCAATATCTCTAATAATATTCCAAATTCCAAAAACGAGTATCCTGAGTCCAATATTTAAACATTGGCGTCGGCTAAGGCCACCGGCTGGTCATTATCAACCCCAGTTTTATCATGTGAGTATCATGCTATGTTAATTATTTATTCTAATAATATATTAAGTATAATTAATAATGTAAAATATCGAGTAGATTTTTTAGATCAACGAAGAAGAATGAGTCAATTTGAGGTATATGAGTTGTAACTTAATCAGCCTAAGTCCAACCATTACGTTGAACAAGTCACGTAGATCAAGATGAACTAATTCAATTTGAACTAAACAATGAGCTCGGATGGCATCGAGAATGAATAAAAACGACTTATGCCACGAGGTATAGATCTTATGTGTTCCTTGTGCCCCTCTTTGTCTTGACAAGGTGCAAGCACCCTTTTCTATGCGAATCAGGTTTCAAAGATAATGAAATTTCACTAGTATCGATAATTAAGGAAGTGAAATAATAAATAAATCATAGTGACAATATCATAATACTCCCGCTGTTCTTTTTTATTTGTCAATTTTGCCTTTTGCACCTCCTTAAGACAACATTAATTAAAAGAATAATTTGATTAAATTATCATTTTTATTCTTTCATGCTAATTTTTTAGTGCATACCTCTTTCTTTCACCGCATTAATCCCTCTCATAGCATTCATCTGAGTAAGTTATAAAAAAAAGAGTAATTTACACAAAAGTACAATTTTTAGAACTTAATTACCAAACATAGCAATATTTTAGTAAAATTACTATATATATAGAGGAAAACACAAGTTAATTACAAATATATCAACAACATAGCAATATTTTTCCATAATATACCAAACCCTTACATTCTTCCTCCTATTTCCCCCACTATCACTTGCTCCTCCCATTTCCCCCTATTTCACTTTTCCTCCCACTATTTCCCCCAATTTCACTTTTACTCATCATATTTCCTCCAATTTCACTTTTCCTCCCACCATTTCCCCCAATTTCACTTTTAAACTGTATCAACTCCGTTTCAGACTGTATCATTCTGTTTTAAACTGTATCAACTCCCGTTTCAGACTGTATCAACTCCGTTTCAGACTGTATCAGAATATTTTAAATATATCAAGTCCCGTTTCAGACTGTATCAACTCCGTTTCAGACTGTATCATAGTGTTTTAATGTCGTTTCAGACTGTATCAGATTGTTTTAAACTGTATCAACTCCCATTTCAGACTGTATCACCTCTGTTTTCAGACTGTATCATACTATTTTAAACTGTATCAAGTCCCGTTTCAGACTGTATCATATTGTTTTAAACTGTATCAACTCCCGTTTCAGACCGTATCAGACTGTTTCAACAGTTATTTCAGATTGTTTCAGTGTCGTTTCAGACGGTATCATACTGTTTCAACATCGTTTCAGATGTATCAAACTGTTGCAATAACTGTTTCAATGTTTCAACGATGTTTCAAACTGTATCATATTGTTTCAACGCCATTTCAAACTGTATCAGATTGTTTCAATAATAAATATAAAGTGACTAGGTTTTATTTACTTTTGAAACAGTGGTTAAGCTCCAATGAGCAGTGTAATCAGTCGTGAGCAATAGAAAATAAGAGTTCAAATTTATTAAACCACTATAACAAATCTGTACAAACAGGAACAGAAACAGAACAAATGTGAAGAAACATGAATAGAAACAGAACAAATCTGAACAAACATGAACGGAAACGAAATAGAAACTAAAGAAAATGAAATAGTGCAACGGAATGCTACAGAAAACTGCCTCCAGGTCACAAAAACCGTTGCATCACCACCACGAGACTGCCTCCACCAGGGGTTAAGCATCTTCTTCTATGTTCATTTACTATTCTGTGTTCATAACACCCGTAGCAACAACACAAAATGGATGAGATACCGGAGCAAATACAGTAGCAGCGACACAAACGGAGCAGCGGTCAACGTCGAAAAAAGTGTCCTACAACAGTCGCCTTAATTTTTTGTTTGCCGAAAAGTTGGAGTAGCAGTGATACCGTCGGCGTTGCTCTGTTAACCATCGCCGAGATACAATACCTGTTATCGCTGCCGTTGTTCTGTTCGCCGGAGTTTGGGTGCGTTTTGCTGCGATTCATACGATTTTGCCACTGTTTTGGCCTGATCTACGCCAAAGAAAGCATTTTCAAGGGTAATGGAGGTCAGATCTGGGAAGTAGGGGTTGAGACGATTTTGAGAAGGTATACCTCGATATTTCTGGCGGCCAAACGGCGGTGGCCTACGGCAGAGCTGTGGTGGCGCCTGGTGTTTTTTTTTTTTCCGGTGATCCGTGAGAACTTTACAAAGGTTTTGACAGCTTTGATAGGCTAATAGGGGAGGAATGAGCAAATGAGAAAAATTAACTTTATATAGTTAGGGTTTTGATGAATGTTCTATAAAATATATTGCTATGTGTTGTAAATTATAAAATGTTGCTATTATTTTGTAATTAAAGATAGAAATTTGTATATTTGTGTAAAAAACCCTAAAAAAATGAGCAAGTTACAAAAAAAAATGAATATTTTCATAACTACCTAATCTACAAGATTTATTTTCAGTGAGCAACACTTACATATGGTACCACTTATTAAATTATAAATATACCATAAATTTCATAATCTTAGTATAATATTTTTTTTAAATTTTGATATACAATATATTGGTATTTATATATATATATATATATATATATATATATATTATTATTATTATTATTATTATTTATTATTCCCATCACCTTTGATTTTATGTTAACATAATACATTAATTTTTTTACTAAACCATTCTAATATACTATATGTTTGTATATGATATAAAACTTAGATTTAAAAAAATCTCTAGAAGTGGTATTATTGAAATTAAAATTCCTATATATGATATAAAATTCAAAAAAATATATTTTTGTTATTTAATTTTATTATTAGGTAAAAGTAGAAATTAAATCTTTATATATATATATACTTTTCCAAAATATACTTTTCCAAAAAACAAGTGAGCAAGTTAGACAAATTTTACTTTTTGGACTAAATTTGTAGCACCTAGTCCTCTATTATTTATATTATTACTAGATAGTCTCGCCCGTGCCAGCACGGGCCAACGTTTAGAGTCTCCAAAGTACGGTTACTGATTATTCCATGCAGTTTTGTATAAGATATTAAAACGTTGAAGGGATAAAGAGAACTACGATGTAGTTTGTCATTTTTTTTGTTAGTTGGCTTCTAATTCAGCTAAAAAGTAAAAGCGAAAAAATAAAAATATGAATATAATTCAATGTTGTGAATAAAAATTTGAAGTTATATAAATATAATTACATAAGGTGACAACAAGTTCTTCTATATAGAGAAATTTATTTGGACGGAGAAGACCATTTAACTTCTTGTTGTAGCATGTGTTAGACAATAGAAAGTTCATTTCAAGAGGCAACTGATGTCAACGGTAGAAAAAGAGATTCATTGGGGTGGGAGTTCATCATTAGCCTTGATGGTTTTATCATTCACTTGGCAAGAGTTACTGAGCTTGCTGCTGAAGAATTTTCTTGTTGGTGGTTCTTCACTTTGTAGGTGAAGAAGATTCCAAATAGTATTAGTAAACTGTACAAGAAGTGTTCAATATATAAAGTGTATATTAACAATTCAGATTTTTTTCATCAAACGAAGCAGTAATGTAGACAACTATGCAGAATTGTCGTAGAGAATATGGCTTGGTCAGTCAGCCTCTTTTTTTTTTTTAAGAAAATGCAACGGACAATAAGGAATACATAATGGATGAATCATACATCATTGAGGCTGACACGGCAGCAAAAGCAAAACTTAATTGCTTTCTTCATATCATATTTACAGTGAAGAAGCTATAGTTAGACCAATTGGTGATTTGAGAATTCTAAATATATTTTTTTGATAACAATATATAAGAGTCAGATTAAATCAATAATTAGAGAGAAACATAAGTATTTAATAAGCTTCCTTTTATCATTTCTAATATACAAACTTCAATATATATTTTTCATATTGTGCTTATCTTTTGAATTTTATGCCATCATTTTTGTTAATTTTAATGAGCTTCATCTTTGTTTAATGTGTTATATTAGTTATATTTCAAGGAATATTAATTTCATTTGGAAACTTCAAATTGTGAATTTTGAGTTTTTACACTCATTAATCGTTTCATCTTTATAAAGTACTCAACATATTATCTTTCAAACACTATTATATTTCGTGTAGATAAATTATTTTCCATAGATCCAAACAAATTAACTAATTTTGAGACTAAAAAGTATATTTTATTTAATTATAGTAGTAATGTAGCTTCTCATGGTAAAACTAAAACTATGTTCATCTGTTTAAAATCAGTTGCTTATTAAATTTAGGTGCTACTGTGATAGCAAGAGAGTCTGAGCTAACTTCATTCTTACTTGCATACTTACTTGACATCAATAGTGTTCGGGTTTAATCTTAATTCTTGTTATTATAGTTGAAATGACTTGTTCTGATGCAAAGAGTTAAACGTATGAATTTTTCTAATATATTTATTATTGAAAGATAAAAATGATTCTGTTTGAATTCAAAAGTATAAATCTCTAATCTGAATTATATCAAACAAAAGAGGACATATATACTTATGGTTAAAAATTGTTCTAAAATTGAAAAGTCGTACTACGATTTTTTAAGAACACTTTCTGCTATAATATGACTGATAAAAAAGAAAAAGAGATTTAATTATAGTTCAAGACAAAGACCAAGTCCATCAATGAACACTTGTCTTTGCTCCAGCTGTATATAACTAAAAGAATTATGAGACAGAGACACAATACATCTAAGGATTTACTGTTTGAGATGAATTCTGGGAAAGTTTCTTCTGTATTTCACTCTTTTCTTTAATAGTGTCTGTACAAAAATAAATAAAGAAAATTACAAGATTCCATAAAACTGTCTAATTTCTAGTTGTTATTTGTAAACAAATTCTGTACTAAATAATTAAATTCGTGTACACCTCATGTATATATAAACATGTGCTCCTCACGTGTTGTAAGCTTCTAGGAATAGTGCTATCCAGCTGTTACACACAGAGATAGAATGGCTTAAAAAATGGTGCAGCAAAATTTAGACAGAGGTTCAAAATTACGCCACGTGTACTATTTTTGACTGAAGGAGAAGCTTGGCTATCAACGTGTCTCTTCACTCTCTTACTTTGTCTTCTTCACCTTGCTTCCTTCATGGAATTTCTCTTTACCAAATATCCATTTTGCTTCTTTCCATTCTACTTCAATTTGGTCTGCGAAATGGAAGAAAAAGTGGAATTCAGTTAGTTCTTTTGCTTTCTGTTTTATATTTTGAAATTTTTTTTGGACCACACTACGCGCAAAGAGAAAAACTCCCAGAAACTGAGGTTTATTTGCTTACTTTTTGGTGGTTCTTAGGTTGGCTCAGTAATTGATTTTTATTTTTATTTTAGATATATAAGGCTCTTTGAATGTAGTAGCTGCAGAAACTAAGCCCCCGTTTGTTTATAGTTTTTGGGACATTTTTTGGGAGTTTTTGGGAGAAAAACTGTTTGTTTATACTATTTCACCAAAACTTCTCTCAAAAAGTCCCAAAAACTCAAAAAGTGCTCAAAGGCTGTTTTTGGGTAGTTTTTGGGAAATTTGAAAAACTACTCACAAAACTTCAACTATTTTTTCAAGAAAATTCTATGTCCAAACACAACTTCAAGTTCCAAAAATTATTTTTCAACTCAACTCCAAAAACTCAAATTCCCAAATTTCAACCAAATCTATGTCCAAACGCTAGCTAAATTCTTTGTATTTGTATCACTGAATATGAATTGTTGGTGCTTCAAAAGGTAATCTCAACCCTTAATTGAAGCTCGTAATTTAATGTTTTATGCTTTGATGATATGCAGTTGAATTTATTTGTACAAGATGAGAGGAAAAATAATCACCGCAAAATCATGGTCGGATGCAAACTTCCAACAAAAAGAGCAGGAAGAGAGAATGATTCAGATTAATGTGATGATTGATGATGTAAGAGAAGGGCAAATTTGTAAAGAGAAATAAAGTTTTCTGTGGAAGCTACAATAAGATGCCCTATTAGCCAATGAGGACGTTCAATATTCAGTGAAATGACAAAACTGCCCCAAGCAGGCAGGTCATAAGCAGGACATCCAAGACCTGCCTGCCTGAGCACTTTACGGCGTTTCTATAAAGGAGAAAGAAAAGTAATAATTGTGGTGTGACAAGGAAAGGCAACTCAAGCCGGCAACAACTATTGCAATTTGCACCGTCCCAACTGCCGAACTCAACCAATGAAGAAAGTTGATAGATCCCAAACCAGTCTTTAACAATAACTCTAATTGCTTGACCTTTTGTTCTATTGTGAGTGGACGGATAATTAATAATTCTAAACATCCCCTATCGGTCTACTAGACTAGTACTATGTGATAGCAAGTCACCTTACGGTTCTTCAAAATGTCGGCCAGCATTGGCTGGCTGGCATATTATGTATAACATAAATATAAACTACATTAGTTGACATTTGCGTGTAGTAGTAGAACATCTGGCTAATCAAGCCCGTTAAAATATACTCAAACTATTGTTTCTCCTCGTGGCCCGAATTTTTGTCTTACTAGTATAATCAAATAACTCAACATTGAAGGCAAGAGCCTTTTCACAAAGGACTTCCAACATTTAAGTCAACAAATTGATCTATTTGCTTGAACCCTTTCCCTATAAGTAGTACAATAGCTTATTTGGTGGTATTTTTAAGTTCTTTTTAAGTCCATATTCAGATACAGCTCAAACTTCACCAAAGATGGTTCCAACTTGAAAATTTAAATACACACTCTTTTTTTTTTTTAACTCGAGCTCAAAAATTGACCAAATATGCCTAAAAGTTTTGCATTGGGTGAAAATTTACCGATCCTAAATGCTAGGACTCGAGGCGTGGTTTGGTTGAATCCTCCGAAAACGAACCCCCGAAGAAGTTACTATGATCCTAAGGATAGATGCCTCGGGCAAGAATGAGTCATGGCTACATGCTACTGCTCGGGGCGACTAAAGGATGATCATCACAAGGCGTGCAATTTACCCCCTTGACGAAATTCATTCTTTAATCAATGAGCTTTTGTCTTTTGTAACTGACGACCGTTGCCTACCCATTTAAGAGGGAGATCATGGTCTGACCACGATTGAGCGTGGAGTAATAGCCAGTTAACACATTTATTGCTATTTTGATTCTTGTAGACTATAAATAGTCAGGAAGAAATTATGTAAATCATCCACAAATATATCAAAAACACTTATTCTTTATCTCTTAGCTATTGTCCAATTTTTTTTATTGAATTTCTTGTCATTTAACAGCTTTGATACAAATAGTTGCTAGTTAACCCAAAATAAATTCGATTGATTGTCCTAATCAGATTTAGGCCAACACAAATTGGCGCCGTCTGTGGGGAATTAGCAATAGCATTTGTTCCAAAGTCACGTTCCCAGTTTTACATACCATTCTTACCAAATTCATTCAATGGCAGACAATACTAATAACTCCGACAACACAACGATCCAAACTCCTGACCCGATCTCTGGCGTTACTTCGTCAGGTGGTGGAACACCAACTGGCTCAACACCACCGCTCGGCTTAACGCTACCACCTGGCTTAACCCCGCCAACTGGCTTAACGCCACCAACCGGTTTAATACCGCCCGCTGGTCTGACTCCATCAATTGGTTTAACATCACCAACTGGTTTAACCCCCTAATTGGGGCTACTCCACACCAACCGATCCCTCTTTATCAAGTTCAAGTGACCCCTTCCAAGTACATGTAATGGCCACTTAGCAACGGCTTCAAGAGCAATCTACCACTTTCTCTGGAAATGGGAGAAGCGAAACGAATCCCACCGAGCCTCCACCCGCCACACTCAATGGAAGCATCCTGAACGTTGTTCCTATGGGCGCAACAACAGGGGGACTTCCAAACGGGGCTGCATCTGGTGGCTCGGGGTCTGCTCCATTTGGGAATCAACCCTTCGAGGCAGCCCCAACGGTGGCTGCAACTAGCATCTCACCGGACTTTGAGAAATGGAAGGAAGAATTTGAGGCCAGCATGGAAAAGCGGCTCGAAAATGTCCTTGGAGTCAAGAAACCTCAACGAGCTATAGATATTGAGAAATGCAGGCATCAACTTTTCAAGCCCGAGGCTGCTTTCCCTCCCATTCCCAAACATTTTAAGTTGCAAATCCTGAAGAAGTACGATGGGACAACTGACCCTGTAGATCACATAACTAAATATATGGCTATGGTCAAGAGTAACGACTTGACCCCGGTGGAAAGAGAGTCAATTTTTCTTAAGGAGTTTGCTGATACCCTTGAGAAGGGAGCGCTGCGTTGGTACATGCACCTCCCCTCCGAGTCAATATCGAACTTTGAAGAATTGACTGATATGTTTATCAAGGCCCATACTGGAGCCTAGAAAATCCTCAAACGAAATAAGGATATCTTTGAGGTTAAATAAAATTACCTCGAGTCAATCAAGGATTTCCTCAAGCGCTTTCAAGCCGAAGGGATGGACTTTCCAAAAATGGATGATAGTTTGGCAGTCATGGCTTTCGAAAGAAATATAAATGTGAGCAATTCCGAGGCTACTGATGAATTGAAGAAAGAGCTCCAGCAGTATCAGGCCCAGACTTGGGATGAACTGCACGATAGAGCTTCTGCAAAAATTAGGCCCGAAGAGGCCGAATGGAGGATAACAGGTTGGTACAGTTCATACCGAGGGCACGCAGAGTCCTTTCAACACGCCGATGTGCCACGAGGGAACTCTAAGGGACGATACGAGCCTTATAATTTGCAGAAGCAGCAGGTAAGCCAACGCCTCAGAGGATAGCAACATGTAAGTCAAAGGCTGGGGGAAAGTCGGCATGAATGTCAATCAAAAGAACTCCTCGGGGCTATCCTTGGTACCCAAGAATAAAGATCTGCCCCGAATCCCTAATTACAATTTCAACTTTTCCACCTATGAGTTGGTACACGCTATAAAAGGGATGGCAGATCAAGGTGTGAGGTTGTCGAGGGACATGAGAACGGCCTCATGGAAGAGAGATCAGACTCAACATTGCGAGTTTCATATGGATTATGGTCATGCGACTGAAGACTATAAAGCATTGCGCCTCGAGGTGGCTCATCTCCTCAAAAAAGGTTTGCTAGCTGAGTATCTCACCGATAAGGGGGAAGAAATTTTTTTCTAAGAATAGGGGCGGGGGACAGCCGCTGAAGGCACAGTCTCCAACAAGAGTGGTGAATGTCATAACTGGGGGATCAGAGGTGAATGGTGTCAACTTTGCTGCTGCAAAGAAATTCGTGAAGCTTTCAATTACTGTGTAGAAAAGGAACCGAGCTGGTGGGTCGAAAAATGAAATAGTTTTTGATGCAGAAGACTGTGATGGGATGATATTTTCCCATCATGATGCTCTGGTGATCATGTTGAGAATCAATGATTGCGACGTCAAGCGAGTTTTGATTGATCCTGGCAGCTCAGTAAATATCATCAATTATGGAGCTCTTAAGAATATGTGGTCAAAGGACCTCATCGTCCCAAAAGCAACCATATTGACAGGATTCAACAACTCAACCGAAAAGACACTTGGAGAAATCACTCTTACTACAACTGCTGAAGGAGTCGACAAGAAGACTGTTTTTCAAGTGATGGCTGAGGACCTATCTTATAATGTTATCCTCGGAAGGCCTTAGATTCATAAGATGGAAGCTATTCCATCTACCTTGCACCAAGTAATTAAATTCCTAACCCTATGGGGAATTCGTGCCATTCGAGGTGAGCAACGAATAGCTCGCGAATGGTATTCAGTTACGATGAAGAGTGGAGTAGCTCCGATTGAGCCGTCCAAATAGCAATTACTTGGCCCGGAGCCTGATAAGGATAAGAGCTTGATTCTTAAAATAAGCTCGCAAAGGAGAAATAGAGAAGGTCTCATTGTTTCTGACATTGAGGTAAGTTACCCTTTGTCAAGCACGATCTTTCGCTTACAGCATCGAGCTGTCAATGCTTCAACGCTTGGGTCAAATGATGCTTACCCCTCGTTTTTCTTTGCTTGTTCTTTTTAAGAAGCGGGGGGAACGACAAACAGTACTCGGGTCTACATTCTTCACACCCGAACACTAGGGGGATGCAAAGGGGAGTTAGCTCGGTCAGTCTTCGACTCACTCCATAATCGGGGACTTGTAACGGAACCGGAAGACTAGCAATCCGTACACCAGGGACTGTTCTCTTAGGAGTTAGTTTAGTTATTTATCGTAATCACTTGAGGTGGCCGTTGCAATAAGAATTTTCCTAAGTTTTGTCATGACTAGGATCTATGTAAATAGGCTCGAATCTCATCAATAAAACTTGATCCAGTTTCTATTTTATTCGATGTTTGAAGCCAGTTTCTATTTTTACGCCTCGGCTTGTAAACGAGATGTCGTTCTAAGCTAGTTTCATTTTATACTATCTAAGTCTTGCAGCAAGCAAAAAACTCAAGTGACATGACAAACACTTTCAAAACGAAGCAAAAGATTAACATTTTGAGGCATCCAAATGTTCATTAACGGCTCGAAGGCCCCAAACAAAAACAAAGCAAAAAAAAAAGAAAAAAAAAGAAGAACAAACGAAGTTCACTCATCAGCGCTAGAAGACGAGGCTTCTGAACCTTCACTCTTGTCATCTTCATCACTCAAGCTTTCACTGCTCGAAGGAAGTTTGCTCATCAGCACCTGAGCCTTGGCAATGTCCTCTTTTTCCTTGGCTATTTCTTCATCCAAGTTTACTCCGGCTTTGCATTGCTCGAGAGTCTTCAGCTTGGTCTGGATAACAGCCCAGTTCTTATCAACTCGGGCTCTAGTATCTCTAGACTTCAGCCTAGTTTTGATCTTGGATTTAAGCTTAGATGAACAAATGGCTCATTCGCTCTAAAGAGTCTCAACCTTTACCTCAAGGGTTTGAGTTTGAGCCTCGAGCTCGGTCACCTTCGTTAAGAGCTCCCTCGATTGGCTTTAAAGCTGTCCGGTCAAATCATCGATCATTGCATTTGCTGCTTCAATTTCAGCCCGAAGGATTTCTTCTTGAGCGTTCTTTTCAACTTCAAGTTTAGCAATGGTTTCCCGAGACTTGGTCAGCTCAAGCTCTGACTCCTCAGCTACTTTGCGAGCTCGGTTTAGATCAATCTCAGAGTCGAGCAAGTGCTTCTCGGGCTCAGCGACTTTGGCTTGGAGCCCAACCTTTATGCGATCCCATCGCTCTCCAATCTTCCTCAAATTTGCCGCTCGGTCACCTCGATCTCGGCCGCTTTCATAGTATAAACGAAACTCTGCAAATAGGAGGAAAGGGGTTATAATGGTGCAAATGTAATTAAAAAAGTCCATTTAAAGTAGAAGGAAGTTACATGAATGGCGTGTTGAGATGCGTAAGCCATCAAGTCGTCGATTTCTCAACTGGGCCGAGCAGGTCCTTAAGACTGATGGGAACGGCCGCTGTGTCGTCCAGCATACACAAATTGGGAGGGATGCTTATCATTATAGTGCTCATATCGGAGGCCGAAAGCTGATCATCCCGAGCGAAGTCATCATCTGCCCTCTCTTCATCTTGGGCAAGATCAGCAATTGCTCTTTCCTCAGCAGAAAGGCTCTCAACCACCACGACTTTACCTTTAGCCTCTTCAGTGGCTCGATTTTCTTTGAGGTTAGCCACCTCAACTTCATTATGGGCATTGCCATCAACAGGTTCGTCAACTTGGCCTCGCTGAGGAACCCCAGGTAACTCACCCCGAAGGCGTTTTGCTTTGGAGGGGTTAGCTGTTGCTCCCTTCCTTTTCCTTGAGTCTGAACAGATGAGAGGGTCATAAAAAAATGAGAAAAGAAATAAAGAAAGTAGTTGGGCCAAGGATCCAAACCTTTTGAAGTCTTGCGATTAGGCGACTTCTTCGAGGCTTTGGCTTTGGAGAGGGCCCCGATCGAGTCCTCTAAATCCTTCAAGCTAACCCCAGCCTCAGGGACTTCAATTTCTTTCTTCTCTTCATTCTTTTTCTTCTTCTTTTTATCCTTATTTTTCTCTTACTTTCTTCTTCCTCCGGTTCGGTAACTGCCCTATTGAGGAAACCTATAAAAGAAGGAGGTTGAGTAAAGGTAAATTTTGAGTAAGAAGAAAGAAGGCATAAACACATATTTACCGTGCCGTTTGCACGACCACTGGTTCTCATCCAACGCCGCGAAGATCATCTATGATCTCTCCAGCCTCGACTTGGTGTCAATAATTGCCTGGACCCTGGCAGTCAAACCCTTCGGAGGGTTGATTGGAAGCTTCTCCGCTGAAAATATGAAGGAATGATTAAAGTCTGAGGAGTTATGAAGATGAAAAAGGAGAAGTCAGGGTTCGGCAAGTTAAGAGTTCTGTTCCACACTTCGGGGAACCCAGCGTCGGCGGAGATAAGAGCAGTGGGGATGAGAACGAACCGATCACACCAGCCACGGTCCTCGGTATCATCACCCTTTGTGATTAAAGAAAACTTGCCTCGTTTACTCAACTGAACAACTCTATCTATATGCATGGTGGGGTAAAAAAGGGAAATTAAATGGTCGAAAGTAAAAGGAACCTTGACTCGTTGGCTTAGAAAATCAAGACATTAAATAATCCTCCAGACGTCGGGACCTAGGTGAGCAAAACACAACTTGTAGGTTCGGCAGAAAGTATCAGCTATGTGATAGATTAGGAGGGTAAAACCTATCGTAAAAGGATAGGTGTAAACAAAGAAGAGCGTGTCAACTCTATCACAAGTGCGATGCGCCGAGGCAGGAACCACAATCTAGACCTCGGGGCCTCAATTGCAATCTTCCCGAACCTGATCTACGTGAGCTTATGTAATTAGGCTCGGTGAAAGTTGAACGGGCACATTCCTATTTTTCTCAAGGTTGGAGGCCGTTTGTTTTTGCATTTTCAAATCTTTACTGGGGTCATACTTTGAGGGAATCACTTGATGGGGTTTAACTTCTCTGGTGAAAGATTTCTTCTTGGGCTTTGAAGTTTCTGCGGCTTCTGCTTCATTATTGTCAGCATTGGCAACTTCTTCAGTCGCGGCTCCATGGTCTCCAACTGATACCCCCTCCTGATTGGTGGTATCACGACGGTTAGAAGTGGCCTCATGATCGCCTTCCTCTGGCGAGATAACCTTCAATGGCACGGGTGTGTTCGTCAACTCACCACCCATTACCGTGGTGTTATCGTCAATAGTTCTTTCTTCTGATGATCCAGAAGAATTTTGAGCAGAGTAAGTGGAAGACATGGTAGCAAGTTTTGGTAAAAAGGAAGTAGAAGTTGCAGAAAAGTTTTTACTATTGATCAAAGATTTGAGAAACAGTAGAAATGGCGGACAAGTTGGTTGATTTTGTAAGAGAAAGGATACTCAAGTGGTTTAAAAAGGTGTCATCATTACTTTTACATTGGGAAGGTAAAACGAAGGGTTACAACCCTTCAGAAATCGCCACGTGTAGTGAATGAGATGTTGAAAGGACGGTTACCTTTTCAAATTCCTTGGCAGAGAATTTGCCACGTCACTCTTCCGCCGAATTTATTCCACCCCTCGGAAAATCCTAACTATTATCCGAGGGGCGGGAGGACTATCTGTTTTTGGGTGAAAATTTACTGAGCCTAGATGCTAGGGCTCAAGGCGTGGTTTGATTGAATCCTCCGAAAATGACCTCCGTAGAAGTTACTATGATCCCGAGGATAGACGCCTCGGGCAAGAATGAGTCATGGCTACATGCTACTGCTCGGGGCAAGTAAAGGATGATCATCACAAGGCGTGCAATTTTACCCCTCGGCGAAAATTCATTCTTTAATCAACGAGCTTTTGTCTTTTGTAACTGACCCGTTGCCTACACATTTAAGAGGGAGATCATGGTCTGACCACGATTGAACGTGGAGTAATGGTCATTAAACATATTTATTGCTATTCTAATTCTTATAGACTATAAATAGTCATGAAGAAATTATGTAAATCATCCACAAATATATCAAAAATACTTATTCTTTATCTTTTAGCTATTGTCCAATTTTTTTTATTGAATTTCTTGTCATTTTACGGCTTTGATGCAATATATTTATGCCAACACAAGTTTCTAACTTCAATCCAAAGACTCCTCGGGACATTCTCAATCAATCAATGTGCACTCTTAAATGTACTAGCTAGTACTTGAGAAGTCTTTATTCCTCCCTTCTAGCGGTTGGCCCTTTTTCACATAAAATACATTGACAATTAAAAGACTTGCATTTATAATTTAACATGTAATTACGACTAGGGCCAACTAGAAAAATTGTACCTACCTTCTAACATACGAATTGAAACTTTGTAACATAGCTTATGCTTAACCATTGTCTTATCATCTTCTTGACATTGTAGTTCAAGATTTTTCCAATTTGAAAAATGCAACAAGAAAAGAAACCAATCTAAAACGAAATAATTCATGTCTTGTTGAACCTTAATTTTTGCTTAATTAAAGAAATCAAGTTTATAAACCAAAAATGAATAATTTATAACAATTAGTATGTACTAATACTAAAAAGTTACAAAAATAAATTATCCTAATACACTTCTAACCCAAACAACACACCGGCATATTTTTCCGGTCCATCTTTTACAAAATACACATCTCTAATTTTCTGAAAAGCATGCCATGTCAACAAACTATCTGAACCGGCCTGGTGGCACTTACCAACCGCCCGGTTCACCGCCAAAGTGCTCGCAACCCGGTCTAAACCGCCATATAAACTTTGACAAAACCTCATCATATGCTTCACATCATAAACATTATTTCCAAAAAACACCCTCAGAGTTTCCAAAAAGTCAGTTAACTCCCCGGGCAGTTCCCGGCGCGTGAGAATTTTCACCAAGTACCCAAAATCATACGCGCTGTGGAACGTGACCCAACTGACAGAATCATTACAAACTAAGCCAGATGACATCATTAACTCAGCAAAATGTTCTGAGTCAACGCCATATTCCTTATTTTTCTCGAAGTCAATCCCATGACGGCGCAAAAGCTCAATCGAGTCAGGCGCGTGATAGTCGCGCGCCACATCGAAATCGCAAAAATTGAACTGCCATATGTACCGGTTTCCACCGCCGGTGCCCAAGTCCGGCAAGTTCCCATCGGAGTCAGATAAAGTGAGTCCAAGTTGAATTATGTTCAAAACGTCAACGTTTAATTTCAACAACTTGTAATGCTCCGACGGTAACGGCGGCGCGTGTGAAACTTCCGGCGACTTGAAAATTACACCTGGGAATTCAGTATCCATTGAGATAAATGGGTATTGATCAATCACGCGCCGAATAATATCGAATTCATATTCAAGATTGTGGAACCAAACTTCTCGGATCTTAATCGGGTTATGATCCGGATCCACTTTTTCACCCGCCATGCTTCGAAAATTTTCAAGATTCTTAGATGGGTATTCTTAAAAACTAAAAATAATAATGGGTTTGCAAAAAAATTTGATCTTGTATGAAGAAAAGTTTTGTTTGAGAAGTGGAACTTTATACAAAGGAGAAGAAAGAATCTATGAAAGAGAATAAGGAGGGAGTGAATAAATAAAGAAAAGTTGGAAACAAAATAATATTAGCAAGTGGGACAAGGGAAGGTTTAGTTCAGTGTTTCTTTAAAAAGCTGCGTACAGACAAGGAAGGTTCTTGTTTTTCCGGTCTAAGTTCAACGCGTTTGGTCATGTTTTTTTTAAAGAAAGTTGGTAATGTTACATTTATTATTGGTTGAATTGAATGCTTATCACATTGAAAAAGGCAATAATAAGTCTATAAAAGGCGTGAACTACGCTAGTAAAAGTCCTTTCTTTATGTTACAAATTGTTGCGTGTGAATTTTGTGTTGTACAGACTGGAAGCGAGCTGATTGATTCCGTTTCATGTATGGTGCAATTTGTGCAAAAATTGACATCATGGTGTACAAGTTGGGTACTGTTTTTTTCAACTTTAGGTTGTTAACAGAGTGTATGTCACAATATTTCACGCCACCATGGCACCAATCAATGTACATTGACACCATCTTACATACTTATGGTCACTTGATTTACTATTTTGGAGTTACGCAGATGTTATAATACAAAATTATTTACACAATGAATAATAACCAAAATATGTCAAGCAGTAAAATGATGATGAATCAAAATGAATAGATGAATGTATTGAGATTTGAAGGTCAGACTATTTCAACATCTACCCCAGTGTGATTGTGGAATTCGATTTCAAAATAGTGGGAGAATTAAGAGTTTGAAGGATTGAGACATCAATTATACTTCTTCTTTTTTAAATAAAAAATAAAAGAAGAAGAAAATATATGTTTCAATTTTGTCCTGAGCAAATTTTATTTAGAAATAGTAGAAAGACTGCACCCTTACTGTGGGCTGGCCAATCACAACCTACGGCCTTCTCACGGCTGGATGGGCTTACCATCTTAAGGCCATCTAAGTGGGGGACTAGGCCACTCGGACCATATTGACAACTCTTTATGCAACACGGTCTTCTAAACGAAGTTTGAAAAAAACAAATTATATTAGTTATACGTGTCATGAATACGTTGTATTGTGGATGTTCATTATTCCCATAATTTCTTGAAGAAGCTTGATCTACTAGTAGCTTACAAGTAGCTTACAAGCAGATAGTTTGCAAGTAGCTCAGGCAGGCAGCTAACAAGCAGCTCTATGAAAAGCCTTGCAGCAGCTTGAAGAGGCTTGCAATCAAGCAGACAGCTTATAAGTAGCTCATGCAGACAGCTTGCCGGCAGCTTCTGAAAAGCCTTGCAGCAGCTTTCTGAAAAGCTTTGCAGCTGTTTCTTTTCTTCTATAAATAGGAAGCTAATTCAGTTTATTTTGTACATCAGTTTGAAATGAAATAATATATCAGTCTCTCTCTATACAGTTTCTCTGTTTTATTTACTTTAAAGCTTTTATTTCACAACAATACGGGAATTTTATATTAATTATGCAGGATCTTATATTGAATACGCAACATGAAATTTCATATGTAAAACTGAATTTTCTTAATTCTTACCTTCAAACATATAAGTTGGATATGAACTTGAATGGGATTCAAATTTGGAGTCTTTTAATTCCAATACTTTCACATTGATCGTTGACCACTAGTTAGTGGAAAATAGATATTGTAGGAGACGGATTAATGTTTTAGCATAAAACAATTGAGAATGTTTTAGGGAAAAAATGAATTCTGTGAAGTGTTATTACTGATTATCTTGCTCTCCTCCACAAAATTAAGAATGCGTTGATCATGTTTTTGCCCGATATAGTTAGAAGTAAAATAAATTCCCCAAAAAGAAGTCACTTTGAAAATAAGCTAATGTGGTGAAGCATCGATATGGAATAATTATAGCTATTACTAATGTAAATTTACGAGACAAGGCCAAAGGTTGCAAACTGATAATTTCGGTCACGTTATTAACAGATGGGATAATTATTAAAACAACCAGTTAACTTCATCCCCTTACTTTTTAATAGCTCTTACTTTTTACAGTCAATATACACAAAACAACGACAAAACAACGAGGCAGCGGTTGCGGAGCTCCGACAAAGTAGCAGGTTCTGCAGGTTCTAGTCGCGGCGATGTTAGTAAACGCCGACGAGGCGCGACGGAAACAAACGAGAATGGTAGGTAGCGGTGGCTGAAGGGAAGGTGACGGTGGCTGGAGGGAAAGGCGGTGGCTGTGTGAAACGACCTCGGTCAGTCGTTTCGGAAGTTAGGACTCCGATTGGCGTGCTGATAATTTTAAAATATTTGTAATGTCCATTAGAACCTGTCTGTAAAATTTGAGCTAAATCAGACCTCGTTTGGTAGGCATCGGAAGAAGGTTTCAGTTTTTATTGGCGATTAATATTAAAAGGAGATTTTCGAGCTCGGTTTTGCCGAATGAGCTCCGATTCAAAATCCGAAAGTGCCGTTAGGTTCATATGATTATTTGTGACTTTTATAATTTTTCAAAAGTGAATTTCGATGTTGTTCGGCTAGTTCCGCCAAAATACCGAAAGTTAAATAATTTGACCTTTTTCCTTTAAATTCGCATCTTGAGTTTCGGGAGTCGGATTTAAGCTCCGTCTTCGCGAGTATGTTACATATATTTTGTATAGCTTACTTAAAAAATTTGGGATCATTTTGACTTCTCTAGGGTTCCATTTTAATTTTTATCGTCGTAGCAAATTTATTATTAAAAAAAAAAAAAGAAAAAAAAAAGGAAGAAATCGAAAATTGAAAGTCGGCTAAGGAGATTTACTCCCTTATAAGCAGTATCCATGTATCCATGATACATTTCATCAGAAACATTCGAACCAAATACAGAGAAGGAAAAAAATTAGAAAAGAGGGAGGAAAAAAGGAAAAAAGGAGTAGAAAAAATAGTGGAATTTCTACCCCAAATCTTCAGGTAATGATGTTAACTCATTATCTTAGCTTATTATGTGTCTTTGAATATATTTTTACGGTAAAAATAAGGATATTAGACATCACCCTATTGGCGTAAATTGATAGTTTGAAGGGTCAAATGGACCCCGATAATGAAATTGATTATATATTCGTACTCAGTGAATTATAGGCAACTTATAAATGTAATTTATTTGGGATTTGGTTATGTGGCCTTAAACCCTGTATATAGGCCTGGCCTGCGTATTGCGTATGCAAATAGGGTATCAGGTTCCTACCTGGATTACCCTAAGATGTGAGGAATGAAACCTTTAGCCTAATTTGATATATTTTTCTGCTTATTGAATAGAGTGGGATCGTTTGGCAATGAAACCAAAGGACAAGCGGTTATTGAGTGGATGTACTAACTTTGTAACAAGGTAAGTGTTTATATCCATTTCTTTGGAGGCACCTGGCCTCGTGGATTTTCTACCACGTATTCCTTACGTGTGTAGCTGCCGATAGGCGTACTCATTACGCCTTAGCTTTGGATTTACATTGTATATTATATGTTATGTCCTATTGTTGGTATTGCATTGAGGATCTGAGCATTGTACCCTGGCTGTGAGTTGGCATCTATTTTCCGGCTGTCGATGAGAGTCCCGTGCCGGTGAAGGGTTATTATTACATCACATTGCATTCATATGTATTATATGTCATTCATATGCGGTCCATTGCATCATATTGAGGGTAGGAGGATTCCGCCCTCGGAGCAGGAGGATTCCGCTCCATTGCATCATATTGAGGGTAGGAGGATTCCGCCCTCGGAGCAGGAGGATTCCGCTCCATTGCATCATATTGAGGGTAGGAGGATTCCGCCCTCGGAGCAGGAGGATTCCGCTCCATTGCATCATATTGAGGGTAGGAGGATTCCGCCCTCGGAGCAGGAGGATTCCGCTCCATTGCATCATATTGAGGGTAGGAGGATTCCGCCCTCGGAGCAGGAGGATTCCGCTCCATTGCATTATATTGAGGGTAGGAGGATTCCGCCCTCGGAGCAGGAGGATTCCGCTCCATCTATTTGGCACATATGACACCATTGCATCATACTGCATTCATCCCATTTCATTGCACCGCGTGCTGACTATTGTGTGACTATCATGCTGTGTTTTGTGTATGCGGTACGTATACCATATTGTGGACATATTTTAGTTTGCCTATATATTTCTGGCTCATATTCTGAGTAGTGGGAATCGGGTTGCACGCCGCAACGGTATAAATATACGGATCGATTTGCACGCCGCGACAGTATGAATATATGGATCGGGTTGCACGCCGCAACAGGATAAATATATGGATCGGGTTATATACCGCAACAGGATGTATTTCTGATTGTTGATATGTTCGGGATACCTATATGTTCTGGCTATCTTACGTTCCTGGTTTTAATAAGTTTGTGATTCCATACGTGTTTCTAGTTATTATCTGGCTCTGCCTTTTCATAATTTAAATAAGAGAAATTTTATTTATCTGTTTCTTTTCTCCCTGGCTAGCTATCCTATTCTTTGAGGTGGCTAGTCTGCCCCACTTATTGAGTCCTTTTGACTCACCCTTGTTTGTTGTTTGTTTTTGTCTATCTATTTCGTTTCGGCAGGTTCGCTCCAGGATTGAGTTCGCCACGTTGTGAAGGAGCGAAGACGACTTCAGCTGTCAGGGTGAGCCAACTTTTATTCCGGATGGCCACCGGTTTTATGTTTATTATTCCAGTTGCATTTTGCTCCCTTCAGGAGGTATTTGTCTTCTTCTGTACTCTTAGATGTCTAGTCTGGATAACCCTAAACCTAGCATGTTGGGTAGTCAGCTGTAATTTCTTTTGTACAGCTTAGAGGTATCAGTATGGTTGTGTTTTTATTTTAAGTCTTGTCCTTATTTGTAAATTGTTATATTTATTTTCCTGATTTAATTGGTAAGGGTTCGCCCGACGGGTCTAGGGGAGGATGTCGGGTGCCCGCACGGCCTAACCGGATTCCGGGCCGTGTCAGTTGGTATCAGAGCCCAGTTTAGTGTCTATCCAGACTAAGACAGTGTCTAGTAGAGTCTCGGTGATGGGTACGTAGACGTCCGTACTCATCTACGAGAGGCTATGATGGCATTTAGGAAGTTTCACTTCCTTCTTTTCTGATCGTGCGTCGGTCTTGGATGCAAAATTATTTTCATTAATTCCTTCGTGGCAATTGTAAACCCTCGTACGACAAATCAGCAGACGGTATGAGTTTAAGACGAAGCAGTCTAGCGTGGGGCTAGCACTGACGAAGCGCCGAGAGTTTATTTTTATCGTGCTGACGACCTAGTTACGGAGGCCCCAGTTGTACGAGCTTGCGATGGGCAAGGGAGCAGGACCTTGTGGTTTCCTTGGCTCTCTACGATGGTTTACGAGAATCTTGGCCATGCAGATACCGTAAGAACCTATTATTCGCTGGCCAGCCTATCAGGTTGCCGCATGTGTAGACGTTCGATCTCAGGGAGCTCCTACTCCAGTTCTTAATATTGCTGCAGTAAATTATGTTCCAGAGGCAACATGCATTGCACCACTAATTATTCTGGTTGGTTAGCTAGCCCAAGTAATAGCTCGATCCGAGTGTTCGAAGATGCTGTATTATTTTATCTGGTTGAACCTTCCAATATTCTCAAGCCATGCATCAGATAATCCCTGTGTAAGTTTTTTAAAAAATAAATAAAATAAAATGATGTCAGCGTATCCTTCAGGCTTTTCATTATATTGAGCGGTATGGTGTTGATTATTCTGCTTTCCAGTTTCGGGGGTTCAGCCTTGAATTGGTGGGCCGCTCTCTTATTAGCTAACTTGGTTCGGTTTTTCTTCTAGATTCGTGGAAAGTTCATTTCGAGTAGCGAGCGAGATGAAAAGTGTTACCAGTTCGAGTGGATTTGACAGGGTAGCCTGTCGGTTACCCTGTTGGTTTCAGAATATGAGATTGAATTCTATAGAATGGCAGGATATGCATTAGAACTAGTCCATGAGCTTTTCGAGAAATTCAAAGATTTATTGATGACCTTTAATTTTCCTTAAAATCCCAGATGGCTCGAGAAATTGAGGTCTGGATTTTATTTGATGTTATTGTTAATATTGCCCGAACGTTCGAGGCATACCATAAGTTAGAGCGGGAGAGCAAGAGATCCCGTGGCCCTAGTGGGCAACCATGGTACCTCATTTGGAGGTAAGAGTTCTGATTATTTTGGGAAGTCACCTTCCAGTTATCTCAGCTTGTGTCACGTGATTCTCAAAGTGCGTGAGTAGTTCATCAAGATTAGACTCAGTTTTCTCTTTGTAGCTATCAATAATCTGTCCAGTTTTCATTTTCAGCAAAAAGGTGTTATCATTGTCGTGAGTCTGGTTATCCTTTAAAGAGTTTTCCGTTACTCCGGCGAGTAGGCAGTCATCTTTTCTCTCGTCAGGCACCTGCACAGTCGCAGGGGATTTTATTTAGATCTCAATTAGCCAGAGAAACGCCACCATCCAGTAGAGGTTGAGAGTGTGGGGGCAGTGGTTCTCCAGAAAGTGATTGTCAGGGTAGTGGCTCAGCTCAGCTGCAGAGGCAGTTCTATGAACTGCTAGTCTGGCAGGATGCTGAGGCATCCGATGTAGTAGACCCGTGTGTTTCTTCTTCCCTTATCTGTAAGCAAGATTTATCTTTCCGATCGATCTGGAAATGGTGTGTCTTATCATGTTTCGACCGTTTCCTTGGATATTGTCGTAATTAAGAATCAGTTGCGGTAGAGGGGTGAGTTTCTGATACGATTTACTCCTGGCATTTATGGGACCCTACTAGTTTATCTAATCTAAATATGAGAGATTTGACGGTGAGTATTGCTATTGTCCTCCTGGCATTTTGTCGTGCCACCTTCTATTGTTATGTCAAGTCATTTTACCTCTCTCCTCGGAAATCAGTGTTGGTAGGATGACGGGATTCTTGTTCATCACCATCAGGAAGTGTTGTTGTTTCTTCCGGTGTAAAGTGGCTGGTAAGTAATGCTCGATCTATGTATCTTCTCTTGGTTCGAGATTCTAGTAGAGTCATGTTATTCTATGAGCTTGTCTTAGTTATAAAAAGAGTTTCTGGTAAATTGCCAGTGTTTCCTTCTTATTGGGAGATTAAATTAGCATGGATGTTATTCCATAAAGCTCATTTGATATTTATTTCTTCGATTGCGATCCTTTGGCTAGCTTGACTCGGAAGTAGTCTAGCTCTGGTAGCCAAGCAATAAGAGGATGAGCTTCCTGAAGCTCTAATTATTTCTATCCTCGATCCATTTCCATTTCTTCTTCGTCCGGCACTAGTAAGCTTAGGCGATCAGTAACCTATTGTGATGTTCCCTGTGTTGAGCCAGAGTGCATGTCAAGGTAGCCGGGTAAGCATATTATTGTTTTGGAAGTATATTATTGTTTTGGTCCAGTTGTCTCATCTTGTTATCCGTTTAACATGCTTATGTTATCAGTTTATCCGGGTATCCATTCTCATGTATAGTATAGTGCTGGTTCTGTTTTTGCGGATCGTCCAGTTTCAGGGGAAACTCTGCCGAAATTTTTATAGAAGTACCATCCATCAGAGGGTGGTGTTTACGGCAAAGGTATGGAGTTGTGAACTTGAGAGTTGTAGCTGTTTGGCAACTCGAAAGGGTAGTTTCGTAGCTTAGGTCTGCCTACGTTCAATCTTTAGCTAAATCTTCTTTAGTCCAGCAGTCTGTGCGATGATGGTTATTCCTATTCAAATGGCTGCATGAGTTTGTGCTTTAAGTGGAGGAGTCTTCCTCCAAATACTGACTGGTAATACTAAATCTCTAAGGCGTTGCTAAAGCGTAAGCTAACTCTTTGTTTCATCGACTTGTTCTATATCGAAAAGTATATCGACGAGGTGATTCACCGGCAGAATCATGTTAATCCATCCAGAGTCTCGTATATCTTTATTTCGAAAAATATAAAACTCTCTTCTCGTGATCGAGGAAGGATCAGTGTAGTCAGAATAAGTTGGGCAATGGCGTTATGATATTATCCAGCTATATTTTTATCCAAGAGTTTGATATGCGTGTTATAATTCTGATCCTGTAATCAGGAAATAATGCCCGTGGAGTAGCTCATGAAGGTCGTGCAAGTTCTCTTGTTGTCTGCGTAAATCTTGCTTTAGACTTAGGCTCGTTCGAGGACGAACGAGAGTTTAAGTGGAGGAGAATGAAACGACCTCGGTCAGTCGTTTCGGAAGTTAGGACTCCGATTGGCGTGCTGATAATTTTAAAATATTTGTAATGTCCATTAGAACCTGTCTGTAAAATTTGAGCTAAATCAGACCTCGTTTGGTAGGCATCGGAAGAAGGTTTCAGTTTTTATTGGCGATTAATATTAAAAGGAGATTTTCGAGCTCGGTTTTGCCGAATGAGCTCCGATTCAAAATCCGAAAGTGCCGTTAGGTTCATATGATTATTTGTGACTTTTATAATTTTTCAAAAGTGAATTTCGATGTTGTTCGGCTAGTTCCGCCAAAATACCGAAAGTTAAATAATTTGACCTTTTTCCTTTAAATTCGCATCTTGAGTTTCGGGAGTCGGATTTAAGATCCGTCTTCGCGAGTATGTTACATATATTTTGTATAGCTTACTTGAAAAATTTGGGATCATTTTGACTTCTCTAGGGTTCCATTTTAATTTTTATCGTCGTAGCAAATTTATTATTAAAAAAAAAAAAAGAAAAAAAAAAGGAAGAAATCGAAAATTGAAAGTCGGCTAAGGAGATTTACTCCCTTATAAGCAGTATCCATGTATCCATGATACATTTCATCAGAAACATTCGAACCAAATACAGAGAAGGAAAAAAATTAGAAAAGAGGGAGGAAAAAAGGAAAAAAGGAGTAGAAAAAATAGTGGAATTTCTACCCCAAATCTTCAGGTAATGATGTTAACTCATTATCTTAGCTTATTATGTGTCTTTGAATATATTTTTACGGTAAAAATAAGGATATTAGACATCACCCTATTGGCGTAAATTGATAGTTTGAAGGGTCAAATGGACCCCGATAATGAAATTGATTATATATTCGTACTCAGTGAATTATAGGCAACTTATAAATGTAATTTATTTGGGATTTGGTTATGTGGCCTTAAACCCTGTATATAGGCCTGACCTGCGTATTGCGTATGCAAATAGGGTATCAGGTTCCTACCTGGATTACCCTAAGATGTGAGGAATGAAACCTTTAGCCTAATTTGATATATTTTTCTGCTTATTGAATAGAGTGGGATCGTTTGGCAATGAAACCAAAGGACAAGCGGTTATTGAGTGGATGTACTAACTTTGTAACAAGGTAAGTGTTTATATCCATTTCTTTGGAGGCACCTGGCCTCGTGGATTTTCTACCACGTATTCCTTACGTGTGTAGCTGCCGATAGGCGTACTCATTACGCCTTAGCTTTGGATTTACATTGTATATTATATGTTATGTCCTATTGTTGGTATTGCATTGAGGATCTGAGCATTGTACCCTGGCTGTGAGTTGGCATCTATTTTCCGGCTGTCGATGAGAGTCCCGTGCCGGTGAAGGGTTATTATTACATCACATTGCATTCATATGTATTATATGTCATTCATATGCGGTCCATTGCATCATATTGAGGGTAGGAGGATTCCGCCCTCGGAGCAGGAGGATTCCGCTCCATTGCATCATATTGAGGGTAGGAGGATTCCGCCCTCGGAGCAGGAGGATTCCGCTCCATTGCATCATATTGAGGGTAGGAGGATTCCGCCCTCGGAGCAGGAGGATTCCGCTCCATTGCATCATATTGAGGGTAGGAGGATTCCGCCCTCGGAGCAGGAGGATTCCGCTCCATTGCATCATATTGAGGGTAGGAGGATTCCGCCCTCGGAGCAGGAGGATTCCGCTCCATTGCATTATATTGAGGGTAGGAGGATTCCGCCCTCGGAGCAGGAGGATTCCGCTCCATCTATTTGGCACATATGACACCATTGCATCATACTGCATTCATCCCATTTCATTGCACCGCGTGCTGACTATTGTGTGACTATCATGCTGTGTTTTGTGTATGCGGTACGTATACCATATTGTGGACATATTTTAGTTTGCCTATATATTTCTGGCTCATATTCTGAGTAGTGGGAATCGGGTTGCACGCCGCAACGGTATAAATATACGGATCGATTTGCACGCCGCGACAGTATGAATATATGGATCGGGTTGCACGCCGCAACAGGATAAATATATGGATCGGGTTATATACCGCAACAGGATGTATTTCTGATTGTTGATATGTTCGGGATACCTATATGTTCTGGCTATCTTACGTTCCTGGTTTTAATAAGTTTGTGATTCCATACGTGTTTCTAGTTATTATCTGGCTCTGCCTTTTCATAATTTAAATAAGAGAAATTTTATTTATCTGTTTCTTTTCTCCCTGGCTAGCTATCCTATTCTTTGAGGTGGCTAGTCTGCCCCACTTATTGAGTCCTTTTGACTCACCCTTGTTTGTTGTTTGTTTTTGTCTATCTATTTCGTTTCGGCAGGTTCGCTCCAGGATTGAGTTCGCCACGTTGTGAAGGAGCGAAGACGACTTCAGCTGTCAGGGTGAGCCAACTTTTATTCCGGATGGCCACCGGTTTTATGTTTATTATTCCAGTTGCATTTTGCTCCCTTCAGGAGGTATTTGTCTTCTTCTGTACTCTTAGATGTCTAGTCTGGATAACCCTAAACCTAGCATGTTGGGTAGTCAGCTGTAATTTCTTTTGTACAGCTTAGAGGTATCAGTATGGTTGTGTTTTTATTTTAAGTCTTGTCCTTATTTGTAAATTGTTATATTTATTTTCCTGATTTAATTGGTAAGGGTTCGCCCGACGGGTCTAGGGGAGGATGTCGGGTGCCCGCACGGCCTAACCGGATTCCGGGCCGTGTCACTGTGGTAAAAGAGAAGGGGAAGTTACAAACCCTAGAAAGGGAATTGTTATAAAAAGTTAAGGGATATGATTGAGTGTTTATTTAGGGCTAATTTTTTTTTTTAAAAAAAAAAGCTAAACAAATATATATCTAGAGCTTTTTGTCTCCCTCAGGTTATTTTCCCATAAAAGATTTCTGTTGTGATTTTCTACCCTTTTTTATTAGGTCTAGTTTTGGTAACTTGGGTTTGTTTTCTAAGGGGTCGTTTGGTAGCCCACATAAGGCCACCTAATACCCTCATTAAAATCCTCATAAGTAATACCATGTTCGGTTGCCCACAAGCGATACATAATATCCTCATTGAAATTCTCATAAATAATACTCCACCATGTTTGGTTGCAATTAGTTCAATTTTAATCCCACCATAAGTCTAGTACATTGTTTGGTTGCAATTTTACTGTCTTTGCATAATTAATACATGCACAAGTTATGCGGGAATCTATGTATTATTTTGTGCGGGTAGAAGGTGGAATTAGTAACGTGAGTATTAATAATACAGGTATTAGAATATAAAATGACAAAACTAACCCTCATAATAATAAGAATATATTTTTTCAATTTGTTTAAAGAGCAAAATATTTAAAATTGTATATTTATATATTAATTTGTGATGTATCAATTATTCAACAAGAAATTATTCATTCATTACAATTTATAAATTACATATCCCTACATTATAATACCTACATAGCTAATACTTGCATTACTAATACACACATTATTAATACATACATTGCTAATACCCGCATTACTAATACCTGCATTATTAATACCTACATAACTTGACTTCCTACCAAACGACCCCTAAGAGTTTTGGGGGGTAAGAAGTCTATTAGAATCAAAACAAGCAATATCTCTGGCAGGTGTTCCCTCTCCCCGGTATCCTTTTCATTAGTTCTCTTGTATATATTTCGTCATTCTTTCTATACAATTATTCATTTTGTTGATATCTTTGTGCACACTGCTTTCTTAATAAAATTGGTCTGCAGCTCTCTAAAGGTACATCACATTCACTTGCATTCTACCCTAGCACACTAAATACGACTAATTAGTAGGTACGCAATAGTCAAAACGTGACCACAAGCATATATTATTTTTCCTTACGATCCATCCTTTAGAGATGCTTTAAATAAGGTGTCACATAACAGTTGTGTCAACAAGGCTTAAAGTCGTTCTCTTCTAATTTTTATCTTTCATCACACGCATGGAACCATGTGCTGTATTGAAAATGGATCTTATTAGTACAATCCATAATCAATTAACTAATATGACGGCTTTATAATTTAATCATTATTAGTATATATTATTGGACGTGTGACTGTCAAACTTCAGTAAGTGAAGAAGAAACAAAAGTCAGCAATTTGACGCATTCAACATGTTGGTGTTGTTGCTTCTTAGAAGAAGAACACATTCTTTTTTATAGCCTTTGACCTTCTAATAATGGGGGAAATATAATTAGAAACGTTTATATTTATTATCCTCTTCACTTGACTAAATTTAATATGTTGACTTCTGGTCAATTGTGTACACTTATAGAGACCTTAAAAGTAACTTAAAACTTAAAAATCACATATTGTTGTAAAATAATAGTAAAATAGTACAAGAACAAGACAAAAGTATATGAGAGGAGAAGGAAGAACTTGTATACTCAAAGTGTTTCAAATGTGTTTTCCATAGACAAAGTGTCTTCTATTTATAGGACTCCAATACATAGGAAGTTACAAGCCATCCCTAAATGAGGAATTAAGTAGGAGAAAGTGGGGTAGTAAATCATATGTTACAAGTGAATAAATAGAGAGTAGTGGTCATCCACATTTATACTACATACATGTATTTGTAACACTCCCCCTTGGATGACCATTTGGAAGATAATGTACCTTGTTAAAACCTTACTAGGAAAAACACGTTGGTAAAAAGCCTAGTGAAGGAAAAAGAGTACACATATCCTGTAATACGCATTTAGAGCTGCCTCATTAAAAACCTTACAAGTAAAACCCAAGTGGGATAAAATCTTGTTAAGGGAAAAAGAGTACTTTCCAATCTTGTAAACAAGCTTCTCAAATGTTGAGGTTGACAATGCCTTGGTAAACAAATCCGCCAGATTATCACTCGACCATATTTGTTGAACATCTATTTCACCAATATTCTGAATATCATGAGTGAAAAAGAATTTTGGTGAAATGTGTTTTATTCTGTCTCCTTTAATATATCCTTCTTTCAGTTGCTCAATGCACGCGCTATTGTCTTCATATAATATTGTTGGAATCTTCTTCAAAGGAAAACCACAAATGTGCTGAATATGTTGAGTCATTAATCTCAACCAAATGCATTCCCGACTTGCTTCATGAATAGCCAATATCTCTGCATGATTTGAAGAAGTTGCAGCAATAGTTTGTTTCACTGAACGCCATGAAATGGCTGTACCTCCACATGTAAACAAATAGCCCGTTTGGGACCGACCTTTATGTGGATCAGATAAATAACCAACATCGGCATAACCAATCAATTGTGACTTGGATTCATTCGAATAGAACAAAACCTTATCAATAATGCCTTGGAGGTATCTAAGTATATACTTAATACCATCCCAATGTCTTCGAGTTGGGAAAGAACTAAACCTTGCCAATAAGCTTACAACAAAAGCTATGTCTGGCCGAGTATTGTTGGCATGGTACATTAGTGCACCAATTGCACTAAGATATGGTACTTCAGCACCAAGAAACTCTTCATCAATGTCACAAGGTCGAAATGGATCTTTATTCACATCAAGTAATCTCACAATCATTGGAGTGCTCAACGGATGTGATTCATCCATGTAAAATCTTTTCAAGACCTTTTCTGTATATGTAGATTGATGAACAAATATTCCTTTAGGCAATTGCTCAATTTGTAGGCCAAGACAAAATTTTGTCTTTCCAAGGTCTTTCATCTCAAATTCTTTCTTTAAGCATTCCATTGCCTTTGGGAGCTCTTCAGGAGTCCCAATGATATTCAAATCATCCACACACACAGCTATTATGACATAGCCAGACCCATATCTTTTTATAAAAACACAAGGAAAAACTGGATTATTTTTGTATCCTTGTTTCAACAGGTATTCGCTAAGGCGATTATACCACATGCATCCCGATTGTTTCAACCCATACAAGGATTTTTGAAGCTTTATTGAACAAGCTTCTCAGGAGCCTTTAAATGCCTCAGGCATTTTGAACCCTTCGGGGATTTTCATGAAAATTTTGTTGTCCAATGAACCATATAAATAGGCTGTGACAACATCCATTAGATGCATATCAATTTTTTCTCGTACTGCCAGACTTACGAGATACCTGAAGGTAATTGCATCCACCTCGGGAGAATATGTTTGCATATAATCAATGCCAGGTCTTTGCGAAAATCCTTGTGCCATAAGTCGTGCTTTATATCTAACGACTTCATTTTTCTCATTTCGTTTTCGCACAAATACCCACTTATAACCCACTGGCTTTACACCTTTAGGTGTTCGGACAATTGGTCCGAAAACTTCATGGTTTTCAAGTGAAGTCAATTCTGATTGAATGGCATCTTTCCATTTTGGCCAGTCATTTCTCTGTCTACATTCATTGACAGATTTTGGTTCAAGATCCTCATTATGTTGCATCACATCAACAGCAACATTATATGCAAAAGTGTTGTCAACAACAATATCATTCTGGTTCCATATTTTTCCGGTAGAGACATAATTCATTGAGATCTCTTCGATTTTAGTATTTTCAGGTATCCGAGTCTCTCCTGAAGAGGACTTATCAATTGTCATGTCTCTATGCTCTTCTTGAGCAATTACCTCCATATTTTGATCTTTTTGATCAATTGCTCCTTTTCTTTTTCGAGAATTTTTATCTTTGGAACCGGGTGGTCTACCACGCTTCAAGCGTGCCTTAGACTCACTTGCACTTATAGATTGTCCTACCGGGACATCAACTCGAACAGGAGCATTTGCAGCTGGAATGTAGGATTTAGTAACCCTTGGTAGGTCAGTGAATGCATCTGGCAGTTGATTTGCAATATTTTGCAAATACACTATCTTTTGAACTTCTTGTTCACACTGATTTGTACGAGGATCTAAATGAGATAGTGTTAATGCATTCCAGTTAATATCTTTTTCCAGCTGCTTATTCTCTCCCCCTAATGTTGGGAAAACTGATTCGTCAAAATGACAATCAGCAAACCTTGCGGTGAATAAATCTCCCGTCATGGGGTCAAGATATTTAATAATAGACGGAGATTCATACCCAACATATATCCCCAACCTTCTTTGGGGTCCCATCTTTGTGCGTTGTGGTGGAGCAATTGGCACATATACCGCACATCCAAAAATTCTAAGATGGGAAATTTATGATAACTTGTCGGCCTAATCCGAACAAGAGCTGCCGCATGCAAAATAGCATGACCCCATAATGGAATGGGTAATTGTGTTCTCATAAGCATTGGTCTAGCCATTAATTGGAGGCTTTTGATAAATGATTCTACTAGACCATTTTGAGTATGAACATGAGCAACTGGATGTTCAACTGTAATCCCAGTTGACATACAATAATCATTAAATGCTTGAGATGTAAACTCACCAGCATTATCAAGACGAATTTTCTTAATAGCATAATCTGGAAATTGTGCTCTCAATCTTATTATTTGAGCAAGCAACCTCGCAAATGCCATATTGCGGGTTGATAATAAGCACACATGTGACCATCTTGTAGATGCATCTATTAAAACCATAAAATATCTGAATGGTCCACATGGAGGGTGTATGGGCCCACATATATCACCCTGTATACGTTCCAGAAATGCAAGGATCCTAATCCCAACTTTAGATGCTCTAGTAATAAGCTTTCCTTGAGAACATGCAGCACAAGAGAATTCTTTAAATTGAAGAATCTTTTGGTTCTTCAATGTATGCCCATTTGAATTCTCAATTATATTGCGCATCATATTATAACCGGGATGGCCCAACCGGTCATGCCAAATAATAAAATCATTTGATTCAGTAAACCCTTTGTTTACTATGGCATGTGATTCAATTGTACCAATGTTTGTGTAGTACAAACCGGAGGAAAGAGCGGGGAGCTTTTCAAGAACATATTTCTCACCCAACTTTATTGTAGTAATATAAAGATATTCAATCTTTCCATCGGTTTTAGTCTCAAATATGATAGCCATTTTGGCGAATATCCTTGAAACTTAACAAATTTCTTTGAGATTTACTACAATACATGGCTTCATCAATAGCCAAACTTGTTCATCCAGGTAATAATAAATTGGCTTTGCCATAACCTTCAACCAACTTTGTAGTACCACATATTGTACTAACATTGGACTCTTTATTAATCAAATAAGAAAAATATTTCTTATCCTTTAAAATTGTGTGCGTTGTAGCACTATCCAAGAGACATATATCTTTGTTATTGAGCTTGAATCCAACTGAAGACTGGGGAATTTCCATTTTTTAGGCTTACCGCTGGGAAAGATTGAAACTTGACTTATAGAATATTAGAGCTCTTCGTGCTGATAACGTGTTGTAAAATAATAGTAAAATAGTACAAGAACAAGACAAAAGTATATGAGAGGAGAAGGAAGAACTTGTATACTCAAAGTGTTTCAAGTGTGTCTTCCATAGACAAAGTGTCCTCTATTTATAGGACTCCAATACATAGGAAGTTACAAGTCATCCCTAAATGAGGAATTAAGTAGGAGAAAGTGGGGTAGTAAATCATATGTTACAAGTGAATAAATGGAGAGTAGTGGAGAGTAGTGGTCATCCACATTTATACTACATACATGTATTTGTAACACATATGTGCTTATAAACCCATTAATAGATGTTTATAACTCAAAAAGTCATGAATTTATAAGCACTTATATGCTTAAAATAAGCCAAAAGTGAGAAGTAAGAAAATACTAACTTCTCCAAAGTGACTTATAAGCAACTTATAGCTTATAAACTACTAAGCTCACCCAAACGGGCTCCAAGTAAACCCATCTAATGTTTTCTTTTTTTGTTGTGTTCCCTATTTATTTTTGTTTATCCCTTGAATTTAAGTACGAATTAGTACGCACTAACGGATTAAAATATATTTCTAAAATTATGTTGTTTATTAGGTAATTTAAGTGAATCTTATTAAAAGTATTTATTGGTAAAGTGAGTACACTAGCTATTAAAAGTTTCCATGACATATCCGAGAGTTCATAAAGTCAATGGCTGCCTTTTGTAGTAATAATCCTGGAAACTCAGGGATGACTTGGTGTTTCAATATTTCAGACTCTTCACTAAAGTGTAAACTATTTATGTGTGGAAAGGGACGTAACCTGCTCTCACAAATTAAAATGTGCTTATAGCGTTACAAAACTATTTACACGACTAATTTAGGCAAAATTCTTAGATATGCCCTTAAATTTAGCAGCATCTGTAAGTTGAACACTTCAACTTACCTAGTGATTAGATAGGCACTTCAATTCGACAAAACTGTATTTTTTAAATACAAATATCCGACCTGGCCATATGAGTGTCATCAACTGGGTCTTGAGCGCGTGGGATTTTATTTTTTTTCCTATTTTTTTTTTTTAATTTTCTCCTCAGAAGAAACATCAAATTTTCATTTCCGTTTTCGGCGAGTATTTGATCGGAAAAAATACCAGTCCGGCTTAAACGAAAGAAATTATCCTCCATTGTGCCTTCTTTTCCCTAAAATTTTCTACCCAAAATTCAAAATCTATCCGTCCCCTAAATATACACGTTAACTATTCCATGTCAAAACCCAAAACAGAACCAAAAGAATAGAACCCACTTTGGATTTGAACAAGTAGATTAAAAGATCTCAACAGAACCAGGTAAAATTTAAATTTTCGTAATGATCTCAATCATCAGGCGAGCACAAAGGGAAAAGATATAGTCTGAATTCTTGATTTTTCTATATAGATTGAGATGAGAGAATATACTTGAGAATATGGAGTTGGGAAGCTACTGCTAAGGATTACTATTTAGTTTGTCCAAAGAATCAATCAAATGGAATTTAAACAATGTTAATAATAAAATTATCCTAATAAAATAAATACTTGAAGAGTGGAAGGGAGGGGGAGGGTGAGGGTGAGGGAAGAAGATAACAGCCTTGGGGGTGGGAAGTGGGGTTTATTTTTCTTTTCTCTTTATCTTATTGTATTTGTTTTATTTCTTAGTTTCATTTGTCAATTTTTTTTCTTTCAAATTACACGTGTCAATAAATAATTGGCTCACTTGATATGTTACACGCACTCGGCCTTATGGATACAAGTGTTTGTATGACACATCTCTACCAAGTAAATGTGTCTATTTGGTCACTAGGCAAGTTGAAGTGTTTAACTTACAAATGCTCTAAGTCTAAAGGGCTATCTAAGAATTTTGCCATTAACTTAAATCGTCGATTAATTCGTGACACGTTTGTATGTACGCTCAGATAAATAGAAATTTGATAAGTTTCAAAAAGGAACGTCATATTTTTTCATCCATTTTTAAAGGTCAATGTAATTTAAATGTGATGTTTGTAGTAAGTGTTTTTAGTGTGTCATGCTAGTGTAAGTATAAATGTATATTAGAGAACTACTTTATTCGTTTCAATTTATGTGGCTCTACTATAAGAATTCTATTAAAAAATGATCTATTTTTAAATTTGAAACAATTTAATTTAGTTTTTTTTATTTTATTATTAATGAGAAGCTTGTATAGCTATAGAACTATTATGACATATTGAGATCATAAGTTTTAATATTCTTATAACAACACAAATACTATGCCGTGTTTAAAATTACAAGTTTTAAAATTTTTCTTTCTTTATATTTTTAAATTCAATGCGCAATCAAATAGGTTTATATAAATTGAAGTGAATTTTGGCCAAATACGTAAATAGCCGAGATGTATCCATCCATATCTTATATATGTTTTTCTATTAATAGTTGTTTTTATAGGAGGGACTGGATGATTGCTCTCGCTTGGTTAAAAGTTGAACCTTTTTAAACTTAATGATTCTCGTTGGGGGAAAGAGATGAAGGTGCAAATGGTTTCGGCGGTCGTTGGATACTTTATCCAAATGATGGAGAGGTGATGACACTAGAGAGAAAATGAAGGAGAAAGAACAAATATATTAAAAGATAGTACATTTTTACTTTTCGCGCGCGCCCTCAATTCCAAGTGAAAATTACTTCTAATGTCTCATCTATGCAAAGTTTTAATAGACATGTTAACCTCAAACTTTAGTTGAGGCCTAAAAGAATAGCTGTAACAGCTTTATGATTACCGTCTATAATGTTGAATTACATACACTTCTTTTTTTCATTTAGTTTTACTCTGTTATTTAGCTGATCATTCTCGGCTGTAAATGCTTAGTTAATCAATTCCTTTTTTCTTTCCTTGAGAGAGCGCAATTTCTATGTGCATTACATCAACAGATGTACAGTATGCTATAGCGGTTGATCACTGGAAAATTGGGGTAGATACAGCATACAGGACATACTATATACATGCAACTATCTTGTTCTACTTATACTAACTAAGTGTGGCAAATGTAAGTCATCAAATTTTTTGCAAATTCACAACTTCAATGCGGTGAATAAAACAAGTTCTATCAACATATAACATTACCAGTAAATATGCTAACCGTCCCTTTAAAGAAAATGAGATAACTAACAAAGATTAAACACAAATCTTAATTATTTGGAGAAAAGATACTTGTCTAATTCCATCTTCACTACTTTCAGTTCATTTGTTGATACAAGAATCATGGGATTATCAATCTTAAGAAACAGACTCACATACTCGCAGAGAGACAGAAAATTTTGGCAACAAGTAGAATACAATTGATAACAATTCTTTTGACATATATCCAACAGAACATAGACAAAGAAGAGCTAGCTCATACAGTACAATAGGGAAAGCAAGTTCAAGATCCACCAAGTTTGATCATTGATTTTCATTGAGCAACATCATCTTTTCTCATACTAAATTTCAGACTCTTCTTAATCTATTCAGAAAACTGAACCTTCTTCGGGTTGAACAAGCTCTATATTTCCACTGCCAATATGTCAAACTTCTTGGCTTCAGCCTATCGATCACCAATATCTTTCGAGTGAATGGCTTCAATCCCGTAAAAATCAAAGCATTGCTCCGCTTGAAATATCCAGGCATCTGGATTGCCGCCCCGAAACAGTCCAAATTCCAATGGAGCTGGTTTATGTCGAATGGTTGGTGCCACTGGCGGCTAATCCTGTCATGTAATTGCCATGTCGGATCTCGAAGGAGAGGTCCAACCATAGCCTTTTACCCACTATCTGTTGACTCCAGTTTTGATGATTATAATTAGTTAAATTCCATAAGAGTGTGACTAACCAATTCTACTTTCCTTGTCAGGTACAAAATCCCTCAAGTCGATTGAAAATGAAAAGGGAAGAAGTACAAGACCTACTCTAAGAATATTCTAGGAAAGAGAATATTTTTCATATCAATCAAGGGAAGATTTTCACACTAGGAGTATCAATCAAAGATCCCCAGCCGCATCAATCAGGATTCTATACGTTAGAAGTCAAGGTGCTCACAAAGGAAAGAAGATTTCCAAGTACTGCATAATCAAGGCAAATCAAGAAGAATCGGGAATCATTAAAGCTCTTACCTTATTCTCAAAAAGGAATAACTTCTACCTTTTTGAGGATCAACACCCTTGGGTCAATATCTCTTCTCTTAAGGAGAATATCTCGGCTAAATCAAGAAGATACTCAAGACAGCTGTTCAAAGACTTTACGCTAGAGGATTTGAAGTTATATATATACTCAAGCGTCTCTTCATTATCTTTACGCAACCTATAACTTTCTAGCAATCTCTTTAATCTTGAAACATTGTATTCTTGAGAGCCTACTATTGTACAAGAAAAAGAAAAGAAAGTTCGAAGTGAAAGTAAGGTTAGTATCGAGTGAGTTGGTTATTGTATTGTGAAACCAACTGATTATCGTTAGTGGAGAGCGAAGTGATAAAAACCACAAGCTGTGATCGTTGGTGGTTAGCGAAGGGAAAAACCATCCAAGTTGTACCTTGAAGAAATCTAAGAGCTGAAGAGATAAAACCCTTGTGACCCAAGGGGACTGGACTAGAAACCACATTGGTTCCGAACCAGTATAAAATTCGATCGTCTCCTTGACTTTCTGCACATTACTTTTCATCTTTCACTGAACTACAATTAGTCGACTAAAGTAGTTGACTGAAACTGACTAAAATATTAAAAATTATAATTCATCCCTACCCCCTCTTATATCTTCAACTGGTATCAGAGCAGGTCTCATATATTTTTTATTTTTGCTTTACAGCAAGTGAGAAAAGATCATGTCTGGACATATTGTCACTGGGGCTCTACTTCAAGAGGGAATTTCCATTGCTCGACCTCCCTACTTTAATGGACAACACTTTAGTCATTGGAAAGTAAGAATGGAAACATTTGTGAAATCCATTGATTTTCAAGTCTGGTGTGTCATTACTAAACGGCCTTATGAGATACCACTAGACAAAAGCAAGAAACCTGAGGGACAAAAATCAAAACTACCTTTTGATATTGATGACTATAATGATGAGCAAAGGGAAATTATTCTATTGAACTCTAAAGCACAAAATCTTTTATACAATGCTATCAGTGGTGAAGAGTATGAAAAGATCTCTAGTTGTGAAACAGCTAAAGAGATGTGGGATAAATTGGTTGTAACCTATAAGGGTCCAAGCAAAGTAAAGAAAACTAGAATCAACCTTCTCATTCATGAATATGAATTGTTCCAAATGAAAGAAGGAGAAACTATTGAGGATATGTTTGCTCGATTCAGCAAAGTTGTTAGTGAACTCAAGTCACTTGGAAAGATCTATACTAATGGAGAACAAATTGTTTGGAAACCCAAGGTGATTAACATTGAAGGAGGAGACCTTAACTCTCTCTCTCATATGATGAACTTCGTGGAGATCTTATTGTTTTTTAAAAGACTCACCTTCAAAAAAAATCACAAACTATTGAGAAGAAGAAGGAAGTTGCTTTTAGTACTGACAATACAGATCCTTCAAGCGACAATGATGAGATTGTGGAAGAATGAGCCTTGATATCAAAGAACTTCAGCAATCTTCTAAGAAGAAATAGACAAAGAGGAAAGCCCAGATTCAACTCTCGCAGAAATGCTTCAAGCAATGATCAAGACAAAAATGATGGGCGTTGTTATGAATATGGTAAGTATGGCCACATTGCAGCCAACTGTAATGAGGCCAAGAAGAAGCAGCCTAAGATCAACTACAAGAAGAAAGCACTATCTGTATGGAGTGATGAAGAGGAATCAGAAAACGAAGAAGAAGCAAACATATATTTCATGGCTGAAGCTGAGTCCAGCAAAGTAAGTATCTACAACTGTGATAACTGTAACACCTTACAAGAGGATCTAAATGGTGCATTACATGAAATTAAAAGTATTTTAATGGAGTTGTCTAAATTAAAGAAAGAAAAGGAAGATTGGAATCTTAAGCTAGAAGTATGTGAAATTGAAAGAGACTTCCTTCAACAAGAAGTTCAGGATCTACAATTTAAATTAAATGCTTCTAAGAAATCCACTAGCCATAGTTCAGTTAGGTCTAATACAACTCCCCTTTCTCCAACTTCTGTTGAAGCCATCCCTGGCAGTTTGCGATTCACTAGTAGTGAGTCGACTAAAACTGAAACTGAATCTTGATCATCTTTTAAACCAAAAGATATTGTTACTACTTCTATGCCTCTACAACTATTGCACATGGATTTATTTGGTCCTACCAAAACAGCTAGCATTGGAGGCAAAAGGTACGCATTTGTTATTGTTGATTATTAATCTTGCTTTACTTAGGTTATTTTTCTATCTCACAAAGATGAAGCTCAAAAGAATTTTGAGTTCTTTTGTAAAAAGGTTCAAAGAGAAAAAGGATACTTCATTACTGCCATAAAGAGTGACCATGGTAGATAATTTGAAAGCAAAGTGTTTGAATCTTTCTGCGATGAACAAGGAATATCACACAATTTCTCCTCACCCAGAACTCCCCAGCAAAATAGTATGGTGGAACGAAAGAACAGAACTTTACAAGACATGGCAAGGACCATGTTACTGGATCAATCCCTTCCAAACAAATTCTGGGCAGAAGCGATAAGCACATCATCTCACATTCTTAACAGGTGTCTTATTCGACCTATCCTGAAGAAAACCCCATACGAACTTTGGAAAGGTAAAAGACCCAATATCAGCTACTTTCATCCATTTGGAGCAAGTATTTTATTCATAATAATGGAAAGGACAATCTTGGTAAGTTCGATCCAAGAAGTGATGAAGGTATTTTTCTTGGCTATTCTAATACTAGTCATTCATATAGAGTATTTAACAAATGTACACTATCAGTAGAAGAATCAATGCATGTTGTGTTTGTTGATACTAAACAAGTTTTTAAAAAAGATGAAACTGCAGATGTTGAGCTATTGAATTCAGGGACTTCTTCCGCAAAAGCTGAAAATCTCATTCAGTTGACTAAGAAACTCAGTGAAGCAAATGATGAAAATCAAAATAAGTCGAGTGAGGACTCTACTTCAGTTGTTCAAAATGAATGGAAAGGTGAACCAGGCTACGGATGGGCAACCATAGTAGTAATAGTTTTGATGATGATACTAATAATGATAACTGTAATAATAGTAATTGTCACGTTAAATCAGAAAAAGAATCAGTATATTATATTTCTCGAAGAATTTGTGTCGCTTTGAGTCACTCATGGTGGAAATTGTTTGTGTTGATTTTGTTAATTTTGAAATTTAGGCAGTATACAAGGTTAGTTAAGGTGTATGATATCAGCTAGAAGTTGCACTCGCGGGCTAAGTTACTCAGTATCTGTGCTGCTGAGAGATAGTAGGTAACGTGTGCAAAGTCGAGATGTGCTCAAGCTAGCTAAACACCACCGTAATAAATAAATTAAAAAAAAAAACCATATCAGCTAGAAGTCCTGTTTGTAATGGTGATTAGCTGCATAATTTTCTTTTCATTGACAAATACAGTAAAGGAAGTGGAGAGCTTTTGGTAGATTCACATGTTAACTATTTTAGTTATTGCTCTTATCATTATCCTCTGCAAGGATTTCTTAAAGCAAAAGGAGAAGTGCACACCCTCTAATTACTGTAGTAGACTATTCACCAGTTGAATATGGGAATTAAAAGCGTAAAAATAAAGTGTATCAAATATACAAGTCATCAAAAATTTAGCAAATTCACATTGTCAATATGGGGGGAAAATCAAGTTGTATTATGCATATAACGTTTATTCTAATCATCCCATTTAAAAATAAGACCAGAACTAACAAAGCGTGAACAATAATTTTAAATATCAGGAAATAATGCTCAAGTCTGATTCCATCATCATTTCTTTCAATTTATTTATTGACAACCTTCCGAAACCTAGTTTCCCAGCAACGTCTTCTGGCAGAACCATACCAGGTTTTCACTTTTCGAGCAGATTTCAAAATTTGGACTGATTGGCAATAGCTTCCATTTGGCCCTTCGGGCTATCATGGAATTCTCAATCTTGAAAGACACACGAGCAGAGGCGCGCGAGCACGCACACAGAAAATTCGGACACAGCATAATTCCGATGATAATAACAATCCCTTTGACATACATCCGATAGAACATACTCACAGAAGAGGTCATACAAGACAGTAGGGAAAGAAAGTGACAAGATACACAGTTTGCTCATTGATCTTTTCATTCAACAACAATGATTAACTATATACGAGCTATAAGAGAAATGAGTCTAAGTTTCCATCTTTCTATTTTTGTTATTGTTGAGTCTAAATTTCCATCTTTCAAGACTCTTCTTGCTTACTCCATTCAGAAAAAGGTACCTTCCGGGGGCTGAACAAGCTTTCGGTTATGGGATGAAGCCATTTCTTTTCTCAACTGAGTCAGTATATCTTCCATTGTGTACTCCCTTTGCCAATTTGCCAGCATGCCAAATTTCTTTGCTTCAACCTATCACCATTATCTTTCACGTGAGCATGCATGCCCTTGTAGAAAGTTGAGACAGTTCTAAATACTCCAAAGTAGAACAAGCATACAAGCATACGACAGCACTTGAATAATTACTGCTAGGTTTAGATTATCAAAACAAATTGTCGCACTGAGGTACTTGCATCTCCCACAGGTATCCGATAACTCTACCTACCAAAGCTTAGGTGGGAAGGAAGAAACCACTTAACTTTATGAAAGACATCATTCCATGCACTTTGGAGCATTCTCTCGAAACAGATTGATCATAAGTTAGAATAGCCAATTCTTTTGAAATAGACGTTCAAGCATTAAAACTAATTTCTTGCAGTAGCCAAACAATTGTGCTAATGAATCCAATTCGTTTAAAAAAAAGAAACTGATAAATGAACTAAAGTAATCCAATGCAATAGGCCATTCTACAGTCATGTTTTAAAATATGTAGATCTAAGTCAAGTGTTACCTCCAAAGGAACACTTGGCCTCCAAATCAAGTGAAATATACTAAGTTTATGAGAAATAGAGCTCACGATCCAATCCTGACAAAAGGAACTTAATGAAAATAATGCCAAAAAAACATTACCGCTCCAGTCTCAGGGTTCACACAAGTCATGTTGATACGTGAATGAAAACGAACAGTTGGAGGCTTTTCAGGATAATCTTTGTCGCAGAATAACTTCAACTGATAAATGCGTCCTTCATGAACAGTCTGAGAATTGAAAGAAAAAGAAAACCATTTATAACCAGCATGATGTACCAAAAGAAGTTCTAGCTTTTTCAAGAAAGTTATTACTTTTACTGCAAAAATGTACTAAATCAAAGCGGACAAGTACTTCAACAACCCCACGAATTGAACAACATACTTAGCAAAACTTTTAATCGACACTTGCAGATCATGAAGTACCGAAAGAAGCTCTAGCTTTTTCAAGAGAGTTTTTATTTTTACTGCAAAATGTACTGAATCAAAGCGGACAAGTACTTCAACCACACGAATTGAACAACACACTTAGCAAAACTTTTAATCGACACTTGCAGATATGACCGTGGTAACGCCATGACACAATAATCGTATCAAAAAAAACAATAATCTTCCCAAAGTCAGTGCAATCTCTCTCTTGCGATGCGTCATTGAGATTTTAAGGTTGTTATCTAGTTTTTGGTTTCCCAACAAATGATAAGGTTCTGTTTGTAGACTAGTGTCAGGTACAAGAAAACTAGATGAGGAAAGCTGAGGTACGTTTAAAATAATCAAAATAGAACACCTACATAAAGAAACCAACGGCTTCCCTTGGTTGCTATGGCACATCACCCTTTAGGTAGTTCACTTTCCTGCAGCTCGAGCAATTTCCAACTGTATTACCTAAATTTATCAACTGAAATCACTGGCACATATTCACATAGCAGACCAGGGAATTATCACCAGCATTGAAACCTGAAGGGTATCACCACATTGTTCTCTATCTCATAGAATGCAAAAAACCTTGTATTCCCGACTTGAAAGTATGTCGGCCAGGAAAAAAACAGATGGGCTTTCACAATCTATTTCTACTTTACATATGAAAACACCCTCTTATTACTGGAACTATTTTGTCTTCCACACATCAAAAGGAGTTTGATATTTGAAAACCTTGTTCACCCCAACTAGGTGATCAAAATCGATCCATCAAAAGAAAATTAAAATAAAATTGAAGTGGATGCTTACAGCTCAACCTTATATTTGCTCACCCGGGCATATACTCCACTGAGCTACTTTTCTTTTTGATAGTATGCTATCGACTTATTCAATCTGTTTTCAGGAATTGTGGTCCATTTAGAGCCTGTTTGGCCAAGCTTCTAGGGAGCCAAAAGTGCTTATTTTTCTTCAAAAGTGCTTATTTTGAAAAATTGAGGTGTTTGGCCAAGCTTCCAGGAAAAAATAAGTGCTTTTGAGTGGTAGCAGAAGCTATTTTTCTGCTGTGGGGAAGAAGCTGAAAACAGTAGCTTTTCCCTAAAAGTGCTTTTGAGTAGAAGCAGAAGCTGTTTTTAATTTCTATGATTCCAAAAATATCCTCACCAAAAATACTTATATACCTAATTACCTCTATATATTTTAACCTAATGATTATAATATATAAATAGTACATTACTTTTTTAATCACTATTTTTTTTATGTACGCCTACATCACTATTATTACAAACTTTTAATCAAATAATAGCTTTTTTTAAGGTATAGATCAAGAATATTCAATTATGAATGTTGTATTTGGAAAAAATTTACTAAATAAAAAAAAATTAAATATAGTGTTTGAGAATAAATGTTTAAAATCATTCATCTAGTTAAATAACTGTAAAGTGAGTCTTTAAATGTCCTTACTCGTAATTTAACACTCAAAAGTACTTTTTCAAAAGCTTGGCCAAACACAAATTACTACTCAACTGTTGACAGAACTGCTTCTCAGATGAGTTGGCCAAACACAAACTGCTTTTCTCCAAAAGTACTTTTATGAAAAGCACTTTTGAAAATAAGCACTTCTCAAATAAGCAGTTTTCAGAAGCTTGGCCAAACAGGCTTTTAGTCCATAAATAAACGGTTTATCACCAAAAGAAGAAAAGAACCAAATGACACTATGGTGAGGTTGTGTATTTTTAAAATGATTCAACACCCAAATTTGGTTGCAAATGCTCTTTGCTAACTATTTTTCCTGTTTAACCGAGCTACAAGGACTGAGCAGAAAAGGCAAAGGAGCATTGACAAAAGAACTTACATTATGTAGACCAATTATAGTGCCGGTCCAAGAGCGCATATAAATGTCATCAGCATCATCCATTCCATAGCTAACAGAACCATCTCCAATACCTTTCTCCCCACGTTCAAGTTCTTCAAGTAACCTAAAATTCCTAGGTACTGGAGATAAACAAAGAACCATTAGTTGTTTGACAATAAATTTTGGTGAACTGTCAAAGAAAAGTCAATCTAAACACAATAAGAAAACAAAAGTTGATAAAATAGAATGACTATCCATTGACTGTCTAATTAAGAGTACAAGGTAAATGTTTCAGAATAGCAGCCCATTTCCACTAACTATTACAGTAGGGTGATAAAATACTCATAAATACCTTTTTAAAAAAAAATTTACTCATGAATTTAATAGAGATACTTCTCTGTAAGGACTAAGAGAATCTAGAGTCCATTAAAACTCCCCAAGTGATTAGTCTTATAAAGATTCTTTTAATAAGTGTACTAATAAAAAGGGAAATGAGACAAATCGTCTCCAAGTTAGATGGGAGTGCACTGGTCTTCAACGTCAGCTCACTTCTTGGGAAACAACTGAAGCTAAATTTACTTTATATATCCCAGCTCATATACAAGCACTTGTACAAAATTATGAAAAGGAAAGTTCTTGCTCCTTAACAAAGCTGACTGAATGATCAAGCTTATAATCATAACGATCTAAATAGTTGCACCTCATAAGATGAATAGCCAGGTAACTAAATAATAAAATGGGCAAATGAACATACTAGAATAAATAAAATCAATAGTGTACAAGCAAAGTGTTCCATATCTCCAAGACATGATTAGGATTTATTAACTAAAACTCTTCCTCAAAGCAACAAGAAAGTGTCAAAATTATGTTTAGCGAGTAGCAAAGCAAAAAGGTCATTTGGTACTTTTTTTTTGAACTACCAAGAAAGAATTCACACAACAAAGCCACTAACATTTTACAGTCCCAATCTTTCCTCGTCAAGATGTTCTTATAATATTACTGGAAAACGTTGTGGACTCCATTAGCAGAGTACGTATGGTATTTCATACATATATAGCTTCTTGTCGTTCTTTAATAAATACTCTACGCAATTTTTGGCTCAAGGGAGGGGAGGACTGACTGATATTCAGGTCCTTATCACTTTTTTATTAACTTTGGTATCATTGAAAGGAAAGTAAAAGATGGTTGCTTCATCCAAATTCAGTGGGATGGTTGATGTGGAATCATTGTGTATCCCTCAACTTTCACTTCCTACGCTCTTTACCTCTTAACATAATAAAAGAACCTTAAATTCCCCAAAACATCAACAACTACGCCTTAATCCCAAACATTCAAGTTTGGGTCAACCGCTGACCATGATGCTCCATTTAGGCTCATCTTAGGCCCATACTGTACAAAACTAAAAATAGAAATAAAAAGTACCCTACTAGAAGTTCTTTTCTACTGATATATAAATCTGTCACGACTAAAGGAATTCTAGAAAGTATAGGACCTAAAGTTTTTTTTGATAAGGTAATAATTTTGTTCAGAAAAAAAAGGGGGAAATAACCCCGTATACAAGAAGTATACCAAAAAGAAAGGAACCTAGACCAAAATAAATTTCTATGTAAAAGTACCCCGATCATCTATATACATCGGAATTTCATGGTACACCAAAATGAAACTAGAAACAAAAAACTATTTTGCAATTTAGTAAAATCACTCTCAACTCCTTCAAAAGCCCTTATATTCATCTCTTTCCAAAGAATCCACATAATGGCTAACGGAGCAACATCCCATACTCTTAGTCTTCTCTTCCTTCTTTTGAATGCCCAGCTATACATCGCCTTTTTCACAGTACCCGGCATCACCCAATGAACTCCAAACAAATTTAGAGCTACCGCCCACAACCTCGCTGCCACCTCACAATGAAGCAAAAGATGGTCAACATCTTCTCCCGAGCATCTACACATGAAGCACCAACTAACATAATTAATCCTCCGCTTCCACAAATTCTCTGTTGTCAAGATTACTCCTCTAGCAGCCAACCACGCAAAAAATATAGGACCTAAAGTAAATGTCCTGACATGTTCTCAACTAAATGGTATCGCCTTTTAGATATTTTTGGATTCCAAAACATCTTTTTCTTTTGTTGTGCCCTATCTTTTGCAAAGTCTTCATGGATCCCAAGAGATTGTAGATCTTTTAAGATAACTTCCATGTAACTTTGGGTCTACCTACTCCTTTTTTAACACCTTCACTCACCATAATTTCACATTTATATGCCGGTGCACCTAGAGGTCACCGCAGGATACAACAAACCATCTCAAATGCGATTTTTTTTCTTTTTATTCTCCATTTGAGTGTTTTGCGCTTTCTATCGAATATATTCATTTTAATCTTGTCTAATCTTGTATTAGCATCTGCATCTCTATGACACTCATCTTGTGAATATGTTGAATTTTAGCAGCCCAATACTCGCTTTCACTTGCTTTGATTTTCTGTGTACATATTCATCGAGTATATCATTCTCCTAGACCATTGAGCCTAGATATTTAGAATTTTTGCATTTAGACGCCGTTATCCCTCCTAAACTAACCTAAGTTTCACTCTTATGTTGACTAAATATGCAATGCATATTTTCAATTTTACTTCCATCAATCCTAAAACCCTTACTCTCCAGATGCTTCTCAATAAGCTTTTGGCTGACACCTTCATTGGTTTCTTCAAATAGTACAAGGTCGTGAGCCAATAGCATACACTATGGGACCTCCTTTTGTCTTGTGTCAGTTAGCTCATCCATTACTAGGGTCGTAAACAAGAAAGGTCCTGATGTGGATCCTTGATATAAACCCACTGCTAGGTGAAACTCCTTTGAATCTCCTATTACTGTTGTCCTACTAGTGATAGCTCTTTCATACATATCATTATGGATTTATATATTTAATATGAATCCTTTCTTCTCCAACACACATCAAAGAATCTTTCTTGGTACTCTATCACATTCCTTGTGTGGGTCTTTTTTCCTTTCACAATAAATTCCCACCGACCATCTTAGCAAGAATAGCCTGCGTTTTAGATTTACCCGGCATAAAATCCAAATTAGTTCTGTACTTTTGTCACTCTTATAATGTCCTAAAGTCTACTTCTACTACTATTCCCCAAAGTTTCATTGTCTGACTCATAAAGTTAACGCCAGGATAATCAATTCAACTTATAATATCTCCTTCGTTCTTATATATTGTAATCGGAGTATTCTTTCTCCACTCATCGGTCACCACAACAATACTCACAAACATTCAAAAGGAAATGCTCACACATGTCAAAGAAATGTAATAGCCAAAACATCTAACCACAAACTATTAATGCACAAAAACCCCAAATAATTAGATGTTCCCAAAAGCCTCTCTACCTCACTCGAGGTAGGGGTAAGGTATGCATACACTTCACCCTCCCCAGACCCTACTTGTGAGACCATATTGTGTATGTTGTTGAATTAGATGCTCCCAACATTGGATTACACATACCCAATTGCTAATTCAACTAGAAAATGACAGACAAACAACAACATACTCAGGTGGGGTGCGGGGAGGGTGAGATGTACACAGATCTTACCCCACCAAAGTGGAAAGACAGTTTGTGATAGACCCTCGGCTAAAGAATAAAAATGACAGACAACTGAGAAATGCATAAGGTCAAATAAACACAATAACAAAAAGTTACCAACAACACTGGAAGATCCTGCAGAACCAAGCGTCATTTGATATAGAGTTTACAGCACAAAGATGATGGGTTAATGAAACTGGCACTAGGTAGAAGAAGAAGCAGTTTTAGGGTAAGAGGATTATTTAAGTGAATAGTATGAATTAAATAGGTGATAATCCCACCGTCCCTCATTTAAGTATTTACTTTTCCTTCTTACTTCTTACTTCTTAGCACAGAAGATTTAACTAAAAGACCTCCAAAAAAAACTTGTCTAACAAAATAACCTCCTTTTTTTTTTGACTTATTTTTTTAGGAAAAATATCTTAAGTGTGGTTAAGTGGAGGTTGGGGACCTAATTAGCAATAGAAAAACTTGTGGGTAGTTTTAAAACTTGTGGGAAAGTATATAATTCACCCAAAAACGGGTTTTTTCCCGGGTCAAAAACAAAAACGGGTCTTGCACCATTTCTTCATCCTCTCTTCCATTTTTTTCGAAACTCTTTCATCTTCTTCCATAATTTTTTGCCTCCCCCATCCCTCCCCCATATCCAACACGTCGTTTCGGTTCAAAAGCTTCTAATTTATTTTTTCCGGAGCAAAAGCTTTAATTTTTTGATTTTGAAGGTGTTTTGTGACTACATTGGCTTGGGTTTAGCTCTTTCGAGATATGCATTGTGTTTTCTTCAACTAATAAGCTTCAAAAGCTCTGTTTTGTTGCCTTGATGGTGCTCCATTAAAGGTCTGATTTTCAGATATGTGGTTTTCAGATCTGCTGTAACAATTTATCATCAACCAATCCTAGTCGATTGTAGACCTTATCGCAATTAATAGACCATTGATGGGAGCTATGCAGTGGTGGATGCTAATTTCTTGGATCAATGGGTGGAGATGGCAACATGTTGGTTTGACATTCCAAGACAAATGAAATTATTACTTATCTTTGCAACACCTTTAAGAAAATAATATAGAAAGCGCGATGGACGTTGATAACGCTATTTATTTTATATTTTATTTTTTTCTTCTTTCTAATTCATTATTTTTTTTCGAAGTAAAATCTTCAATTTTTTTATTTTGAAGGGTGTTTTGTCACTACATTGGCTTGGGTATAGCTCCTTCGAAATATGCGTTGTGTTTTCTTCATCTAATAAGTTTCAAAAGATCTGTTGTGTTGTTTTGACGTTGCTCCATTAGAGGTTTGGTTTTCAGATCTGCTGTAACAGTTCATCAACCAATCCTGTCGATGATTGACTTTACTTATTACAATTAATAGACCAATGATAGCCAATTATGCAGCAGCGGATACTGATTTTTTAGATCAATTTGTGGAGGTGGCAACATATTGACTTGATATTCCAAGACAAGTGAAATTATCACTAACCGTTGCATTAGAAAAATAATCTTGAAAGCGAGGTGGATGTTGATAGGGCTATTTAGTCGTGCTTGAATTGTTGCTTTAAATTATAAAATGTCAGTTGATCGATTGAAGACTAACGTATTGAATAATCGACCAAGAAGAATACTACATCACTCTTACAACTTTTCCAAGAATCTCTGTGTAATCTTGTATCTTTTATGTATCAAAAAGAATTTTCAGTAATAAAAGCTTTAAAATTATTGTTATTGTTGTTAGTTAAATAAGACTTTTGGTTTATACAAATTTTGTGTGCTTTCATTTACTTTGCTTGCGCCAATATTTAATCCACACAATGTAATACCTTTCATTAAAATTCCTAAATCGAACTTGAACGACACTCAACCGAAAAATCCTTATACTTAATCAATTATCCACTACTCAATTTATTATTTAATGACCATCACCAAGATAGTTGATTATGAAACACAGTGGTTGATAGCATTTAACAAGTGGTTTACACTCAAGCAGTAAACAGTCGATTATTAACTATTAGAAAAATATATTTGATTTAAAATATTTAGCATTCTATAATATTAACTAATTTTTATTCTATAATTATCTATGAATAAACCATAGGTAGTTAATTATATATTTAGTAGAGAGTTAGTATTTTTATGAATATATATATTTATTTTTATGGTATCAAATTTGAAGTGTTCACATGTAGTCCTTCTTTATATTATCTTATTTTTTTACAATAATCTATTAATAAACTTTCAATAATTAATTATTAATTTAGTAAAGTGTTATTATTCTTTTAAATATATATTTATTTTATTTGTTTCAAATTAGAAGTTTTGAACCTTTCTGCAATAAATATGTCCAAAATAGGTGTACTGCTATTACTAGCAACATCAAGGAAAAATACACACATATTACTATTATTTTACTAGTTTTAACATGTGCGTCGCACGTGTATCCCATGCTAAAGGTATAAAATACAATATCATTTAGAACTACATGCACCTAGCTTCAAAGGCACTACAAATGGCTAAACTTATTTAAGACACTATCATTGAGCTAATTGGTTTATTTGATAAAGGAGGAGTGCACTTGTTAACCCAGGAAAAAGAAAGGCAGTATTAATCAAATTGACACGAATAGTCTTCACGAAAATCCAGAATAAGAAGCATATACTCCTGCGTTTAAAAAGTAAAAATCATATGTGCAAAAAGTACTATTACCAAATACAAAATAACATGAACCACAGTACTTTGTAGCATAACTCAGTTGCTAGATAAATAACCATGAGAACCTGTGTATCCGTGGCACACAAATTTTATTACTAATAAGAAAATGTAGCACAATCATAACACATGTAGAAGTCGTAGTATATAAGATTAAGGAAAGAGAAGACACCACATATCAATGTTTTATCTTCCTTCCCCCTAATATATTCTTGAATAGGAAGATCAGATGTTTAACTGCCAAATTAGTGTTTCATAATATTGTTATCACCGATAAAAAAATTGGCAAATATATATATTCTCAAAGAACACCTTAAACATTGTACATAATTTTTAATGTTGAAGGAACTATAATACTGTTTTTCTAAACATTCCTAGCCAAACTTTAATATTCTCAACAAACGTTTGAATTACAATTTTGTAGCTAAAGCGAGGTGAACAATACCATGATAATAGTTTTGAGGCTTACGAATATCTCTTGAAGATTTCTTGAGATGGATTGATATATGGGATTTGAACTCTATTTCTTTATCAAAAGACTTTTAATCGTGACCAATCTTGATCTTCTCCTTTATCTCCAATTTAATTTTGTCTATCATTCATGACAAGTTACTTGATGGAAGCCGCGAGAGGGAGAAAATTTTAAAAGTTATAAGGGACTTGCAGCAAAAGAACCAATTCAGTGCATTATATAAGAAGCAGTTAAAACACTTCTGAAGACCTTTCAAGACTTTTCAATTAATATATGTTTCTTTTTTTCTTCACAATTAATTGATCAAGTAAACAAATGGCTACCTGCATTCCCAAGAACTAAGTAAGTTAAAACACTTCTGGAGACCTTTCAAGACTTTTCAATTAATATATGTTTCTTTTTTCTTCACAATTAATTGATCAAGTACACAAATGACTACTTGCATTCCCAAAAACTAAGTAACGTTCCAAATGACTCTTCAAAACTATGTAATATTCCAGATGAGTGACTGATACATTGTATATTAACTCTTAATTAATAATCATAAATTTTCGAAAAGAACTAATACATTGTACCCCTACAATATGATTTCGTTCATATTGGGCTAACCAAAAGTTCAAATTAAATGGGATTTTTCACATTGGTGGCAATTAATGAAGGAATAAGATACTTAATAATAAATATTATTTAAATATGTGTAGATATATATTTTTATGTTACTTAATGATGATTATTTATTTTGGAGTATTTTTACAATTGTGTACATTAATATTGAAAGAATATTGCATGATTACAGGGTAAAATAGTCGTTCACTTTTAACTTGGGAGATCCCCACTTTTAGTATAGTATGATGAATGAACGAACTATTTCGCCCTTATAGACGCAATATTAAGCATCTATCAAATGGATACCACCAGTAGGTAGCAAGTTAATTAACCATGTTCAATGACGTTGTTAACTAACTTGTCATACATAGCGTCTAATTTTAAGATAATATGTACTGTTGCACTTGTCATGGAATGTCAAGAAAACATGTTGTCATCTCCACCCATTGATCCTAGAAATCAGCGTTCACTACTGCATAGCACCCAATCAATAGTCTATTAATTACGATAAGGTCTACAATCGACTATAACTGGTTGATGATAAACTATTACAGCAAATCTGCAAACCACAGATCGGAAAATCAGACCTTTAATGGAGCAGCGTCAAAGCAACAAAATAGAGTTTTTCAAGCTTATTAGATGAAGAAAACACAACGCGTATCTCGAAAGAGCTAAACCCAACCAAATGTAGTGACAAAATACCTTGCAAAATCGAAAAATTGAAGCTTTTGCTCCGAAATAAATAAAAAAAATTATCGAGCTTTCTTACAAACAAAAATTATGAAATGGATAGTGAAATAAGGAAGATGGAACCAAGATTTGTAAGAGATTGAAATAAATTGTGAGCTCAAACAATAATTTTGGTCTGTTTTCGAGCTAAAACGATGTGGAGAAATTTTGGGGATGGGTGAATTTTGGGGGAAGAAATTTTCTATTTTTAGTAAAAAATTTTTTTCCTGAAGATGGACCATTTTGTCATATTCAGAACTTAGGGGGTTGGGATGTATACTTATTGTTTAGGTGTAATTAAGTTCTAATCATGATTAAAAAGGAGGAGGTCATTTACCCAATTCTTAAAACTTGGAGGTCATTTTTTTAATTGAAGACTTAGGGGGAGGTCAAACACCAAAAGGCCCCTTCTTAGTACTTCTTAAAAAGAATGTCCCACATTTGTTTTAGACACAAGATTTAAAATAGGTGTTTGTGTAAGAATTTATGACTAAATTAGACACCTCATAAAGTATGAAAATTATGTGTAGATATCCGAATGTAATTCTAATTAAATGATGAGTTTAATTAGAAATACATTAAATGATACTATAAAAGGGGTTATGGTCCCCAAATGATATATATGGTTTCTTTTGTAATATCCCATCATTGGAAGAGTGACAGCCGCCCCATGTAATGGTTTGGAAGACCTAACCGCAAGACGGCAGGACTTCGTCAGTTTTCAGGTACGCTTCCGCATCTAGTATTATATTCTTGATAATTTGACATGATAGTGCGTAGATGTATTCATCTACAGTTTAGTTCTAACAAGTGGTATTAGAGTCTTTATCATGTTAAATTATTGAGATTATTTCAGATATATTTTTTAACATTTTCTTGCGGCTGTTACATGGCTTTCCTGCCATAGAAAGCCAGCGAAATCAAGTGGCTTTTAGGTATTTAGGATATCAAATTTTTTTATGATTGATTTTCGCTTAAAGTAATAAAAAAATAAGGTTAGTTGTATGTCAACGGTATAACCGATTGGGAGAAATGAGGGATTTTTGCTCCTTAAAAGTTTTCTACAGGAAAAAGTTTCATATTGGCTTTGTGGCTATAGATCTGTATTACGCGCTGCCAGAAAAGAATGTACTTTGATTTTCTAAGTTAATTACTTAAATAATGATAATAACTGGTGCGTCGTTACACCACTACTACGGCAAAAGCATATATGATTTTGAGAATGAAGGTTAACCCCCATTAGTTATTGCGGCAAAAAGGTTTTCTTAAGGTTTAAGGGCAAGTTTGAATTCATATGAGATGTCTTCTTGGTATGAGATATGGAATTCAGTATTTATTTACTTTTGTTTTGTTAACTTTAATCTGGTAGTCCTATATTGAAGATTATTTATCTTATTAAGGCCATGCAAGCATATTTGGTATAGCTTGTGGATGAAAATTAGACTTGTTATTAATTTACTTGGAGCTATTAAAAAGTTAGATGTTTGGGCTTTGGGTGTCACCAGAAAAGTTGGTTTTCTTTGCTTACATACTGGCGAGTGAAAAATTTAAGCCAAATATCAAGTTTAAGGTTTAAACAATTCAATTTAGGCCCACCATAATTTAATTTGTCTTGGAAACTTATATGTTCTAATTAGGTGATTTTAAATTTGGATATAGGTATAGTCATATGTATTTTGAGATGATTAAATTGAAAGTAGACGTCGCCAAAGTGGCCTCTCTTGTGAGATTTATTCATGGAAGAAATAGAAAAAGTTGTGTGCATGTAACCTATGTGAATATTGATCGGCCCAAAGGAAGATCAATGTTTAACAGAATTGCATGTACATCTTTGTGGTAATAAACGCGTGGTAATTATTTGGTTTTACGAGTGAATAATAAATCGGCCCAAAAGAAGATTTACTATTCGACATGTTCTTTATTACCGTGTTTGATTACTATGCCAAGATATCATTTACAAGTTAATATTTTGTCCAAAGATTAAATATTAATGGAGTTTCCGGTATCTTGAGATGAGATTTACCTTTATTCCAATTTATTTTTAATTTGGTTTTAAGTCTTATGTGAGCTTACATGTTATTTGTTATTCTCTGATTTAGTTAAAATTACTCCTCAAATTATTAATGCCAACATCAAATCAATGCACTAAACGACATTAAGTTTAATCTTGACAAGAAAACGTCAATATAGTTCTTGAAGTTATGAATCTTGACATTACATTAAATATGGATTCTCCACCATTTTTTATAGATAAGATTACATTTGATAAAAAGAGGGAGATAGAAATGTGGGAGAGATCAAAATGCATGTTTTTTATTATCATGAAGTATGACATTCCAGAAACATTCAGGGCACTATGTTAACTATATAAAGACAACTAAGAAACTAATGATTGAAATTGAAAAGAGATTTGACAAGAATGAAAAGGTGAAAAATTGTACACTCTTGGTAAATCTACGTCCAACTAGGCACAAAAGAATAAGGAAGTTGCGATTAAGGTACTATGGAAGAGACGACAACATAAAGAATTAGCTGGGATAGTTGTTTCTTATGTGGGGCTACAGTCATAAAGATATCCTTTTGAACTTTGTTTGTTATGGGATTAATCTAGCTTTCGTGTCAAGACACATATGGTGGATAGATTCTAGTATAACATCTCACACAAGTGTGTTTATGCAAGGATGACTGAATTGTCAAAAGTCCAATGATGGTGAAAGATACATCTGTGGTGGTGACGAAAACTCGGTTAAGATTGGAGCTATTGATACTCTTAGATTATTGTTAAGAACTAGTTTATATTTGAATTTGAGTGAGACTTATGTTGTTCCATTTCTTTAGACGAAATTTGATCTTCATTTCAAGGTTGGACAAGTTTGGTTATTTTTGTTCATTTGATATGAAAAATATTGTCTCTGTCATAATTCAAAATTGGTTGCTCCGAGTTCTTTACGAGGTTACAATAATCTGAATTTTCTTAATATAATCACTTCATTTAAAGAATCCTTGCATGTTGACTATAACTGGTGAGATTTTGCTTCGTTATGATACAACATATTAAGTCATATCTCTAAATGGAGAAAAAGAGATTTGTATCCGACAGCATTCTCGATCCTGTTAATTTTATCCAGTTTTTGATATATGCGTAAATCGCATAAAAGGAAACAAACAAATGTTAAGAGATTTTTTAGCCAACAAAATTAGACGTCTTAGAACTTATACAGACTGATATTTGTAGACAATTCTCTACGGTTTCTTTGAATTTCCATCTATATCTCGTAAGGTTCATAGACAAGTTTTTAAGATTTGGCTTTCTTTGTTTAATTCATTAGAAAAATCGCAACTTATTACTTAACAGAGTTCTGACTAAAGGCAACTGAAAAGATCCTTTATGTGTTTTCGATAAGCATTGGTCTTGTTTAAAGTATTTACACATTTAGGGATGTCCAGCTGAGGCAAGGCCTTCTAGGACAAAAGAAATGAAACTAGACAAAGAAACTTTCAGTTTTTTTTTTAAAGAAACTTTTAGTTGCTATTATATTGGATACACTGAAAATTTTAGGGTTAAGCGTTTTATGATCCCACGGCTAAGACTATTATTAGACGAATAATGTACGATTCTTTGAGGATGTTGAGTTTGGGAGGAAGAAAGAATAAAAGAATAATGCCACAATTTTATGTCCAAACAGTTTTTCACAAAAAAATTTTGAAAAAATCTCATGGACAAACGGCTCCTAAAAGTGCCTATAAGTCAAGTGTTTATAAGCTAAAATCAGCCATAAGCCATAAATTAGCCACCCCCAGTTTCAAAATAAAAATTCCAACTCCCTCTTCATTATATATTTGTCATTTCTTATTTTTAATGTAAAATACTTTTAAATTTATATTTTTGTAAATAAATTAAAGGATATTTTAGTCATTTTGACAAAAAAATATGCTTATCGGCACTTTTTTACCAAGCATACCAACTACTTATTATTAGTCTCAACACTTCTATCCAAACACGTAACTGTTTTTTTATAAAATCAACTTCAGCACCTAAAAATGCTTTTCAGCACTTAGTGTTTATCAGCCACTTGAAATCAGCAAATCTAACCAGAAAAATTTAGGTATTACATGTGAAAACTACGACCAGTAAAGCTTAAATGTCATGCATTAAGTTTTGATCCTAGCGAATTACTACAAAACGGGTATGAAGTCAAGTTAATTCAATCAATGATCATGTTCAAATCTTGACATTTTGACGTGATTCAAGTTAATTCAATACGAGAGGCATGAAATGATTAAAAAAAGGGTCCGATAGTGACCACAAGTAAGTCATGCAATATGATTTTAAGGCAACTAAAATCATGTTTAAATATTTGCTACGTAGATTATAAGATCACCAATATAGATTGATCGTGTATATATGGCCAATGCTAGAAGAGTAAAAGTTACATATAATTAGTGCTTGGATCATGTTTGGATGAGCCTGGATCGAAATCTGGCAGTAACTATGAAAATATTCATTATATTCCCAATTACTTGTACAAATCAAGGAATCTATACACTTGATATTTTTAGTTCTTAACGTAATATGAAAGTGAAGAAATTATAGCTCAAGTAAAGCTAAATGAAGATGTGCTGACTTTTCAAATGAAACACCCTGTAGCATTAGATTCAGCACAACATTTTCCCTCGATATTCTATTTTCATTTTGTGGTAACCTGCCGGGGCACGTAGCTAGAAACAGAAATAATGCAAACCCACAAAATCCTTGCTGCTAAGGAATGGAAAATCCCTTAGCAATCGTCTAGTATCTAGATGTTTTTGGCACTTTGATTAGAACATGAAGCCTGTAATATTGAAACCTTTGCATTATAAGGTAAGTTTCCATAGTTACAACATGACAACAAGGTACATTTTCCTTTACAAAGCAGCTATAAAGTGCGTCAGTTGCAAAGGCCAAAGAATTGCTCAAATGGCCAAGAAAAGCTGCACAATACCAAACTTCTCCTGTATAGTACATGTATCTGTCATCCGTGCACTTGATCTTTAGCCAAAAGGCCGAGAAAGGTAATATGTACATGTATAATTATGAGTTTTGACTGGAATCATGTGTAAAATTTCGAAACTATTCCCTTGAGTACTGCATAAGCTCAAACCACTGCATGGACAAACCAAAATCATGATCAATGCTTCCATTACTGATAATAAATCTGAATTTATAAAAGAAATCTCAAAATGATAGGAATTGTTTCAATATTGTGCTTTATAGTCTCACCTGTCTTAACAAATCAGCAAGCGTCCTAGGAAGTGCTTCAATGTTTCTGAGCACAACATAGTATGGGAACGGGAATAAATCTAAATACTTTGAAATCTTAACTGCTCCACCCTGAAAGGTAGCTTCCTGGGAGAGGGACAAAGAACCTGTCATGCTGGGGAACTTACTTACTTTAAGAACCATGAAAGACATAAGAACAAGGACCTAACGATTAAAATAAATAACAGTGGTTACCTCAAGGTTCAATATGGATTTCTGCAGGCTATCCACCAAAAGAAACGCGACCATTTTGTTTTTGCTCAAGAGATCTCTGACACAGTGTTTCAGGTTCTCCTACAGTAATAGTAAAAATAAAATGAGTAAAGATAGAGTGACAAAGAGCAACTTCACCGACACTTCACCAAAGAAAGATACCTTCTCATGAAACCAGCCGTCAGCTATTATCAAAACGAGCTGCTCAAGAGGATTGTGATAATTCCCAAGATACACCACTTTACTGTTTTAAGGACCAGTTCCTTAAAATGTGTTCCTTTACTATGTTATGTGCGGAATTCAAACTGTAAGTAAATGAACACCCAATATTAGCGTGGAAAAACCCCTTGAACTCGGGATCAAAAAAACCACGACCTACTCTTCCAAGTAGGATTTCAACTTCACTATGTAAAAGACTCACTTGGTTACAAGACTACCTTCTTACTAACCTAGGACTAACTCTAATCCTTTAGTGACCTCTTTTCACGATCAGTGAAGCTTTGTCAAGTACACGACTTGAACCAGAAAGATACAACTCGATAACACCTACTACAGTTGAACTAAGACTGAACTTTTACAAGACTCAATCTAAGGAACAGGTTCTTACTTAGTTCCCTATAGCTTACTGATTACACAAATAAGATAATGACTCTTTTAATGCTTTGCTCGATTCTCTCTGTATTTGTGCATACTTCAATGGCTGATATGCTCCACGTTTTATAGCTTCAGCAACCAAAAAGTCTTGAGTAATTAGAACTCCAAAGCTCCCAAGAGTTTGAGTCCTAATTGAACTCTTCACTTTAAGCATCCGGATCTTTTATCCTTTATCCATTATTTATGCAATCTTTTCATATCACGTTTAGACCTGCATAATTATCAAGATAAACATTAGTCTAATGATAATTAATAATATCTCATCTTAAATGATTTTGCATGAATTATCTATTTAGCTGCAGTGATTCAAAGGAACAGGTCCTTTGAATCCGTTCCTTAATCATCAGTCAAAACTCCAAGCTTATCCAAGCTAACATTTTCCCCCTTTTTGATGATGACAAATTCATAAGCATAGCTGCATATCCTTAATGTCCTGAAGTACAACTTAAACCTCAAAAGCAAACATTAGAGACTTATTTATCATTAAGGAGCAGATTTTCAATTAGGTATAAAGTTCACGCAAAATCAGATTTTCAATTAGGTATAAAGTTCATGCAAAATCAGACTTACTCTTCCCCCTTTTGGCATTATTGAAAAGGTTGCATAAAAAATATAACTCAAGTGTTAGAATAATCAGCACATGGCCATTGAGGCAACTCAAAATACAAACACAATTCAGATTAAAGCAACTGCAAAACAATGATATTAGCCATCAAAGACAAGTCATCATTAACAAAAGGTTAAACCAGGGGATACAAGCAAGTACTACAGAATTATTCAGAAACTAGATAAGGAAAAGACTAAGGCACTAGAACTAGTCTAAATTCCACTGGACAAAAGATGGCTTATGGCTAAGGTGATCAGGATGTGGAAGGACCAGGTCCCTGAGACTTGTTTAACAACTCAAACATCTGTTTGAGCATTCCCTCATTAGTCTCCTTTGCCTTTGTAGCCTCTGCCTTCCAGTAATTCTTCTCCTCTTCCAGCCTTGCTATTTCAGCAGCTTGTATAGCAACTTGTTGCCTCAGTGCCCTTACCTTGTTGTTCAAAGGCTGTCTCCCAACACCAGCCTGTGGAGGATCAGCTTGAACAGGCAAGTCACAGCTAATCAATGTAGCACAGCCAAACTTCTCCTTTTTGGTAGCCTTTACTACCCCTTCCAAAGGAATCTTCAACTTAGCAAACAAGTCAGTCAAGATTAAACCAAAGGGCAAAGAGTGCTTCCTCTCCCCAGCTATAACCTTTCTGATCAAATGGATCATAAACCTGGGCCAGTTAATCTGCTTATCAGTGTCCAGCAGTTCCATAAGGACCAGGTCTATGAAACTAAGTTCCCCTTCCCCTTCCTCTTCCCCTTCCCTTTTCTACTTCTTTCTAGAGCAGCAGCTAAGTTCTCATCAGCAGCTTTGACAGCACTCCTTGTCCTCCTAACCCCAGAAGTAGGAGTTGAGACAGAAGGAACAGGTCCTTTTGCCTTGGAGGAACTTTCACCTTTCTTCTTAATCCCTGGCTTATAACTATCACTGATTTTCTTTAACTTAGCAGCAATCTCAGCAGACACATGGTCACCTATGGGTCCCTTCCTAGCAAGTTTTCTTTTTAAACTCCTAATGTTAATCAAATCAATAAGAGGTCTATCACTATCACTATCACTATCACTCAAGGCTTCCTCAACATTAATCACATCTTCCATGGGTGCTCGAAAATCAACCCCAGGAGACCCAGAGGGTTCATGCATGGGTGGTTCCAACCTTTTTACAGTTTCCCCTTCCCCTTCAGGAACAGCTTCAGACCCCTCTTCCTTTTCCCCTTCATCAACAACTACGTTTAAGGGATAGGCAAAATTTACCTGATACTGATAAATGATCATTGCCCTTGACAAATCCTCAACCTGTTCAACAATTAATTCAGCCGTGGGAACTGGTCCTTCCCCCTGAATTTCTGGTTCAGGTACTTCTGGGATTGTTTCAGGAATTTCATGGTTTGGGTCTGTGGTGTCCATGGGTGAAGGAGGGTTAAGATTTTGTAGTTGATCAGAAGTAGGTGCAGATGAAGAATTTTCAGGAGAAAGAGACATTTTTGCAATACAATTTAGGAGGTATGTGATTATTCTTTCTGAAATTTTGAGAGTGCAATTGTAAAACAAGGTGAAAGAATAATGAAGGAGAAGGTGTGTATTTATATAAGGAAATAGGTAGTGGAGGTTGAGTGTGAAACGATCAATATTACCTCATGAACGACATGCAGCCGTTACTGGACTCTTGGGAGTCTCCCGAAAAAATAGAGCCGTTGGGCTTTCAAGTTACCTTTTCAGAATGGGAACTGTTCCTCCGATGGGACTCTTATGCAGTTTGGATATGATTAGGATTCCTAGTGGGATTTATCCTAATTACAAGTTACCTATAGCCTTAATCTTCTAAGATAAATGAATAATAAGGAGTACATACCTGATTTTAACACGAAAAATCAGTGTCCTTCCAATTTGAAACACTTTTGTTCAATATAAAATTCTAAGAGCATAAGGGTAACATCATTCAATTTTAGCAACTCTAAACAAAAATTATGGCATAAGAGTATACAATAAAGTATTAAGCTGGACTGAATATTTCACATTGACTTGAATAAAATTCATTTTAGGTGCAATTTTCTAGCCAATTATGAAGTAAAGCATTAATGATTCTAAGTGAATTTAATCATCCCTAATTCCAACCTATTTCTTTCAAAATCATCTCTTCCTAAAGCTTTTGTGAAAATGTCAGCATTTTGCTTTTCAGTAGGACAAAATGCTATGGTGATCAAACATTTTTCATAGTTATCTCTTAGGAAATGATGTCTTATATCAATGTGTTTAGTTCTTTTGTGATGCACTGGATTTTTTGTCATGTTAATGGCACTAGTGTTATCACAAAAGATAGGAACAGTTCCTACATCAACACCAAAATCCTGTAATTGTTGTTTGATCCATAACAACTGTGAACAACATGAAGCAGCTGCCACATATTCAGCCTCAGCAGTGGAAAGTGCCACTGAATTTTGTTTCTTGGTTCCCCAAGAGACCAAACACTCACCAAGAAAATGTGCCATACCTGAGGTACTTTTTCTATCAACAAGGAAACCTGCATAGTCAGCATCAGTATATCCAACAAGATTAAAACTACCACCTTTTGGATACCAGAGTCCCAAGGGACCTGTTCCTTTCAGATACCTCAATATTCTCTTAACAGCTTTCAAATGAGATTCCTTAGGATCTGATTGAAACCTAGCACACAAACCAACACTGAACACAATATCCGGTCTACTAGCAGTTAGATAAAGTAGAGAACCAATCATACCTCTATACAATTTTTGATCAACTGATATTCCTTGTTCATCAAGATCTAATTTTGTGGCAGTGTTAATAGCTGTGTCAATTTCCTTATTCCTTAACATACTTTTGTTGATGGATCATAGTTCCCTTTGAGGTTTGCTTAATTTGTAAACCCAAAAAGAAATTGAGTTCACCCATCATGCTCATCTCAAACTCACTCCCCATCAAGTTTGCAAATTTCTTACTTAAATTTTCACAAGTGGCACCAAAGATTATATCATCTACATAAATTTGAACAATTAAGAGATGCTTACCTTTTTCTTTCAAAAACAATGTGCTATCAATTTTACCTCTCTTGTATCCATGCTGAAGCAGAAATTTTGATAGCCTTTCATACCATGCTCTTGGTGCCTGCTTGAGTCAATACAAGGCTTTGTCCAATTTGTACACATGTTCAGGGAACTGTTCATTCTCAAAGCCTGGAGGTTGCTTAACATACACTTCTTCTTTTAAGTAACCATTCATCAATGCACTCTTAACATCCATTTGATGTAGAGTAATTTCCATGTATGTAGCAAAGGCTATGAGAAGTCTAATTGCTTCCAGTCTTGCAACTGGAGCAAAAGTCTCATCATAATCGATGCCCTCCTCTTGACTATACCCCTGAACAACTAACCTGGCCTTATTTCTTGTTACCATGCCATCCTCATCGAGTTTGTTTCTGAAAACCCATTTAGTTCCTATTATGGACCTGTTCCTTGGCTTGGGTTCCAGATGCCAAACTTGATTTTTTTGGAATTGATTCAATTCTTCCTGCATAGCATTGATCCAATCTGCATCCTTCAGTGCTTCTTTCATATTTTTGGGTTCAACAAGGGATAGGAAAGCGCTAAAGGCACACAGATTGTGATTTTTAACTGCTGATCTAGTTTGTATCCCAGCAGTCTTATCTGAGATTATTTGATCCACAGGATGTGACCTTTGATACTTGTAAGGCTTGAGTGTCAATCCATTGTCAGAAGTCCCTTGCTGAGGAACAGTTCCTGTGGGAGTAACACTTTCAATTTGTGAGGTGGAACCAACATTTGTTCCCCCTGTTTCTGTGCCACTCTTCTCAGTTCTGTCCTGAGGAACAGTTCCTTGCAGTTCACTTCTCACATCCAGAGTCTGCATTTGTGGATCAATTTCATTATGTTTCAGCATTCCAATCTCTTCATCCTCGTGTACCTGTTCTTGAGTGAGACTGTCAGTTTCATCAAATTTAACATGCATGCTTTCTTCAATTTTCAATGTTTTCTTGTTAAAAACTCTATAAGATTTACTATTTGAAGAATAACCAACAAAGATTCCCTCATCACTTCTAGGATCAAATTTTCCTAAGGCATCTTTTCCATTGTTGTGTATAAAACATTTGCAACCGAAAGCCCTAAGATGAGAGATATTTGGTTTTCTTCCCTTAAGCAGCTCATATGGAGTTTTTTCTATTAAAGGCCTTGTCATACATCTATTTATTATGTAGCATGCAGTATTGATTGCTTCAGCCCAAAAATTCTGTGGAAGATTTCCAGATATTAGCATAGTCCTTGCCATTTTCTCTAGAGTCCTATTTTTCCTTTCCACTACACCATTTTGTTGTGGAGTTCTAGGTGAAGAAAAATTGTGATTAATGCCATTTTCATTACAAAAATTGAAAAACATATGATTTTCAAATTCAGTTTCATGATCTGACCTGATGGCAACTATATGACTATCTAGAGTTCTTTGAGCTTTCTTGGCAAATATTGAAAATGCATTAAATGCTTCTTCTTTAGATGCAAGAAATATAGTCCATGTAAATCTAGAGTAATCATCCACCAATACCATAACATACTTCTTACCTCCACGACTCATTGTTCTCATTGGACCACATAAATCCATATGGACCAGTTCCAAAGGTTTAGTGGTACTTACCTGTTTCTTTGGTTTGAAGGAGGATTTTACCTGCTTCCCCCTGGCACATGCTGCACATACTTTTTCATCCTTAAACTTGATGTTAGGAAGACCTATCACCAAATCCTTGGACACAAGTTTGTTCAGTTGTGAAAGACTGGCATGGCCAAGTCTTTTGTGCCATAGGAGGGGATCATTTTGCACCACATTTAAGCAACTCAAGCTTCCATCAGATAGTGTCAACAAGTCTACCTTGTAGATATTTCCATGTCTATTTCCCTGCAAAATAATCTCTCCAGAAGTTTGGTTAGTCACAGTGCATCCAGTAGATGAAAAATTAACATTATTACCTTTGTCACACAATTGAGATATACTCAATAAGCAATGCTTCAGCCCATCTACTAGAAACACATTGTCTATACTATGTGAATCAGACCTACCTACCTTTCCAATGCCAATGATTTACCCTTTCTTACCATTACCGAAGGAAACACTTCCTCCTTGAAAGGCTGAGAGTGAAAGGAACATTTCCTTATGTCCTGTCATGTGCCTTGAGCAACCATTGTCTATGTACCATTTGTGGTTTCTCTCCTTCACTCTAGCCTGCAAAAGAAAACTAGGGGTTAATTTTAAGAACCCAAACTAGTTTGGGTTCCTTTCCTTTAGAAAAATGATGAATCAGATCTCTCCTAGCCCAGAATGGTAATGGTTTCTTTGTGTGAACAATTTTCTTTCTTGCAGAATTTTGAACATGTTTATAGGACCTGTTCCTCTGTGCAGCCATTTTTAAAGATTTGCAATTTTCTTTCCAGTGGCCAGTGTTCCCACAATGAGTGCATAGCCAGTTTTCGGGAAGTGATAGGTACTTACTCTTTGGATCCCATTTGGATGAAGACTGTGCTTTCATGAATCCAATACCCTTCCTGTTACTACTATGATTTTCCTGTAACCATTCTAGTGCTTCAGAAGACTTGTTCCATTTTACAGTTTTTCCTAACTCCATTTTTGTTTTAACCAAGTCTTCTTCCAAAGATCTTATCTTCTCATCTTTTTTGCACAATTCATCAACTGTGACTTTCAGTTTCTCTTCAGCAATGATCTGATGAGAATTAGCAATGCCTTTACCCTTTTCACTGTTTTAACATTTTCTAATTCCTGAACAGTTGATTCAAGTGTGAGGACCTATTCCTCAAGCATGCTAATCTTTCTTTTCAGAGTGTCATTTTTAATTACTGCCTTTTTGTATTCTGCTCCTAAACTATCAATTTTATCATGCAGTTGATGTTTGCCATCCCTCAGAGATTTAAACTCATTTAGCACAGTATGAAATACTTTAACTAATTTCTCTCTAGGCATGCTTTTCACATCTTGTCTAAGTTTAGAAACAAATACCTCAGCATCTTCTTCATTATCTGAGTCTTCAAGAGCCATTAGAGCAAGATCCTCATCCAGATCATCATCAGATACTTTATCCTCACTATCTTGCCATCCTGCAACCATTGCTTTGGGATTTCCACTTTTCTTACGGACCTTCCCTAGCCTTTTTTCTTTCCTCAATATATCTCTTCCTCCATTCTCCTTCCATGATTGGACATTTGCTGATGTAGTGCTCCATGCTGCCACATTTGTAGCATTCTCCAGCCTGTTTCATGTTAGAAGACCTACCCTGTCCACTGATCCCCTTTTTCTTATTCAAATATTTTTGAACACTTTTAGCGATAAGGACCAGTTCCTTATCATCAATAGGCTTATCAGCAACAGTCAAGGCTAGATTAGGTTCAGTTTTAACTGGTACTCCTATGTTTTTAACCTTTTTTCTTAGTTCATAAGTCTTTAAATTTCCTATAAGCTCATCTAAGGATAAGGTAGTTAGATCCTTGCTTTCTATGATAGCACAAGCTTTGATCTCCCAAGAATCTGGAAGAACCCTAGTTAGGATCTTTTCTACTCTATCTTCCACAGTTAAAACCCTTCCCAAAGAAATAAGTTCAGATGCAATGGCATTAAATCTAGTATACATTTCAGAGATTGATTATTCTTCTTTCATTTTAAAGCTTTCATATTCAGCAAAAAGAAGTGTACCTCTAGACCTTTTTACCTGACTTGTTCCTTCATGTGCAACTTGTAGAGCATCCCAAATTTCCTTTGCAGTGGTATACCCTCTGATTCTAGTGCACTCGTCAGGACTGAGTCCACCAACAAGCCACTTCCTAGCTTTTGTATTCTTTTCCCATTGCCTTATATCTTCAGCATTGCATTCTTTTCTGGTTTTGGGAACATCATTTCCCTCAGCATCCTTTTTCATTGGAATCATGAGACCTTCAGTCACTATGTCCCATAATTCATAGTCCTCAGCTTGAAGATGATATCGCATCCTTTCCTTCCACCATGAATAATATTTTCCATTGAACAAAGGTGCTCTAACCATTGACTGACCCTCACTGTTCTCTCGTGATGTACTCATCTAATCCTAGGTGTTAGCCTTTTCAAGGATAACCCACTCTGATACCAATTGATAATTCCCAAGATACACCACTTTACTGTTTTAAGGACCAGTTCCTTAAAATGTGTTCCTTTACTATGTTATGTGCGGAATTCAAACTGCAAGTAAATGAACACCCAATATTAGCGTGGAAAAACTCCTTGAACTCGGGATCAAAAAAACCACGACCTACTCTTCCAAGTAGGATTTCAACTTCACTATGTAAAAGACTTACTTGGTTACAAGACTACCTTCTTACTAACCTAGGACTAACTCTAATCCTTTAGTGACCTCTTTTCACGATCAGTAAAGCTTTGTCAAGTACACGACTTGAACCAGAAAGATACAACTCGATAACACCTACTACAGTTGAACTAAGACTGAACTTTTACAAGACTCAATCTAAGGAACAGGTTCTTACTTAGTTCCCTGTAGCTTACTGATTACACAAATAAGATAATGACTCTTTTAATGCTTTGCTCGATTCTCTCTGTATTTGTGCATACTTCAATGGCTGATATGCTCCACGTTTTATAGCTTCAGCAACCAAGAAGTCTTGAGTAATTAGAACTCCAAAGCTCCCAAGAGTTTGAGTCCTAATTGAACTCTTCACTTTAAGCATCCGGATCTTTTATCCTTTATCCATTATTTATGCAATCTTTTCATATCACGTTTAGGCCTGTATAATTATCAAGATAAACATTAGTCTAAGGATAATTAATAATATCTCAGCTTAAATGATTTTGCATGAATTATCTATTTAGCTGCAGTGATTCAAAGGAACAGGTCCTTTGAATCCGTTCCTTTGTTCCTTAATCATCAGTCAAAACTCCAAGCTTATCCAAGCTAACAGATTGTGTCCAGATGATTGCCGTGCATTAACAGCAGCAGCATCGAGCACGTCATTCAAATACTTTAAAAGATCTACCATGGGCTCGTCTGCTATTGTGTTTTCTTGCTTAAAAGTCAAACTAGAGATCATCTGTCCATAAGGAAAACATCGGAATATATCGATCAACTTCTATTGAAATGACTAAAACCAGAAACAGGGACAATAGGGAGCAGCACATGTGTGTGAATATAGACAAACCTTAATACCAGCCTCTCCAGTGAATGGCTGATCAAAGCCATGCAATGTCCGAATGTTTCCCTTCCTACCAAAGCTGGTAACCGACAGCTGTTCTATTTCTAATTGAGACATTGCACGGCAAACAGTTACCAATGCTTCAATGGCTAAATGTCCACAACCACTCTCAGACATGCTGCGGGAATCGTCCACAGCAATAACCACTTGGTAGTTCCGTTTGTTAGGCCGAGTTCTCCGAAGCCATATTTTATCTTTACAGTAAGGACTTGCTATGTATGGAATTACCTGGCAATAGATAGTACAAGATTAAAAAAATGCATTCCCTCCAATAACTTGGAAATATGAATCACTAACGATTGTTGAAAAAAATTCACTAAAGATTACCTTTTTCATGTTAATTCTCTTCCCAGTCTTGTAATCTCCCTGGAGCTTACTAGCTAAAGTTGGTTCCATTACCAAACGCAACTGTTCAGTCTACTCCTGAGACTACCTCGTAGTGCGAAGTTCATAATCTTTCCAGAGAGTTGCAGCATTCTCTCTCATCTCATCAGATACCTCCTCAAGGTTATGAGCCTTGCCCAGGTCATCGTCATCTACTAAGAGCTTGCTAAGCCGATTTATGTCCTCAGCTAAAAAGGTTCTCTTCACTGAGAGCTGAATCTCTGTGACAAGCTAGCTACATCATTACTATTACTAGCATCAAGTTCAGATGGTGATTCATGTTGCTCTTCAGCCTGCACTATCTCTGATAGCTTGCCCTTGTCATTGCTGAAATTTAAAGCAGAATTACTAACAGTTTGTGCTTCAGACAGCTGCTTTTCAATCTCCATTTCAGAAATGTCATCTTTTCTATCTGTGTCTGCACTTTCTCTTTCAAGATTGTTTCCATGTACATTTTTGTCTACTTGATCGGCAGTTGCTGGCCCAAGCGCTTGATCTGTTCCCTTTTCAAATTCAGCAGTATATGAATATTCATTTGCATTTTCAGCAGCCAGATCATCTGGAACTTCGCTCTCTGGTAGGTCAAGGGAGACCTTGATTCTGTCTTTCCATCCCTCAGGGGCATCACTACGACAAGGATTTGGCTGAATCCTTTGATGTGATGAATCAGCTGGAGGCAAAGGATTTTCAGGTTGATCACTTCCCAACTTTTGGCCGTTCGAAGAATCAGAAGCCATAATTTCAACCATAGAGGCATCAGGCGAAGCTCTTATGGGAGCGAGGTCATGTTGAAGCCCACGAACATCAGAACTCTTTGCTTCAGGGGCTGCATCTTTTAATCTTGCTTGATCATATTCACCCCTAGGCTCAGACGTCGATACAGCATTTGGGACATTATCATCTGCAAAATGTGAAGGGTCAGACTGTCTCTTACTGATGGGCCACTCTCGTACTTCTCATCCATAGTACTGGGATTATCATCACCCTTATCCCATAGTTTCTCATCAACTACTTCACCTTGAGTCCCAGTTTCTCCCATAGCAGAATCCAATTCTTCAATTTCTTCATTGCCGTCTTCATCATCCGCAGAATCTTCACTTACACTATAGGTATCAGCAACAAAATCTTGTTCCATCTCAATTCCTTTGTCAGTTTTACTCGGAGCCTCACCAAAGGTACTGTCTTCGTCTCTCTACAAAAGCAGAGCCAAGGTGTGAACCATATCATAGGTTTTATTATAAATGAAAGAGGAGATTGGAAAAAAGGGGAAAAAATGAAAGCAAGAGATAACTGGTAAGCTTGTCATATCTTACATCACCAGAAGTGCCAATGAGCTGATCTTCATCATTTATCTGATCGCTGACATCATTCAATCCACGACCCTCACCCATACCTGTTCCACTTTGATCTTGAGTAAGATCCTAGTTGGCATCATCTGTATCCTCTTCTTTTGTACCAAAACCTTTAGCGAACAGTGAAGCAAAAATGTTTGCAAGCACATAGGTCATCACAGATAGCTGTCCAAAATTATTGAGAAGAGTTAAAGCATAATAATCAGCTAAGAACAGGGAAAACAAAATACAAAACGAGGTTTGGAGGTAGAGTATTCACTAATGTTTTCTAATCCAGAAAAAGTGTCTGCATCAGTATGTCTGGAACTGACTTTTACTGGTGAACTAGTCCAGCTGCTAATCTCTCTCTGTGTGTGTGTGTGTGGGCGGGGGGGGGGGGGGGTGTTCTTAACAGATAAATTCAATCCCACATGTCAAAGTCAACCTAGCTATCTTAGATAACAGAGGAACACCCAATTTTAATCTCTTTTGTTCTTCACTTGTATACTAAGTTCCATCCAACGATGGATATGCAGTGACCACATCTATAATTTACTACCCTGCACACGATTCCGTCTTTACTTTACTACCCTGCACACGAAAGAAATCCTATCAAGGTTGATCTGAATGGATGTGTGATGACAATCTCATACTGAACTAACATGAATTGGACAACACTAAGACATATGGCCAACTCCAACCTAGAGATTTCTTTCTTTTCTCTAGCAGGCTAAGTTTAGATACGTGTGCTTCCTGAGACTGATTCTAATAGCACATTACCACCTAATATCCACAGCGCCAACATTCTTTCATAGGCAAAAAAGTAACTAAAGAAAGGTTGTGGCTTCTATAGGAAGAAGAAACTCAACAAAAATAATACATAAAGAACCCTAAGTAAAGGAAGTGGAGAGCTTTTGGTAGATTCTCATGTTAACTATTTTAGTTATTGCTCTTATCATTATCCTACCAAGTGAAGTGCATTAATGATGAGGATGGTAAGGTATTGGTGGAAGATGTTCATATAAGACGGAGATGGTAGACGTACTTCCACAAACTCTTGAACTCAGAGGGCGACAGACATATTGTGCTGGGTGCGTTAGCACTATCGGAGGGTCGCCGCGATTTTGGGTACTGTAGGCGTATAAGAGTTGAGGAGGTCAGGGGAGCTATCCGAAAAATGCCGGGGGAGAGCAACTGGGCTAGACGAGATTCCAATAGAGTTTTGGAAGAGTACGAGCAAGAAAGGGCTGGAATGGCTGACTAGGTTGTTCAATGTCATCCTTAGGACGGCAGAAATTCCCGAGGAATGGAGATGGAGCAGCATGGTTCCTTTGTACAAGAATAAGGGCGATGTTCAAAACTGCAACAACTATAGGGGCATCAAGCTATTCAGCCATACTATGAAAGCCTTGGAAAGGGTGGTGGAGATCAGGATGCGGAGGGATGTGTCAGTCTCCGAGAACCAATTTGGCTTCAAGCCCGGGAGATTGACAACAGAAGCCATCCATCTTTTGAGGCGACTGGTTGAGCAGTATAGGGACATAAGAAGAGATTTGCACATGGTGTTCATCGACCTGGAAAAAGCTTATGACAAGGTTCCTAGGGAGGTTCTGTGGTTGATGAAGACTATGAAGCTCATGAAGATGAATGTGTTGATCCTTATGCTTCTAGTCAAGAATACGAAGATAGTGACGCTTCAAGGTACAATGTTCCTACTTACTCTTCTTGTAATGAATATGAGCATGTTGATAGTGACATAGAGAGAGTTTATGATGAGGTTGATTATATGAATTATTCATTTGCATCTTCTCTTGGTGTGTCTAATGGTGTACAAGGGAGTAGTAGAGGTCCTTCCATTAGTATGGGAGGAGGTGGTGGTTGTTCCATGGGAAAGAAGAAGCTTGCATCTTCTAGGTACGCTAAGCGACCTAATGCTTCTACTTCCCATGTGGAGGTTGGTTTGAGAGATGGTGTTGCTTTTGCTACAAAGGGGTTATATTGTTCTATCAATGCCATGAGGGGCTTGGATGGTTGTAGTAGGAGTAGTACTATTGGCTATGGAACCAAGGCGAGAGGCACTTATGGGTTCCATGGCAAGGATCCTTCCTCGACTTCCAACAACACTTCTAATATTGGAAGAGTGACGGGAAGTGGAAGTGACCCTAGCAATCTTACTGAGAGAGGAGGGATAAGGGAGACCCAAGTTGTTGGTGTTGACACTCGTGGGCATCCAAGTTCTCAATTGGATGCCATCTACAAAACTTGGGTAGGCGAAGGTTCGTTATTGAGGTAAATGGTATTGGAGGATACTTTCTCAAGATTGGTGATACCGATGCCAATTGCTTTAGCACGTCTTTGGTTGATAGGCTAAGGATACCATGCCATGCGCTAGAGCATCCTTATGAGTATGATGGAGTGTGGGTTTCTAAGGAGGCTCGAGTACTCATATCTCATGGGAATTATAAATGTCATGTGTGGTGTGATGTGTATCCCATGCGTCATATTGATGTGTGGATAGGAGAACCATGGTTGGAAGACAAGAGGGTGCAATATAGTGCGATGAAGGATGCGTATCTTGTGGGCATAGGGCAAAGAGTCTATGACTTTGTACCTTATCGGGCAAGATGCCAATTGCCTACTAGCACACCTTCTTTGGCGATGCAAAGGAGCAAGGAGCGAGCACCTCATTCCATGGGTGAAAATGTGCAATCAAGGAGTCCTACAATTACGAGAAGTGATGGGACTAGTGCAAGAGAAGCGTTGGCAAGTGTCAACAAGGTGAACCCGAAACCACAAGTTTCAAAGCCAAGTGGTTCACCAAGAAGAAGAATGAGACATCAAGTGATAAGTCTCCAAGTCCTAGATTCCGGGTTGATGTAAAGAGTCCACCTACTCCGGCTATGTGTATTCTTGGGCCTCGCCCCAACTCGCCCGAATATGAGAGACAAAAGATAGAGAGGAGCCAACTTTTGGTGTGAAGTTCCTATTTTACCCCTAAGTGTTCTCTTATGTTTTAATTCACTTTGGGGGCATTTTAGTCATTTCATCAAGTCTTATGAAAGACTATAAATAGATGACTTAGTCATTTTTCTTTCATTAGCTAGACTTTGAGTATAAAAATTGAGAGAGAACGAGAAAGGCCGAGCCTTCGAGTTCGAAGCGGATCGCTTCGTGAATCTTGTACGACTTGGAACCTATGGAGATTCATCGCTAGTGTGAATTCCTTGTAAGGTTCGAGTTCCATTTCTCCCTTTTTGGATAATTAAATTCATGTCTTGAATCCAATTATCCAATCTTTCTTCTCGTTTCTTGTCTCTCCAATCCTTGATTCCCGATATCTTCATTGATATCACGTATCTTACTTTATCGCTTCCGCATATTTGTATCGTATTTGCTTCCGCGTATTTTACCCCTTATCAGTCCTTTTTTTACCTGGCATTATTATTCGTTTTTCATAGGCATGACCAATGTTTGCCTTTATTTTCTTTTTATTTTCTATAGGCTAAATCTCTCCCTCTTTCTACCATTATACCTATTTTATGAAAGATTTATTTTGGTAACAATATGTGTTGAGTTTAGTTAATATATAGTTTCTTCCGTTTTGACAATACGACGTGAATCTATATAAATTAAAATTAATTTAAGCAATATTTTTTATTGGATTTTAAAAAATTAAATGATTTGATTTGAAGCATTTGTTGTGCAAAGAATGGACACTAAACTTGATAATTAAGATGAAATTAGTAACTCTGAGATTATTGAAAGTAAATTAATTAGCCAAACAATGAATATATAGCAATTAAGTCATTTTTTAAGTAAATTTTCTAATTGAATGTGCTCTTTTATAATTTTTTTTTTATTTTGCAATTTTTTTACATAATATAGATTTAAAAGTGTGTATAAGAATAGTCCGAATTTATTTATCTATGGCGTTAAAAGACTTAACCAACCTAGTCAAATTAACAATAAATTACCGAATCGATCCGTCCTTCCTATTCGGTGTTTGTGGCTAAAGACAGATATATAGGGTGGCACCCGCTATCTTAAAATTCTGGATCCGCCCCTGTCTGTGGAGATGCCTGGAATCTAAATGAGTCCCTGTGGCATATATCAGGATGATCAAGGATATGTACAAGGGAGCTAAGACTCGAGTGAGAACAATGGGAGGAATCAGACCACTTTCCAGTCGAGATGGGGCTACATCAGGGGTCGGTGCTTAGCCCTCGTGATGGATGAATTGACGCGGAGTATCCAGGGAGAGGTGCCGTTGTGCATGTTATTTGCAGATGATATAGTGTTGGTGGATGAGACACGCAGAGGTGTCAACGAGAAGCTGGAGGTGTGGAGGCAGCCTTTAGAGTCTAAAGGCTTTAGGCTAAGTAGAACAAAGACACAGTACATGGAATGCAAGTTCAGTGACGCACCTGTTGAGTCGGATGTAGAAGTGACGCTTGATTCCCAAGTCATTCCTAAGAAAGAAAACTTCAGATAACTTGGCTCAATCCTTCAAGGTAATGGAGAAATTGATGATGATGTCGCACACCGTATAGGAGTAGGTTGGATGAAGTGGAGACTTGCTTCCGGTGTGCTATGTGATGAGAGTGCCACTTAGGCTCAAAGGAAAATTTTATAGAGTTGTTGTTAGACCAGCTATGTTGTATGGGGCGGAGTGCTGGCCAGTCAAGAACTCGCACACTCAGAAGATGAATGTGGCAGAAATGAAAATGCTTAGGCGGATGTGTGGTCACACTAGGATGGACAAGATTAAGAATGAAGTTATTCGTAACAAGGTGGGGGTGGCCCCAGTAGCCGAGAAGATGCGAGAGACGAGGTTGAGATGGTTCGGACACGTGAGGAGGAGGAGTGTTGATGTCCCGGTAAGGAGGTGTGAGAGGTTGGCAGTACTGGATCTACGGAGAGGTAGAGGTAGACCGAAGAAGAACTGAGCCGAGGTGATTAGACAGGATATGGCCTAGATATAGATCACCGAGGACACGACCCTAGATAGGGGGACGTGGAGGTCGAGGATTAGGGTAGAAGGTTAGGTAATAGTCGGTTGTCTTCTCTCTCTTTTCTCTCTAGTATTGCTAGTACCTGTTATGTTGGATATGATGCAGTTTTCTCATTTTATTTAACATGATATTGTTGTCTTGATTTTCAAACTGTTTTCAAAACAAATTGTTTTTCATAGCCGAGTGTCTATCGGAAACAGCCTCTTCATCTTGGTGGAGGTAAGGTTTGCGTATATCACACCCTCCCCAGACCCCACATATGGGATATACTGGGTATGTTGTTGTTGTTGTTGCTCTTATCATTATCCTCTGCAAAGATTTCTTAAAAGCAAAAGGAGAAGTGCAGATCCTCAGGTTGCTGCCGTTTAACGAATGCTTGCTTTTGACTGCATCTAATCTAAGATCAACTTTGACTAAAAACCTCGTGTCCTACATGAACCAATAAATCTGACTAATGAAGTTTCAATTTCTGACCAAGCTATAAAATTACTCTTCTTTTATTTTTAAAAGAGGGTTAAATACAGTTACTCTGGTAAAAGAAGAAGGGGAAGAGGAGAGGTCAAAGGGAGGAAAATTGATTGGAAGAAGTATCCCACATGTCGACCATGTAAAAAGAAATGACAGGCACACATCAAATAGATAACACAGGGCAAGCCTATGCAAGTAAAACTCACCATCCTATGCATGACAAGAAAATCAGGCAGAAGAAAATCACTTAAAGTCAATAATAGCACCCAACATTGAGTACAGATCTTGTAAAAGGGAGCTAAGGGACAAATTGATCAGAAGAAGCATACCACTGATTGGCCATAAGCACATATCAGACATAAAACAAAAGCCAGGATTGGACAATCAGGCAATAATAGCACCCAACATTGAGTACAGATCTTGTAAAAGGGAGCTAAGGGACGAATTGATCAGAAGAAGCATACCACTGATTGGCCATAAGCACATATCAGACATAAAACAAAAGTCAGGATTGGACAATCAAGCAAAACTTACCACCCTATGCATGACAAGAAAATCATGCAGCAGCCCATCAGCAAAGGCAATGATCACATCCAACAATGAATACAGATTTTCTACATGTGCTCTGACAACCGAATACGCATTTGCGTTTCCGGCGCTGTAGTAGTTCAATAACTCTCCCTGAATAAAATCAGGACAGGACATATGTCATATCTACGGGCGAAACTAGTGGGGTTCCGAACCTCGTAATTTTGGTCCAAACTCAGTATTTATCTTAAAAAAAATGCATATAATATAACTTAAAGACTATTACCCTGAACCCTAAGCTTCAAATGCTTGCTCCGCCTAAGGTCATATCGTCCATATACAGTTTGATACATTCTGACTAAAGTGTTCCATTGTGAAAAAGAAACTTATATCAACTTCTTGACTAAAGTGTCACATTGTTAAAAAAGAAACTTCTGGAATTCGGGGACCAAATAGAACAAATTAATTTACCTCAACAATGAAGGGACCAAATCAAAAGCTCTACAAAAAGCAAGACAAGCTAGCTCATGAAGAGTCAAACCCTTCCCTTGTTTAGCATAAACATCAATAATACGATTCGTATCATCAATACTTAAACCTTCAACTCCTCCACTACTACATTCATTTTCGTCAACATCCATCGAGTCACCTTCATCGTCGCACCTCAAATTAGGTACTAACTTGATCAAAGAAATAGCTCTATCCAAAATTTTCTGAACCAACGGTCGAAAACATCCGACTAACGAGACTGTATACTTTGGATGTATCACAAGTTCACCCACAGCATTCACTACTTGTTCTTCTGTAACTTTATCACCCTATTATTAACAACAATTAAAACATTATGTTTTTCATAATCAACATAAACTTTACCCTTTTAGTTAAAAATTAGCATTTTCAGTTACCTTTTTAATTAAGTCATTGAATAGGGATATAGAAGCAAGTTCAGGGCACCGAGAAAGGAACCGTTGAAGCTCATAATCGACGCGAAAACTCCTATCAATTGACATGTTTTTATAAAATTTACGAGATGTTTTGTGCACCGGGCTGCCCTTTTTATTTTAATTAATTGTCTCAAAAGTTAAATAGGTGTATTCTGAAATGGAGAAGTGTGAAGGAGAAAAGCTAAAGTAGGGTTTAGGGTTTAAGGATTCTAATTTTACCGCTTTCAATTTGCTTTTATAGGTTTGGAGTAGGAGTCTTTTGAATTTGTACCAAAGGGACTCGTGTATTACATATTTGTAAATTGTATACTTCTGAGGATACATTGTTTAACACATTACACCCCACCTTTTGTTTCCATTTATGATTTACCTCTTGAGTATTTCTTTTTTCCAAGAAAGTTTGAGCGGGAGACAAGGGGCGCTCCCGCAGGATCCCGTTTCACTTTATATATTATAGTTTGACAAAGTTAAAAAATAAAGAAATAAATATTTGTATGGTTGTAAATCATTTCATTAATGACAAAACTATAATTTTAAAGTTAAATCATTACCAAATTTATAATATTGTCACTCTTTTTTTAATAGACTAATAAGAAAAATATTGTCATACAAATTGGAACAATGAGAGTAATAATTTTACTAATTAAGCACCTAAAAATATTATAAATCTTGGTTATCAAACATAGACAGTCTTCCTATTGATCAACACTTTTTCAAAGAAATAGAGAAACTCAACTATCACTATAACAAGTTATGTTATCATCATATCTACAACGTATAAGTTTGTATCAAGTTTCTAAGTTGAAGTTCAGCTTTAATAAAATATTTAATTATTATTTTCTTTATCACTCCATGGTGTTCTTTTTCCATATTCTCAAATATTTAGTAATTATTTACCTCCACAGAATATAAATAAATTCTGTATAAATCATTTTCATTGCTTGAGCCTGCTTGATTCTTCCTTTAGATAACTTCATAATCTTTTGCTGATGTTGATCCTCCACGTTGTGTAATCACATTTATAAGATAGAAGATCTCTTGTTTTTAATTTTCCTGTACACAATGCACAAATTGGATCAACATACATCCATCATTTACTTATCATGTTTAGGAGTCTGCCTTGAAGTTGTAACCACATGGTGAAAATTGCTTTTGGTCTAGCCTGGTTCTGATATAACATGCTCTCTTAGGCCATATCTCAACATAAAGTTGCTTGTATATATTACTTATCCCCCACCCCACTCTTTGGTGTTGCATTTTAGGCGTATAGTAAATTGTATTTAGACCTCAATATCTATTTAACCATTCATCTCTTATGGTCGTATTTTGTTATTTAATTGCTTCCTTTGGACGTAGTAGATATCGATCCATTGTCCATAGTTTATCAACTTTTTGAATCAAGTCCTAACATGTCTTAGTAACTGTTACATTATTCAAAAGTTTGAGTTTAATCAGAATGTAATGACTCAAAAATTTAAACTGGCGCATCTACTCTCATACTGTTAGAGCTCTCTTAGTTATCACATATATAAGCTTGTCCAAATATAGCTTCTATAATATTCTTCAATAATCTTCATCATTTTTGCTAGTGGTATAAATAATTGAGCCATATATACCTGAATTCTAAAAGTAACAATACTAATTAGAGCCCGTTTGGGTGAGCTTAAAAGTGACTTATAAGCCCATTAATATATGTTTGGCAACTTCAAAATTTTTGAACTTATAAGCCATAAGTTGCTTAAAAGCCACTTTTTGAGAAGTTCAAAAAGTGGCTTTGTTATAGTTTGCGCACCTCCTAGGGACACTAGAAGGGGGGAGGGAGGGTTGAATAGTGTCTCCCGATTTTCGTCACAAGAACCTAGTTCTTCTACCGTAGAACAGAGTTCTTCGGTTATCTCTTATACTGCCTTCTACTCTAGAATTCACAACACCACACACCAAAGACACAAGGATTTTACATGGAAAACTCCTTGCTCAAGGGAGAAAAACCACGACCCACACTCTGGGATTTTAGAACTGAATCCACTAACACAAGAGCAACGTTTCTGATTACAAACTCTGTAACCAAGGGGCTACACTCTAGACCCTAATCACTAATCAAAGCTACACTCTAGCTTCTCTAGTAATCACAAAAGAATTCACCTAATACATATGCTTCTATGATAAGCAAATAGGTAAAACAACGAAAGCTCAACACGATGACAACTTACAACTCGATGAACCTAGACAGATAATCTAGACTCAAATACACTGCATGCACTCAGTTGTCTTCTGCAATTTATTCACGTAGAAAGATCTCAGATCTCCTCTGTATGCTCTCAACTCTCTGTTTGTGAATAATTAACTTGCGGCTGTCTCCACTACTTGCATTTATACGGGTCTTGAAACCCTAGTTGAGTTCTACAAGGAATCCTCCTAATTTTGGCAATTCAGGATTCGTAGTAACTCCTTTCCTTGTTGAAGTCTAACTCCTTTTCACACTTCGAAGACACAGCCTGGGCACCGCCTCTTTTAGTCTGACTAGGATGCATATACATTCACGCGCCACAACTCCTAGTTCCACAGGATTTGCAACCCACAATCTTTTCGATCATGCGTGCCCTTTATCCTAAGGACTAGGTTCTTTGTGGGAACCTCTGAGTCCTTTCCGTTTGTCATACTTCAAAACCAGCTCTCAACAGGCTTTTAAGTCACTTTTTAACTTATAAGCCACTTAAAATAAGCTGCTTTTAAGCCCACCCAAACAGACTTTTAGTCGAAGTTCCTGACGTTCCATGATGGAATCTTTGATACAATCTTCTTTATTAATGAAGTCACTGCTTATTAGTCTTTAGCTTTCTAGTGTCAAGAAATAAAATCAAGATAAACGTAACACTCCTTGAACAAAAGATCGGACCATTCTCGTTCTCGCTCGTTCCTCCAAAATATACTGAGTTTTTTGTGAGATTTTTCTTTAGGGCAGAAGTAGTTGAGAATTTAGTGAATATATATATATATATATAATTGTTCTTAATTTCCCTTGGTTTTCTTCGGAAAATCAAATTCAAACTGTCGTTGTTACCACAAATTTTTTTCTTAATTTTTATTTTAAATTTTAAAATTAACAACTTAATAAATACTAAAAATAAATTCAACTAAATTCAATTCTAACCTATAAAAAGAGTTCTTTTGTATCTTTTCCCTTTTTAACTTTTTATTTCCGACTTTTAATTTTTTTAATTTGTTGTAGTATATAGGATATCAGTTAACTTCTTCTTTCCCTTTTTAAATTTGTAGTTTACAAATTAACTAAAATAACTACACCTAACAAAAAACTAACTGCTTTACCTAAAAAATTTAAGTGGCTTCCTACTACTTTATCACTTGGCTAATTTTTAGAGGCTACTATATTCCTTTTGATAATATTTAGATAATATAGCCCACCACATTGCATAATTGCAATAAGTATTTAGTTTGATCTTACACTACAAGAATGAAATTTAGCATTAAAGGTTGAAAAAACTTTTATCATATTATTTATGTCTAAATATTATGGACCTGACCAACTCAAGTATCGGAGGATAGTGATTAAATAGAGAAGCCTCTTGCCCTCCAAAGTCCTTCTTATATTAGTTCCTCTAAGTGATCTCCATTTAATTGTTACATAACATCATAAATTATTAAATTCCCTCTATGATTCCTTTTCTCCCACCAACTTCTCACATTTATTGACCTCAAAATTTTTCACTGTAACGACATCGTTCAATCAAATCCCTAGACGGCAAAGAGAAACTTCAGCATCACTAATCCCAAAGAAAAGTGATAAAACATTTATAACATTTGGATACAAGTTTTTTTCAAAAAAGGCAAGTGGTACACCACTATATATACAAGCATTTAGTTTCTGTGTTTTATACATGTATCTATCCCTTTACTACTACGGTGTGATGCTAGTTTCAAGATAGGTACTTGCATCTATTGATTTATATTATTTTCTTTCTAAGGCTTTAAGAGATGAGGGGTAAAGTTCATTGTAGCTCCTGATGTTAGGCTAAATTGCATATATTTTAGTATTAGTTACATCATATTTTGGTGCTTTGGTGGATTATTTTAGTGTGAATAATAGTATTTTGTACTTATATTGGGTGTTTGAATGTGTAGGGATCAAATGGTATGGAAAAGTGTTAAAGTGTGATGATTTGGAGCAAAATTGAAGTTAATTTACAGCGTTGTAAGGTGCCAAGGCTGTGGATTAGCCATGAAAGAAATTTGGAGACGAAATGTCACGGCCCAGCCATCGTAAATCCATGATTCAGCCATGAAGTTGAAAGCAGAATTTCGCAAGTGCATGGCCCAGGCATCGTAAGGCCATGATCCAGCCATGGGACAAATTTTCTGGCGAAAAGTGGCGAGGGGCAAACTTGTCCACGAGTTTCACACGAGGTATAAAAGGTTTTCTAACCTATTTTCAGCCCACATCTTGACTTGGGAGAGCAAGACCACCATTGTTGAAGCACTTTGAAGCTTGGAAACGCATCAAAACCATTGGAACTGAAGAATCAAAGAGTTTTTCTCAACTTTTCTTATTCTCTTTCCTATGGGTGTTGTTTTAACTATGAATTCATTATTGTTTAATACAATTATGAGTGGCTAATTCACCCATTCTAGGGTTGATTGAACCACTCCAATACTTATGTGCTATGAATATTTGTTTTGATGAATAAAACTTGAGAATTCTTCCTATCTAAGTGTTTATGTTTTGATTGCTATTGATTGGAAAGGCCGCCAATTGATTGTTCCCATTATTCATGTGTGTCTAGGGATAGATTCATAGGTTTGGGTTAAACACTTAGCAATATTTCAATCTAAAACCAAGGTATTACTTAGATTGTCAATAAGGTGATATGTGACCATTGACCCTGATTGTGGACAATACTTGTAGTCTTATCTATCTTCATTAGTTAATTGGAAAATTAGTTAGTGAAAGTTACAGTTATTACACGGAAGTGAATAGTTGTGAATTTGGAGCAAGTGTTCAATAGGAAGAACCAAGTTGAATTCGTTAAATCATTATTTTAATACATAAGTAGGAGTTGGGTAGATCAATCCTAGGCTTTACATCCTTGAATCAATTTTATTCTCTATTAATTGTTGTTTACTATATTATTAATTTTTATTACTTAGTTGTTACTCAACCATCAACCTTAAATCAAACATCCTTATAAGTTAGTTGATAGGTAAATCAGTTAGAAAAACAATTAGATTTCGAGTGTTCCCTGTGGGATTCGACCTCGGGACTTTAAGTACCGAGCTATATTTGTTGCGACCGCTTAGCCCCTTTTATAGGGCGTAGTTGGGCGTGATCAAATTTTGGCGCCGTTGCCGGGGAACACGGTGTTATTTAGTTGTTAAAATAACTAGTTTTATTTCTCAATTGACTTCACTTCTGTCATCTTGAGTTAACTCTTTGGAATTTGCGTGTTTCAGGTGTATGCGTAAAACAAGATCTCAGTCTGCAGAGTTGAAACCGTTTGACCCAGAGATTGAGAGGACATTCCACGCCTTAAAAAGGGCGAATACTGTTGGCAATAGAAAATCAGAAACCAAAGATATTGAGATGGCTGCGGATTTGGCACTTAATGCCTTTGCTCAGCCTGTGGCTGGAAACTTGGCTTCTGCTATTCGGCTTCCGGAATTTGAAGCTGAAAGTTTTTACATCACCCAAACTATGGTCAGTCTGTTGTCCAATGCTGGACTTTTTGCGGGTAAATTGACTGATGATCCTCAAAAGCATTTGAAAAAGTTCATGAGGGTGTGTGAAACTCAGAAGCATGCTCGAGTTCCGGCTGAGGTCGTGCGATTGATGTTATTCCCGTTTTCTTTGACGGATGATGCTAGTGACTGGTTTGATTCTTTGCCAGTCAATTCTATCACTTCGTGGGATGACTTGGTGATCAAGTTCATGAAGAAATTTTTCCCACCAAACAAAACTGCGAAGTTGGTTGACGAAATACTCATGTTCAGGCAGACCCCGCTCGAGACTCTGCCAGAAGCTTGGGAGAGGTTCAAAAGCTGCTTGCGAAAGTGTCCCCATCATGGAATTCCTGATCAGATGTTGGGACAAAGAATTTACATGGGCATGAGTGATCAAATCAAGGGCAACTTAGATGCAGCTGCTGGAGGAGCATTCTTGAGTAAAACATTTACGGAAGCAAAAGCTCTCCTCGATACCATGGCTCAAAATTCAGGCTGGTTGACTAGAGATGCATCTGCTGGTTCAGGCCCAAAGGTTTTGGCTGCTGGAATTGATAATGGGGTTGAAGAGCAAATGTCAAGGCTGCAGACTACACTGGATGTGGCTTTGAAACAATTTAATGAAAACATGCTGAAACCCGTTAATCAAGTGGACACACCTGATCCTGGTAATTTTGCTGACTCTGATCTATTGGGTTATACTGAAGATGCCAATTTTCTGAATTATGGGCAGAGGCAGCAATACAATCAGCAGGCTCCAGTTAGACAGGCACAACAACCAGCTCCATACAACACTGCCAGACAGCAGGGACAACAAGTTCCTTACCAGAGACAAGCAGCTTATAATAACCAGCAGGCAGTATTACCTACACAGCAAGCTAATGATATAGCTGACATTAAGAGTATGGTGCGGTCCATGGTGGGAGTACACAAGAAGCTGCAAGATCAAGTTACAGCCCATGACACTGCCATTAAGGGAATAGAGACACAGTTGGGACAACTAGCCATAGCTCTGAACAATAGACCTCAGGGTACCTTGCCAGGAGACACAATGGTAAATCCAAAGGACACAAATCCTAACCAAGTGATGGCAGTTAGCTTGAGGAATGGTAGAGATTTAGACAAAGAGCAAGAATTGGCTAAGGAAGAGGTGCCCAGTGTGCCAAAAGCTAACCCTGTGAATGTTCCAGCTGAAGTTGGTGACAAGGATGAAGCTGAAAAAGAGATTACACCTGACCCTGTGATTAAGCCAACTGAGAAGGTAAATGAAGAAGTAAGTGTAAAGCGTAAGACACCACCTCCCCCATACCCCCAAAGGCTCATAAAACAGCAAAAAGAGAACCAGTACAAAAAATTCATTGATATGCTTAAACAATTACATGTTAACATTCCTTTACTTGAAGCAATTAGAGATGTACCTGGTTATGCTAAAATGCTAAAAGATCTTTTGTCTAGAAAGTTTGATTTTCAGGATCTGGCTACGGTCACTCTGACTCACACTTGCAGTGCTGTGGCGACTAAGCCTGTGGCGCAAAAGCTGGCAGACCCAGGTAGTTTTACTATACCTTGCACGATTGGTAAGCACACTTTTGCTAGAGCCTTACTTGATTTAGGAGCTAGTATAAATTTGATGCCTCTATCTATCTATAAAAAGCTTGGTATTGGTAGAGCTAGACCCACCTCTATGAGTCTTCAGCTAGCTGATAGGAGTGTAAAGAGACCTGCAGGGATTTTAGATGATGTTCTAGTGCAAGTAGATAAATTTGTGTTCCCTGCAGACTTTGTAATTCTTGATTGTGCAGTTGATGAGGATACCCCTATCATTTTAGGGAGGCCTTTCCTTGCTACAGGGAAGGCTATTATAGATTGTGAGGCTGGTGAGATGAAGATGAGGTTAAATGACGAGGCGGTGACCTTTAGTGTTCAAAAATCTATGAGGAGACCTAGTGAGTTTGCTAATTGTTCCATGGCTAATGTCTTAGAGGTAGACGAAGTTGAGGATAATGAGTCTTACTATCTTAATAACCCACTAGAAGCTTGTATTATGAATATGGACATCCCTGATGGCGAGGAATGGGATGAGACTATATTAGCCTTAGAAGGGCGCGGGTTTTGGCATAAAGAACCACGATTTGAGTCACTTGATTTGGCTAATAGGATAGCGCCACCCGCAAAACCATCTATAGAGGAGCCCCCTCAGTTGGAGCTCAAACCATTGCCCGAGCACCTGAAATATGTTTTCCTGGGACCTAACTCTACTTTGCCTGTTATTATCTCATCTAGTTTGTCAGGTATACAGGTAGAAAGGTTAATGCAGGTTTTGAAAGAGTGCAAGCAGGCGATTGGATGGACTATTGCTGACATCAAAGGAATAAGCCCAGCTTTTTGCATGCACAAGATCCTGTTAGAGGAGGGTGCCAAACCTTCAATAGAGCATCAAAGAAGGCTAGTCCCGAACATGAAAGAGGTAGTCAAGAAGGAAATAATAAAGTGGCTGGATGCAGGTATTATCTTTGCAATTTCTGATAGTCAATGGGTAAGTCCAGTCCAGTGTGTGCCAAAGAAAGGTGGGATGACTGTGGTTAAAAATGAGAACAATGATCTAATCCCCACTAGAACTGTAACTGGCTGGCGAATTTGTATGGATTATAGGAAGTTGAATAAAGCTACTAGGAAAGATCACTTCCCCCTTCCCTTTATTGATCAGATGCTTGACAGATTGGCAGGGAGATCCCATTTTTTCTTTTTAGATGGTTACTCAGGGTATAACCAAATTCACATTGCCCCTGAGGACCAAGAGAAAACTACCTTCACATGTCCTTATGGCACCTTTGCTTTTCGAAGGATGCCCTTTGGTCTATGTAATGCGCCTGCCACCTTCCAAAGGTGTATGATGGCTATCTTTACGGACATGGTAGAGGATATTATGGAAGTATTTATGGATGACTTCTCTGTGGTAGGTAACTCTTTTGATGAATGTCTGACTAATCTTGAGAGAGTGTTGAAAAGGTGTATTGAAACTAATCTTGTGCTTAACTGGGAGAAGTGCCATTTTATGGTACAAGAGGGGATAGTCTTAGGGCACCAAGTGTCAGGTAGAGGGATTGAGGTTGATAAAGCCAAAGTAGAGGTAATTAAGGAGTTGCCTGAACCCACCTCGGTGAGGGCGATTCGTAGCTTTTTAGGCCATGCTGGTTTCTATAGGAGGTTTATTAAGGACTTCTCTAAAATTTCTCACCCCTTGTGTAAATTGCTTGAAAAGGATCACCCCTTTGTTTTTTCTGATGAGTGCAGGTTAGCTTTCAAGGAGCTAAAGGAGAGGTTGGTGTCAGCACCAATCATTGTAGCACCTAATTGGGAGGAACCCTTTGAGTTGATGTGTGACGCAAGTGACTATGCTGTGGGTGCCGTGCTTGGGCAAAGAAAAGATAAAAATGCACCCAGTCTACTATGCCAGTCGCACACTAAATGGAGCACAACTGAATTACACCACTACTGAGAAGGAGATGCTAGCGGTAGTATTCGCCTTTGACAAGTTCCGCTCTTACCTACTTGGTTCGAAGGTGGTGGTGTATACAGACCATGGTGCAATCCGGTACTTGGTGGAGAAAAAGGACTCTAAGCCCCGTTTGATACGGTGGGTGTTGCTGCTACAAGAGTTTGATCTGGAGATCCGTGATCGTAAAGGTACTGAGAACCAAGTTGCAGACCACTTGTCTAGACTTGAAGGAGCTGAGAAGCGAGTTGAGGAAGGTGAGATTTGGGAAAACTTTCCCGATGAACAATTGTTGGCTACTACAGTAGAAGAAATTCCATGGTACGCTGATATTGCAAATTATCTGGTAAGTGAAATAATTCCTCATGATTTTGACTTGGCGAAAAAGAAAAGGTTCTTGTATGAATGTAGATCTTATTTTTGGGATGAACCTTATTTGTTTAAGATATGTGTTGATAACATGATCCGGAGATGTGTCCCCGAGATAGAGCAATCTTCCATTTTGCAGGCATGTCATTCCTCACCTTATGGAGGACATTTTGGAGGGACCCGGACAGCTGCTAAGGTATTGGAAGCGGGCTTCTTTTGGCCTACTTTGTTCAAGGACGCTAACATTTGGGTCCGGGCTTGTGATGAGTGCCAGAGGACTGGCAATATCTCTCGTCGTCATGAGATGCCTATGAAACCAATCTTGGAGGTTGAGGTATTTGACGTGTGGGGGATAGATTTCATGGGTCCATTTGTTAGCTCCTATGGGAACAAGTACATACTTGTAGCAGTAGATTACGTCTCCAAGTGGGTCGAGGCTGCTGCTCTCCCTACTAATGATGCTAAGGGAGTTACTCAGTTCCTTAAAAGGAATATCTTCTCTAGGTTTGGTACTCCTCGGGCTATCATTAGTGATGGAGGAAGTCACTTTTGCAACCAAGTGTTCAAGAGGTTACTGGAAAAATATGGTGTTCATCATAAAGTTACCACACCTTACCACCCGCAGACCAGCGGGCAAGTTGAGGTCTCAAATCGGGAGATTAAAAGTGTGCTTCAAAAGACTGTAAATGCTACCAGGACTGATTGGGCAAGGAAGCTGGATGACGCCTTATGGGCTTATAGGACTGCTTACAAGACACCTATAGGGATGACTCCCTACAAGATGGTGTTCGGGAAGGCATGTCACTTGCCTGTAGAGTTAGAGCATAGAGCTTTGTGGGCTCTTAGGAGAGTAAATTTGAATTATGACTCTGCAGCTTCTGGCAGGATCAACGAGCTGCATGAACTTGAGGAGAGACGCTTTAACGCCTATGAGAGTGCGAGACTGTACAAGGAGAGAATGAAAAACTTGCATGACAAGAGGATAATAGATAGGAGCTTTGAACCGGGTGAACAGGTATTGCTTTATAATTCTAGACTTCGTTTGTTCGCTGGTAAGCTTAAGTCGAGGTGGTCTGGACCATTTAAGGTTGTGCAAGTGGCACCTCATGGAGCTGTGGAAGTAGAGACCGAAGATGGGTCAAGACGCTTTAAGGTAAATGGGCAAAGGTTGAAAAGTTACTATGGAATGGAAGAAGAGGTCAAGGTGATCTCTGTCTGGTATTTTTACGAGTGATTGAAGCTTGCATAATGTCGTGCCACGACTTTAAATAAGGCGCTGTTTGGGAGGCAACCCAAAATTTTACCGCTTTCTATTTAGTTTTAATTTAAAGTTAAAAATAAAAAATAAAAAAAAAATCAAAAATAATAAAATAAAAAAAAATAATTTTGAGTTAGATTTTAGCACATTTAATGTACTAATATTTGTTTTTGGAGGTGTTTTGCAGGTTGGAAGATAATTTGAAGAATAAGGAATTGATGTTTTTTTAGGTGCAATGAAGAAAAAAACTCATGGCCCAGGCATAGCCTTACGATGGTATGGCCATGAGTAGTAAACAATTCAGCTGAGGAAAAGGCAAGGAAAATTTTTTTACAGCGGTGTAAGCCTAAAAATCGATGGGTATAGCGATGGGTAAGTGTATTCCAAATTTTTCTCTAAGGGAAAAGAAGTTGGGACATCGCCCAGGCATGGATTTACGATGGGTTAGCCATGAGGAGTAGAAATTTTAGCTGAGTAAACAAAAATGAAAAAAAATTTTCAGCGTTGTAAGCCAAAAAAATCGATGGAAAAAACGATGCCCCAGGTAAGTTAGGGTCAAAATATTTTCTAACTCCTAACATAACTCACTCTATATTGTGTGCACACTAATAATCAGACCAAAACAATTTAACACCAGCTTTCAAATAACAAAAGAACCTTCCCCACTCCCCTGCGATCCCCGACGCCCCCACCACCCGTTCCCCCGCCCCCACCGCAACTCCGTCGGCCCTTGCTCTCGCCGGCGACGCCAGGTAAGGCCACCTCTCTTCTCTCTCTTCGTATCTCGTTTTTCTCTCTTCAATTCCCCATCCCCTCAACCCCGTTACTGGTTATCCCCTGCCCCTTCCCCGACTGAAATTCCCCATCCCCGCCACCCCGCGTCTGTCACCTGTCCCCACTACCCCGTCGCACCACCCCCTCTGAATTTCTAGGGTTCTCTGTGACCCTGGATTACTATCAATCATTGATTTTGTGTTTATGCTTTGTGATTTTATTTGGCTAAGTGTTTGTTCGACTTTTGAGTCATTGCGATAATGTATTGCTCAATATTGCGTAAGTGACTGAGCTAATTTTGTTTTCGCTATGGGGGGCGGGCTGAATTGTAAGCAATTGAAATCCCCTTATGAGTTGCTATGCTGAATCGCTTCCGTTAGGGCAGGGGAGGTTGTGGATTGTAGGTGTTGGCTTAGCTTGATATTGGTGTGTGTATATTCGCTCGTCCGTACTTGCGAGCGACTTTCTTCTGGCATTGTATATAGGTAGTTTACATATTCTATAGATTGCTGCTTCAGTTGTGCGTCGCGGTAGTTTGACTGAACGACATAATGCCTGATTGAATTCTATGATGGAATATGAGTTGCAATACACTTTTCTGGACTGACTATGTTTCCTTGATGCTTACAAGTTGAGCTAAATGTTGCTCCGGATTATCTATGAAGGGCTAGTTCAGTTATATGCCTTAGATTGTGTAATTCATTGCGCTAAATGCTTGGTAGTTCGTACTTTGACTCTTAAATAAGTGCAATGCAGCCTGTAGCGTCAATTTCTGTTCATCCACTCCCTGTTGGTTGAACAGATTGGAGTGTAGTTCTAGATTGGGAGTTTCTAATTGCAGGGAAGTCTGATTACCTACACGCTAGTGTTCACAGTTTTGTTCTCCCATCTCTCTGAAGTTGCCACTTCGTATTGTCGTACCGCTGCCCCTGTAGTTGGTTAAGCGCGACACGTGTTCTCTATCTGTTTGGTGGCTGTCTAGTGCAACTTCTGAGGTGTATTGTGTATTGCTAGTAGAATAATGCAGTGGCTTATGAGATTTTTGGTTGCTTTTCGAATGTTAAGCGGGGAAGTCTGAATACCCGCAAGCTGATTTCATGACTATACTAGTGTGTCCAATGTTGTCTGCACTTAGTTTGCTTGCTTTTGTGGTCGTTCTTAGGTTGTATTTCACGAGTTGCTATATACCTCTTCGCTTACTACGTTGCCTTGGTGTTATTGCAGGTTTAGGTACAGATGGCAAAGACTACGCGGACAACCAAAGCAGGACAAAAATCCATTGCACCTCCTGCTAAACGTGCAGCCCCGTCCAGTAGCAAAAAGAACGGGAAGCAACCTGTGTCACCTGAGGTCGAGCCAGAGCTACCTCTTGCTAAGATCCCCCGCCATGAACTAGAACTTGTTGATGAAGAAGCAAGGGCGTGGTACAAAAAGTTTCGTCCTAAGCCTTACATTCCAGAAAAAGCAATTAAAGTTGACGCTTGCCAAGCCAAACACCCTGAAATCTTGGAAGCTATACAGGCTAGGAAGTGGGACAAGTTGTTAAAAGCACCCGGGAAGGCCAATATGACCATGATTCAAGAACTGTATGCAAATTGGAACCCGGCAACTAAAGGTCACTTAGTCTGGATTCGAGGTGTGATTGTTGACATATCACCTGCTGCGTTGTGTGACTATCTGGGGGTCGACAACCATCCCAAGGAGCCGTTTCAGACGTTTGTGCGACGGCCTAACTATGAGGACATTCGAATGGCACTATGTGGAGGAAATAAGCTAGCTAAGTGGAAAGCGTCTACTCTGAGGAGGCATAACTGGTTACCTAAACGATTCTTCGTGAAGACCGCAAAGGTTTGGCATCTCTTTCTCACTACAAGGTTGATGCCTTGCACTCACTTGTCTGATGTGACCCGAGAGCGGGTATGTCTTCTATATTTTCTGATGAAAGGTGAACCTATTAATGTTGGTGAGATTATGATTGGGGAAATGCGAAGAACCCGTCTCCAGACTCATAGGAGGTTGTTCTTTGCGAACACATTGACCAAATTTCTGTATGCTAAAGGTGTGCCAGAGTATGATGGGGATCACATAGAGAGAGCTTCTTTTACTAAATTTGACATCACTAATGTCAAGATCCAGGAGGATGCGAAGCCCTTTAAGGTACCTATTGCTGATAAGGATGCGCTGATGGTTCGACTGCTAGCTCGTACCCATATGATGCAAGAGAAGTGTTGCAAGGCCTTGAACATAGATGTCAAGGATTGTTTTGAGAAGTACCCGATGTCTGGGCTGGAAAAGGTGCTTTTGGGGCATGAATCTGCTAGTGAGGTGCACTCTTCTGAGGATAAGAACACTGATGCTGAGCTTCCACGGACGTTGGACATTGCTGATGATTCAGAGGATGACTCTGACTATGTGCCAGAGGAGCAGCCCGATCCCTCAGAGTCTGGTGAGGACGATCTATCTGACTTTACTGTACCTGATGATGATGTTGGAGCAGACGCAGATGATGAGACTGACAGAGACGCTGATGTGGATGAGACCGGCACTACTGATGGTGTCGATGATGAGCTGGAGGCTTGACAGGGAGTCTTCTCACCCCCTTGTTTTTATATTTTCTTTTCTTGAGCATTGAGGACAATGCACAGTCTTGAGTGTGGGGTGGGAGTATATTTTTGGATGATTGTATATATATGCTACTGATTTAGTTTGTTTGTTTGCTTTTAGTCACTTGACTACTTTTTATTTGTTTCCTGCTTTCTATTTTTGAGGTCTGTAATATTCCGAATATTAATGGCCTGTAATAGAGTAGTATTTTTAATATTCAGTAGTTCATTATAGCTTAGTTAATTTCTAGCATATCAATAATCTCTTTGGGTTTTCTTAGCCTTGGTTCTTTCCCATTGAGTTATTTTTGCTGAACCAGGCATTGTGTAGGTTAGATTAAAAAAAAAAAAAAATTAATAATAATAAAAGATTTGAAAGAGAAGAAAGAATAAATTGCCTAGTTTGATTCATTGTGTCTGAAGCCTGATGACACATTGTACGATGGAAAAACGAACTATTAGGAGAGTAGAGAAGGGCCTGATTCCTAGCATTAACTCAAGCGCACTTGACTAAGTTTAGGGTGTCCACTATGGAATTATTGAGCACTTTGTTTTCCCCTATGTATGTTGGTAGTGTAAACATGACCTTTGATTAGCAAAGATGAAGAGAGTGAGCTTAAGAAAAAAATCTGAGAGGTAAGTGAGCTAAAATGATTTAAAACAACCATTTGAGAGCCTATGAAAGGGTATGAAGCAAGGGGGTAGATGAAAAAGAAAGAAAAAAAAAAGGAAAAAAAAATTAGAAAGAAATTGTGCAAAGAAAGAAAAAGTAGAGATGAACAAAGGATGGGGGCAATGTTCCTATGCTCGGTTAAGGGTGAATGCAAAAGCCTCGAGTATGAACACGCCAAAGGCACCCTAGTGAGGTTGAATTTCTAGGGCCCCAATCATCCAAATATTGTGAAATGTATGAATAATACCCCATTGTTGACCCTTGAGGCTTGAGATGGAAGTTGTAATTTGAGCGTGTGATTATGAGTAAAAATATGTTGAATTGAGCGAACTCTCTATACACTTGCCGCTAGGGTCCACTGTTTCATTATTGAAATTGTAGGGGGGAACGAGCACACACACACTGTGGACCCTTGAATGTATGGTACTTGCGCAAGAGTTAAGCTAGTGCATCAATCTTGTTCTCGAATGTGCTTGATGGTTTGTGATCTTGATATTGCTGAGGGCTTTAGCATTTTGAGTTAGACTAAGGTATGTGAAAGAAGAACTCTTGTGTATTGAGCATGAATGAAGCCTGGTGTGTGGTAATATCGTTTGGAGTCTTGTATTAGTGGTTGATTTGTCCAAGTGGGTTGTGAGTAAGATTGCTCGAGGACGAGCAAAATCTTAAGTGTGGGGTTGTGATGTTAGGCTAAATTGCATATATTTTAGTATTAGTTACATCATATTTTGGTGCTTTTGTGGATTATTTTAGTGTGAACAATAGTATTTTGTACTTATATTGGGTGTTTGAATGTGTAGGGATCAAATGGTATGGAAAAGTGTTAAAGTGTGATGATTTGGAGCAAAATTGAAGTTAATTTACAGCGTTGTAAGGTGCCAAGGCCGTGGATTAGCCATGAAAGAAATTTGGAGACGAAATGTCACGGCCCAGCCATCGTAAATCCATGATTCAGCCATGAAGTTGAAAGCAGAATTTCGCAAGTGCATGGCCCAGGCATCGTAAGGCCATGATCCAGCCATGGGACAAATTTTCTGGCGAAAAGTGGCGAGGGGCAAACTTGTCCACGAGTTTCACACGAGGTATAAAAGGTTTTCTAACCTATTTTCAGCCCACATCTTGACTTGGGAGAGCAAGACCACCATTGTTGAAGCACTTTGAAGCTTGGAAACGCATCAAAACCATTGGAACTGAAGAATCAAAGAGTTTTTCTCAACTTTTCTTATTCTCTTTCCTATGGGTGTTGTTTTAACTATGAATTCATTATTGTTTAATACAACTATGAGTGGCTAATTCACCCATTCTAGGGTTGATTGAACCACTCCAATACTTATGTGCTATGAATATTTGTTTTGATGAATAAAACTTGAGAATTCTTCCTATCTAAGTGTTTATGTTTTGATTGCTATTGATTGGAAAGGCCGCCAATTGATTGTTCCCATTATTCATGTGTGTCTAGGGATAGATTCATAGGTTTGGGTTAAACACTTAGCAATATTTCAATCTAAAACCAAGGTATTACTTAGATTGTCAATAAGGTGATATGTGACCATTGACCCTGATTGTGGACAATACTTGTAGTCTTATCTATCTTCATTAGTTAATTGGAAAATTAGTTAGTGAAAGTTACAGTTATTACACGGAAGTGAATAGTTGTGAATTTGGAGCAAGTGTTCAATAGGAAGAACCAAGTTGAATTCGTTAAATCATTATTTTAATACATAAGTAGGAGTTGGGTAGATCAATCCTAGGCTTTACATCCTTGAATCAATTTTATTCTCTATTAATTGTTGTTTACTATATTATTAATTTTTATTACTTAGTTGTTACTCAACCATCAACCTTAAATCAAACATCCTTATAAGTTAGTTGATAGGTAAATCAGTTAGAAAAACAATTAGATTTCGAGTGTTCCCTGTGGGATTCGACCTCGGGACTTTAAGTACCGAGCTATATTTGCTGCGACCGCTTAGCCCCTTTTATAGGGCGTAGTTGGGCGTGATCAGCTCCATATGAAGCTGAGGAGCAGATGGCCTATCTGCTCGGCCAGGGGAAGATGGATATGGTGGTCAGTGATGATTCTGATTTAATACTGTTTGGATGTGCTGAAGTAAGTAGTTGTGTTATATATTTTATGCTTTAGCTTTCTTTTTTTTTTTCATGCCATGTGTTCCTTATATTCTTTCGTGTTTTCATTATAACTTTTCTTTAATTTCAGATAGTTTACAAGTTAGATTTGAGGTCCCTATATTTCGAGATTTCAACTTTGACATGATTAATGAGGCATGTGTACTTAGCGGATGTGACTAATTTTTTCTGTCAATTTTACATTGGTAATAAATATTTGCAAATAATTTAATTTTGTCAGCTTATCCAAAGATGACCACCATTGCTTTTTCAAGGGAAGTGCCTCATGAACGATGCAAGGGGAAAATGAAAGCAAAGGAAATATACTTTCAATAGCGAGATTATGAATATATCCCCATTTCTTGCAACAACACAAGAGTATTTTGAGTCAACTAATTCGGGTCCAACCATATAGGTAGCAAAAAATCTTTTTTATATTGGTAAAGGTTATGTCAAGTTAACAAGATCTCATCCATTTATTTCAAATCACTACCTTGACTCTTGTAGTTATAAAATATTATTGATAGAGATAAAGATTTGAGTAGTTTAGTTTAACGAAAAGGGTCATATTTGCCCTTCCTGTTTTATAAGTTACACTATTGTTATCCTCTGTTATACTATTCGATTAAAAATATCCCTATCGTTTAACTTTGAGCACATTCGCCCTTCCCTTAAGGAAGGGACACGTGTAGAGTTTAAACCACAAATAATACATTTGATTTTAATACCCGTCTACCCATTACCATGACCCTAATCCATAACCTGGTCTTAAAAATTTCCATTCCACCTAATCAAGAACTCCCTACAACGCTAAAATCTATATCCTTCCATTCTTTTGCTCATCAAATCCACAAACATACATTGTATACTTTTGAACAGGAAATGAAAAATGAAGAACTTCGCGGCGGTGGAAGAACGAAGAACAAATATTTGAGTGTCTGTGTATTTCCGAAAAATGTATCAGGTTTTACAATTAAATTTATATTTAGTTGAGTCTAAGGCGACCGTTTTATATCTTAATTTGATCGATTGATAAGCAATTTACGTAAGTGACAACTCGGAAGCAATTCTGATATCGATCTCAAAGATGTAGATTCGATGTCAAATATCACTTAACGATATCAGGTTGAGGTAAACAATTTGAATGCAAGTACCGACAGACAAATTCGGGGTAGATGACAAGTTAATAATTTACGATGAGATGACTTCGTCTCAGCTAGATGCACAATTCTATTTGAATACGATGACAGGAACAGGTTCAACGATGATGATAGATATGACAAACTACAATGAATCCGTTGATGATAGCAAATACGATGATGCAATACAATAGTAGGTGAATATACTCGATCGAATAATATGACTAAGGCAACAACAATATATCCGATGTAACCTAACGATGAGCAAATTGACGAGCTGTTCTATGCGATTAGAGTAACGATGACAAGTTGCTTAGATTAAATGCGGTAAAATAACGAACAATATATGCTATGAATAAGACAAGTATTGATTTAAACGAGCAAGCAGCAAATAAATAATTAAAGCGATAAAGGCTTATTGTATTTGATGAATCGATGGATGGTGCTTCAATGGAAGAAATAGATCTCCTTCCACGTTTGAACCAAGCCGCGATCGAAACTTGAGTACAATGATTGTCTTGAATGCAATAAGTTGACTTGAATGCAATAAAAGAAAATGACTAGAACTTTGTGACAAGAGAGTAACAGCTTTTGAGAAGAGTAATGTTGTTCAGATGAACGTGTCCTCAAATGAAAATATGAGGTCCTATTTATAGGTTGAAATAATAGGGAATCCCAAACCCTAGTAGATTTCCACTTCTCCACGTTTCTCTTCCAACGGTTGCACGTCGTCATCCATTCCACTAAATCCGCCAAGTCTGTTCCGATATTTTAGAGACGAGGATCAGTTAAAGTTATCCATTACGATGTTGTATTCGATTTTATCCAATCACAACATTGCACAACCGATCGAAACCAAACCGAAGCTGCTTCTTTCCGATCTCAACACCCTCGAAATCAATCGATGCCTTGTTACACGACCAAGTCTGTTTCTTTTGTGATCAAACAGAAATCGACCAATACAGATAGTCCTCCCACTTGCCAAATGTGTTCGTAAAACTTTTGGCAAGTGGCTTGAATTTTTAGCGGGAAAATACGTGGCACGTTTGTGTCCCTCCATTTTGAAATGTCAAAACGTCGCCTCAACTTCCCATCGCCACACGTGTCAGAAATCGTGCGGGCAGCAGTTTTTCGACGGTTCCCAAGGCAATGATGACTCTTGCCTTATAAATACCAACTTAGAAACCGAATTACAAACTTTACAACTTCTAAATCTCTTACAACTTCTGAATCTGCTAAAATTCTCTCAGCTTTTCAAGTGAATCTCTGCAAATTGCTATTAAATTTTACTGATCTTACTCCAGGTTTCCCAACTTTGCTTGACCAGATTATTGATTTCGCATTTTGATCTTACTTTGCGACAATGTCTTCTTCTTCTCAACCCACAGTTGATGCTGGAACTACTCCTACTACGGCAGCCACCGCCACAGCCCTACCGCAGTCCGGTGCGGTGGTGGAGCAGGCTTCCACCAATGTTGGCCCTTCAGTAGACAAGAAGGGAAAAAAGCGGAAGGAAAGGAAGGTGAAGGACTATGGTCCCAAGAAATCGTGGTCGGAAATTCTTTCGAAGAAGTTCACTTATGAGAATGATTGCAAAATCAGTGTTCAAAGTGAAGCGGAGCAAGGGAAGAAGAAGAATATTCCGATCGATTCAGTCTACTGTGCAATCACGCCGGAATCGATACCACGAGTTCGAGAGGAATGTAGTTGGAAAACGGGTGAGATCGACGTGATGTGTCCTCCAAGAAAATCAACGTTGGCGACTCATGTTGAGGATCACTCAGTGGTGCTGACTTACCCCTTTACGATCGAGTTTTCTCTCCCGGTCGACAATGTGATCGAAGAATTTTGCAGAATGTACAAAGTTTGTCTTGGACAGCTTTCTCCAATGATATGGAGAACGATAATAATTATGTGATACATCGCAGAGGAGGCGGAAGTAGAGTTGACACTTCGCCATATTCTCAACATATACTCTCCTCGAGTTTACAAAGGAGGGGTGATAAACTTGGCCAAACGAGGTCAACGGGCCTTGATATCTGACAACGATGACGATCTCCGAGGATGGGATCAACGCTTTGTTTTTATTCCTACAGAGCAGCTAACTGACCCCGGAAAGGAGTTGCTACCAAGTGTCTGGAATCGAACTCGTAAGTACTTCGTTCATTCATTTTCTTTTTGAATGAGATTAAGACCTCTAAATCTCAAAGTTCTTCCAAAAAATTTTCAGCTGAGGCGGTTGAGTTTGACCAAGTTACCGATATTGTACCATGGCTGATAAGGGTACTTGATAAGACAACCAATGACAAACGAGCTTGGAAACCGGTTGCGGCTTTGAAGACACTCAAAGCAAAGAATCATGGTAAATTTGAACTGTCCTTGTATTTACGACCTTTGTTTCGTTGATGCCTTTCGATAACTGAAAAATACTTCCTCAGGCATCACCGGTGCTGGAGGTGAGCCAAGTGACGAAGAGGCTGAGCCCGAGGGAGGAGAGAAAACCGATGATGCTCCTCCCCCGAAGAAGAAAAAGAAATCGTTCCAAGAATTGAGGAACAAATACTTACCCAAGATAGTGGTGGCGGAAAAGGGGCAAGGGGGCAGTTCATCGGCTGCGTCCCAAACCATAGAGGATGTGATCGCTGGAACGAGTTCAGCGATCGCAGCGGCGAAAGCCGCCGAAAGAGCGACCTCGGTCATTGACATCGAGGGGGAGGAAGCTGGGGAAGAGTCAGGGTCTGACCAATTAGTGAAACGTCCCAAGAGGCCAGTTAAGGAAAGACTCCAAGAAACGGCCATTCAGCTCAAGGTGGCCGAACAAGGAGATCTTTCCGTTGACGATTACCATCATTCCCCTGTCGCCGAAGACGCCAATTCGGGCTCAGGGGGCTTGCCCAGTAGGGAAGGTGCTCTTGTTTCTTCAGGCGCTGCCCCTGAAAATCAAGGGGAGATGATCGAGGCCTTCGATCGTGAACTCGAGGAGAGGGATCCAGCAAAAGGGAAAGCGCCAGCTTTGGATCGGTCGATTGCGACGACGAAGTCCAAATACGATGAGGAGACGGGGTCATCGTTTTTTGGTGTGGACCATGCCGATCCAATTGTACCTCTTCCTCGGGGCGAAGAAGCCGCTGCTTTTGCTGCCTTGGATGAATATGAAAAGAGGGGTGTTAGATCGCTCACGATTGAAGTGCCACCCAACGTCGACTTGTTTAGATGCCCAAGGCGGTTGGCGAATTATTTGTTCGATGTCATGGGCCCAATGGAGCAAGCTCGGCTGAACACGCACGAGGATCTGAGTTTGCCTTCCCAGATTTCTTTTGGTGCCTTTAGGGTAAGCTCTACTTTTAAAACTTCCTTTGCTTTGCACAGATTGCATAGATTTCATGATCTTCAACTGTAACTTGTTTTCAGAACTGCATAATGGCGATCGAGACTGCCGATCGGATTCGCCAACTTCAAGATGGGGCCAAAGTTTTGAACGAGCAGATTGTTCATCTTACTTCAGCGGGGGAGGAGTTACATCGGAAGCTTAAAGCTGCAGAGACCAAGAACGCCGAACTTTCAGCCAACTTCGACAAGAGCGCGAATGAACATGCTCTTCGTCAATCGGAGTTGGAATCCCAGATTCGGGCCTTGAACGCACAGCTGAGCGATCACGAAGCCAATTCTGACCTGAAGATTGTCGAGCTCAACTCTATTCTGGAGAGCAAAGACAGAGAGCTGGCTGATCAGTTCGAGGAATTGAGTGCTCTTCGTAAAAGCAATGAAGAGCTGAAGGTTCAAGCTGACAGCTTAACGGAAAGGAACTTGCTGGTTCACAAGGAGTCCACCATCCTAAGGCGAGACCTCGAGGAAGAGTTTGACAAGAAGAAGGATTTAATCCTTGCCGAATCGAGGCGCGATGTCCTTAGGGAGATGTTAGATCGAACTGTCGATGTTCCTACCGAGCTAAGCGAAGCTGTTGCCATCGTGCGATTGACTCGTGAAGATCTTGGTCTCCCAGCGAGCTCCTCCGACGAAGGTTCTGACGGAGGTGCTGATGAATGACTTGTTTTTTCTTTGTATTAAGTCGCTTTTGAAGTTCCATCCATGTACATATGACTTTTCTATGAATGAAATTACTTTTTCATAGCTGTATTGTCTTTTGCTTTTCGAAGACGATTTAATCGTTCAAAAAATTTGATGTTCAACGATAGTCGTCGAAAGAAATGATTGGGGCCCAATGTCTTAGTGCGTAGTGAGGAATGACGTCTCATTTTCACGTAATGCACTCTTCGAACATTTTCGTGAGTTCGGAATGAAAAATTTAACACTCGGTGAAAAATTTGGAATTGTAAAATCCGCTTAATATTTGAAACGATCGCATAAATCGAACAAATGTAACAATGAAGATATAACCAAAGTGTTGCATATTATTGAAGTAAGCCACTAATGGGCCTTTAATACATTTTAGATCGTCTGATTCGATCGATTACAAGGTGCGGACATAAGGCACAGACTTTTGATCACTATTGGATCGTTTACATAAGTCAGTTAAACTGATAACTCTCGACTTCGGATAAAAGCGTCGAGGTTTTGGATTCTCTGATAACGTTGAAATTTCCAATTCGAACGAGTCCCCAGTTTTGAGTGAACTTTCAAACCTTTGAAGAATTTCGAACGAGTCCCCAATTCGAGTGAACGCTGGAACTTTATCGAATTTCGAACGAGTCCCCAGTTCAAGTGAACGTTGGAACTTCTGTCGAATTTAAAACGAGTCCCCGGTGTTGTCTTCAACCGATTCCGTTTCACTTTTTGATGAAAAGTCCCCAGTTCTAGGGCAGTCCCCAGTATCTGCCGATGAACCTCGTGCTAATTCCATCCCCCCCAGTGTTTGGGTGCGAAGAATGAGTAAGCGAACACTAGTCCTCGACTTTGATACCTGAAACGGAGTCATTGGAAGACAAAAACCAAGAAAACCCGTTATAGATGAAGACCACGTTAGAGTGTTCGTCAGACTTATCGACCCTGATCGGAGCGTTTTGAGCTCAGGTGTTCGTGGGTGATGTTTGTCATCATTCGACTCCAACTATGCCTATCATCTAAAAGTGTTAGTATCAAATAATCAATTAAACAGTTTCTTCCGACGGAGAAAGAATGAAAATTGCGAAGTAAAAGTATAGGGTGAAGGTTGATACTGCAGAACCTCAAAAATAGTATTTTTTCAATTGTGTGATATTCCAATTGAAGTCCACCGGTTTGGAGTCCATTGTTTCGAGTTGGTATGAGCCTTTTCCAATCACTGGCTTGACACGGAAGGGTCCTTCCCAATTTGCTCCTAGTTTGCCTTCGTTGGGCTCATCCTTCTTTGGTCTTTTGATCTTCAGCACATAATCACCTACATTAAAAGATCGATACCTGAGTTTTTTGTTGAGGTAGTTTTCTGCCCTTTGCTTCTGTGCTTGTATTCGAACAAATGCCATGTCCCTTTTTGCTTCGACCAAGTTCAGATCTATCAACATGGCCTCTTTGTTAGCTTCTTCGGTGGAGTGGGCAAACCGAAGACTGGGCTCTCCCACTTCCACCGGTATCAGTGCTTCTGCTCCGTAGACAAGTGAGAACGGTGTCTCCCCGGTACTGTGTTTCACCGTCGTCCGATGAGCCCACAGTGCTCCAGGGAGTTCGTTCGGCCAATTGCCCTTCGAATCATCCATCCTTTTCTTCAAGTACTCCAGTATTGTTTTGTTGGAAGACTCAGCCTGTCCATTTGCACTGGGGTGATAAGGTGTTGATGCAATTCGCTTGATCCCCCACTTTTCGAAGAAGGCTGTGATTCGTCTTCCCACGAACTGCTTACCATTGTCGCATGTGATCTCTTTCGGGATCCCAAAACGACAAATGATATTTTGGTGGATGAACTTGATAATTTCCTGCTCACGAATTTTAGCCAAAGCAATAGTTTCCACCCATTTAGAAAAATAATCCGTAAGAATAAATATAAATTTTACCCCATCAGGCGCTGTTGGAAGCGGCCCGACCAAGTCCATTCCCCACTTTATGAATGGCCACGGTGACGTGACCGAATGAAGTGGTTCTGCCTGTTGATGTATGAGGTTGCCAAATCATTGAGACTTGTCACATTTGCGGACGAACTCCTTGGCGTCATCTGCGATCGTTGGCCAATAGTATCCAGCTCTTATGATCTTCCGAACCAATGACTTGCTGCCGGAATGATTGCCGCACTCGCCTTCGTGAACCTCTTTCAGCACATAATTTGTTCCATCTGGCCCCACACATTTTGCCAAAGGGCCACCAAACATTCGCCTGTAGAGTTGATTTTCGAGGAGACAATATCTTGCCGCTTTGGCTTTAAGTGATCGGGCGGACTTTTTGTCACTGGGAAGGGTGCCTGCCTGCAAATAAGACAAATATTTGCTTCGCCAATCCCAAGTGTGATTAACATTGTTTACCTCTTTGATGCTTCGGCATAGCGGAGATTCGAACAAGTGAACCACTGTCTCATCGAGTTTTTCATCGATGGCAGCTGCAGATCCAAGGTTTGCTAAAGCGTCTGCTTCGATGTTCTCTTCCCTCGGTATCTGAACTATTTTCCATTCCTGAAAAGAAGTTAGAAAATTTTGTACCTTTTCGAGCAGCTGTTGCATCCTCAGATCTCGAACACAGAAATCGCCTTGGATTTGATTTACCACCAGTTGAGAATCGCTTTTGATGTCTATTCGTTCGACTTTCAAGTCCTTCGCGATCTTTAAACCTGCAGCGAGGGCCTCATATTCGGCCTCGTTGTTAGTTTTTGCATGTAATTTGATCGCGTACCTGAGTTTTTCACCGGTAGGTGCTATCAATAGGATTCCGAGGCTAGTTCCCTTTACGTTTGAAGCTCCATCGGTATACATTACCCAGACTCCGGGATCTGGATCTCTCATCATCAATTCTTCTTTCTTTGCTTCTGGTAAGATGTTAGCGCTAAATCTGCTACAAAATCAGCTAAAACTTGAGATTTTATGGCGGTACGAGGCTGGTAAGTGATGTCATATTCACTCAGCTCGACCGCCCATTTCATTAATCGACCAGAGAAATCTGGCCGATGTAAAATATTTCGCAATGGAAACGTAGTTATAACATATATTGAATGACATTGGAAATAAGGCCTCAATTTTCGTGCAGCAGTGACTAGTGTGAGTGCTAGTTTCTCTAGGAGTGGGTACCTTGTTTCGGAATCTAGCAGTGTTTTACTAACATAATAGATAGGAAATTGGTTACCTCCATCCTCGCGAACGAGGACAGCGCTTACAGCGACATCGGAAACGGCCATGTAGATCAGCAGCATTTCTCCTTCAATCGGTTTTGACAGAAGCGGTGGATTGGAAAGGTATTGCTTCAGTTCTCGAAGAGCCTTTTTGCATTCTGGTGTCCACACGAAGCCTTTGCTCTTCCTCAGCACCGAAAAGAACTTGTGACATCGTTCAGATGACCTCGAGATGAACCTGCTGAGATAGGCTACTCGACCGGTCAGCTGTGGAACTTCTTTTTCCGTTGTCAGGTCCTCAGGGATGATTTCGATTACCTTGATCTTGTCTGGATTTGCTTCGATTCCTCTTTGCGATACGATGAATCCCAAGAACTTACCGGATCCAACCCCGAACGCGCATTTCTCCGGGTTCAATCTCATGTTGAATCGCCTCAGTATCGTAAAAGTCTCCTCCAAATGACTTAAATGATTTCCCTTCTCAAAAGATTTGACCAACATGTCATCGATGTACACTTCCATGGTTTTCCCGATCAAATCTTTGAACATAGTAGTGACCAGGCGCTGATAAGTAGCACCGGCATTCTTAAGACCGAAGGGCATGACTGTATAGCAATAAGTCCCCATGTCTGTGATGAACGACGTCTTCTCCTGATCTAATGGGTCCATCGAAATTTGATTATAACCTGAATAAGCATCCAAGAAACTCAACATTTCGTGCCCTGCCGTTGAATCGATCAGTCTATCGATATGAGGCAGTGGGAACGAATCTTTTGGGCAAGCTTTGTTGAGGTCGGTATAATCGACGCATACCCTCCATTTGCCATTTTTCTTGGGTACTACAACGGTATTTGCAAGCCATTCTGGATATTTTACCTCTTTAATGAATCCATTTGCTAGCAGCCTTTCTACTTCATCGTTGATCACCTTCCTTCGGAATCCTCCATTCGGCCGTTTCTTTTGCTTCACCGGCCGATGTTTTGGGTCGACATTTAATTTGTGTGTGGCGACTTTTGGATCGATTCCCACCATATCTGCATGGGACCAAGCAAAACAATCAGAGTTGTCCTTGAGGAAGGATATGATTTTTGCTTTTACTTCGGTGTCTAGTTCAGCTCCAACATAGACTTTCCGGTCAGGCTTATCATCGAATAGCATTCCTTCTTCTAATTCTTCTATCGTAGAGTCTCCAGCTTTTTGTTTATACGGCTCTCTCACACATGGTGGAACCTGTGCGAAGTCACCTTCGACTTCGGATTCCGGTAGCTGCGTTAAGGCGAACAACGGAACCGAAGTGAAGCTTCCGGTCACGGGTCCCACTAGCTTACATGGTGAAACCTGTGCGAAGTCGCCTTCGACTTCGGATTCCGGTAGCTGCGTTGAGGCGCACGGTGGAACCGAAGTGAAGCTTCCGGCCACGGGTTCCACTAGCTGTGATTGCTACAATCGAAAGCCTTCCTTGACAGCTACTGAGTAACAGTCTCGTGAAGCCTGTTGCTCGCCTCTGATTTCACGAATTCCCCATGGGGTAGGGAATTTCACAACTTGATGTAGGGTCGATGGGACCGCTCCCATAGCGTGGATCCACGGTCGACCCAAGATCACGTTGTATGCCATTTCGCCTTTCATCACCTGAAACGATGTTTCACTCTCCACACCTTCCGAATAGGTCTTAATTGTGATTTCTCCAGTGGTCACTTCGCTCGAGTTGTTGAAACCCGACAATACCGTTGAGCGAGGCACGATCTTATCACTCAGCTGCAATTGCTCAACTACTCTTGTATGTATGATATTAACCGAACTGCCAGCATCGATTAATACCCTTTTCACATCGGCGTCGTCGATCCTCATCGTCACAACAAGTGCATCGTGATGGGGATGAATCCTTCCATCGAAGTCGGAATCCCCGAACACAATCTCATCGGTCATGTCATCTCGTGTTCGCTTGTCTCGTGTGAATGAGACTTTGGCATACTTCTTTGTAGTGTAGGTTACCCCACAAACATCATCTCCTCCGGTAATCACATTTACCGTTTTCCTAGGGGCAGGAGGTTTTGGCGGCTCATCGTCTTTCTTCTTATTAAAATTGTTTCGACCTCTTTCAGTCAAAAATTCGACCAAATGCCCCTTCTGCAGTAGGCTGGCAACTTCGTATCTCAATGCCTTGCAATCTTCCGTTGTGTGTCCGAAGTCATGATGAAATGCGCACCATAAATTCTCATCCCTTGTGTTTGGATTTGATTTTATGCGACGTGGGAATTTTACGACCTTATCACCCATCCCTTTCAAGTGATTTACTAAGCTTGGTGTCGATATGCAAAAATTGTACTCCGTCACTTTTGGAGGCAATGGTCGATCTTTCGGAGTCGAGGATGTGTTCGACTGCCCCTTCTTCGATTGATTTTTCGAGCTGCCAGCTTCGTGGTTGTCGCTCCCCATTCGAGGGAAACTGTAGGGCTCCCATCGTTGGTCCCTGTAGTTTCGCCTGTCGTTCTCGACTCTCCTTGCTGGCCGATCATAATGATAATTATTTCGGGCTAGCTGCAATCCCTCCTCTTCAGCCCTAATCCTTGGCTCGCACTCACGATACAATGCATCGAAAGTCCATGCATCGATTTCCCTGAGTCGATCCTTCAACTTCCATGCCTCTATCGAATCAGTGCGCAAGTTATTAGCAAAGGTCAAACAAGCCCACCTTTCTTCAAGATTCGGGATATGAATCTTCTCATCATTGAACCGTTTCAAAAATTGTTTGATAGTTTCCCCGGGCCGCTGCCTTACGTTCAAGATGTCTTCCACCCTTGGTGCTATCTTCTTTGCTCCTGTATGTGATCGAATGAACTTCGCCGACATGTCATCGAAACTCAATATTTCGTTTTCGGGCAGCTGTAGATACCATTTCAACGCCGCTCCTTTCAGTGTCTCACAAAACTTCTTAAGGCTGACCGAATTGATCTCTTCTGAAGTCAAGTCGTTTGCCTGAACTGCGACCGAAAACATATCGATGTGATCCCTTGGATCTGTGGTTCCGTCGTATCTCAAACTTTCTGGCAATTTGAAAGTTTTAGGTATAGGCAGTGGGGCTGCACTCGCTGGGAACGGACGCTTTGAAATTGACTTTTTAGCGACTTCGTCCGTTAACTTCGGAACACCTGGCAGCTTCTCCATAAATGACTTTATCTCACTGAATTTTTTATCCACTGTGTCGTTCAACAAGGTCTGCATCGTAGCCATCATTCTCACTTCTGTCGCAACCGAGGCCGTAGCTCCCATAGCTGCAGCGGCCGTACCCGATCCTCCAGATCCGACCCCCGCTGCAAGTCCCCCTATTACGGCGCCCTGAGGAACCGAAGTCGGAATGCTTGCTGGGGGTGTGATCGGGGAGGTGGGTGCTTTATTTCCGATAGAATTAGATAGTGCCTTCAACTGTTCTTGTATCATTTCGAACTGAGCATCATGCCTTCTCAAATACGCCATTAGCGCTACGTTTGCATCTCCTGACTCAGTTTCGACTGCGGGCTCCTTACCCGATCGCCGCCCTTGGGGCGTGTTCAACTGTGAACGAGTAGGAATGTCGTCACGAGGTGGATCCTGCTCGTTGTTGGTAGACTCATCGACCGCTTCTACGTTGGCCGGAACATGAACCCCGTCATTGGGATTGAGCTGTTGTTGACCGTTCAGAGCCTCGATGTTACGTTCATCTGCCATTTCAAGACAAGAAAGCAAACGTAAGTAGTATCAAGCGAGTCAAATTTCGGAATAAAATCGATTGCCTAGACCCCACGGTGGGCGCCAAACTGTATTTCCCAAAAATGTATCAGGTTCTACAATTAAATTTATATTTAGTTGAGTCTAAGGCGACCGTTTTATATCTTAATTTGATCGATTGATAAGCAATTTACGTAAGTGACAACTCGGAAGCAATTCTGATATCGATGTCAAAGATGTAGATTCGATGTCAAATATCACTTAACGATGTCAGGTTGAGGTAAACAATTTGAATGCAAGTACCGACAGACAAATTCGGGGTAGATGACAAGTTAATAATTTACGATGAGATGACTTCGTCTCAGCTAGATGCACAATTCTATTTGAATACGATGACAGGAACAGGTTCAACGATGATGATAGATATGACAAACTACAATGAATCCGTTGATGATAGCAAATACGATGATGCAATACAATAGTAGGTGAATATACTCGATCGAATAATATGACTAAGGCAACAACAATATATCCGATGTAACCTAACGATGAGCAAATTGACGAGCTGTTCTATGCGATTAGAGTAACGATGACAAGTTGCTTAGATTAAATGCGGTAAAATAACGAACAATATATGCTATGAATAAGACAAGTATTGATTTAAACGAGCAAGCAGCAAATAAATAATTAAAGCGATAAAGGCTTATTGTATTTGATGAATCGATGGATGGTGCTTCAATGGAAGAAATAGATCTCCTTCCACGTTTGAACCAAGCCGCGATCGAAACTTGAGTACAATGATTGTCTTGAATGCAATAAGTTGACTTGAATGCAATAAAAGAAAATGACTAGAACTTTGTGACAAGAGAGTAACAGCTTTTGAGAAGAGTAATGTTGTTCAGATGAACGTGTCCTCAAATGAAAATATGAGGTCCTATTTATAGGTTGAAATAATAGGGAATCCCAAACCCTAGTAGATTTCCACTTCTCCACGTTTCTCTTCCAACGGTTGCACGTCGTCATCCATTCCACTAAATCCGCCAAGTCTGTTCCGATATTTTAGAGACGAGGATCAGTTAAAGTTATCCATTACGATGTTGTATTCGATTTTATCCAATCACAACATTGCACAACCGATCGAAACCAAACCGAAGCTGCTTCTTTCCGATCTCAACACCCTCGAAATCAATCGATGCCTTGTTACACGACCAAGTCTTTTTCTTTTGTGATCGAACAGAAATCGACCAATACAGTCTGCATTGAGATTATGTATATGTAAATTAAAAAGCAGAAGAAGTATGCCACTAAATCTCATGCTTTTTCCTTGTGCTAAACTTATCATTTGCTACTGATTATGGTTGTAAAAATTGAAGGGTTTGATGTTGGAGCTATTGAATTTTTCAAAGTTTTTGTAATTTGACTATTTTTTTTTGGAGTCTGCTCGGACTATTTCAAAGATTGAGCTTATTTAAATTAAGATTTGGGGTAAAGTTATTGGAACCAACTTGAAGATTCGACCTTCTTGGCACCGTTCAAAAATAACTTGAATTTGTCGTCTTGGCCCTTGATCATATATGTTTATATTTAAGAAAAAATTACATGACATAAACACCCATAAGAGTAGTAAACAAAAAATAAGGGGTGAAAATCATTTACACCCCCCAATTTTGCTCTAAAAATCAAGTTCCCCCTCAACTATGAACATTGATTATTCTCCCCCCTTCATCATGTACAATGTCTATTTTGCCCTTAAAATTTTCATTCATCATTTATGTGCTCTATTTTTATATTATGATATAATTGTTTAACCATAATGTTCTACCTACAATTTAAAAAATAATACATTTTATTATAGTAATTTTGTTTCATTAATATTATAAAGAGTATAATATTTCATGAATTAATTACAAAATATAATGTTATTTTTAATTAGTATTTTAGTATTAAGTGCACTATATATGTACCTATAATTCGACATACATAATGAATCTTCCGTTGCCTCTTTCTCTCTATTTATGTGTATGTATATTTGTTTAAACTTTACCTTTTTTCTTATTCTCTATTTTGTATATAGATTTTCGAGTTTTAATTATCATAATTATAATTATAATTTTAAAATTGAATTAAGTATAAATATATGATATTTTGAATTTGTTTTGAGATCTATCGCTAATTTACTATCATTTTTCATGTATTGCATGCATTAAGTATACGATTATTATTTCACTTCATTTCATTTTCAATTGTGTGATAAACTAAATTTGAGTTCGATTTCTATTAAAATTACCGATATTAAAAAAATACTTTTAATCTTACTTTTTATATATATTTAATTTTTTATGTCATGTGTTGGCCTAAATCTAATTAGAACAAATCGAATTTGTATAGGGTTAACTAGCAATTATTCGTATCAAAGACACAAAAAAGACAAGAATTTAAATAAAGAAAAGGAGACAGGAAATTGAAGACAAAGTATATGTGTGTTTTATATATTTTCTGGATGCCTTACATAATATTCACAAAGCTATTTAAAGCATGTAAAGATAAGAACAACAATAAATGTACTTTATGACCATTTATCCCACGTTATGATTGTGGCTGATCCACGATCTCCCCATTAAATGTATAAGCAACGGTCGTCAGTTACAAATGTGAGAGCTCGTTCGTCGTGGGGCAACATCTTTCCCGAGGAGTGAACCTCATATCTCGTGTTGATTGTCTGCTTATTACCTTGTGGTGAGGCTTGTGGCCATCCTCCACGTCATGCTCGAGGTAACTGGCCTCGGGGGCTGGACGAGCTTTCGGGAGCTTGTAAATAAATCATTAAACCTCTCCTATCTCCGAGCCCTATCATTTAAACCTCGTTGATTTTTACCCCATACATGTCATTACTGGCGTGATTTACAAATATGTGCGATTACTATTTCTTACTCTTTCTCTATTTTGAAAGTAATACTTATTCATTTTATAGGTTAGTTCATAATAAATAAATAAAAATTATTATATTAAAGAAGAAAAATAAAAGTTTGATAATCAAGAGGGTAAAGTATGTATTTTGAAAGATTATATGAGAAAAAGGGGGGAGAATGATTATTTTTCATAGTTGAGGGGGGAACTTGATTTTTCGAGCAAAGTTGGGGGTGTAAATGATTTTCACCCAAAAATAAGTGCATTTGTAACAGCCCAAGCCCGCTAGTGATACTGTCCGCTTTGGGCCTAGGCCCGCACGGCTTTAAAACGCGTCATTATGGTCTAAGGCATATATACTTAAATACCCAGCATCTCTCACGTGTTATGCTGATGTGGGACACTTAACACTTAGCTGGGGTGTTACATACACCCCCCCTTATGGACTCAGCGTCCTCGCTGAGGTTTGCCCCCCGTACCGGGATTCGCCTAGACTCAGCCATGAACTCTGTCCCGCATCGACAAGGCTGACACGGAGTGGCTCTGATACCATCTGTAACAGCCCAAGCCCGCTAGTGATACTGTCCGCTTTGGGCCTAGGCCCGCACGGCTTTAAAATGCGTCACTATGGTCTAAGGCATATGTACTTAAATACCCAGCATCTCTCACGTGTTATGCCGATGTGGGACACTTAACCCTTAGCTGGGGTGTTACAGCATTGCACTTTTATTATATATTATAAACTTTATTAAAAGTGTAGTGCACATTTTATAGCCCATGATTTTGATGAAACATAAAGAGTAGAACGTGCCTAACTCTTAGGGCGATAGATAATCTTACCTTACAAGTGGTTATCTGTTAAAGGGAAACCGATCCAAATCCAGGGGCGGAGCCAGAATTTTATACAAATGGTTTCAAAATATCACACCTAAAATTTGATTTATGTGACTTAAAGCTATTTTTGAATCCCCTGGGATACTTTACTTGATTTTTCTATTATTTTAAGGGGGTTCAATAGCCTATATATATACACCAAAACACCAAATTTTATCCTATATATAGTGTAAATTTTCAAACCAAGGGGGTTCAAATTGAAGGTGGCTCCATTCCTGCCCAAACCAACTCATGAACACCCCTATGTGAGACATATAAAGAAAAGAAAATTAGTTTAGACAAATACTCGCATGATTGGGACTATAAAACTTCTTTTTTTGAAAGGGTACGTATTTAAAAACCATAACAAGATAATATGGACATGCCATAATACCTTTGAAAGTTGATCGTGCATGCATCACGGACCGCGAAAACTAGCTTAATTGAGAACATATATACTACTATATCACTTCTTATACTGCATGTTCCAACTTCCAACGAACTGTCGAACCATGAAGCATATTACAAGAAACTAAGGACCTAGAAATTGAAATGTGTGTAATTAATGAAGGTAAAAACAAGGGTCGTTGCAACAAAAATGTGATTGCATTTAGTAATTAAAGAAAGCAACTACTGTATGAATTCCTAACATCAAAATGTTGTTATGATAACCAACCATAATAGGTCTCATTGGCTGCAAAATGAGATCTGCTAGCACTAGTAATAAAAACTTCCACGTTTCATCTCAATGCCTTCAAAACCTTAACCACACCCAGAACCAGAAAAGTAAGAAAATTGATATCAAGACAATGCAAACTAAAACCTAAATTTACTAAATGCTTCCTAATGAAATTGAAACCATATATGGTTGCTTCTTCATCACTTTGAATTCGTGATTCGTTCCTCGTGGAAAAAATCAAGCAAGACAGTACTCTTGCATTTAGGGCATTTTGGCTCATCCATTGATGACATAACATACATTAGACATCTAGGGCATCCCACAAGCATCATTGGTGTTGTCTGTATGCTGCTAGGGTAACCCAAAAACTGATCTTCGGGGCTCGGTTCTCGAGAAACACAGGAGCTAGCTTGTGATCTCTCCATGAAAGAAGAAGAAGATGATGATGATGATCTGCTTGGTGAGGGTTCTCCTCTTGGAAAAATTGTTCTTGGTGGTGATAAGTTCAGCTTCAAGTCAAGTTTTGTACGACTCTTCTTGGTGTAGCTCATTTTAATTTTTCTTGAACTTAGCCCACGAAATTCTTTATTACTACAAAACAAATATTAGAAAAAGAAATCAATAAATATATAGTGAGTTAGATAAATTAACTGTATAATTTATACTATCAGGCCTCATTTAGCTTTTGTAGCAAGTAATCTACGTATTTTCAAGATTAAGAAGATTACTTCTTGTGAAGAGTTACTTATTAATCTATCTTCTGAGATGATCTCATAGTGTAAGAATATATTATTGGTATATATAAGTTAAATTTATTATAGTATTACCACCAATGAAAAAAAAAATAAGTATTAAGAGTAAATAAATAAATTAATTAATTAAAGAGAGGCGGGACCATGAAAAGAAGATTAAATTACCTTGATAGGAAGAGTTGACAGCCTAATTTTATATCAAATCCTTGTAGATGTAAAGAGTGAGAATTGAACTATGGAAGAAAGCTAAATATTGGAGTGGGTGGAAACAGCCCAAGTTGGCCAAGATTTATATAGTGAGACGTGAGTTGGAATGGGGAGAAAATATGACGTTTAGTAAGTTCTGAATTAATTGTGCTTGCAACTTGGATACAATAGGACTACGTGGAATTATGAGATGAAGGGTAGATAATCGTCGAAAACTGTAACTTTTGAAGAAGAATGTAATGGAGTTCGATGAAGCAGTTGAAAAGAATAAATTTCATTGCTGTTGAAGTGTTTTTTGAGTTATGGGGTTCATGTACAATTTTTTAGAAAGTACTTTGAGATTAAGATACACTTAGACTTCTCTATTTTTACATAAAAATATAAATTTTAGGAATTATTTATAAAACATAGCAATATTTTAGCAAAATTATTCAATATAGAGGAAAGTAAAAATTAATTACAAACATAGCAAAAATATAGCAATATTTTCCCATAACATATCAAACCCTTACATTCTTCCTCCTACTTCCCCTAATATCACTTTTCCTCCTCCCATTTCTCCCAATTTCACTTTTCCTCCCATAATTTCCCCCAATTTTACTTGTAATCCTCCTATTTCTCCCAATTTCACTTTTTCTCCCACTATTTCTCCCAATTTCACTTTCCCTCCTCTCAATTTCAGACTGTTTCAGTACTGTATCTCGTTGTTTCAATACTGTATCTAACCGTTTCAGCACCGTTTCAGGTTGTTTTGCATCGTATCTAACTATTTCTAGACTGTATCTAGCTGTTTCTAGACTGTTTCAATATTGTTTCATCTAGTTTGTGCGTTGTTTCTCACTGTTTTTAAGCTATTTCACCTTTTTTGAGTTGTTTCACATTATTTTTTACGTTTTGTTTCAGACTTTTTCACTATCCATTTCAAACTGTATCATATGTTTCAACACCGTTTCAGACGGTATTAGACTGTTTCAATAGCTATTTCAGATTGTTTCAACAATATTTCAGACTGTATCAGAGTGTTTCAATGACGTTTCAGACTGTATCAACACCGTTTCAGACTGTTTCAACTTCGTCTCAGACTGTATCAAGTCCGTTTCAGACTGTATGATAGTGTTTCAATACCGTTTCAGACTGTTTCTACTCTGTTTCAGACTGTATCATATTGTGTCAACGCCGTTTCACACCGTATCAGACTGTTTCAACAGTTGTTTTAGATTTTTTAACGATATTTCAGACTGTATCATACTGTTTCAACGTTGTTTCACACTGTATCAGACTGTTTCAACAATTGTTTCAGATTACTGTTTCAACTTCGTTTCAGACTGTATCATATTGTTTCAACGCCGTTTCACACCATATCAGACTGTTTCAACAGTTGTTTCAGATTGTTTCAATGATATTTCAGACTGTATCATACTGTTTCAACGTTGTTTCACGCTGTATCATATTATTTCAACGACTGTTTCAGATTGAGAATTCAAAAAGACATTAAGGTAATACTTCAAAACTAAAAGATAAAAATAATTATATTTTGTTTTAAATATTATACTGTTTTAAAAGGCCCTTGCTTTCTAGTACTTTGGAATATCATTTTCGTTTTCCATTATTGCAAAAAGTCAGAAAAATCAAAAGTGAGTCTAGGTATCGCCGAAGAAGAAGAAGATTCACAAAAAAAGCACAAGTGAATAAGGCAATATGGCGTCACTTTCATCAGTCTCACTATCATCGCTTTCATTGAAGACCTCCAGTCAAGTAATCAAAAACTCCCTGTATTAACTCCAGTTGTCCGTACATTTCAGCTGCTGTCGGAAATGGACTCTTCAATTTCCTCAGTCCCCTGTCCACCGATATTCAGGCCGCCACCATGTGGTCAGAATTTGACTCGTTAAACGACCGATTTTCATAGTCAGAATCCTCACCCGACACCGGTTCTCCATCAAATTTGACTCGTTAAGGAACCGTTATATCCTGTTCATCTTCAAGAACTTTATCGTGACTGTTGATTTTTTCATCATCATGAAAGGTGATGAAGCGACGATGGAGATGATGATATTTATTTTACAAATTTGAGGGGTGAATAAAGAGCTGCTAATACGGTTTTCGAGTTCCATAGCAACAGAGCTGTTAGAGAAGAGAACGATGACGAAATGTATCTCTGCTTCTGTTTTGATCAGTGGCGGTGGTGGTGGATTGAATGGGGAGGCTCTGGTAGTGTGGGGCGGAGTTGTATGTTTGGATATGAGAGAAGAGAATGGGGGATGGCAACTGATTTATTTGGGGAAGTGTAGGAAGTGTTTTAGGGTTTTTAGGATTGGGGTTTAAATGTAATTATAAAAAATGAAATATAAAAATATGCTAAAAAATATTGCTATGTCTTCCAATTTGAAAAATATTGCTATGTTTTTGTAATATAGTGGTGTTAATTTATATATGTGTAAAAAAACGCTAATATTTTACTATAACAATTAAAGTTTTTTTTTGGAACCAATTTACCACGTTATGTTATACATTATGTTTTATACAGAAAATTATTTACTATATTAACCAAAAGATATTGGGAAATTTTTAGTAATAGGCAACCCACTACCCAAAATTACAAACAACAGACTATATTTTTTTTATGCATAGCATCCATCCCTAAAATTATAAATTTAAGTACTCCATCAAAATAAAAAATGCTAGCTACCACATCTCCCATTCCCATGCCACTGAGCCACCGGAAGACACCCTTCCCGCCGGTGGTGTCGTTATTTTTTTGTATTTCATTGAAGTTATGTTGTTGATTTTGTCTATATCATTATTTTGGAGAAGTTTATACACACAAATCTTCCCTCAAAAAATAAATTATATATAAATATACATAGATAAATGCGTAGGCAATGAGAGAAATACAAAAATATACACAAAAAAAGTAAAAATTCATATAAATATCCTTAATACTAAAGAAATTTGAAAATTTATACAGATTTATTCACTCGTATATACACATTTATTCAAATTTATATAATTTTATACACATGTATAAACTTGTATAACTTGCGTCAGGCTACTATCTCGAGAAAAGAGTGACATTTCGGGTAAGATTTGCAAATTGAGGTCATTTTTGATAATTTTCGTGTGTTGCTTGTTTTTAGTGTAAAAATTCCAAAAATATTAGGACGAGTAAAGTTATTATAGAAATGTTCAACTATACTAATAGTAAATATTTGCAACTTTGTATAAAAGTGCTGAAGGCTTTCATTCAATAGATGCTGTTTTTGTAGGTCTTATAAGTTAAACCTCATGAAAAGGGGTAACCGCTATTTGATCATTTAATAAAGATGAGGGACGATTTCATTAAATCTTGGAAAATATCGCTTTCTAGGACGAAAAGCTTTTGACTACTTATGGATAATCATCACGATCTTATTTAAGCGCTAACAATACCGTTTAATTTCTCACATGCATCCTCAATTTTAGGTTTTACCTCAATTTTAGGTTAAGAAAAGAGTTTTTTTTTTTAGCATCCAACTATATTAGTGAAAAACCAAATTAATTTTGAGACAACGGTTATTGATCTCGACAGAATTTCATATATCTAGCTAGGGGTGTTCACGGTTTGGTTAAAAACCGATCCAAACTAAAAACCAAAACAAACCGATTAAAATAATCGATATTTTATTAATTTTGGTTTGGTTTGGTTTTTAATTTTTAAAACCCAATAATATTTGGTTTGGTTTTGATTTTTAACATAACCGAACCGATCTCTATATATATATATATATATATATATATATATATATATATATATATATATATATATATTAATTTTAAGTTTTATATATCTTTTCTAATTGTGTTCTATATATTTTTTAAGTTTAATTTGTGTTTTCTATATATTTTAAGTTTAACTAATTGTGTTCTTAAGCCCAACAAGAATCTAACAAGCCAACAACTTAGTAAAAACAAGGTGATCCATTTGTAGTAAACAGAGTTCTCCCATCTTTGTATTACATAGGATTTAGTATAATTACCCCTGTCCGCTAGTAACTAGTGGCTCTCGGTTAGAACGTTACTTGCATAAAAGTGTAGATGAATTGTAATTACCATTTCGACTTATATATGAACATGATATGCCATTGCTCATGATAGGATAATATCATTAATAAGAAAATGTTTGACAAATGACCTGACTAGCCGTAGATAAATTAATTTTGTATTATTCCGCTTCTCTTAATGATATGCAAAACATGATACTCAATTTCTAGTGTTTGTTGAATTACTAGTGTGTCTACATATGTGAGCGTTTCAAGAGTAAACAAATATTTATGGTCATCTTTATCATTCTCTTTAAGAATAGTTTCTTTATCATTTTTTTAGAGTTCATTGCTATTTTGTTTGGAAAAAACCGATAAATCGAACCAAACAAAAATCAAACCGACAATAACCAAATCAATAATTTTAATTTTACTTAGTTTGGTTTGGTTTGGTTTGGTTTAAAGAATTTAAAAACCAATTAAATTGGTTTGGTAATGAATTTGATAAAAAACCAACCAAACCAAACTGTGAACACCCTTATATCTAGCCTATTTATGACAAGGGAAGCTGTAAATATTGAAAATCAATGAGTGCGCAGTCATATAAAATTTTGTATACTTATTTTAGATTAACGTACATGTGTTCAGGCTTGTCTTTAGAGCTGAGCCAGCTCGGGGCTGATACGCTTGAAGTTTAGCTCGAATCAATTCGATTCGTTTCGAAAAAAGGCTCGGCTCAATTTCATCCAAAATTCGGCTCAACTAGACTCGGTTTGGTCAAAACTCATGGTAAGTTTGGTTAGCTCGATTCACATAACTTGTTCTTTAAGAAATTACATTCATTCATTAGGTTTGATTATTATATGCCAATGCTATTGTTAATAATTTAACATTTGTATGTATCAAGGGACTTACATATGATGTTCATTGACCGAGAAAAGGCTTATGACAAAGTCCCGAGATAGGTTTTGTGGAGATGCTTGGAGTCGAAAGGCGTATATAGGACATACGTCAGAGCAATTAGAGACATGTACAGTGGAGTCAAGACTCTAGTGAGGACAGAAGGAGAAGACTCAGAGCACTTTTTAGTCGAGATGGGGTTGCATCAACGGCCAATGCTTAGCATGTTCTTATTTGCTTTGGTGATGGATGAACTCACAAGGAATATTCAAGTGGAGGTGCTATGGTGTATGTTATTTGCAGACGATATTGTTTTGGTAGATAAGACTCGCAGCGAAGTGAACGGTAAGCTGGAGATTTGGAGACAGACTTTAGAGTCTAAGAGTTTCAGGTTGAGCAGGATGAAAATCGAGTATATGGAGTGCAAGTTTAGCGATGCATCTGTTGAGCCAGATGTGGAAGTGACGCTTGATGGACAAGTCATCCCCAAGAAAGCAAGCTTCAAGTATCTTGGCTCAATATTTCAAGGCAATGGTGAAGTTAACGATGAAGTTACACATCGTATAAGGGCAGGTTGGATGAAGTGGAGGCTCGCTTGTTAACGATGAAGTTACACATCGTATAAGGGCAGGTTGGATGAAGTGGAGGCTCGCTTCTGCTATATTATGCGACAAGAAAGTGCAGCATAGACTAAAAGGTAAGTTCTATAAAGTGGTTGTTAGACCAGCTTTATTGTATGAAGCAGTGTTGGGCAGTCAAGAATAAACACATTTAGAAGATGAACGTCGCAGAAATGAGAATGTTGAGATAGATGTGTGGGCATATTAGGATGGATAAGATCAATAATGAGGTCATACGCAAAGAGGTATGAGTGGCTTTAGTGGTGGACAAGATGCAGGAAGCGAGGCTTCGATCATTACTAAAAAAAGCTGAATCTGCGACCACCAAGTCGGTCGCACATCGGTCGCCAGGTCGACCGATCGGCGACCGATACGGGTAGTCGGAATATTGATGGTAGCAAATAGCCCTGCGACCGAAAAACGGTCGATATTTCGACCACTATGCGACCGAATTTCGGTCGCACAATAGCTCACATACAGTGACCAAGTATGCGACCGATTTTCGGTCGCACATCCTATTGCGACCGAAAATCGGTCGCATACTTGGTCTCATTTGTGGGAATTAATGGTGACCAAGTATGCGACCGAAATTCGGTCGCACAGAATGTGCGACCGAAAATCGGTCGCATACTTGGTCTCAGTTGTGACCGCTATGCGACCGAAAATCGGTCGCCAAACCTGTAAAAACCTGCAATAAAAATCCTGCAATCAGGCAGTAGCAACAGCAAAAAACCAGCAAAATTCAGAAACCTGGACAGCAATACACAGCAATAAAACAGCAATCCAAACATTTCAAAAACATCCAATCATTTCAAAAACATCCGGAGACCATTAGTTATATCCTAAAATTGTTAACACTACAACTTCACAAACATTCAAAAGACTACTGGGGCTCGGGCGAGGCTGAGCTAGACCCGGACTCGGAAGAGGAAGAGGAGCTGCGGCGATGCTTGCTCTTATGCTTTCTTCTCGATTTCTTCTTCTCCTTTTGGCAAGGAGCTTTCTGATCATGTCCTGCGTTTCTTGGTTTACCCTCGACAGCTGTGCGATCTGCTCTCTCATTTGGGCCATCTCAGCAGGATCAACGGAGCTCGCCGGAGAAGAAGTAGCTGAAGAGCCCAAAAAGCGAGAATTATGCTTATCCGGAGCATATAGCGATCCAAGACCATAAGCATACCCCTTCTTAACCCCTCCAACAGTATCGACCCATATTTGCTTTTCTTTCTCGAACGTCAAGGGAGCCGGGGTGCTGCTTCCTGCGTCCGATGCTTGGGTCGATGTCCAGTCTTCCACGGCCTTTGTAGCCTTTTCCTGAATAACATAAATATAGTAATGATGTTAATAGAAAGACTAAACGTTGAAGGATTGATGCGACTAAAGATCGAATTTTACAAACTTACCCATGCCTCTTTTGCGCGGGGCTCGACCCACTCTCCACCGCCCTTCTTGGCACCCTTTGTATGCCTGATCTTGTGCAGCTCGAGCACGGGAATAGTGCGCTTTTCTTTCTTTTCCTACAAATTAAAAACCATAATATGTTAGACAAAAAAGCAACTATTCAAGTAAATAATCAATCAATTAAATATACTGTACCAAGCGCATCTTTTGTGTAGCCGCGCTAATTGAGCCACCGGTATGGAGCGATCCACCCTTTTCCGACGCTCGCGCAGCCTTTCCTTGCTCGCTCTTCGCCTCGAACTCGGGCGTGTGCCAATATTCATCCAGCTCCGCCCATTGAGGGGCTTGGAGGAAGCCGGGCCTTATACCTTTATGCCGCGCATTGTAAAGGGTTTGCTTGAATAGCGCAGCACATTTCTTTGGGAAGATGTTGCGAATGTTATAATCCAGCCCCTGATGCCAGATACATTTGCCCTGAAAGAGTATCAAAATAATTTCTTTAAACATGTTCATGGTTTAAAAAACTACAATTAGTTTTAAACCAAATGTATATGTATCACCTCAAAATCTACCAATATCTGCTTCTTTACTTGCTGGGGCACTTCGCCCCATGTTCGCCAAGGCTGGTTCCAGTGCGCTCTCATGCACGCAGTCAGTACTTTAGTGGACTCATCGCTTGGGCAAAAGCTACAAAAAAAATTAACAAGAGTTATTCATAATACTAGCAATTAAAGTAGGAACTAATTATTTAATCGACAAGAACTTAAGAAATTAGGTAGCTTACCCTTTATCCGCCTCGGGGTAAATAATCATCCTGCCTTCTAGCCGAGCGCCAGGCTCACCAATGTAATAAGGCGAATGGGGATCATACAGCATGAGCTCCTGCTGACTCGGTGGGTCGTCACAACTATCTAGGGGGAATTCAGGGGGCTGAGTCTCACTGTCATCAGCCTGGGAGGGATCGCCCTGTGTGGGAGGGACCTGTGTCTCAGTACAATCAACGGTAGGGAATGTCCATTGCCAATCAGGAGGCAACTGAGACGGGGTAATAAGTGGTACCTGATATGGGCCAGGGGGCCTGAAAAAAGCTGGATCATAGCCAGGTGGGGCATCAGTAGGCAGCGAATGCGGGACCTGTGATTGTTGACTGTCACCACCCGCAGAAGCTGAACTCTCGCCCACAGGTCTCTTGCCAGGCCTTCTTCTAAAAACTTTAGGGCATAACTTGTTCATACCTGTTGAAACATTCAAATTAGTTCTGCTTCATTAATTATGAGAATACATAAATGTAAAGTGCTGAGATTGAATAAATTTATCAAATAAGTAAGCACATCACAATCAGAAAATGATATTAGCAATAACCTGCAAAGTACAAATTTATCAACTAAGTAAGCACATCACAATCAGCAAATGATATTACATAAATCATATTGTGTGTTTATGTACATTACAGTAGGTAATTAATAATAAACTACAAAGTACAAATTGGTTCAATCAACTTCATCATCCGATTCATAGTCACTAGCAATTTCATCCTCGGACGGCTCGTCACTATCTATGTTTTCATCAGCCTCGTATGCCCTTGAAGTTCCTTCTCCAAAGCTAGCCGGGTTTTTTGCACGACTAAATTCAGATGCAGCCACCGGGTCATACGTCCCATCAATATGTCGCAAATTGTCTGCAAGTTCATTATCCGCTACCAATGGAACAGATGAGACCTCATTCTGGTATGCAACATCTAACCTATCAGGTACTTCAATTAATCCCACCGGTTTTCCCTTAAGAACCGCCCACCACTTGGATTTGGCCTTTGCTTTTGATGCGTTCTTCGTCCGAGGGTAAGGAATAAACCACACTTGTTTTACATTCTGTGCAATGATGAAAGGATCATAGTTTCCATATGACCTTCTATGATTAACCTCAACTAGCTTTGAACTCGGATCAACCCGCGTACCCCTGCTACCTGGATCAAACCACTTGCACTTGAAGAGAACCAATCTTTTATGAGGCCATCCAACTCTATACTCAACCTCTAAGATCTCCTCAATCACTCCGTAGAAGTCAGAGTCGGCCCCCTGGTCACCAGTTCCAGCACTCACGGACACACCGCTGTTGTAGGTTTTTTTACCCTCTGACCAGCTGTGTGTATGAAACTTGTACCCATTTACGAAGTATGTATTCATCTTTTTATACTCGTAATATGGGCCATGACATATATGTCGCAAAAAATCAAACTTGATGCCATTCACCGGATTGTTTACCTATATTAAAATTAAATGGATTAGAGTAAATTAGTCAGAGTTCGATGACGGTAGTAATGTTTTTAAATCAAAGGAAAAATATATGAGTTTCCATAACACTTACAAATGCCGTAAACCAGTCTGTAAAATGATCAATGACTGCATTTGGGCCAAATTCAGCAACAAAGTGACTGCGTTATGTAACGAACTACTTTACATTAGAAAGAATACTTATGTTAGTCACAATTTAGTGGGTACCATTAAAATAAAACATACTTGTAATAAGGAGTGACTTCGGGACAGTTCAACAACACATGTGTTGTAGCTGCTTTCCTGTCTGTATCAGTGAACTGGTATTTTCTGGATGATAATGTACTTCCCCTCCCTGGTTGATTGAATATGGAGAATTCTGGGTAATTGGGATCATTATTATCTCCCACATCATGCCGATCCGGCCTTGTGCGCATATAGGGAACATCCTTGTCGAAGTAGTATGAGCAAAAATGTGAAGTTTCTCTTGACAAATATGCCTGGCATATCGATCCCTCGATTTGTCCTCTGTTCTTCACATCCCGCTTACACTTACCAATAATTCTACAAAAAGTAATCTGTTAGTACAATTATGTTGCGTAAAATATATAGTACTTGAATAAGATATGGAAGCTTACCTCTCGAAAGGGTACATCCATCTGCAGTGCACTGGGCCTCCTAGCCGAGCCTCTTCAGCGAGGTGAACCGGTAGATGCTCCATCACATTAAAGAAGCTGGGTGGAAAGATCTTTGACAGCTTAGACAATACAACAGGAAAGTTCTGTTCCAACAAGTTCAAACTCTCTTCCTTCAAAGTCTTGCTGCAAAGCTCTTTAAAAAAAAGCCCTGTCTCTGTTATTGGTTTCAAAACTTTATCTGGCAACCCATTGAATGCAATTGAGATCAAGTTTTCCATAAAAATGTGACAGTCGTGGCTCTTCATGTGATGGAGTTTTAAGCCACTCATATCAACACACCTTTCTAAGTTAGATGCATATCCATCAGGCATCCTCAAGTTACTCACCCACTCGCAGATCATTCTTCTCTCATCTTCGTCAAAGGTATAGCAAGCCTTTGGAAGTAAAATGCTGTTGCCATCCCTGACCGCATGTAGCTCGGGTCGCCTGCAAAGTTCCTGTATGTCAAACCGTGCCTTCCAATTATCCTTTGTCTTACCCTTGACATCCATGACAGTATTAAGGACCGCCTTGAAGAAGTTCTTCTCAATATGCATTGGATCGAGATTATGGCGCAGAAGGTTATCCTTCCAATAAGGCAAGTCCTAGAAAATGCTCTTCTTGGTCCAATTATGATCGACCCCAAAACCAGGTGTTTTAGTTTGCAAGTTTTCTGTTACCTTTGGAAGGTCCTTAACCCTGTTCCATATCTCTATCCCTGTTAACCTGCGAAGAGGCTCCTCATAATCAACCTGATTCTTCATGAATGCATTTGTATTATTCCTAAAAGGGTGCTCCATTGGCAAGAATCTACGGCAGCAGTCAAACCATGTCACTTTACCTCCATTTTTCAATGTGAAGGTCTTTGTATCTTCCATACAGTATGGGCACGCTAGCTTCCCTGCAGTGGATCAGCCAGACAACATCCCATAAGCTGGAAAGTCATTTATGGTCCACATCAAAGAAGCATGCATTTGGAAGTTCTGCTTCATTGATACATCGTAGGTTTCCACTCCTTCATGCCAAAGTGTCTGCAATTCATCAATCAAAGGCTGCAAATAAACATCAATACGAGTTTTCGGGTTATGTGGACCAGGTATTATACAATTCAAAAAAAGATATGGACTGGTCATGCACATTCCGGGAGGCAGGTTGTATGGTGTGACAAATATGGGCCAACAAGAATATGGCGTAGACGAGACATCAAAAGGGGTGAAGCCATCGGAACACAGCCCCAACCTTACATTCCTCGGCTCGCTAGCAAATGACGGATACACTTGATCAAAGTGTTTCCATGCCTCACCATCTGAGGGGTGTGATAGAATACCCGCCTGCCTGGTCCGCTCATGATGCCACCTCATATGAGGAGCAGAACTCATGGAAGCATACAACCTCTTTAACCTGGGTATAAGCGGCAAGTAATGCATCCACTTAACAGGTTTCGGCTTTTTTTTTTTGATTTTTCTCGGGCTTGTATCGAGGCTCCTCACAAAATCTACATTGCACGAGCTCTGCATCATCCTTGTAATATAGCATGCACCCATTAACACAACAATGAATCTTATGAGAAGTAAGGCCTAATGAGGAAACCAACTTCTTTGTGAAGTAATAAGAAGTTGGTAAGTCCATGTTAGCCGGCTTTAGTTCATTCATAAGGCCTATGATGGAATCCATGGCAGCTTGAGAAATACTATAATCTGATTTGATACTCTGCAATCTGACAGCAACAGACAACTTGGAATGTACCGAGCCCTCATGGAATGGACGACTTGCTTCCTCCAACATTTTATAGAATTCACTTGCCTCGGCATTTGGAATGTGCTCAGTGTTAGGCTGTGATGTACCCGGCTGCATGGGATCATCATCCGGGTACATACCAAAAGCATCACGAACCATATCATCCATTCTATAATCATTACGGTCTGGTTCCAAAACCGGAGAACTAGTAGTGCCATGAATATTTTGAAGCATTTGAATGTGACCCTGCAAATCCCACGGCTCTCCATGATAACGCCAAATATAGTAATCTGGCATAAACCCCCTTTCTAACAGATGCACTTGCACGGTCGTCATATCTTGGATGGTGCAACATTTGCACTTTATGCAGGGGCACTTAATTGTACCAAACCTTATAAAAGGTTCGGTTGTTTTTGCTAAAGCAACAAATTCCTTAAGACCCTCTTCAAATTCAGGCCTTATCCCCCGCCGACCGGGGAAAAGTCTATTGTCCATCCACAAACGACGTGCATTAAAGTCCATATCTACACAAAAATTGCCAAATTGAGAACAATCCAATTGGTACCAATTTTTAATAATCCTAGCCTTTTTTTGAATATCCATTGATCCGTTTGAATTCCATATTATCTAGTAAGTTCAATGCAATACAAAACGCATACAATTTATCCGGTTTAGTCATAAGATGTTGCAAACATGAACAATCAAAACAACAATACCTAAACCCTAACTTTAAATGCATAACAAGTATTCCAAACACCACAACCCATGACAAGACATCAACACATTGCAAACAACTCTACCAAACAATTCCCAACATATCCCAACAATCACCATAATTAATCACAAACATCACAACCCTATATTTAAAGTTCATCAACCCAAAACAACTTATTATACATCACATTATATAGAATAAACTAATTATAACTAACAACTAACATGTAAACAACATATATAGGCTCTCCATTATTTATATATATATATATATATATATATATATATATATATATATATATATATATATATATATATATATATATATATAAAATTAAATTTCGATTATTAAACCAAAAAAAAAAAATTACCTCTACTTTGTATTGGATCCAATGGCAAGAAAGTATGAGTTACCAATGTGCTATCCACCCAATAACTACAAAAAAAGTGAATTAAAAAGTCATTATATGAGTTTTTAAAAAAATAATAAAAATTACTAAAAAATGAAATTTACCTTGAATTTGTAGGTTTAGATTGTGTTAAATGTTATGTTGGAGGTAATAGAGTAGTAATTTAAAGTTATATGGGGTTTATAATGGTGGAAAGTTGATTATGGGGTGGGGGGAGGGGAGTTCGGTTTTTAGGGATTGGGTGGGTTTTGGGAATTTTGAAATGGGGAAGAAAGGGGTTCTGCCCCGTTTTTACTTACAGTTATGCGACCGACATGCGACCGATTGTCGGTCGCATAGCTGTGACTAAAAAAAAAAAATTTTCCTACGACTCACAAGCGGTCGCTGTGGCGACCGATTTTAAGTTCTAATTTATCAGTGGTTTGTGCGACCGAAAATCGGCCGCATATCTAGGCAGACCGATTTTCGGTCGCCTGCTGGTGGTCACAGATTCAGCTTTTTTTAGTAGTGGATGGTTCAGTCATGTGAAAAGGAGGAGCGCAGATGCCTCTGTAAGGAGGTGCGAGGAGTTGGCAGTGATGAGTCTAAGGAGAGGCAGAGGTAGACCCAAGAAGAACTGGGGCGAGGTGATTAGAAAAGACATGGCTCACCTCTAGATTACCGAGGACATGACCCTAGATAGGAAAGTGGAGGTCGAGGATTACGGTAGAACGTTAGATAGTAGTTGAACGCTTTTTACCATATTAGTATCAGTTTCTTCATACATATTTTATTCCAACTTTATTTTCTTGCCTTGTTGTTCTAGCTATTTTTTGTCTATTTAGCTTGTTATCAGTATTTTCAGTAGTCCGTTCTTGTTTTATCTCATACATATTTTCAAAAATTATCTTTGCTTTAGGCGAGGGTCTATCGAAAACAGTCTCTTCACTTCGGTGAAGAAAAGATCTGCGTAAATCTCACCCTCCTTCAGACCCCACCATGATGGGATATCACTGGATATGTTGTTGTTGTTATTATTGTTTATGTATCAATATCTTGAATAAATTCTTAATTACTTTCATTGTTTCCATATAGCGGTACAAATTTTGTGCTTATATTAGTATATTTAATTAATAATTCTCGACTTCATTCTACATTAAATTAGTAACTGATCACGCTTTTCTTATATTTGTTCTTAAAATAATCAATTTAACATGAATGCTAATTGTAACATATTCACTCTTAGGTTAAAACAAATTTATCATGTTCTTGGCTTAATTATTCTCTAATTTTTTTAAATGAGTTTGTTAAATCATGAACATGCATATATCAAATTCAAATTTGACAATCTATTAAATCCTATTCGTAATTTGATGTATCAATGAGTGTAAAACCACTATAGACATTGATATGCGGATACAAATAGAAAAGAGCAGACTCGAGTTTAACTGGGGCTCAGTCAACATGTAGCAAAACTTAGTTGAGTCTGACTCTGCTCGGTATGTATGGTATAAAGTTCTGCTAGCTTGGTTCGAGCTCGTATTTATAGCAGGCTCGATAGGGCATAGCTCATTCCGACTCATGTTTTTCATGTATTGGGGTATAGTAGTATTATATGTAATTTTTAGAAGTTCATTTTATTACATAGCAGGAAAAAGAAAAGTGGTGATAAAGAAGTTTCACCTATATATGATACTAAACGATAAACTTAAAATGACAGTATATTTAATTTTTTTGAAATGAAAATGAAATTGATAACTTTACACAAAGAAAGAAATTTACGAGTAGGGTTAGTTACAAGAACATATTCCAAGAGAATGCAAAACTATGATCTGTCATCTTTATTACTCATAATATACAACGACCAGGTTTTCGTTTGAAACCGATTTTTAATAATAGAGAGATCTGCTAGTTAATACATTTGTTCATGGCTTGTATGCCTACCCTTTTGCCCGGGGCCATCTCTGTTTTCGTTCAATATATAACCTAACCTAGTCAAAGCATTACATTAATGGGGCACATGTCTACTACTCTCATAATTTAATGTTTACTATTTATAGTGTCACAGGAGGAATTATTTACCTAACCTTTAATGGTTGTAACTTATTAGTTCCGACTCCTAACATTGCCAGATGTATCATGTAAACTTATATACTTTGTAAACCAGCCTTAATTTTAAGCCCTGCAGGCTGGTTGGAAATAATGTTAAGGTCTTTTAATTTACTACAACAATGTCATTAAATATTTATGGTATTAATCGGCTTTTCTTGAATGTTTACTAGCTAGTTGTTGTTCATTTCATCCATACATCTGTAAGTATAGTACTTTTGTTTCTTCTTCTGTCCATGTAACTCTCTCTTCTTTCTTTGGGAGTGTAGTTCCTTCGTATTTAATTGACAACCATACAATTGATTAAAAGAAAAACCCAAATAATGGACTCCGTTTATAAGTCCCAACCATTTATTTACTCCTCATATGCATGGCTAGTGGTGATAAGGCCAGGCGGATGATGGTATATCAACTTTATCACTAGTGTATCAATTGTATCACTAGTGTGTCAACTATATCGCTGGTGTATCAGCTATATCTAATGTATATAAACTATATTGTATGTTAGCGTACCTAAATTATATTTACTAGCGTATCTGAAATCTTTACACTCGCATAGTCATGTGAATAGCCCTATTAATTTGTATTTAGACAATGAGGAAAACTTACATTAGCTATGTTCCAACTGATTGTGTACTTTATTTTCTAGGTTACCAGATGGTCCTTACCATATGTACCTGATGGTGTAAAGTGTAAAACTCTCTCAGTACATAAAAGGTAAGCTCTACTTACTGAAATTGATATATATACTTTATTCTAGAGCTGGACATCACCAAGCAAACTGAGTTAATACTTCCATATTACATATGAAGTGCACAAACACCCGTTCCTGATACAAAGCTTTCAAGATTAGAAGAAAGCTTATTTTGTTAACAGTAGCTTCTATACAGGTCAAAGGAAAAAGTAAACTGAAGCATCAGCTGTTTAAATCCCCTGAAGTAGTCAGCTGAAGCAGCTCAAGATATCATGTTCCAGTGCACTTCTTAGTTGATCCTTGTACATCTGCCAAAATCTAATTTCAGAACAGAATTGCCAGAGGCCAGTTGCTTTGTGATATTGGGGTATGACCTCCAGGTGAAGAAAGATGACATTGTTTTCGGACAACTAATATTGTCATAAGGATTAATAGGGCAGAGTAACCCAAAATTATGACACTTAAATTGCAGATTTCATTAGCCACTTACAAAATACACGCACAAAATAAGAAGGAAAAAAAAATAAAATAAAATAAAAAGGTTACAGATAGTACATAGAATTTAGTAGTGACAATGAGAAATTTTCATGTCACTGTCTAATCCTCCAGAATTTGCTGTTTTTCAAATTCAGCAATGTCAGCCAATGAGCTAAGACTGCCGTTTATTGTTTCATTGCTACTTCTGCACTGAAGCAATTGTTCCCTGAGACTCCGTACAAGCTCATTAAGTCTCTGGATGTTTTTCTCCTGTGATAAAATTATCTGCAGATTTTTTGACAGTAGTCAAGCAGGGCCATGGCAAGTTTTCATTTGACTATTCCAATTAAAATTAGCAGTCACCAGTGTATGAGTACATTTCATTGGTCAACAAAACAAACTACAGTAAAACTAGTGCTCTCGCGACCCAAAATATTACGATGAAAATTTCATAGTTTTCTGAAATTCCAATAGACCAGGATGGAACTAATTTGCTATGGTTAGAAAAGAAGCATAGGGAAGAAACAAGTAAAATTACAAGTAATAAACACACAGCATAACCTTTTAACAACAAACAAAAACAGAAAAGGGAAAAGAAAACGTAGCATAACTATGAGAGTTCATGGTGAAAGAGAAACAAAGAGGAGTTAACTGGTTGTTTGTAAGATTTGGGTTCAGTGAAGGAGAAGAAAAACTTTCATTTTGGACAAAGAGACATGGTGAAAGAGAAACAACAATAGCAGGTGGTAGAACATTCAACCAACATTAAAAGCTCAAGTAGAGCTGTAACACCAGAGAACTGCCCTACGAGAGGGCCAACTTGGCTGCATCCAATAAGTTGCTCCCCCCCCCCCCCCCTCTCTCTCTGTGTCTCTCTGTGTGTGTGCTGATCACACCATTACTACAGATTCTTTTTCGCTTCCAGTCCTTTTCTTTTTCTCACTCATTCCATTCTCAAGAGAACAATGACTTTCATCAGAGAAAAGGTTGGAAGGAGAAGCTATGACCACAACAAACAATGTAGATGTTGCCTAACCTTTACTAGTTTGAAAATCATGCGACTTTCTAGCTTTTTCAGATTTTACTAGTGCAAAACTTAATGGTAACTTTTTTTATTTTCACCTATAATCCTTGCAGCTAACTCTTTCGTTTAATCGTATAAACAAAAAAAATAGGAAAATTAAACACAAATATCATGGAATCCACCAGCCAAATATATGTTAGGGTCAACTATAAGAATACTTCAGTATTTGATTGGATCAATTTGAGCACATTTCATTCTACTAAATAATTTTCTTTTGAAACAAATTGGGGATTCTCTAAATCTCAAACCTATGTACACACTATCATGCGATCCTAAACAAAAATAAAAGAATCATGCCAAACACCGAATTAACTGTTTGCCATTACGACTAACATTAATCCTAACTTCTTTGCATCGACTATACAGAGAGTAATGTTTTGCTTTTTTTCTACGTCCATTCCAAGAAATTATTTATTTGGAAAGTAATCCACTCCATGCGATTTAAGGTCTCATCTCCATTTGATACCTTCAATCATCATGTTATGACACCTTCACATCAGTACATTTGGAGGTCCCAAGTAACATTCTAATTCTGCGACGTTCGTCTTGTGGATATGTTTGGCCTTAGATATAACATTGCTAGTTCCACAACGTTTAGGTTTCACTTTGGTATGCATCAAACCTATCGAACAAGACACAGCGGTCCTCTGTTTTAGCTGTCGTAGATTTAACAAGCGTTCTCGTCATTGAGCTAAGCAATTGATCAGCAGAGCCTCTCTATCTCTATTTAATCTCATAGTCTTCTGTCAAACCTTGCCGCAAACCGTCTTTAACAGATTTACCTTGGTTCAAGTCATTACTCCATTTACTCAACCGTGCTAATTTATGCATTTCTTTTATCCTCTTCGTACATTCCTATCTGTTGGTACAGGCCATCTAGAGCTTTACCTCAAAGCTTTGCTAACACCCTTCTTAGCTTTAGTCTGAACTTTCTTATACTCATTTCAAGGCTTATTCAAATTCTGCTTTTGGCATCTTCCGTATCACTATTTTTTGCTTTGGTAGCTCTCTGCACCTCCTCACTAAACCACATGATTCTTATCATCGAGGCTCTAGACCTTTCTTTAGGCACGCCTAGAATTTCACTTGCTTCTATCATAATGTAAGCTGTCATTTCCATGTTTGCATCTGTTTTAAGTCTTGTGCTCTCTGCTTCTATAGCTTTCTTGAATATTATTTGGTTTAGATCATTTAGTATCAACCACCAACTTTGGTTGCTTGCAACTCTTCTCCTTTTTCACTCCACTCTTTTGCTTCACATCCAGAACTATTAATTTATGTTGGGTGGTAATCACCTCTCCTGGTATAACCTTACAGTCATTACATGTGACTATATGACCTTTTCTGGAGTCTCTTTAGCTATGGTTGCCTTCAAAATAGCCTTCCCGTCTTCATACTCAGTACCATACGGTAAAAACTTACCCGCACCGGGTGTTTACATCAAGCCAATGTATGCATGCCATGTGTTTGGAAATAGAATTACATCACCTAACCATGGTTAATTAATGCATATCTTTATTTTAAATCACCTAACCATGGTAACTCAACATGGTTTGGTGTAAACACCCGGTGCGGATAAGTATTAACCCATACGATACCATATCTTCCATGTACTAAGTCGAAACCATCGCTAAATCTACCAACACGTCCATTCATATCTCCCAAATTAAAGATCAGTTGACCATTTTGAATACACTGGACCAAAATATCCGTATTTTCCCAAATTTAGTTTTTATTTCCTCATCGAATCCTATTCATGGAGTAGACACATGATATCAGTTGTCACACTTCCCCCACCGAGTCTTAAGGGAACCTTTTCTATATTGGTAGTCTTAACGGGATAACCCTATCTGCAATTCACTTTACCTCTACAACTTTATCCTTAAATCCTGGCTCTACAATGATTCCTACCACGTCGCCCTTTTTATCTGCCCCACGAAAAAACAATTTCTAACCTGTAATCTGTATTGCCAGTCTCTACAACTTTTTTCCTGCCTACTTAATCTTTTGTAGACACACAACATTCACAGTTCTATTGCTTCTATGTTGCTATTGCAACGTATTGAGATGATAAACTGCTAATGGAAATCAAGCACGGCAGAAATACGCCTATACAGAAATTCTAAAATTAAGATGGAGACAGGTATATGATATTTTTCTATTTCTGTTTCCTCTTGCTAGCTCTTCCTCCATTTCTAACAAATACTTAATTTTCCATATTGTAAGGCATAGGTTTCGCCTCACTGCAAGGAGAACGAATCACCTTGCATTTCTCGACTTTGAATTCAAGGACCTCAATTGTAGGAGCCCTAAAGGGATGAGATTTTCTGCAGACAATACCTCAAAGTGCATTCTACGTAAGAGCAACAAAAAACGAGCCTCATGTTGTTTCCACAAGGGAAATTATAGAGAGAAGTCCCACTAAGATTTACCGAATACATTTTTTGATAATTAATACTCCACTTAATGAATAATTAATACATTTTTAGAGAAATATCCTGCTAAAAACACTCGAAAGGCCAATGAGCAGCATCTAAAATGTCACCTAGCTCCCCCAAAGACTGATTTGAGATGTTTCCAAGTTGGGAGGAGGTCTAGAAAAGATACATGAAAGAGCGGCTATAAAATTGCAAAGAAGCTTTTAAAACTATATACAATGGATGATGGCTGATGATGTTCGACTTCAACCCAAAGAACTTGTACATGCCATAAAAGGAATCACGAGCCAGCCCTATAGCTAAGTTACTCGGACTCGGGTACGGGTATCCGACACGGGTACGGATCTAGAGGTCGGATTCGGCAAAATCTAAATTTAGAGATTCGGGGGTATAGATCCGCACACGGATACGGGTGCGGGGATCTGTCTAAAAAATTTTAAAATTCTAAAAATAAAGTCATAATACTTAATTTCGATTCTTCCTAGAGAAGTCCTCTTCCCCAATATCTCTGCTTTTCTCTATTAAGTCGTCTTCCCAGAAGTTACCCTCAAAACATTAAATCAGAAATTCGAGAATGTCGACAAAAGATGAAAAAGAGACAAAAGACTATAAATTTCTGCATAATTTTGAAGGTATCGCATTTCCAATGTCTATCTTGAGAGTCTATTTGTCAAAAAAAAATCTTCAATTTTCTGTGGATTTTGGTCAAAGTATCCATTTTTATTTGACCATATCCGGTGTGAATCCCGTGTCCTATCCGATACGGATCCTATCCGACACGGGTACGGCGGCAATTTTGAAGAGTCCGAGTAACTTAGCCCTATAGTAGTTGCAAGTTCTTTCCGCATTTTTTCCTTTAATTTTTTAAAGCAAAGTAATATACCTCTCCTCCAGAAGGAAAAAAAAAAAAAAAACTTTCCTCTTTTTGTCCTTACTCTCCTCTTTCCTTTAATTATGCACTTTTATGCCCCAAAATAATTTGTAACCTCAATACTTACTGAATTTAATGACTGATTCGCCACAACCATTGGCCAAGCTTCGTAAGGTTAGAAGCTAATGTTCCTTTGATCCAGCTCAAAGGTAAATGGACTAATTAAAGCCAACAGGAACAATTTGGAACTTCATGCACCTAACTCTAAATCACACCTAACTCGTATAGACTAACTTGGTTCTTCTCACTCTCAGGGATAAGAAAGATCCATGGAAAAGTAGCTCGTTTGACAACATGTGAAGTTATCAAAATGTAATTACATTCAAATCTCATAATTTCATCCTATACAAACAAAATGATCCTTAGATCCGTGATAGTATCTCCGGCTGGGCAAATCTAAATCACACCACTCTTGTTGCTATGACTTTTTGCCGCAAGTTTAAAACATTAGTAAACTAAATGAAAGTATCAAAGTGTGAAGGACTGTATAATCAACTAGAGAAGAACCAACGGGAAGTAAATACAAAATTAAGATGCAACAGGTCAACGAATGCCTTACATGATTCCATGAAACTGTGATATTTCCAAATTTCTAACTAGGAAGTCTAATAATATTATCCAATGTATACTATGTACAGTTTTCATTGGGAACGTGTCAGAGAAATATCAGATGCGCATTTGATGATGAAATTACACATCAGCAAGATAAAATGACTTGTTTAAGTACCCATCTTCTAAGGTCATAGATAGAAAGCCCCTAATTAACCATAAGCAGTAAAAACCTAGTGCAAACAATTCATTCACATTACCATAAAATATGCAATGAAAACATGATCATGTGATTACCTTCTCTTTAACAGCTTCTTCTCTCTTTGAAATCTGTTGCTGCTTCTGAGATATACTAGGACTCGGTTCGACATCACTCACTAGTTGCTGTTTCCACTCAAACTGAGATGTGATTATGAGTACAAGCAACAGAAAAACAAGCAGCATTGGTCTTGACATCATTAAAATCTACCCTCACACATCCTGCCAACAATAACAAAACAAAATATGCATTAAATTCAAAAAGAAACACGCCCTCAAAATTCAAAACAGAACCCACACCTTCACTACAATCTAGCATAGGAGGTAGTAGAGTCCTCATTTACTCCATGCCTTTTATAACTGAGAAATACCTAAGATCCATTGGCGTATGGTTGAGAACTCTGAGTCTGCCCCTCTACCCTACTCTACTTAAATACTAGGCTTTTGTCTGCAGGTCGAACTCGTGACATAAGCCTAACCCACACCACAAGTTGCGGTCTTGCCACTAGACCAAAGCCCTGAGGGCTCATTTACAGGGCTCATTTACTCAATAGATTATAATAGAATCTTCACTTATTCAATAGATAATGCGCTCTCAAACCTACACATTTACATTATAAAAGCTGCATGTTTGCCAATTCAAAACCCAAAATTACAATGCTCCATAACTAATAAGGCAAGGAACAAAGCAGCTAAAAAAAGGATAGAATTTAAAGAAAATTAATAAACCCTGTTGTAGCAATTTTTTCATAACCCAAAATTTCCCAATGATGCACAGTGCAATTTCAGGTAGATAACCCCCCCTCCCCCCAAACCCCAACTACCTTCTCCACTTAAATACCAGCCTTTTGTCTGTGGCAGATTCGAAACCGTGAACTGCACCTAAGCCACACATCACAATTCACAGGCTTCGCTCTTACCAGTAGACCAAATCACAACTATTCTATTTCACTTCTAATTTCAACTTTCACATTTTTCCTAGAGAGTGAAAATTGAGCAAATAACTTAGAATGCTACTTACATGACTAAAAACCCAATTAACAGAACAGTTTACAACAACAAAGAACTAATCTTTTTCTTTTTTATTGACGGTGGCCGGACCAGCTTGTGACCTCGACTAATTCCACTAGGCACCTCGACTAAATACCTGCCACCTCCCCCCAGCAACATGAACCAGATAACTCTACCGACCAAGGCTTAGATAGGAAATAAAGAGCTAATCTTTTTCACTTATAACTTCAATTTCCACAAATTTCCTGAAGACCCAAATTGGACAATAAAGAAATTGACAAAATAACTAAGAATGCTACTTATATGACTAAAAACCCAAGTAAAAGAACAGTTTACAACAATAAAGAAGTGATCTTTTTCACTTCTAATTTCATATTACAGAAATTTAACAGAGACCCAAATGGAGAAAACAGAAATTGAGTAAATAACTTACAAGATCTAAGCTTGAAGTTGAATTCATCAAACCATAAGTCTTGTAATTGTGAAACACAAAAAGGGTCTTCTTGGTTTCACTGTTTATGACTTTTTTTTTTTGGGGGGAGTTAGGTGTTGAACGTGTGGGAGTATTCAAGAAGTGAATTGGTTTAACTAAGCAGAATTTAATAGGGGAATTGAGCAAAATTAAGGGAGTATGATGAAGGTGAATTTTGAGAAATGATTGGGGACTAATTTTGGAGGTTATAGAGGAATTTTGGACTGCAGGGACTATTCTTTTAATTGCAAGTTTGAGACAGACGGCATTGCTTTTTTTGTTTTTTTTTTTTTGCCGGACCAAGTACTTTTTTGGAGCCTCACTAATCTAAATTCGTGCTGGATAAAGTCCGTTCATGGGAGAGCGCATCCATTCCCAATGAGGTAACTGTTGTTTCTTCAAGATAATTTGGCACTTCTCTTTTATTATAATATATTAGTATAGTACCCGTGCGGTGCGCGGAAAATATAAAATTAAACTAATTATAGCAAATTTTAGTCGCAACTATTCGTTTACTATGTTGGTCAAAAGCTTGATCCAATAAAGTAGAAAGGAAAAGATCAAGCATAAATTGAGTCATAATATTAAAAGAACCGGCTAAGAAAAAATAAATTTAACAAAAAAAAGCTTAAAATAAGTTTCAAATGGGACGTCAACTTAAAATCCAATTCATGACTCAAATTTACGTTCCTCCCTACATTTCATATCTCAGGATTTACGAATCCATTAGTATTTATTACTATTTTATACTTCATATATAAAGCCTAAGATTTAAAAGAAGAAAAGAAAAGAAACAAATCAAAGAAAAATAAAAGCCGAAAATAAGCTTTACTATTTAATTGAGAAGAAGCTTACTTTAAATACTTTTGTATGAAATGAAGAAGCCGTTGTATTATACTTCAGACCATCAAGTTTTGGTAAATATATAAACTAATTCATTGTTTACCATCTTTAATCAATTAGTTCAATTGTCTGAATTACAAACAATAGAGTAATTCTTATATTAATGTCATTGGTTCACTTTAAGAAATATTTTTTTGATATGAAAAAGATGATCGAATCAACTAAAGATCTTGTGATTAAGTGAAATAGTTAAGATTTCAGACTCAATGGTAATAATTTTTATATTTGTTCCCTCCGTCTTGTTTTAGTTGTCCTTTTAACTCTAAGAAATTGTCTCATAATTCTTGATATTTAATGAAATAGTAGTTCTTTTTAATATTGAACAATTTTCAAAAAGCCTTTAATTGAGGGAACTTAATTAACCATAAACTGTATGTATTAGTTTCTTCATGAGCATTGAAGAGCTACCTAAAACGGGATGGAAGGAATAAAAGTAAATACTAAGTAATCAAATTAGTAACTTTTAAATGTTCATGTAGAGATGATATTGACTTATTTTTCTAATTTTTATATTTTATATTGGTTTTTACTCAATGCAAGCCAACAAATTAAAATAACATTTTTACCTCCTCTGTTTGCAGCATAAGAACTATCTAGGAACAAAATTTGTTTTACTAATACAACATATAGATTTTTATGTATAAAAAGTCTACAATAAAGATACATTCCTCTGACTGTTAGTACTTGTCTAGCAAAATATTAGAATGTTGAAGCCTTGTCAACTTTCCCATGGTAAGGTATCATTAAATTATAAAGTTAAAGACCAAAAGATCATAAAACCACAATAATACATATGATTAATAGATAAATAAAAAATATAATCAAATGATTTAAATAATTTAAAGCCACAGGGTGCTGAATAAGAATTCTAATTAGATACATTTAATAAATTCAAATTTATTAAAATCTTGATTGAAATTACAACGCAAAATTTATATGGTGTGTATTTATTATTTGTCTAGAGCCTCTCACAATAATATCAATCAATCTACTAAAGCTACACATTTTATTTCATTTCTAATGTTGAAAGACTAAGTAGTTACTTACATGATGTTTCATTGACAAAACATGCACACTTTTAAAATTAAGGCAGTCGAAATTTTGATGCCACTAATATGGATTTTAACCACACAGTTACAGTAATGTTGGTACGTAGTAAGCTAATCAGACCACTACTTATTAGTGAGTATTCGATCAAACCCTTTAAATTTAATAGAGCTTATACCAAGATAAGGCTGGAGGAAGCCGAATGGAAAAATAATGGCCGAAGCTACAACTACAAGAACCGAAGCGAATCCTCTTATCGCGCCGAGGCGCCGCGAGGAAACTCAAAGGGGGGGTATGAGCCATACACCTCGTCGAGGCAGCAAGTCAGTCAGAGACTGGGAAATTCGCTTGAAAACTCGTTTGGAAATTCTCATGTGAGCCAACGGCTCGGCGGAAAGGTTTTCCCAAATACAAACCAGAGGAATTCTTCGAGCCCAACTCTGGTCGCAAAGAATAAAGAGCTACCTCGCATTCCCGACTATAACTCTAGCATATCAACCTCGGAGCTGGTCAATATAGTGAAGGGGACAGTCGGGGTGAGGATACCCAAGGACATGAGAACTCCTGCCGATAAAAGGGACCAAAATCTACACTGCGAGTTTCATGCGGATTATGGCCACCGCACCGAGGACTGCAAAGCATTGCGCCTCGAGGTGGCACACTTATTGAAGAAGGGTGTGTTAGCTGAATTCCTCACCGATAAGGGGAAGGAAAACTACACCAAGAACCGAGGTGATGGACAACCACCTCGGGCACCACCCCCAGAGAGTCGTGAATGCTATCACCGGGGGGTCAGAGGTGAACAGGGTGAACTTTGCAGCAGCTAAGAAGTTCGCTGAGCTGTCAATCACCATGGAGAAAAGAACTCGAGTCGGAGGCTCGAGGAAAGAAATTGTGTTTGATGATGACGATTGTGATGGGATGATGTTCCCTCATCACGACGCCTTGGTCATCATGTTGAGAATAAATGACTCGGATATCAAACGAGTCCCTGATTGACCCCGGTAGCTCGGTTAACATAATCAGCTATGGGGCCATTAAAAAGATGTGGCTAAAGGGGGAAGTTATCCCTAAGGCAACAGTGTTGACTGGCTTCAACAACTCCACGGAGAAGACATTGGGTGAAATCACACTCAAGACGTTTGCTGAAGGAGTTAACAAGGAAACACTATTTCAAGTCTTACCCGAGGACATGGCGTACAATGTGATCCTCGGCAAACCATGGATTCACTCCATGAAAGCTGTTCCATCCACTCTTCATCAAGTGATCAAGTTCCCTACCCCATGGGGAGTTCGGTCAATAAAAGGAGAGCAACGAGTAGCAAGAGAATGCTATTTGGTTGCATTGAAGAGTGAGGTCATCCCGATCGGACCAAAACAATAGCAACCAATGCAACCGGGGTCAAACGAGGAAGACCCCTGAGGAGAAGTGGAGAAGATCCCGGTATGCATTCACGAACCTCGGAAGCAAAAGGCCGAGGACTCCACCATAGAAGAGCTGGAATCTTTCATGTTATCGAAAGATTTTCCAGAGAGAAAAGTGTTTGTCGGCTCGGAGTTGGACCCAGAGTCGAAAAAAGCTATCATCGAAGTCTTAAAGTCCAACAACGATTGCTTTTGGTCCCATTCGGACATGGTTGGTATCGATCCAGAGATCATGACCCATAAATTGAATGTGGATCCCCAATTCACCCAGTGAAGCAGAAGAAAAGACCTCATGCCGGGGTAAAAAAGAAAGCAATCGAAGATGAAACTATAAAGCTGCAAGAGAATGGCTTCATAAGAGAGGTGAAATACCCCGAGTGGCTGGCTAATGTAGTCGTCGTGCCAAAAAAAAAGCCAAATGGAGGATGAGCGTAGATTACACTGATCTAAACAAGGCTTGCCCTAAGGATTCCTATCCATTGCCACAGATAGACAGGTTAATAGACTTCACGGCTGGGCACAAACTGTTAACCTTCTTAGATGCTTATTTGGGGTATAACCAAATCCTCATGGATCCGAAGGACGAAGAAAAGACCTCGTTCATCACTGACCGAGGCACCTTCTGCTACAAGGTGATGCCCTTCGGTTTGAAGAATGCTGGGGCGACATACCAAAGACTGGTATGTCGCATGTTCAAAGAGTACATTGGAAAATCTATGGAAGTCTACATAGATGATATGTTAATCAAATCTATTTGAATGGAAGATCATCTGAATCATTTGAGAGAAGCTTTCGCTGTTCTGAGGCAATATGGCATGAAGTTGAATCCTGAGAAGTGTGCCTTCTGTGTAGGGTCAGGCAAATTTTTGGGATTCATAGTCTCTGAACGGAGGATCGAAGCTAACCCAGATAAGATCAAATCCATCAAAGAAATCCCCGAGGAGCTAACCGGGGTAAAAGAAGTTCAGCGCTTGACTGGCCGAGTCGCTGCCTTGAGTTGATTTATCTCAAGGTCTTCGGAGTGATGCCACAAATTCTTCTCGGTCTTAAGGAAGAATAATCACTTCGAGTGGACACCGGAGTGTAAAGAAGCGCTAAGGGATTTGAAACGTTATCTGGCTAACGCGCCGTTGCTCGCCAAGCCAAAAGATGGTGAAACTTTGCTAGTTTACTTGGTTGTATTTGAGGTGTCAGTCAGTGCTGTATTGGTTCGAGAAGAAGATGGCAAGCAACAGCCCATCTACTATGTGAGCAAGATACTCCTCGATGCTGAAACCAGGTATCCTCATTTGGAGAAACTAGCACTTGCTTTAATTGTTACTGCTCGGAAACTACGACCCTATTTTCAATGTCATCCAATAGCAGTAGTTTCCACCTTCCCCTTGAGAAGCATATTGCATAAACCTGAGTTGTCGGGGAGGTTATCTAAATGGGCAGTAGAATTAAGCGAGTATGACATCACCTATCAACCCCGAACGGCCATTAAATCCCAAGTTTTGGCCGACTTCGTAGCTGATTTTAGTGTTGGGATCCTACCCGAAGCAGAAAAGGAGAATTCAATATCGAAGGGGTCTGCTTCGGGGCTATGGGTACTTTACACCGATGGGGCAACTAATTCAAAGGGTTCGGGATTAGGCATAGTATTGAAGGCACCCACCGGGGAGAAGATCAGGTACTCAGTTCGGTTTAAAAAGGTGACCAACAATGAGGCCGAATACGAAGCAGCCTTAGCAGGCTTGGAGTTAGCCAAAGAAATGGGGGTAGAGAGAATTGAGTTAAGGTGTGGTTCACAACTGGTGGTAAACCAAGTGCTCGGTGAATATACGGCTCGTGAGCCCAGAACGCAACAATTCTTGACCCGAGCACAAAGAATCTTAGCTCAATTCCAAGAATGGCAAATCAAACAAGTACTTCGAGAGGAGAATACCGAAACCGATGCCTTGGCAAACTTGGGTTCGGAAGTTTATGAGGTACACTCGGGGACTGATTCAGTGGTTCGGTTGCTTTCTGCACAAATGAGAGAAATGAAGCTGGAAGTCAACTCGGTGGACCACAAATGGGATTGGCGGAGTAAGTTAATCTCCTACTTCGACTCGGGGACTCTCCCCCAAGATAAAAAAGAGGAAAAAAAGTTAAGCACTCAGGCAGCCTCGTACTCTATGATCGAGCGGAACTTATATAGGAGATTGTACAGCGGCTTGATGGTCAAATGCGTGGGTCCAGACGAAGCTAGGTACATGATGGCTGAAATACACGAAGGCGAGTGTGGCAACCACTCGGGGGGAAAGGCCTTGGTGCGCAAATTACTTTGAGCTGGGTACTATTGGCCCACTATTAGCGCGGATACAAAGGCCTTCGTGAGAAAATGTGATAAGTGTCAACACCACGCCCGAATGATTCATCAGCAAGCTGAACCCTTGCATTCGGTCGTGCTACCATGACCCTTCATGAAGTGGGGAAAGGATATTGTTGGCCCTTTACCGAAGGGAAAAGGTAGTGTTCGGTTCATTCTGGTCTTAACCGATTATTTTACAAAATGGGTGGAAGCAGGAGCTCTCACCGAGGTTAAACAGAAGGAAGTAATCGATTTTATTAGGAAGAACATCATCTACAGGTTCGGTGTCCCAAGGGAGATTACTTGTGATAATAGTAAACAATTCATGGGAGCATCCATCATTGATTTCTTCAAACAATGGGGAATAAAAAGAATAGCGTCGACCCCCTATCATCCAAGTGCTAATAGCCAAGACGAATCTTCAAACAGAGTAATAATTGAAAATCTCAAGAAGAGGCTTGATGAGAAAAAAGGCCCTTGGCCCGAAGAGTTGCCAGGTGTGCTGTGGGCTATGCGAACAACAGAGAAGAACAGCACCGGTGAAACCCCATTCTCCCTTGCCTATGGCATGGATTCACTTATCCCCGTGGAAGTGGGCGAACCAAGTCTTCGGTACGCTCATACCACCGAGGATGCCAATCAGCAAGCCATGCGCATAGAGTTGGACTTGCTCGAGGAGAAAAGAGAGTTGGCTATGGTTTGGTTAGCAGCACAAAAGAGGCAGATCGAGGCGTATCTCAACAGGAAGGCCAAACTTAGAGATTTTAAAGTTGGCGATTATGTGCTGAAGGCTACGAACCAATCAACAAAAGAAAAGAATGGGGGGAAAACTCATTGCAAACTGGGAAGGACCTTACAGAGTTAAGGCGATCGTTGAAAAGGGATCTTATCAAATCGAAGACCTACAAGGCAAGCCCGAACTTTTAAATTGGAACATCTCCAATTTGAAGCAGTACTACTTTTAATTAAGGTAAACATTCCTTGATCATTTAAAATTTACCCACAGCCTCGAGCCAAAAAATATACTCCTAGGGCTTTGGTAGAAATGTACTAACTTGCTCATCGTTTTATTTTGCTTGACCTTTTCAGGAAGCGGATAAAATGATCTCCAGTGCTCGGATCTTCATCAAGATTCAAACCCGAACACTGTGGGGAGTAAGAGGCGGGTTGCAATCGAGGTCAACACCGAGCCTCCCAACCGAAGTCTATCTATTCAGCAACAGGGGACTGACACCCAGGAAATAGATTAGTACTTTGTAGTTACGCCCGGTAGTGGCATGTTATCAATTTATTTTTGCCTCCAAGTTCTACTTCGACTTGGCCCTATGTAAAAAGCCAATGGTGGCTCGTTGATATCATCAATGAACTAAACTTGATTCAATATCTCTTTGTTTCTATGATCTTGCACGCTGAAGTTGCACTTTAAATGCATTGACTCGAGAGCGAGACGTCGTTCTAAGTTTGCATCGGTTTTATTTGATTAAGTCTTGCAAGTAAATTACTTTACGTGTTCGGCTCAAAGTCTCTCGAGAGGCAATACAAAAGCTAACACTTAAGACAAAAGATATGAAATCATTCCACAGAAAAGCCCGAGGGCTATGAAATTGTTTACATCAAAACAAAAGACCCGAAGGCCCAAGTCATATACATCAAAAAGCCCGAAGGCTTATATCAGAAACTAAACAAGAAGTAAAAGCAGGAAATATAGGCCTCGGGCCCATCATCTCCCTCCTCGGAGACCCCCTCCTCGGTATCCTCATCACCTCCGTCTTCATCTTCTACTTCATCATCTTCGGCATCTTCTCACCCGAACCTTCACTTGAAGGAAGATCATCAATAATGGCTTGAGCTTTGGCTACCTTGTCTTCACCTTTGGCAATTTCTTCCTCCAAATTGAGCTCGCCGGCGCGACATTGCTTGAGCAGCCTTAGCCGAGATTTGATAATTGACCAGCGCTTATCCAACTACGCTCTCTTGGCCCTAATCTTGGCCCTGTCTTTGCGATCAGCAATCTCCTCCCAAAGCGATCTAACTTCGGCCTCAAGAGTTGGAAGCCTGGAGTTTTCGCCTTCCAGCCTCTGAATGTGAAGCACATGGTTTCTTAGCTGCTCATGGTGCTTCTTGGCCATCTCTTCAAATTTACCCCTAGCTTGGGCTAACTCTGCATTGAGCCTTATGACTTAGGCTTCTAGCCTCGCGCGCTTAGCTTGGAAACCATCACCAAGGGCTTGGATCTTCGCTTCAGAGGCAGCTTCAGCTTCACGCAAGTCGGAGAAGGACTTGGACAACTTAGCTTTCAACTCAGCTATTTGTGCATTGAAGCTGTCCTTTTGCCTGTCCTAAGCACGAGCAACGCGCTGAACCTCTTCGTGCCTTGTGGCCTCAAGCTCAAAAGCTCTCAATGACAAAACGAAGCTCTGAATGGAAATTATTAAAAGATCAGCACAAATGAATATCTGAATGGAGAAATAAGACCGAAGGTGTCAAGGCTTACTCTGAGCACATTGGCAGCAAGGGTGTTGGCTAATTGAGGTGGAGGAAATTGTTGTACAACGGCGTCCTCCGTCGGGCCAAGCAAAGGCATGAGACTCAGAATATCGCTTCGGGTGCTCTCCAATAGGTTCGAAGAGGTCCGTACCTCGAGCTTTCGCAAAGATCCCTCCGAGGATGAAAGCCTTGCGGGTTCAGATTGCACCCTAGCAGCGCCGGTATCTTCCTCCTTCTCAATAGCAGCAGCATCGGCTTCCCCAACTTTGGCTTTGCCTTTGGCCTTGGCAACTGCCGCCTCGGAGTCATGCACTTGGTCTTCAAGATCCACAAATTCAATCTCCCTTCGAGTTTCCAAGCCCTCGGCGGTCTCATCGCTGGGCTCGTCAATCAGTGTCCGACGAGTTTCAGCCACCACCTCGGGCCGAGGAGAAGTTGCCACCTCAGTACGGGGGTTTACCGAGCGGGAGGGTTTCTTAGAAACCGCCCTCTTTCTTTTCACTCCTACAAAGGACGACGTAGAAGAATCTTAAGCGAAAGAACGAAGAGAAGTAAAGACCACTGAGTTAGTCGAAGGCAATGTTTACCTTTTGAGGATCCTTGACCCGAGGACCCCTTTGAAATCTTCGAAGGCTTTGAAGCCTTAAGTTCTTTCAGGTCACCAGCCAGACCTGCTACCGAAGCCAGATCATCATCAGACTCAGTATCTTCCTCATCCTTCTTCTTTGCCTTTTCTTTCTTTTTCTTATTTTTCTTTGTGTTGAGAGCTCGACTTGGAAAACCTGATACCGAGGAAAGGAGGATTAAGGACAAAATCAAAGGCTTCAAATAACATCCTAGATAGAAGGCTATGAACAACTTACCATGCCTTTTACATTGCCAACCGAAGTCAGCATCCATTTCCATCCATGACCGAATGGGATGTTTACGGGCTCCGGTCACAGCTTTGACCATTCGGTCAAACCCTCGGGGGGGGGGGAGGGACGATAGCAACCTTGTTGGCTGAGAAATAAAAAATGGGTTAAGGTTAGAGAACAAGAATGTTTTCCAGAAAAGAAATTATGAGCGAAGGAGCACTTACGCGATCTGTTCCATTTTTCTGGGAAATCAGGCTTGGTAGATAAGACGCCAGTCTCCAAGAGAATGTAGCGATCGCACCATCCTCGGTCTCCATGATCCTCGCTCTTATGGAGAAGTGCATACTTACCACGGTTGTTCGAGGCAACAACCCCAGCCTTATGAAAGTATGGGTAGTAGAGAGAAATGAGATGTTGCAAGGTAAAGTCCACCTCAGCCTCCTTACTCAGCCAAGACAAGCACTGCACGACCCTCCAAACACCGGGGCCCAATTGAGCCAAGCATAAGTTATATGCTCGGCAGAAATCATCAATCACCCTATGAATGGGGAGAGTGAATCCAATGGTGAATGGATAAGTGTAAGCAAAAGATAGCCCCTCCACGTGATTGCAAACCCTGCTAGTTGGATCGGGGATGATTACCTTCACCTCGGGTCCAAATCCACAATCCTTTCGGACTCGTTCTATGTGAGCTTGTGTAATGCGAGTCGGCGTTGTGTTCACCGGCACATTCCTATTCAATTCTTCTTGATCGGCGGACTGCTTTTGTAGCTTAAGATCCTTACCATTATCAAAGTGTGAGGGAATGATCTGGTGAGGTTCGAGCTCCTGCTCGAGGGGGATTTTGGGAAGTTTCTTTTCAAGACCCGAAGTTCCAGCTTCGGCATCGTGCCCACCCTCGGAAGCAGACAGCTCGCCCCCGGTTTTCGTAGTGGCCTCAACGTCGTCTTCGTCCTCCGCGTCATCGCCCTTGCCATCGTCATCCCTATTGATGACCCTTTCAGCATCAGCAGCAACTACCGCCATGGCGTCACCACCGATGATGTCATCTTCTTCCTCTATGCTGACACCTTCACTCACTTCAGCTCTATCGCACCCAGCTCTCGCCTTGCGCCGCCTAGAGCCACCGATACTTGATATTACTTCTTCACCGCGCTCCGCCTTAATAACTTGTAGCGTTGACACAGTGGTGATGACGTCGCCACTAGCTATTGCAGCGGCGGAGCGGGAAACCCTCGCCCTCTCACCTGAATCACTTGAATCTTGTGTAGAATGCATTGCAGACATGATGATAATTGTGAGAGTAGAATTTCTTGGAAATATGAAGCAAATCAAAATGAACACAAATGCTTTTTCTCTCTTCTTAGTACTGTAGCTTGCAAATGGCGAAAGTGACAAGAAAAGCTTAGAGGAGAAGTATTTATAGAGTATTGGGAAAGCAAGTTGCGAAAGATCATCATTGTAACGTTGAAAGACGCGAGAAAAACGGCGTGGCCGTTCGGTGTCCAATGGGCGGTCGCCACGTGTCGATGAATAGTGATCTGAAAAAACGCGGACCGTTGACAAAAATTTGAAACGCTTGGATAAGATTGAGCCACATCATTCTACCGCGGAATTTCACTCCACACCTCGGTAATTTCGGTAATTGATCGAGGAGTGGGGGGACTATCTGTATCTGGTAAAAATCGACCTGCTTACGTGGCACCTCGGTAACATGATTTGGTGGTGACCGAACAGGTGTTGGAAAGCTTCGTGCCGAGGCAAGTCATAAGCAGCCGAAGTCAGAGACCGAAGCCAGTGACCGAAGGAAGAAAGCAAGACTCTTGCCCCGGTAAAATCTCACCTCGGTCGATGACAATATCATACAACCGAAGCTAACGGTCTACGCCTCGGCAAGAGAGGTCATCTACAGTCAACTGGTTTCCTCTTGTTTCGGCCCACTAACTCCACTAGTGGATATGCTGGACATGGAAGTAGGCATGATCAGTCATGGGAACGTGGGCAAGGCCCCTTGTACTATAAATAGCTCTTCATTTTACAATGTATTCATTCAGAAATACTTACAGAAACTCTGGTAAAATTTGTACTCGCAGTTATATATCGAAACCACATTATTTTCTTGAATTTTCGCTTATTATTAGCATTGTTTCGACTTTGATACTAAGATTTGCTTATGTTCTTAACCCAAATTCGATTTGTGATCCTAAATCAGTTTAGGCCCGTACAGTTAACACGAAAAAAGTTTAAAACGTGTGTTTGCTAATAGTATCGTTATATCGTATATGATCCTTGGTTTTATTTTAATTCTTTAAACATTTTAAATATTTCCTTCAAATAATTGAATAAGTTAGTTAAGTAAATAGAACTCAAATAGTATAGCAAAACAACGTGGATACCCCATCCCTTTCTAGAATTCTCCAACTACCGAAAATTAAGAAAGTTCCCGTCAATCTATATCCTTAAATGATTAATCTTATATTATTGCAATTAACATTTCAAAAAAATCCGGCAATTTGCTCCTCAAATATGACATGGAGGGTAGTTTCTTAACTAATGCTGTAACTTCTTTTTTTAAAGAATGCTAAACAGTATTTTAAGGTTAAATAGATTTTAGATTCAAATTTAGAAAATAACTACACCTAACTAAAATTAACTAATTTATTTAAAATTTTCAAGTGGCTTCCTACTACTTGTTGGGATTGAAGTGTGGTAGTGTGAATGGAAAATGAGGGAAGAAGATGAAAAGGCAACTTATAGATTATTTATTTAATATTAATATTTTATATTAATATTTTATGTGACTGTTTTCGTAATGGTAATTTGTCTTTAATAAAATTCCCGCTCTAGAAAATTTCCGCGTATTCTAGAAGGGTTGCTTTTCATGAATAGTCACTTGCAATGTGAATAGCCACCCACCTGAAGGGTTGCTTTTCATGAATAGTCACTTGCAATGTGAACGGCCACCTTCATACCCTTTCATCCAGAATTTCGTTGGCTATAAATAGATAGCCATTCCTTCAGAATTTTTCACCCTGAAATTTTCTGATATATCTCCTCTTCCTTTCTGCATCATTATTTTCAAAAACAAAGTAAGTCAGCCGTGTGATTTGCACCATTATTTTGAGTTCGCCGATAACTTAGTGGTTTGAAGTGCCGCTACCGCTAAGTTGAACGTTCCGTTCTATCCTGGGAAAAATTTATCCATGAACCTTGGGCAACAATGAGGGGATAAGATTCTTTAAGGACGCACAAGAAATTTGTGGGCTCGGGATATATAACTCTGCATATTTCTGTTCATCTATTTTTCTGTTTTGGTCACTTACGAAATCAGATTTCTAACAAGCTTAAAGAATCTTATTTTTATACTTTCTGTTCTGATTTTCTTAGTGACTGTGGAGACTAAAACCTTCGTGGTTTTCTACTCCTAACGTTACTGTTAGTTAGAGATTAAAAATCCGTGTGATTTTTCTTCTCCTAATCAATTTGAAGAATAATCTCTTCACTGTGCTGTTTAAATCAGTTTGAAGAATAATCTCTTCACTGTGTGGTTAAGTTTGGTTAGAAGATTTAAATACTTCACCATTTACTGAATCTGTCTATTATATTTTGACAGAAATGACAACGGATAATGTTGCAAATAATGCAGCAGTTGCTGCAAATGCTGGGCAAGTTCAAGCCGTCCTCCAGCAGGGCCAGTTGTGGTACCAGCACCGGTAGAAAAACCTGGGAAATTTTCTGGGATTGATTTCAAAAGGTGGCAACAAAAGATGTTCTTTTACCTGACTACTTTGAGTCTGCAAAAGTTCATCAAAGAAGACATTCCTGTATTACCTGATGGAACTCCGGACAATGAACATTTCCTCGTTACTGAGGCATGGAAACATACTGACTTACTTTGCAAGAATTATATTCATAGCGGATTGGAAAATGATTTGTACAATGTTTATAGCAACATTGATACGTCCAAGGAGTTATGGAATGCTCTTGAAAAGAAGTACAAAACTGAGGATGCCGGGCTGAAGAAGTTTGTGGCTGCCAAGTTTTTGGACTACAAAATGGTGGATGGTAAATCTGTTGTGTCCCAAGTCCAAGAACTTCAAGTGATCATTCATGATCTCCTTGCTGAAGGTTTGAATATCAATGAAGCATTTCAAGTAGCTGCAATCATGAAAAACTGCCTCCACTTTGGAAGGACTTCAAGAGTTACTTAAAACATAAGCGCAGGGAGATGTCGCTTAAAGATTTGATTGTCCGCTTAAGGATTGAAGAGGATAACAAGTCTGCTGAAAAGAAGTCCCATGGAAGTTCAACAATTGAGGGAGCAAATATTGTTGAGCATACTCCAAAACAAAATAAGAGAAAGAGGTCTTCCGGAAAGAAGAATTACCCTGACAAGAAAAAGTTCAAGGGTAACTGCTACAACTGTGGTAAGGCCGGACATAAGTCCTCTGATTGTCGTGCCCCAAGGAAGGACAAGGACAAGGACAAGAAAATGGAGAAGCTTCAAGCCAACATGGTTGAAGAGAGCGTAATTTCCCAAGGAGTTCAAGACATTGATCTATGTGCAGTGATTTCCGAATGTAACTTGGTTGGAAATCCAAAAGAATGGTGGATCGATTCTGGTGCCACCCGCCATGTCTGTGCAGTTAAAGAAGCTTTTGCCTCCTATGCTCCCGCTGGAACGGATGAAATAATTTTTATGGGAAATTCTGCAACGGCCAAGATTGAAGGATTTGGGAAAGTCTGTCTTAAGATGACTTCTGGCAAGGTGGTGACTCTAAAAAACATCCTTCATGTTCCTGAAATTAGGAAGAACTTAGTCTCTGCTGCACTTCTCGTCAAGAACGGGTTTAAGCATGTTTTTGTTTCTGATAAAGTTGTATTAACTAAGAATGATCTGTTTGTAGGAAAAGGTTACCTAAATGAGGGCCTTTTCAAGCTGAATGTAATGGTCGTTGATAATATGAATAAAATTTCAGCTTCTTCTTATTTGCTTGAGTCAAACAATTTATGGCATTCTTGGTTGGGACATGTCAATTTTAAAACCTTGCGTAAAATGATTAATTTGAAAGTATTGCCTAAATTTGAATGTGAAAAATCAAAATGTCAAATATGCGTTGAGTCTAAGTATGTCAAACATCCTTACAAATCAGTTGAAAGGAATTCTGAACCCTTAGACTTAATTCATACGGATATTTGTGACATGAAGTCAATACCATCTCGTGGTGGAAAAAAGTATTTCATAAATTTTATTGACGATAGCATTCGTTACTGCTATGTTTATTTACTTAGTAGTAAAGACGAGCCAATTGTCGCATTCAAGCAATACAAAAATGAAGTTGAAACGCAACTTAACAAAAAGATCAAAATGATAAGAAGTGATAGGGGCGGTGAATATGAATCTCCTTTTGAAGAAATATGTTTGGAATATGGCATTATTCACCAAACATCTGCACCGTACTCGCCTCAATCCAATGGGATTGCGGAAAGAAAGAATAGAACGTTAAAGGAGACGATGAATGCCTTATTGATAAGTTCGGGTTTACTCCAGAACTTGTGGGGGGAAGCTATTCTTCCAGCTAATCGAATACTCAATCGAGTGCCCCATAGTAAAACACTATCCATTCCATATGAACAATGGAAAGGAAAGAAACCCAACTTGAATTATTTCAAAGTATAGAGGTGTTTAGCAAAAGTGCAGGTTCCTAAACCCAAAAGGGTTAAAATAGGACCGAAAACAGTTGATTGCGCTTTCATAGGATATGCTACAAATAGTAGAGCATATCGTTTTCTAGTTTGTAAATCAGAAAATCCTGACATTCATATTAATACGGTAATGGAATCAGATAATGCTAAATTCTTTGAAAATATATATCCGTATAAAAAGGATCATGAATCGTTTGGTGAGAAATCCAAACGACCTCGGGAAGGAACTAACGAGGGTACATCAAATGAAGAAGAGCCAAGACGCAGCAGGCGTCAACGGACATCTACTTTTATTTGGAGATGACTTTGTGACGTTCTTATTGGAAAATGAGCCTCGAACATTTAAAGAATTCATGTCTTCTTCAGAATCACCATTTTGGAAAGAGGCAGTCAATAGTGAAATAGAATCTATTTTGAGCAAGCATACTTGGGAGCTGGTTAATCTTCCTCCTGGGAATAAACCGTTAGGTTCTAAGTGGATTTTCAAAAGGAATGAAAGCTGATGGCACTATTGACAAGTATAAGGCAAGACTAGTTGTCAAAGGGTATAGACAAAAAGAAGGTCTTGACTATTTCAATACATACTCGCCGGTAACAAGGATTACATCCATACGGGTGTTAATCGCTTTATCCGTTGCGTATGGTCTTGAAATCTATCAGATGGATGTTAAAACAGCTTTTTTAAATGGAGATTTGGAGGAAGAAATCTATATGGAACAACCCGAAGGGTTTGTGGTTCCTGGAAAAGAAAAGAAAGTTTGTAGACTTGTTAAGTCTCTTTATGGACTTAAACAAGCACCTAAGCAATGGCATGCAAAATTTGATCATACAATGTTGTCAAATGGTTTTGTGATTAATGAGTGTGATAAATGTGTTTACATTAAAAACACTCCAAAACAAATAGTCATTGTCTGCCTTTATGTGGATGATATGTTGATAATGAGTAATGACATTGCCAACATAAATGCTACAAAGCGTTTGTTGACTGGCAAATTTGATATGAAAGACTTAGGAGCTGCAGATGTAATCTTGGGTATTAAAATACACAAAACTCCTGGTGGTTTGGCTCTGTCTCAATCTCATTACATCAAATCAGCACTTGACAAGTTCAAGTATTTGGACTTCAAAGTTTCAAAAACTCTAAAAGACGTAACTCTTGCTCTTAAGAAGAACAAAGGTAAAAGTACGTCTCAATTGGATTATGCACGTGTGTTAGGATGTTTAATGTATATAATAAATTGCACTCGACCAGATATAGCCTGTGTTATAAGTAAATTGAGTCAATACACACACAATCCAGACCAAACTCATTGGATGGCAATGAAATGAGTTTTGGGATATTTGCAATATACCCAAGACTTTGCTTTGCATTATACTAAGTACCCTGCAGTTATTGAGGGATATTGTGATGCAAACTGGATCACCGGTTCAACTGAGTCTAAATCCACAAGTGGATACATTTTCACAGTTGGTGGGGGAGCGGTGTCTTGGAAGTCGTCCAAACAGACATTAATTACCCGCTCCACAATGGAAGCTGAATTTGTAGCTTTAGACAAAGCTGGTGAGGAAGCTGAATGGCTTCAGAATTTCTCTTGAAGATATTCCATTTTGGCCAAAGCCATTGACACCAATCTGCATACATTGTGATAGTCAATCGGCTATAGGAAGGGCAAGGAATGTCATGTATAACGATAAAAATCGTCATATACGACGAAGACATAAAACCATTAGACAACTGATCTCTAGGGGCATTATGACAATTGACTATGTAAGGTCAAAAGAAAATGTGTTGGATCCGCTTACAAAAGGCCTAACTAGAGAGGCAGTAGAATGGTCATCAAAAGGAATGAGACTATGACCGAGGACAAGTGACTCATGGCGGTAACTCTACCTAGAAGATTGGAGATCTTGCGGTAACTCTACCTAGAAGATTGGAGAACCCAAGATCTAGGTTCAAGGAGCTCAAACAAAGTTGTGAGTGACGGTTCAACATTGTCAAACTAAATTTATTTTGGTCCATTCTCATGATGAGACAATGTTCTGTACCAAGGATAAAGCGTCATCGCTTTTTAATGATTATCTAAGTTTGATATGGAGATTATCAAACAGTGTACATCTACGGGATTACACGTTTAGAAATCATCTATGTAAGTGTGAAGTGGAAACCGCTTCAACGAGGATTCTGTAAGGCCAATTCTCTATGCACTTATTAAACCAGACGGTGTTCATGGCTGAAACGAACACAACAATGAGAACCAAAAAATGGATAAGGATTAATTGTGTGACATATGTTGTCTAGGTATACACTAAAGCTCGACGTTTCAAAGATATCAAATCTACCGATTGACTGAGTATATCCGATATATATTCACTACGGAAAGTTCAAAGGGAAACCTACTTATCCCGATGCAATTAGTCCTTAGTTGCGAATCACACAAGTTTTTTTTTCATGCATGTTTCCATCATTCCCCATTGATGTGGGGGATTGTTGGGGTTGAAGTGTGGTAGTGTGAATGGGAAATGAGGGAAGAAGATGAAAAGGCAACTTATAGATTATTTATTTAATATTAATATTTTATATTAATATTTTATGTGACTGTTTTCGTAACTGTAATTTGTCTTTAATAAAATTTCCGCTCTAGAAAATTCCCACATATTCTAGAAGGGTTGCTTTTCATGAATAGTCACTTGCAATGTGAACAGCCACCCACCTGAAGGGTTGCATTTTGTGAATAGCCACTTGTAATGTGAACAGCCACCTTCACACCCTTTCATCCAAAATTTCGTTGGCTATAAATAGATAGCCATTCCTTCAGAATTTTTCACCCTTAAATTTTCTGATATATCTCCTCTTCCTTTCTGTATCATTATTTTCAAAAACAAAGTAAGTCGGTCGTGTGATTTGCACCATTATTTTGAGTTTGCCGATAACTTAGTGGTTTGAAGTGCCGCTACCGCTAAGTTGAACGTTCCGTTCTATCCTATGAAGAATTTATCCGTGAACCTTGGGCAACAGTGAGGGGATAAGATTCTTTAAGGACGCACAAGAAATTTGTGGGCTCGGGACATATAACTCTGCATATTTCTGTTCATCTATTTTTCTGTTTTTGTCACTTACGAAATCAGATTCCTAACACTACTTTGACACTTGGCTACTTTCCATCGGCTTACTACCCTCCTTTTAATATAATATAGATATAGATGTCTCAATTTTCTCAAAGGAGAATTGGAAAAATCATATTTTTATACCATATTTTAGTTGAATTATATGTGACATATATATACATATATATATATATATATATATATATATATATATATATATATATATATATATATATATATAAGAATCCTTATATATATATATATATATATATATATATATATATATTTTATCCAAAAAAAGATTGATGAATTTTTCTTGTTGGAAACTACTTAATTTTAGAATCCTTATTTCACACTAATGACTTCATCACCACTGATTTAAATGAGAAGGAAGTACCTAAACTTCATATTAATCTAACGCCGTCACTTAAAATGGGATGAAGGAAATAATTTTTTTTTTTTTTTTTTTTTTTTTTGTGTGTCTTGGTAGGAATGAAATGGAAAATAATTAGGTAAAAAAATAATATATCTTTTGGCTTGTGCTAGAGAAAGTAAAAGAGTGAGTATACTTTGGAAATTAGTGATTCTTTTAATAGTAAACGGAAAAGGTCAAAGCCTAGTAAGATGAAGATGGAAGACGTAGAAACATGAAAAGGTGAAGAATATTTTATGTTTTAGATTGAATTGATGCCATTCGGAATAGAATTAAATGCACGCAAATAGATATGTTTTTTTAATGGAAGTAAACAAATTAATCATATACCTCTCGCGTGATTCTCCTCTAGAGGATGACTATGGCCGAAAAAAAATTCTTGCTCACAATATTTACATTAAATAAGAAAAATAGTTGCATTACGATTAGAAAGAAAAATGAGGCAAAAATCTGTACTATGGTTAACAACGTACAATCCATGTAAAGTATTTTCTGTGGGCATATCTTCCGTAGCACTTCTTCCATTTTGTGTAGTATGTAAGGTTTGTCTCCCCTGTCGTGGATGTTGTTAATAAATGTCTATACATATAGCAAGTGTTGATTGTAAAAGATACACCTCGATATTTTGTCAAATTTAATTCTACTCAAATTAGAATCATTCCACATCCCTTGAAACGAGACATGAGAATACTGATGTTCGGCATTTTATGCCTACTTTTCCTTAATATTTCCGCACATTTGAGCTTGTTTTGCACTTGTTTGGTAGCTTGTGAATGTGGTTTTACACTGATGTTGTGTTGTGCGTGTGTAGGTCGTTACGCGATGCATTTGGAGCGTTTCGGAGCTTGATTGAGCATGAATTGATTGGATGTTGATTGAAGGTTGGATTTAGCACACGGAGGCACGACACGAGCGAGCAAAGGAGCAAGAAAACGGAAAATTGGCTGGGCGCCGTAGGGCCTGCGCCGCGCCACCTGACGCGCGCCCTGGCTGGCGCGTTACCTTCCGCGACGCGGAGCAAAAGCATGCCAAGTCTGGCGTCCTTTGGTTGTCCTCACGCGATCGGGGGCGCGGGGCGCCTGTTATGGCGCCCCTGGGGCGAATTTTGACTTCCTATTTCGTCTAGGCTTGGGTCTAACTTATTACTAGGCTTTTGTAAACTCTATAAATACTCTTTTACTTAGTTTTTCATGGGAGTTTAGACTTTGGAGCAATTGGAGAGCTCATAACATCAAGAACAAGGGTTTTTCTTCCTTCCATTAATCTATTACATCATTATTTCATTATTTCATCAAATCTTTGTGTTGTTATTATGAGTATGCGTGGCTAGATCTCTAGTTCTAGGGTTAGAGTATTTCATGAAGGTTGATGTTTGAAGATTGATTCCCATTAATTGAATCCCATTACGGGTTACTTATTCTTTCTTGATTTCACTTGTGTAATTGTCAGGGCCCGATTATTACGCATTATCTATGGTTTTTAGATTGAACTCGAAAGAGGGAATTTAATTACGTAATAAGAAAGAATAGGACTAGTTTGTGAACCCGGGCATCGGGGAACCAATTTGTGAGTAGGATAGACATATACTTGCTCGCCTAGTTTAACTAATTACAGAATTCGTTAATGCGTGCACGTGATTCAACCCATAGACATATAGGGATTGGAGTAGCCTGCATAGACCGTGAAGAATCGAAAGGTTTTCACGGGTACATTTAATCTGTTAGTTAGTAACCCGGGATTTAAGAAGTGGAATCAATTGGAAAACTCAACCGGATTGTTCGTAACTCTGACCCTGGATCGTCTCCTTATTATTGATAACAACCAAGTTTTGCTCCATTGTTTGAATTCACTTCTACCTTTTTAATTACTGTTCTTTAGTTAATAAAATCCTCATTATTGCAAAAAGATCCCTGAGTAGTTGTTAAGAAATTGTTTGCTAGAATTCAGTCTAAATAGTCCTCGTGGGAACGATACTCTACTTTCACTTTATTACTTGTCGACCACGTATACTTGCATGTGCGTTGGGAGCAACAAGTTTTTGGCGCCGTTGCCGGGGACTAATTTTTGACTGATTTCTTTTTGAACAGTTTATTAATTTCTATTCAGGTTTAATTTTTGTTTTGAGTTTTCTGCTGCTTCAGGTATTAGGTCCGCTTGATCTTTACCTACAGGAATGGCAGAAGAACAAGCTTTAGCTGTGCGAGATGTTGCTCTCCCCAGTCTTGAGGGAGTAGCCTCGAGTATAGTTAAGCCTGGAATTACTGGAAATTTTGAGATTAAGTCCGGTATGATACAACTGTTACATACGACTGGACAATTTGGTGGATTACTTCATGAAGATCCGCAACAACATATCCAGAATTTCTTGGAGATCAGTGATACTTATACACCATCGGGAGTTCCTACTGATTATGTTCGCTTGACTTTATTCCCGTTTTCACTGATTGGGGCAGCAAAGAGGTGGTTAAAGGCTGAAAAGTCTGGGTCTATCACCACTTGGAATGATTTGGCTAAGAAGTTCTTGGCTAAGTTTTATCCATCTGCCAAGACAGCCCGGGTGAGGAGTGAAATTATGTCCTTCAGACAGTTAGAAGGAGAATCTTTATATTCAGCCTGGGAGCGGTTCAAAGCTTTACTGAGGGACTGTCCACACCACAACCAATCCAATGAGGTTCTGGCACATACTTTTGTTGAGGGGTTGACTGCACATACTAAGATCGTGGTAGATGCTGCTGCTGGAGGCCAAGTATTGGCTTTAAATTTTGACCAGATCTATGATTTACTAGATAAGTTTTCGCAGAGCAATCCCGACTGGCAGGGTGATGGTAGAGCTACTACGCAGAAAGCTGCAGGGGTACTTCAATTAGATGCAGTTTCAGAGCTACGGGCTAGGATGGATGCTATTTCCAATCAAATTAGCAAGTTAGCTCTGCCAAAGACTCAGCAACCAGTGGCTCCAGTGCAACAAATCCAGAGCTTTTGTGAGGTTTGTGGTCAAGACCATGCTACAGAGGTTTGCCCCTCTAATCCAGAGTCAGTTTATTACGTGGGTAATCAAAACAGGCTGCAGGGTCAAAATCAGTTTGGTAATGGTTATTATCATGGTAATATGAGAGCCCCGAATAATTACCACCCACTTCCAGCTCCACCACAGCAAGTTAGCAGTTCAGTTGAGGAGATGCTAAAGCAGATAATGGCAGGCCAGCAGAGAATGATAGCTGACACTGCAGCCCATGCACAGGCCATACAAGATCTTACCAGTGCTCACAAGAACTTGGAGCACCAGTTGGGGCAGTTGGTGGGAGAAATAAGCACTGTGAAAAAAGAGCCTGAACAATGTCTTGCAGTGACTTTAATTGGAGGTGGAGAGCTGATGGCCAAGCCTGAGGAGAAAGCTGAAATTGAAAAAATTGAAAAAGTGGAGAAGGTAAAGAAGAAAGAAGAGATAAAAGAGGCACCTAGGCCACCTCCACCATTCCCGCAGAGGCTTATACCATCGAAGGATTTGGCTCAGTATAAAAAATTTGTGAGTATGCTGAAAGAACTTCAAGTTAATATTCCTTTGACTGATGTGTTTGAATTGATGTCATCCTTTGTGAAGCTTTTAAAAGAGATTTTAGTCAAGAAGAAAAAGCCTCAAGAAATAGATGCAGTTGAGTTGGTGGAGGAGTGTAGCACAATTTTGAGCAAGCTACCTCCAAAACTTCAAGATCCTGGGAAGTTTACTATTCCTTGTACTATTGGAGGGCATAGTATCACTGGTGCCTTGTGTGATTTGGGTGCGAGCATAAATCTCATGCCTCTGTCTGTTTGCAAAAGGTTAGGACTAGGAGAAATCAAGCCCTCCTCAGTTACTCTTAAGATGGCGGATGGATCACTCACTCACCCTGATGGTAAGTTGGAGGATGTGTTGTTAAAAGTTGGTAAGTTTACATTCTCTGTTGATTTTGTAGTCCTAGATTATGAAGAGGACCGAGAAGCTCCAATTATTTTGGGGAGACCATTCTTAGTCACCTCGAAGGCACTTATTGACATGGAGCTGGGTGAGATGACTGTTAGAGCGCATGGAGAAAAGGTTACTTTCAAGGTGTATACTGAGAAGGAGCACATAGCTAAGGTTGAAGAGTGCTCTATGATTGAATGTGTTAGTCAAGAACATGGAAGTACACCTCATGTGAAGTTGAAGATGGGTTCTCTCATAGAAAGGAAGAAAGCAAAGGTTCGGCGTAAGAAGAGAAGACATAAATGCTGGAAGTGAGCTAAATGTGTCGTCGTGCCACGACGTTAACTAAGGCGCTTCTCGGGAGGCAACCCGAGTTTGTACTTGTATTATTTTATTTTATAGTGTCACGTAGTTTTTGTTTTCCTTGGACTGCAGGTTCATGTAATGTCGAGTTTAAGTGTGGGGTGTCCTGACCCCTGCCTACTATTGATGACCTGATGAGGGAAGTCTGAGTACCTCATGTTATATGGAAGCGTGGAGGATGCTAGCACCAAGGACTAGAATCTTCAGGGAAGTTTTCTTTACCTTGCACTTTCTTATTTTTAGCACTGAGGACAGTGCTTAGTTTAAGTGTGGGGTGGGAACTACCCTTTATTTATCTTTGAGGTTAGGATGCATGTACCTTAGGATTTTTCTTTTGTCACTTGACTTTATTTTGATTTGTTTCTTGCTTTAATATATGAAAAAATTTGAAAAAAAAATTAGAAAACCAATGAAAATTTTCAAAAAGATTTTCTTTTTAGTCTTTGTTAGTGGTACATGTCATCCACCCCGTGGTTTTTCTTATGGCCTCGGTTCTTTTCCACGGGGAGGCCTTTGAACCGGGTAGTTTTTTATTTTTAGGATTAGAGTAGTTAGTTGTAGGTGGCCCTAGACGAAAGGAAATAGGTAGAATGCTAGGTGCCTTTGATTTGTTTGATACCGGTGGACTTGAATTGATTGCATGTGCTATTTGTGGTGTCCTTGGGTTTTAATTGTGATGCATGCCTAGAGAGAAAAAAATGGAACAACCCCCTTGAGATGCTTGAGTCCGCTTGCTTGACTTGATTGCTAACTTTTGTGCATTAGTGCTTAAATTTCCACAAGTTGCATTCTAGAAGCTTAGTTGAGAGTTGTTGATGGAGCCTTTTTGTGTGGACCATGTGCAATGTGTGTGTGAGGCATGTTCTTATTTGCTCCATGTTGCATATTAATGTCTAGAACTTGCCCCGTGTGTGTGCAAAGCGAAATCCTAGGTTTGCTCTAGTCGGGAAATGATACAAGACCTTCTCTTGATTTGCCTACCCTTACATATATACCTTGGGAAAAAATTGTTGTTGTGATTTCTTTGGACCTTTTTGTTGGCACCCACACCCCAAGCCTACCCATTTGTTCTAAATTAACTCTTTTGGCCCTTTACTCCTTAAGCACTTTAGTTAATATTGTGTTGTTGTTTTGGAGTTGTGGTTGGATTTTGGGAGGTTTTTGAGTGGAGCTAATGAAGGGGAATAATTGTGAAAATTGTGTAGTAGTTGTTGATGAACATTGGCAAGGTTGGAAGTTGATGAAATTGAAAAAATGAATGAATTGAAAAAGAAAAAAATAGCAAAGTTGAAAAGAAAAATTGTGGAAAAGAAAAAAGAGAAAGATATCCCTTCCTTGCTAGTGCGTGATTGAAAAGAAAATATGCTACTTATTGAGAAGGTGTATGTGTGATACTTGTGATTGGGTGGTTTGATGAGGATTGTGCTTGAAATTAAATGTGATGTATTAAAGTGCTTAGGGAGGTAGTCACTATTACCCATATGTGTCCTACCCGCACCTTAGCCTACATTACGACCTTTCTAAAGTCCTAGTTAATCCCGATTGGAGTGAGCTTACATTAGTGGAGTCCTACACTACAGGCAAGCCTATGGTACATTGTGTGTGACATGTGAGATTTTCATGAGAGTGAGTGAATTCTTTCTATGCTATTGTCCCCGTTCTATTCTTGATATTCATTGTTGTGTGTGATATTTGGGGGACACTCTCTTGCTTTATTTTGGTGAGGGCACATGGTTTGCATGAAATAGGTGAAGTTGATGGTTTCTTGGTTGAGTAGATAGGTGTGATTTTGTGGGAGCATGGTTGCATTGAGTTGAGTTTGTGCATTTGAGCTATTTTGGGGTGGTTGTTCGCATGTTTTTGGTTTTGGTAAATTATTGGCATGTTATGGATCCATGGTAGTCATGTGCGCATTGGTTCAATGGTCGGTATCAACCATAGTCATAGGCAGACCTGTTTTACCTAGGTTGGGGAGTGAGATGTGATTTGCTCGAGGGCGAGCAAAGGTTCAAGTGTGGGGTGGTGATGTTCGGCATTTTATGCCTACTTTTCCTTAATATTTCCGCACATTTGAGCTTGTTTTGCACTTGTTTGGTAGCTTGTGAATGTGGTTTTACACTGATGTTGTGTTGTGCGTGTGTAGGTCGTTACGCGATGCATTTGGAGCGTTTCGGAGCTTGATTGAGCATGAATTGATTGGATGTTGATTGAAGGTTGGATTGAGCACACGGAGGCACGACACGAGCGAGCAAAGGAGCAAGAAAACGGAAAATTGGCTGGGCGCCGTAGGGCCTGCGCCGCGCCACCTGACGCGCGCCCTGGCTGGCGCGTTACCTTCCGCGCCGCGGAGCAAAAGCATGCCAAGTCTGGCGTCCTCTGGTTGTCCTCACGCGATCGGGGGCGCGGGGCGCCCGTTATGGCGCCCCTGGGGCGAATTTTGACTTCCTATTTCGTCTAGGCTTGGGTCTAACTTATTACTAGGCTTTTGTAAACTCTATAAATACTCTTTTACTTAGTTTTTCATGGGAGTTCAGACTTTGGAGCAATTGGAGAGCTCATAACATCAAGAACAAGGGTTTTTCTTCCTTCCATTAATCTATTACATCATTATTTCATTATTTCATCAAATCTTTGTGTTCTTATTATGAGTATGCGTGGCTAGATCTCTAGTTCTAGGGTTAGAGTATTTCATGAAGGTTGATGTTTGAAGATTGATTCCCATTAATTGAATCCCATTACGGGTTACTTATTCTTTCTTGATTTCACTTGTGTAATTGTCAGGGCCCGATTATTACGCATTATCTATGGTTTTTAGATTGAACTCGAAAGAGGGAATTTAATTACGTAATAAGAAAGAATATGACTAGTTTGTGAACCCGGGCATCGGGGAACCAATTTGTGAGTAGGATAGACATATACTTGCTCGCCTAGTTTAACTAATTACAGAATTCGTTAATGCGTGTACGTGATTCAACCCATAGACATATAGGGATTGTAGTAGCCTGCATAGACCGTGAAGAATCGAAAGGTTTTCACGGGTACATTTAATCTGTTAGTTAGTAACCCGGGATTTAAGAAGTGGAATCAATTGGAAAACTCAACCGGATTGTTCGTAACTCTGACCCTGGATCGTCTCCTTATTATTGATAACAACCAAGTTTTGCTCCATTGTTTGAATTCACTTCTACCTTTTTAATTACTGTTCTTTAGTTAATAAAATCCTCATTATTGGAAAAAGATCCCTGAGTAGTTGTTAAGAAATTGTTTGCTAGAATTCAGTCTAAATAGTCCTCGTGGGAACGATACTCTACTTTCACTTTATTACTTGTCGACCACGTATACTTGCGTGTGCGTTGGGAGCAACAAATACGAAACATTTACTTATCGCAGAGACGATGCAACTTCTCTTAATTTTTAGTATTCATTTATCTCAGTCTAACAAGAAGGAATATAGGAACTAGATTCATCATAAACGAGCAACATTTTTCAAGCCCAAGAAATGCATCAATGGCAATCACCTAAAAATGTTGTCAATCAAGAACTGGAGTCTGGACTTCCATTTAGCCAAATCCAGATTGAGATTTTGTCGTAAGGCTTACAAAACCAGGCCTATAAATCCAGCCTTTCCAACCTGTGAACTCAGAACAGGCAAATTATTTAACCACTGAAATATGAACAACCGTTACACAACTATATAACTTTACAAGATATTATACTACTATGTAGAAGTTAGACAACACCCTGAAGTGCTGTTACTAGTCTACAAATATACACATTTACAAGGTCTCGTTCTGTACATTTCTGTATTGCTGGCACAATACAGATCATAGGACATAAGCTGCCTCCAAAATTTGAACCAATTTTCTTTGAACCGCCACTCCAAAATTACAATAAAGAGATCTATGCAGGCTTTATATTAACTTCAGCTGGAGTAATAACAAGATGTCTAAGCCATTTTACCTGCTGTGGAACTCCAAACAAACAAAGAAATATCACCAGTAACATCAAGGATACCAGAAACAAAGGTATCGACCAATGCTTCATCATTTTTACTGGCTTTATGTCTATTAACCGTCTGCTGATGCTCACAGCATGGTTTTTCTTCTTATTAGCTTCAACTGCTTCAGATCTCTCTACTCGACGGGGCGCTCTTTCCTTTTGTAGTCTTAATCTTCGATTTGCAGTGCCCTGGAAAGGCAGCCTATGAGACATCACATTTTGAGCTTCCCAGGTTGATGACTTTGTAGGCGATTCAAGCTTCCTAGTGATAATTGGCAACAGATTGTTGTTTCTTGCCTTGTATGAAGAATCATCTAGCTTAATGATATCATCTTTCATTATATCAGCAAAACAGTCCTCTTCATCGAAATCCTGGAATTTGAAACATCAACATTTAGGACCCCAGATTTTTGACATGTTGGACCTCAAGTATACTGAGTCAGTTGTTAATCAAATTAATATGAGGTCATTTCTCAAGAAACTATCTCAAAATATGTAAGCAAATTATAGGCTGATATACTGTTACAAAGGCGAGCTATAAAGAAGGGAGACAGAACAAAAACCTTCCAGAAGCTAGAGGAATGATGATGAGGCAACTCTTTAGTTAGTTTATCAGATTCTGATCCAGATTCAATCTTCTCAACCAAATGAGAACTGAAACTACTAGTACCCTCTTTTGTTTCAGTGGTAGCCAGATGATTCCTTCGACTTCCTGGGGTGTCATTCAAATGAAACTCGTTATTCTTCCGTAGGCGGCAAACAACCATTGAATCCTGTATAACACATCGTCTAAAAAATTAAAAAAACACCCCTTTGTACAGAAGATGACATGTTCAGCACTGCAGCACAGAAATATTTTCATCCAGAAAAATAATATTTTCTCGCCATTATTGACTAACAGTAGTTATCCCTAATTTATATATGATGCTTGCTAGTGTGATAACACTTAAAACAGTTTGAAATAAAGCTCAACAATCCAGAAGAAAAATGATATAATCTTTCGTCAATCCAGTATAATTTAAACTGATTGAAGCCTCAAGTTTCTTTTTAACTTTAGAGAAACTATATCAGTACGCTCTGGCTTGCTACCAAAAATAAATTCATATTTTTCCATGTTATTTTCCAGTTGGCATAATTAAGACGATAACATCAAAACCAAGAACTACATGACGAACATATCATAGAACTTTCACTTATTTAAGTGATTGACGTATTGACCGATCATTCAGCATTAGATAAAATAAGAATCCTGAGAAGTAGGTGGCTTTGCAGTTCTAAGCTGAGTTCAGCTTTCTTAATAAAAGGATGACAGTCAGCTGATAGCCTTGTTACCTCAACATAAGAGTTTCCAGTCTTGCAATATTCATGCATTATCCATTGTGTCCTCTGTCCTTTAGGTGCCCGACCAGTGTGGAACACCAGGGTTCTCTTTGTGCCAATCATATTAGAACCTGACTTCACATTACGTTCTTTTCCTGTCGCCTTCCAATAACCAGACTCAGTCGCCCTTTTACTCTGTGAGCCATTTGGATACTTCCTTCCACGAGGAGAGAAGAAAAACCATTCATTATCTGACTCAACGATGGATTTAGCTGGTAACATGTCAATAATAGAATGATCAATTAATAATCAGAAAGATAAACAAGAAGAATGTTCAAAAAGTAAAGATAGTCATCTACATACTTACAACAAAAACATGACAGTGCAATGCTTATCTAGACTTCCTACTAACCCTCAGTACATTTTTCCTTGTATAACTTTTATGCTCAAAAAGCTATAGAATTAAAACTTAAACAAAACTGTATAAAGTAATTTATGCTAATTGCAAATTGTGTGCTTTGATGCCACATCTCTAGCCATACAGCTGTATTTGCAGCAAAGACCACTAAGGCATGAGTCCTTATTTGGTGTCCAGGCCACAGTGTTGCCAACTCCTTGCCTGGGATGGGGGAGGTTATAGTATTTTTTTAAATATTGGGAGAATCAGCAGTTCAGATCTGCGACCGCATGTTTTGCAGCCACAATAAAAAGCATCGACACATTAAAACATATAACTGCGGAAACAGAAAAGTGAATGCTTTGCATCAAATAAGATAAATGGAAATAAGAATATTGTCCCTCTATCCAGTTCCAGAAGATCAAGTTCAAGACATTGTGGCTGATTTTAGACAATCCTACCATGTTTGAAATAAAGCATATAGATCATGTATGACCAGAAAAGAACATTTGAATTATTTTTACTGATCAAAGTTCTTTAGATTTCCTAGCCGAGGGTCTATCGGAAATGGCACTCTTCCCAGACCCCACTTGTGGGATATTACTGGGTTTGTTGTTGTTGTAATAAAATTCTTTAGAATTTAGTAGCTAGGCTCATTTCTTTTCGAACAGAGCAAACATATGCAAACAAGAATTAGTGAGACCAATAATTAAGAGCAGTAACGGAACCAGAAATACCAGTAAGGGGATTCAAAAAATTCCAAAGATGCTAGACCTAGTGCAGATGCTACCGACTACCGAGGTTATCAAAAGTTTCCATTTTGACACAACTTGTTTTTTTTTTTATTTGGCCATTAGACCTCTTGAAAATGACATCTACATGCCAAGAATGACTAGGATTACAGCTAAGATTCATTAATAGAATAACAAGCACAAGAAACAATCTCTCATCAGAATTTTTTTTTTTTTTTAAAAAAAAAAGTTACAGTTACAACCATTGCTTTGCGTTGAATGACTAGGATTCATATAGCTAAAATTCATTGTTTCTTGTCAGTTTGCAATTCATCATTTCCCTAATTTTAGCAAGTAGATTCATTGCTCCTGGCATTATTTTCTGGACTCTGGAGATCAGTCAGCATCTCATCATGTTTCCTTAAATTAGGCAAGTACTACCGATTAACAATGGTGGAGCCAGGAACTCTAATTAGGGGATCCAGAAAGTGCAATGCTACATATCAGGTTTGAACTTGAGACCTTAAGCAATTTTTGAGCCACCTTTGCAGTTTCCCTTCTCCCAATTTAGCTCCAAAGAATAACCTATATATCCCATTACACTAAGCAATTGATCAGTATCTTAGTGTCTTTCTACTCTCACCAATATACTAAACGCACACTTATAAACTCCCACGGTCCTATAAACAATTCATATGAAATGGGACGAAGGAGGTGTAAGTTATAGTAAAATCACTACAACTCTCATGTCAAATGATGAAAGAGTACATAGATAAAATCCTAAAGAAAATAGAATCACTGCGAACTCTCAATAAGCAAGCGAGATATAAATCTTGTGCACTTCTTCTCATACATTTTAAGCATTACGTAACACGCTTCTTACATTTTCCAAAGTTTTTTTTACTAGAACAAACCATTTAGTGCAAATGAAGCTGTGGTTGCCAGGTCTATGTTGAGGAGCTTAGATCGAAGTCTTTCAATATTAATATGCATAAGTCAGTTTGCATGTTTGTTTCCAACTCAGACATTAGTGTTCCTTGCTACTAGTATGTGCTACATGTCGCCAAATTTACCTGTGTGTAAAAATTGTAACCATCTGCAATAACTTTAAAAGGAATAAAGCGCTCGTTTAATACTTCCTACGTCACAGTTTATGTGATGTTGTGACCTTTAGAGAATCCGGAGTTCTAACCGAAAAGGTGAAACAAAATGAACCACCAAGTGATCTTGTGGGATGGAGTATGGAAAACGTCCACCCTAACCAGAGGTCTCGCATTCAAGCCATGCGAATAAAATTTTTTTTGATAGGGAGTGCATCTCCTTTAATGGCCCTACGCAGCGTGAAGCTGGATAACTCAGCTATCGAGCTAGTGATACCCGAATACCAGTTTGGTTAAATCATTTTTTTTTTTTTGACAATTTATTATCCACGGCCAATTATAGTGTTTTGCATGCAACTACCACAACTATACAAGCAGTTTGGAATGTATGACCATCTATTCTAAAAGCTTAAGTTATTAGATACGACACACTTTTATTTATTTAATTGTCTTTACACAAATATGTTAAAAAAATCGAAAAACTTAATTAAATTACCTTTAAAAAAACTAGGTAAATTGACCTTCGTACTTTGAGCCACAATATAAAATGAGTGGGAGTAACACATACTCAAGTCCCTTTTACTTGTCATGTTCAAGTGACAACTTGACTAAATAGTCATTATTTATTCTTCGATCTCAAATTTTACTACTCTTTCATTATATTAATCTCTTTTTGTTGGAAATTGGATTCGTGGCACCCATGTGGGTCAAACCGTATCCACGTCCAAATATATAAGTATATATATTTGTGATATATCTTATAATATATTAATAAGAAAATAGAGAAAAGACATGTATATTGGAAAATAAGATGAAGAGTTGTATCTCTTCATAATAAATAAAAGTTCTGAAGTGTCTGAACTTCCTATAAGTTTTCCTACGCTTCTTTTTCTGAAAAGTCAGAAAGAAGAACGCTTCTTTTCTCCCTTCCCTACAACCACAACAAAACTCTCTTCTTCTCTTAACATGGAGGATTCCCAAGAAGAATGATCTTCTACGAAATTGGAACAGTCTTCTGTAACAGGTACGACCTTAGACTGTGAACTATATAGTGTAGTTCGTGTTTCTATAACATGTGATTAAACCATCGACTAGTGAAACAATACGGTTAGACCCTGGGCAAATTGTATGTACATGGATTATGTGTAATCCTTCATTGGTGTCAGAGCCCGAGTTATTTGTTTCCTAGTTTGTATTTCTCCTTTTCGAGACAGTATACGAACTGTCCTATTTACTGATGCAAAAGCAATTTATTGGTGGCATCTTGTGTTAGACTTGTGGGAATTTATTTCTCCCAGTTTGCGTCATCTTTAAATTTTACGAAGTAGTAGTAATTAAAGAGGAACGGGTTTGATAAATTATGAATTTATTAAACGGCAGAACCAATTTGCTCGGTCAAATAAGTTTTCAAACTCATATTTTTTTTGGTTAAAGAATTAGCGTTCTTCACCTCTTTCTCTTTAATACTTTGTGAAGAGATATATTTTTGGGTCAAGTTTGGCTATCTGTTACCTCAAAATTATCTTCTTAAAGAGATTTGTTCTCCTTTTTTTAATTAAAGAGCAAGAAGGTAAGGAAGATGAATCAAAGTGGTTTTTTGATTAATGACGGAAAACTTATGGCATTTTTGGAGTGCATAGAGAATCAGTGTTTTTCTTAAAAATTTTTTTTATAAATTTGGATTCATCTCTATTTGATATATTTTTCTTGCATGTGTTGCAAGGAAATTATATTGATGAAACTAAGACACGTGAGTTAAAGTTTTTCTTGTAAAAACTATAAAAAAAAAAAAAAACAAAAACTATACATGTGTGTGCACATATAAAGTTTTGGGTTATGAGATGTACTACGCCTGCGATTTCTAGCCTTTAATAGCCAGTAAGGCTTGGAATGAGTTTTCGTGCATTCTCCCAACATGTGCTTTTGGATTTCTGATATAAAAAGAGTATCAGTCTTACTTTCTTTTAGTCTGGAAAAAAGGGAGAAGGCTAGAGAATCAGCCACTTTGTTATGGCAAATCAGTTAGGCCATGAAACAAAATGTTGCGGATAATCTCCAAGGTGGATAATGATATAATGAGTCAAATGGCTTGATTAAAACCCCATTGATATGTCTTGACCATGTGACAATACATTTACATGTTGAATTATGTGGTAAAGGCATTTAAAAAGAGTAATCAGTGTTTTTTGAGATTTTTTATTGTAATCACGTACTACTATGGTATAATGGGATAGAGATCCTAACTTATGCTAAACTCTCCAATGAATCTCACTAGTACACTGAAGAGAAGATGGAATTTCAAACCAAGTAATTCCTTCATAACCTTTATGCCATATTTATTTCCATACATGTAACTGTATAATATATTTGGTGAACCTTTTCTCGTATATGTTACAAGATATTATAAAGTTTACACCAATGTAAAAGTTTCTTTTGGTAAAACTCCATTGTCACTATTTTGATATATACATGTGTGTATACATTTTTTTTGGGAGTTCAAAATTTTCTGTATGTGTTACAAGGAAATTAAGTTTGTCAAGGTACAACTAATTCGTGTAGTTGTTCGTATGTGACATTATGATTGTACAAGTATGTGTACTTGTTAGTATTTCTTGAATATTTAATTATGTTAGGTTTATGGAATATTAGAATTTGGATGATGATTGGGAACATAGTGAACTTTCGATTCCGAATCTAATATGAAATAAATATTAACATAGTTAAATTATCTTAAGGATTAGTATGTATATGAATTTTAGGCTCTAAAAGGTACATAGTTGTCTCAATAAGTTTATACTAGTTTATATCAATATGTCAACTGCTACAAGAATATTGTCTCGAGTTTAAGTGTTAAGAGTAACAATAAAATCCAGTATGTCCTAAAAGAGCAAGAGGCTCTTGAGACTCTAGATATGTCTACGGTGTCTCCTAAAAGTGGCATTACATTCTATTGTAGCTAGTACATTATGGCATATGTGATCCAAATTATAAAATTCTTCTAAGTCAGTTACTTATATTCCATATAAGTTATGGATAGATGAAAATCCAATTCTATTTGACTCTTGGGTTTGTGCTGCTTTTGTACATAACTTTTTTTTTCACTTGGAAAATTAGTTCCAAGGAGAAGGACATGTATCAATTTATGATACTATTTCGGTCCAAGATTTATATGTTCATAAGTGAACAAGACAACAATGGCAAAGTAACTGAAATTGAATCACGATGTTACATTTCTAGCTAATGTTTTTCCTAAGTAGGGTGAGATAGGTTATGGCTTGTCTCTTCATGAAACTGTGGATCAATTTGCTTCCGCTATTGACAGTCAAATGGATTTGAGTAAGAGTCTTTTTTGGTGATAATGGATCTGTTCCGTTTAGCACCAAGATGACTAAAAGAATTCATTTATATTTTTGGTCCCAGTGAGAGTAACTATTAATTGATAAATCAATTTTATCAATCTCAATCTCAACGAATGAGTCATCTACATATGCCCCATCGTCGATTTGAGATCGAAGGAGAAGCATATATAGTTACTCCACAAGAGGTATAAGAGCTACATAATGTAATTGAGGCTCTTAGATACCCCGCTAAGGATAAATAGCTTAGATAGCTTAGAACAATGGAACATGAAATAGAGTTTGTGAAACCAAACCAAGAGTTGGAATGGGTTTGATCTACTTATGAGTTATAGCGTCATTGGGAACAAATGGGTTCTCAAAATTCGCAAAAGACTTAATGTAGTATCAAGAAATATGGGTGAATTCTTGAAGTTCAGATTTCAAGAGATTCTTATATTAAGAAATTTTCTTGAACGATTTAATATGCAATAGTGCAAACCCATTAATACTCCTATTTCTAGAGGTAAAATTTCTAGTGGGAGGATGTGTCCTCGTGAATCCACAAGAATATGATATGAAAAGGATTTTTTGAAAATCAGTTAAAGGATACTGGGGTATCTCAAAGGCACAGTTGATTATTTTCTTGTATGTCAAGAAAAGGATTTGCGACTTAAAGGCTATATTTATGATGATTGAGAAGGATATTTAGATGAGAGAAAGTCAAAATATGTATATGTCCTTCTTTGCTAAACAATAAAGATGTGTATATTGTTGAATAGCAAGAACAATCATTACCTTATATTACAGTAGAAGCTGAATTTATAGTGCTTTCAGCAACTGTGCTATAAGTTGTTTGGCTTAAACGTCTTCATGATAAAATTTGGGTGTGTTTGGTAGTGATATTGAATTAGTGACAATCAAGTGTGATAGTCAAGTCTCAATAGCTTACTCAAAAATCCCAAGTATCATTAAAAGACAAAACATATTGGTGTAAAGTATAATTTCCTTAGAGACATTTGTATATAGAAAAGTGAACATGAAATACATCTCTACGCATTATATGATAGTAGATCCGATAATGCAACTCATAGCATTTGTTGTTTATGAGTGATATGTGAAGGCATTGAGTTTGAGCAGATGTTGATGTATTTATACTTTAATTTTCCCAAGCATGTTCACATAAAACTGCATTATTGAAGTTAATGTAGTTGAAGCCTAAATTTGCTGGTTGTTGGTTCATATACATAGAATACTTTTATGTTTAGTACATAAATTTGAAGTATGTTGGAGAGACAAAAAGATTGGCCTATTCACACACACTACTAGAAATCGGATAAAATGCTACAAAGAGGTCAGAGACGGAATTCCCTCTCCAACTGATTGGAGAGGGAATTCCGCCTCCAATCCATCTCCAATCACTGAAAGAATAAAAAAATAATTAAATTTTTTAGAGTTGGAGACGGAATTCCGTCTCCAACCAAAAAGCAAAAAGCGTGTCAGTGATTGGAGACGGAATTCCGTCTCCAATCAACTGACACACTTTTTGCTTTTTGGTTGGAGACGGAATTCCGTCTCCAACTCATAATTATAACCCCGCTCCTTCTCTCTTCCACATTCAGTATCTCCTCTCCCCAAAATTAAAAAATCCCCAAACCAGTCACTGCCTCCCCGGCGAAGCCACTCCCTCCACGACGAAGTTGCTCCCTCCCCGGTTTTGGTTTATTTTAATATTTGTTGATTGATTTTGCAGAATGGGTTGTCGATGAATGAGAGGTTTATGGCCGAAGCAACGAAGCTGTTTAAGGACAGTAAACATCTATTGGTGTCGAATAATTCTGCTATTGGAGCTGTAACTGTAATGCCCTTGATGTTCTCTTTGATTTTTGTGTTGTGAATTTGTTTGTTGTGTTTAATTTGAAAGATTGTGTTATTGATTTGAGTTCTTGATTCGCAGGAGGAAATTGAACAGTATTGGTTTGCGTTTGTTCTGTACTCGGTGAAGAGGTTAAGTGAGAATAAAGAGGAAAATTTGAGTAATGGGAATGCAGGAAATGGATTTAGTTTATGCAAGATTCTTCGAGAGGCGAAACTCAAGTGGGTTTTATTTAATTTTTGAATGTTTTGTATTTCTTGTAAAAGTCTTGATTTTGTCTAGGTTCTTATGAAATTTGTTTCATTTGTTGTAGTATCGTAGACTTCTTCAAAGAACTTCCGCAGTTTATTGTTAAAGTTGGTCCAATATTAAGCAACCTATATGGTTCAGATTGGGAGAAGAGACTTGAGGTAATGAGGAGTCTCAGTTCTGGAGCTATTATAGTTTCTATTGGCTCAGTCGAGTAGTTTGTTATGTTTACGTTTGTTTCTTTAATATTTATTCATGTTTTTTTTTATCTGTTTGAATTTTTGTATCAGGCTAAGGAATTGCAGACCAACTTTGTGCATATGAGCCTTTTGAGCAAGTGAGTACTCTTTCAAACACCAGTTTCCTCTACTTCTGAAGCTTTGTGGTTTTTTATCATACTGTAAATGTTAGAAGCATAAGCACTTCTGCTGCACAACATCACAATCTTGATCAAAATTGATATAAGAAATCCTTTGGCTTATCCTACTTTTGTAGTAAAAGTGTACTTAAACGTCATATCCGACAAAGTAGGTCAAGTATCCTGAGTGGTTTCTCCTGGTGCTTAGCATGTATTTGTTGAGGGAAATGATGGTATTCCTGTCATCGTCTTCTCTATCATACTGAATATGCCTGACGGCTAAGTTAGAGTATGAATGAGCAACTATCTGGAACCTATAATGTTAAGTGGAGCATTGTGGAGCTCCTTGGTTTATAACTCTTATCATTTTAAAATTCGTAAACTACACCTGTGGCCTGATCATTAGGTTGTCAACACTTCTATCTACCAAATCCGCACTGCTTAAATTTTCAGTCTTTTTTTTTGTTGGAGAGATAAGGAGCAAGGAAGTGGCTCGTCCCAAGGAGCGGATTAGTACTCTCATGGTTTGTTAAGTTGTGAACATGTTACTAATTAAATACTTTAGTTTTTATTTGTGTTGAATGGTTAATGATGAAACAATATGTATGTTGAATTTTTTTATTGGCCGTGGTGGCTTTGTTTTATGTTAAACAGGTATTTTATGTTAAACAGGTTGTTTTTGGTTTTTGGTTGCTTTGTACCGAATTCTAATATTTTTGTGTAGCAGGATTTGTATAGTTAGAGACGGAATTCCGTCTCTAACCAACCAAAAAAAATTAAATAATTTTATTAGAGACGGAATTCCGTCTCTAAACAAAAAAAATAATTTTTAAATTTTTTATTGGAGAGGGAATTCCGTCTCTAAGCAATAAAATTAATATATATAATTTATGTTGGAGAGGGAATTCCCTCTCCAAATGAAAAAGTTAGTGCGCCTGACACAGTGTTGGAGACGGAATTCCGTCTCCAAAACTGTGTCAGTATGTCAGCTACTTTTGGAATTCCGTCTCCAAACACCTTTTAGAGATGGAATTCCATCTCCAAACTTAGACGCAAATCAATTAATTTCTAGTAGTGACAGGCAATCGCCTCTATTATCTAGGTGACTAGTAGGGATGAGACAGTTATAAACTTATTATTATCAGATGTGATAATAATAGAGAGCTTGAAGTTTATAATATGAATGTCGTTTTGTTTATGGTTAATCATATTTGATTAAATCTGATAGTCTGTCTTAATGCCAGATGTGAGTTCTGAAGGATAAAATGTATGAGTAGAAGTGCGAACTCAAAGTTAGACATATGTTGTCTGAACTATCATCTGCACAGTATTTAATTTGTGAAAGACATACGCTCCACGGGAAAGGAGTCAATACTGTGATACGTGATTCATACCACGTATGCATAAAGTGACCTATGGGCGATACTAGTTTAATCTCTACTTGCTTATCGTGTGAAGCCCTGAAAATTAAAAGTAATTTTCTTTCCTTTGTACCCTTATGACTTTGATCAGTTTCCCGAGATTCAATTTGGTGTTTGCTATCTTAGGGTGTTGCCAAGAGATCATGGATGATTCGGTCTGGCGGGACATTTCTAGAAAAGCAAGTCAAATTGAGATTAAGAGATTCATGAGATGAGGAAGATCATTAATGAGTACTATCACATTAATTGTGTTCATTGGCGCGCCCATTATGTTTGTCTTGGAGACTAGAACATAATAACATAATGATGAACTCAAATTAATACAAAGAGATTGCGAGAGATGTGAATGTGATAAATGATCTAGGGTATTGCATACTACAATCTACTCCAAGGTTCCGTTAATCGAGATGTTATATACTCCTAACAGATGTATAACAACTAAGCTCTCGAAGCATGCACTGGTCACACGGTCTAGTCGTTATGTATGGATGTTACAGATTGGGAATGAGAGTTGACCCACTATGTGTGAGTGGGAGATGTTGGAAATTGGATTCGTGGCACCCATGTGGGTCAAACCGTATCCACGTCCAAATATATAAGTATATATATTTGTGATATATCTTATAATATATTAATAAGAAAATAGAGAAAAGACATGTATATTGGAAAATAAGATGAAGAGTTGTATCTCTTCATAATAAATAAAAGTTCTGAAGTGTCTGAACTTCCTATAAGTTTTCCTACGCTTCTTTTTCTGAAAAGTCAGAAAGAAGAACGCTTCTTTTCTCCCTTCCCTACAACCACAACAAAACTCTCTTCTTCTCTTAACATGGAGGATTCCCAGGAAGAATGATCTTCTACGAAATTGGAACAGTCTTCTGTAACAGGTACGACCTTAGACTGTGAACTATATAGTGTAGTTCGTGTTTCTATAACATGTGATTACACCATCGACTAGTGAAACAAATACGGTTAGACCCTGGGCAAATTGTATGTACATGGATTATGTGTAATCCTTCACTTTTCATATTTATTAGAGTGAGGTTATGGGTAGAAAAACTTAACTAATGTACATATGTTCTAAAATGACAAATAAACCAATTATTTTTAGTAAATATGACAACAAAAATTGACATGATGGAGTTATAAATACTAAGAGAGGGTACCTGGAAGATCCCAAGGTTCATGTTTCCAAATTTCAACTTCAGAAATAACATCAACACACTTATCAACCCCTTCAACTTTCTTCTTCAAGTAATATGATATGAGTTCTTCATCAGTTGGACAAAACCTAAACCCTGGAAACATAGTCGATGCTGTTGCTATTGATATCTCCACGTTCTTCTCATCACTACTCTCATTTGTAAAACCTGCTGATACATCATGACCATCTTCCATGACACAAAGAACCACTTTCTTCTCCAGTTTTTACTAGTAAAAAGGCATACAAGTTTACTACTACACGTATAGTAAAAAGGGTGGGAGGAATCTTGTAAAAAAAGAAGAGAATTATTAGTGGAAAATAATTAACTAACCTGTGTAAGATTTCTACTTTCGGTTACTTTTTAAGGAAAAGAAGAAAACAAAGTGAGTCAGCTGCTTTTACTTTTGGGGTGGCCACGTTGATTTATTCACGTGTGAAGTCAGCTGCTTTTACTTTTGTCTTTGAGTTATACGTATTTATGGAGTTGCATTTGTTGAACATGCATGGGTGACCATTTGCGTATATGTTTTTTCTTTTTTAGGTAAAAGGAAGAAAATATGGATCCAGGATATTCAGCAAAATCTTACCTATTAGAAGGCTATAGAGGCTAGAGATGTGTATGTTAACAAAGCTTTTACTTTTTTCCCTTCAGGAACAAAGCTTATCTTATTCCAAAAGATGTTGTGTCACATCTTTTCTTGTCTTTCTTTTTATTTGGAGCTTTTTATGCAAATATTCTTCTTATCTTAAATTGATTAGTTAAAAGAGATTTTTATCATTGCTTGTATAACCTTCTAACTAGTAGTGGTGTTATCTGCTTTGTATTTTGATTTGCACGGCTCACAATCCACCATTAAGATCTATGACTTGATATGTTATAAATATTTTCCTTGTGTTTTACCAATGTAAAATTTCCTACCTTATTAACTCGACAAATTTTGGCTACATAAAGCATATGGGAGATTCACTTATACGCAACTAACGTTTTTATCCCATTGTTTAACTTAGTGATGTGACACTTGGCTTGAGTTAATTGGACTCTAAGTAGGTTTGGACATAAATGACGAAAAAGTTGAAAACAAATATTATATTTAAAGTTGAAGTTGAAAAATTAAATTTATCATTTTACAGTGTTTATATGAAGGTAACTATATGTCTTTGAAATTATTATGTCATGTAAGTGCAACATAATTGCTACAATATAAATGCCTAATAACTGCACAGTAGCTTCCAATTTCCAAACATGCTGAACATCCAAAGCAACGGAGACAAGAGCGCCGCAATCATCACATGGCCTTTATTATTCAATTTTACCCCACCATCACTAGAGCTGCATTTGAATTACTCTTACACCACATTTAATTGCCCAATTTACTAATAATATTATACATTCTAAATTAGACTCGCTCAACTTTAAAATACATTACCAAGAGTATGAGGATTGGTATCTTATACTATCAAATTATTTCTCCAAAGAATTCGCAAGTGTGTTATATAATTTTTGATACGACGTTGATCATTTACCTAAAAAAAGAATTTTATGGACCAGTAGAAAAGATTGTATGAACCCACAGTTCTTTTATTTAGTTTAGTATGAAAATTTTCGAAAATAGATCAGTGCAACTAACACCGATGTATGTCATGCTAACTTTGGAAAATCGAGTTTAGGTCCCTAAATAATTGACAGATTCTAATTTAGCTGTCTTGATCTGATATCCAATTAAGCAAATTTAATTAACTCAAATGTTGGTGCTTCTACTTGTAAATTTCTGCATGTTTAACAAATCGTTAACTACAAACCATGATTATTTGTAGTTCTTACTTTGACCAAATATATGATCCTACTAAATTATTGTTTCGTCAACATATTTTCTCCAAAACGGACCAAAAGTAAAAATAACCGAACTTGAGGAACTAAAATGTAGTTTCTCTTAAAACTTTATGGGTATATATGTTGTGCAACCACCTTATGCAATACTCAGTGATGCTAGGAAAAGACAATATAGCTAATGTATGATCCTATGAAACAAGATTTGACCCTGCAAGCAATCCAGTACAAACAGGAATGAGGAATGTAGGAAAAAAGAGAACACCATGTCTTCTTGCTCTGAAATAATTTCTACAAAACAGCAACTCATTAAGTGATGCGGGGCAGAAAATGAAATTGCATGAACCACACTCAATCAAAGTTACACAATCATAGCTTTTCGCCCTAGCTATGCGAGCAATCCCATCATCTATGCACATATATATGTCATTTGTAATCAGGTACAACTTCACAAGCATTTACACCTCCCTTCTACTCAAGTTTTTAGTGACTTGTGGCGTTCCAGAACTCCACAAGTCTTTTTTGGCAGAAAAGGTTCTCTGCTTTTCTTTTCCATTTTCTTTTTTTTCTAAGTCTGATTAACACTAATCATGGACCAAATTAACACTTTTAAAACTTGAAGGTTTTTCTTAAAACATACATAGTAATAATTTCAAACATTGGGAACAACAGACATCATTAAACTCCCCCCCCCCCCCCCCCCCCGCGTGGCCTTTTCAATTTCTTCACTTCACTTCATCTCCCTTTTCACGCCAAATCTAAACCAAATACTCTCCAACTTCTCTGTGGTTTTCAAGTAATCCGATCAGCAATACAACAAAGTATTATATATAAAAGGTAAACAATGTCATGATCATTTAAACTGTGGTGTAAATCTCGAACCTAGGTTTTTGTTTTTAATTTTTTCGTCGACAGTGATTAACGATGCTTTGGGTGTTTGTTTTTGTACAAAATATGTAATATTGTGTTGAAATTGAATGGCATTATGTGTTTTAATGGGTAAAGTAGTTCCGAACTACAAAGAGAATTTTCGATGTTCAACTGAAATTTTTAGGCTTTTTACAGTTTTTGGTTAAATTGTGACGATTTGAGGGTTTTCTGTGAACCAAAGCTGCTTCATTTAGTTGCAAATTGAAGTTATTGCTGTTATGTGTCTTGATGTTCCGAACACCATAGTAGCTGAGGTTCTAAACATCAAATTGGATGTTCATGATTTTCTGTAACTAAATTTTGTATCCCCTTGTTTTGCTTTGCAGAAAAATGGTAAATTTAAGACCGAGACATAAAGATGAAGATGAGCAGAAGAAGCAGCCTACAAAGACTCCCAAGAAGGCAATTTCTAAAAGAAAAGGCCCTTCACCGAAGAAGAAGCTTGAGAAGCCTACTACTTCAGATTCAGAACGTACTCCTACAGATTTAGAACCTACTCCTAAACGCCCAAGAACAACTAGAACAACTAAAAGAAAATTAGTCGTGGAGAGTGACAACGATAGCCAAGAAGAAGTAGTAGGTCCACGAAACAAAGGTGATAAACAAGAGGAAAGCCAAAGTCCAGCACCAAGTTATGATCTAAGTAAAGGTGGGGAGGATTTGGAGAGGGCTGCAGATGACGGTGAAAGAAGGGTGGATTTAGATGACGCCGGTATTGATGAACTATTAAAAAGTGATTTTTTAGGACTGGAGAGGAAGATGGTGATCATGAAAAGGAAGAGTAAGATGGTGATCGTGAAAAGGAAGAGGAAGATGGTGGTAAAAAAAAATGAAGAAGCTGGTGATTTTAGCAGAGAAAAAGGAGAAGAAGTAGAGGGGGAAGCAGATAAGACAGGGGAGAGTCCAAGAAGCAGTAAAAGAAGTAGAAGAGAGGCGGAAGATGTAATTTTAAAAAGAAACTTTCTGAAGGATCGTGAAAAAAGAGTTAAAATAGACGGGGAAGCTGTAAATAATGCAGATGGAAATGTTGAAGAGGAAGCAGGTGAAGAGAAGGAAACTGCTGAAGGAACATCTGGATTGAAACTGGAGGAAGAGCAGGTGATAGTTGAATTGAAACTCGTTATTGTTCGGAACGCCAATATTGATGTTCTACACGACATTTATATGTTCCCAACATCAGAATTAAGGCTGGTAGCTCTCGTTCTGAACACGCTACGTGATGTTCCAAACGGTTGCTACTGTCATTCAGAACCTCAGAATAAACATGTTCCGAACATTTATGTTTTCCCTTTAATGTGATTTACTATCATTGTGATTCATTTTATTAATTTGATGCTAAAATTATGTGCAGTATGAAAACGTTGGTCATGCTACTTTCAAGAGTAACGTTGAGGGTCTCTTCAAGACCTTCCTGACCAACAATGAATCTTTTAATGGGAAGATTACTGTTCGTTCTTTTTTGGCTAGGGGCATGATACATTTCAAGACGGTTCTGAAAAAATTGCAGGTGAGAAGTGGATTTTGCCATAGCTGTTTCGGTCCTTTCTTGCAATTACCGGAATATCCACTGTTTGGCACCAAGTTGGTGCATAACCTCCTCATGCGAAGGATTATTTGCAAGAAGCAGAAAGAGGTTTGGATATCCTTCAATGGATTGCCAGCACGTTTTGGCCTATCCGAGTTTGCACTAATGACAGGGCTAAACTGTGGTGTCTATCCAAGTAAACAGTACATGGAAAAAATAAATGAAAAGGGGAAGGATTTGTGGAAGTTTGTTGTTGATTATTTCAAGGAGAAGAAGAGGAAGGAGAAGGAGAAAGAGATAAAGGAAAAGGAGGAGAATGAGAAGAAGGAAAAGGAGGGGAAGGAAAAGGGTAGTGGGAAGCGGAAGGGGAAGAAAAAGGTGGAGAAGTCACCCTCACCCTCACCCTCACCCTTACCCTCACCCTCACCTTCACCCGCCAAGAGGAAGTTCAACAAGCCCAAAAAACAAAAACAGCCGAAGAAAAAGCAAGCTGTGAAGTCTGGTGACTTGCTTGAGTTGGTATGTTCCAGAACCTGTCCCAAGAAATGGTATTTAAATCTGTGCATGGCTTGGTTTGTTCATACTATTCTTTGTGCGGGGGATTCCAAATATGGAATAGAGGAATGGGTGGTGTGTTTGTCCGCCGATCTTGAGGCATTCCAGCGTTATCCTTGGGGTAGGATGAGTTTTGAATTAACAATGGAATATCTGATCAAGCCAATGGAACCTCGTGCAGAAGGAAGCCAGACTTACAATCTTTATGGCTTTCCATGGGCATTCATGGCCTGGGCTCATGAAGCTATACCTGCCTTGAGGCCAAAGGATTTGCCAAAAGAAAAAACAATGCCAAGGATCATAAACAGGCTTACTGAAATTTGTGAAAGAGATACGGACATGTTGTTTGACCAACCTGATGTTACTGTAAGTATTCTGTTTTCCATATATGTTATGTGATGTTTGGAACAACTTTGTGTTTGCTAAGATATTTCTGATTGATGTTCGGAACATCTTCATGAAGAACCGTCAACTGCTTCAGTCAACGATGTTCGGAACATCACTTGTTGATGTTTTCGAACAACATCACGTTGTTCCAAACATCTTAAAAGATTTTTAAAATTTAGTTCATATTTATTTAATGTTGTTGGGTATATTAACAGGTTGTTCACCCTTTCCTCATTCCTACTGATGACGAGCTGGACATGGATTACTTTCTAGACCTCGTGCCATTTGAAGACTCCAAGGACGACACAATAGATCATTTTTGTAAACTGTTTGAGGATGCTTGCAGCATTGGTCTTGTTGGTGGCACTACAATTTGTATCTTCAAGAACAATCCTGCAACCCTTCCAAGACAAGTGATAGAAATTAAAGCTATGGAAGCCCCAGAAACGATGATGTTTGGAAGTGATGGTGAATACAATGAAGAGGGAATTGGTGGCCTGCAAGATGTAAATATTGACATTGGAAACAAAGCTGATGGTGATGAAGTTAGCGGTGAGTTTGAAGTTGCTGGTATCACTGAAGTTGGTACAGTGAAGAGGAGCTCCAATTGCAAAGGCTGCAAATGTGATGAATGCAGCGGGTGGAGGGAAGCAATGGAGCAGAAGATTTTGGCTTATGATCAAAAGATCATGGCTTATGAGCAAAAGATGGTGGCTTATGAGCAACAGATCGTGCCTTATGAGACAAATATTGTGGCTTCTGAGCAAATGAAAGGTGATTCTTCTGGTGGTGATGGATTCGATATCTCCAAATGTAGCAGTTGCAATTGCAAAGATTGCAACGATTGGCGTAAAGGCATGGAGATGGAAATGGCGGCCATGAAGGAGACGATTGAGCAGTTGAAGAGCAAAACGATTATAAAACTTGCAAAGGCTGTGAAATCACCACAAACAGAAGAGAAGAAGAAGCAGGAAGAAGTTGGTCCGACGCTTCCAGTGGATATTTACAAGCCATTGAAGCGGAAAAAATTGATGGCTTTGAACGCATTTATCAAAAAGAGGAAGAAACAAAAAGATATTTTTCTTGGATTGCCGATGAATTACCAAGATTTCAAAGATATGATGAACAAGACTATGTGGCTGTGGGACATTGTAAGTTTATTTTTAAATGATTTTCTGAACTTCACATCGTTGTAGGGAACATACTAACTGAGTTCGGAACATCGTTCTTATGCTTGGAACAACTCAAGCATTTGTAGCTTCTCATCGATTTCTAGAACATCACATAGTCGTTCCGAACATCGAATGATGTTCGGAAAGACAGACCTTTCCTTCACTCACTTATACGCCAATTTATTTTTGTCTCTTATATGTTCTGCAGTATGTAGAAGCTGTGATGACAATGATGCGGGAGAGGCATTTGAATTACCCCGATCACTACGATCAAAGTGACCTGATTTTAGATATGACATTCTTGACAAACATGAAAAAATGCTACTACCAACTGGAAAAAGAGGCGCAAGATGATAAGGTACCGCTTGATGAGGCGTTGAAGGCGTATCAGTTTGATGAGGATTATGAAGTACCCTACCCAGGGGGTAGGTGTTGGGCTGGTGCTAAGAGGATCTTCGCCGTCTTCAACATCAACGACAATCACTACGTGTTGGTGGTGTTTGACATGGCTGAAGCTAAGGTTTGGGTGTATGATTGCAATCATGGTTGTAATGATGATGAAAAATTCTTGCCAATAATTGTCCCCATTCTCTACATGTTCCTGATATATGTCAGAATTTCTAAGCTATTCAAAGACTAGGATCCGATGTGTAAGGAAGGAGACATGTGGTCGTTTGAGAGAGTGTCACGATCACGTTGTCCACAAAATCTAATAGGGCAATCATGTGGAGTGTTCGCGTTGATGTACATTGAACATCTCATTACAAACACCCCCATGGACAAAATTTGTGACAATCTGGCTGATCAGTGGAGGCGACGTATAGCCGTTTATATTTTGGACGGCAAAATGAAGCCTTGATCTGGGTATATGTAATATTTGGATAATCTTTTAACTTTTATTTTGGTTATGTAATTAGGTATGGATGACTTTTATTTTATTAGCCAAGTAATAGATTTGATGTGCTTAAAACGAAAGCTTAATTAGTCGCAATTAAAACAAACATTCAAATATATTGTTCAGTTGTTCAGCATTCAACAGAAAATGACATAGTAAAATTTAGACGATTATTACATAAGCTCCAGAACGGCGTATTGTTGTTCCTGAATAACAATATGATGTTCCAAACATCTGCAACAATTAATTAACTTTGCCCTAGAACAATATTACTTCGTTCTGGAACTCTAGGCCATCTTGAACTTGATGCTCCTCTTATCGGTGCTCCCCTTGTTCTTAGACGATGAGGTATTTTGAAATATGTGGAATCAATGTGTGACTGTTGGGTATTTATAAGAGTAAAGTGGCAATCGACGAGTCTGTTGGGAATGGTTTTATGGAAAGTGACTGTTGACGAAACTCGTAACCATTATGTACTACTCAAACGAGTACAACTGCTAATTGTAACCGTTGTGCCTTTTAGATTTTAACGTGAAGTTCGGAACATTATAAATGTCGTTCGGTATATTGTGCTTATTTAATTATAGATGGATAAGTTTTTTAGAAAATAAACATAGCATATAAAGTGATCATCGTTTGTTCAGAACGAGAGTCTTATGTTCTGCGCACAACATTGATGTTCCAAACACGAGTATCTCATTGTATAAAGGTTGGTATGTTTCAGAATGACAAAGTAATTTTCTGAACGTTATGAGGATGTTCTGAACATATTGCAGGAACTAGACAAACATATTTTTCATTGATCATCATTGTAGAGCTTTACAAAAAGAATGCTAGTTATATTAGCATTCAAGTGGAGAAACTGCACATCACTGCCAGTGCTTTACAAAAGGAATGCTAGTTATACTAGCATTCTAACAAAAGATACTAGATTATAAACATTCAAAAAGAAATTATATAATAAACATTAATAGGAACATCCACATCTACCGTGAAGAAGAGGAATAGAAGTCAAGGTAATGCATCGCCTTATCAGCTAGCAGCCCTTTGAGCATTCTTTTGATCCTTCGCATTTCCTTCGTCATCTTTTTGACGTCCTTTCTGTAGCCATGTAGGAAGCCCTCAAACTGAAACTTCCAACCCCACACTTCTGCCCTTAGTTGTTCCAATATGTCAATAGCTCTTTCAGTTTGTGGTTCGTCTGAAAATGATAATGCAACAGCTGTGTTTTGCCTCGATGTGGAAGCTCCTCTAGTCGTGGAGGCTCCTCTGGCCGTGGAGCCACCTCTTGTTCGTGGTTGACGTGCCATTTTTGATGATGAATGGTTTGAAGTGTAAGTTGTTTAATGTGGATTGAAATGCTTTCAATTGTAAGTTGGTGAATGTGGATTGTAATGCTTTGAATTGTTAGGTATTTATAGAAGTAAAAGAGGCAACCGAAATGTTTGTAGCCATTTGGTGTATGTATTGGTATTTGAGCGGCTTGAATTATAGCCGTTTGTGTATTTCAAATTTTGAACGGGTGGTTCTGAACGTCAGCCTATATAAGGAGAATTCGTGTAACGTATCCTTGAAAAGATGTTCCGAACATCATTGCGACCTAGTTGCTACCTACCTGCAACCTAGTCTAGGTGATAGGTGTATTGGTATTGTAGCCGTTTTTGAATTTCCTTTGCAGGATGTTTCAAACATCTGTTCGATCTAGCCCAAACTCGTGATAAAATATTACACTGCGCGCGTGAACAACATTTATTTACCAACGGTAATAAAAATACACCACCCAACACATTATATATCCGTTCATTATTTATAAAACCAGTTTACAAAATTAAATCAAACATCTAGATTAAAATGTCTAGTAGATCCGTTAATAGTGGCAGTGTAGTACCATTTTGTCGATGTGGAAATTATGCGAAGTTAACAACTTCGTGGACTCAACTAAACCCAAGAAGGAGGTTTTACGGATGCAAATATGGTTAGGTTAGGCGATGGGTTTATTTTTTTCTTGTAGTTATATGTTTTTTGTATTTATTTTCTTTTTTTTATGTAGGCAAATAGCTGCAACTACTTTAGATGGCATGATGAAGAGATGTCAGATCAAGCAAAGAGAGTACTATGGGGTCTACTTAAGAAGTTGAAAGCTGTTGAAGAAGAGAGGAAAGAGGCACGGTTATGGCGGAAAAAATTGGGTATTGGGGTACTGCTAGTTGTGGTGCTAATTGTTCTCATATTCTGTACTTGGATCAAGTGTTGGTTCATAGTTTAGGTTCTATTTATTTCCAATTGTTATGTTTTGTGTACTAATAATCAAGAAATTTCATTGTGCATTGTTATTTTGTCCTGTAAATTACCATTGTACCCTAAGTCGTTCGGCACGACACACTTCATGTTTCAATCATCTCGCTCTCTGTTCTAAACGTTTCCAAAAACAATACGATGAAGATAGCAACATCGGTTCATGGCGCTCCGAGCATGCTGTTCATATGACAAACATCAACAGCATGTTCGAAACAACAGAGATAGATGGATAATCATTTGTCACTCTAACAAGTATACTTGGTAATTTAGAGTGATAATGGTCATTACCCTTTAATTATAATGTGACAATGATCATCACTTGTCACTCTAACTACTCTAATGATCATCGCCCTTTAATTATAGTAACAATGATCATCAGTTCTAAGTCTAACTACTGTAAGTGTTCTTTCTGATGGAAGTTTATGAATTTATCACTCTTAAAAGTATAACTGGTCACTCACTTATAGTGATATAATGATCATCATTTGTCACTCTAGCTACTCTAACTGTGAAAAGTTTGATGAAGATAGAAACAATCGAACATTGCGCGCGGAACATCCATATAATGTGACAAACATCTAATGGATGTTCGAAACCAAACTATATGTATGGATCATCATTTTTTCCTATAACAAGTTTAATTGGTCATTTATAGTGATAGTGACCATCATTTGTCGCTCTTGCAAGTATAGGTGTTCATTTCTTATCATATTGGTCATCAGTTCTAAGTCTAACTACTCTAATTGGTCATTTCTAGTCACAATAATCATCATTTATCACTCTTACAAGTATAGTGGGTCATTTGTAGGTATAATGATCATCATTTGTCACTCTTACAAGTATAGTGGATAACTTTGAGGTATAATGATCATCATTTCTCCCTATAACAAGTATAGTGTGTCATTTATAGTCATAGTGATCATCATTTGTCAGATTAACAAGTATAGTGGGTCATTTCTTATCATAATGATCATCATTTCCCCTATAACAAGTATAGTGGGTCATTTGAAGGTATAATGATGTCACGACCCAATTTTTGGGACCGTGATGGCACCTAAGTGTTACATCCTTAGGCGAACCACGAATAATTAAGCTGACTCATAATGATAATTTAGATAGAAATATTTCAATAAAATGTAGGTGTAGACATCCACCCGAAATACAGTGTCAATAGAGCATCTACGAATTCTGACATCCGATATATATATATATAATACAAGATGTAGGAAGCGTCTAAACACTAAGGTGGATCAGACGGTATGCCACCGCGAACCATGCGGCTGGCTCACCTCAAGCAAAAATAGTCACAGCCTCGAACGGATCAGATAAGTCCAGCTGTCTGACTAGTAGAAGGATCTGCACATTTAAAACAGTAAGTTATGAGCCAAAGTCCAGTAAGATCATCGACAGGCCCGCTAAATTACCCTTTCGGGACAAGTCTTTGATAATGCACAAGCAGATAACGGAAGTACAATCCACACCTTTACAGTAACCCATAAACATTACATACGATAATATAATTATACAACAACATAAGCAATAATACGCGAATACATAACATAGTCAATAATATAAAGATACATAATATAGGCAGCATATACAATATTATATTGATACTATGGCATAAGCAGTAATATAATTAACACACAGCATGGCGATGATATATCTCGCATACCACATAGGTAATGATATACCTAGCACATAGCATAAGCACACACCCTGTGCGGCTTTGTTTATAGGTCATAACGCACCACAGGCCTCTGTCCTTATAAACAACTTTACTTATAGGTCATAACACACCACAAGCCTCTGTCCCTATAAGTCTCCACATCTAGGTCATAACGCACCACCGGCCTCTGTCCCTAGATGAAATTTCGCTTCTAGGTCATAACGCACCACCGGCCTCTGTCCCTAGAGCATATCAATAATACACCGACACACAACATCGACTATACACAAGTCACGTTTGTGCTTCTCCTTTTTGTATAAATATAACGAGTAGTACATAATACTATCTACTAGACAATGCTAGTCAATTAAGTACTCGACATCTTACTTAGCAAGATCAAATCTTATCCGCAAGCAAAATAGAGGTCAAGTCTCACTTACCTCAAAATTGGCTCAAGTGGCTAAGGAACGACCTCCTTTCCCAAACCATGTGCCTCCGTAAGACTCCTCTCTGAGCCAAAGAAATACTGTCGCACTCGTAAGCATGTGAGGAAAGGATTCTAAGCCCTTACGCAATTTAAGAGGCAATTTACCAAAATACCCCCGGGTCGGACGTACCCAAAAATCCGTAAAACTTATGTTTCCGGACTCCCCATACTCCCACGAGTCCAAAAGTACCATAATTGTACATACCCGAGTCCAACTCGGTCATTTTTCCTATTTCACAAATCTAGGGTTCAAACCCTCTTTCCAAGGATCGTCACTTTGATCCTCGGATTAAAGCGTTAAAAATGGGTAAGAATAGTTACCTTGTGTTTAGGAATGATTTTGGTACTTCAAATTCCCCTTGGAATCACTTTTAGAAGCTCAAAACATGAAAATAAAAATGAATGCCCGCCTTAGTATATATAGCAGCCCGCAGCTTTAAAGAGTTGTACCACATGCTGTCCAAATTGTACCTCACTGGATAGCTTTCGGTAAAGTATACATAACTTTTCATAGAAATGTCCAAATGATACGAGGTTGGTGGCATTAGAACCACAACTCAAAGAGCTACAATTTGCATGTTTTGACTTTTTTCCAATTCCTTATGGATTGATCTGAAAAATTGATTTCTTTCCGGCTGAACAGTAAAAAAAACAGAATTCAGCAGCTTTTTGGCTTTGCACCAGGTCAGCCACTGTTTTTGGGTCCAAACGGGACCCTACGAAGCTCGGAATGACCCCAAATTTTGTACACAAGTCATACAAGACTTGTGTGACATGCTCGTCAAGACGAAACTTAATTCGGATCTCTAGAACTCAAAAAGTGGGTCCCATGGGAAAGGGTCAAATTTCGACTTTCGCCAAAATAGCAAATTTTAATCAAACGATCCCGGAATCGAAATTCGAAACTTGCTACAAGTCACAAATGACGATACGAACCTAACGGAACCCTCAGATCTCTCATCGGAGTTCGTTTACTCAAATCGAGCTCGAAAACCTCTTTTAACCTTTTTAAACTTCCGCAACGGAGACTTTATCAAAAGTCCTATCAAACGAGGTCCGTTTTCACTTCTGAAGGTTGCTACAGGTCATAAATTACCATATAAACCTAACGCAACTTTCAGATTTCACATCAGAGCTCATTTGCTCAAATCGAGCTCCGAAACCCTTTTAGCCTTAACGAATATCCGAAACGGATGATCTCCGATACCTATCTAACAAAGTTCGTTTTAGCTAAAAATTTTCAGGCATGTCATAATGGACCTTACGGGGCTTTTGGGATTGTCGACACGCAAATCGAGGTGTCGATTCCCGAAATGACTATTTGAGGTCGTTACAATCTCCCCCACTTAGACTCTCGTTCGTCCTCGGACGAGCCCGAGTCTAAGGTAAGATTCACATTTTTACAAAAATAATTACACGGATTTTCGAGGACTCTCGCTACTACCCGAAATCATAAACAACAACATAACTTTCAGGCTTTAGAGATTGAAATCATACCTGAATTATTGAAAAGGCGAGGATACTTCTCCCGCATGTCGGACTCGAGTTCCCAAGTGGCCTCTTCGCTAGGACGATTCTTCCATAGCACTTTAACCAACGGGATCTCTTTCGACCTTAGCTTACGGATCTCTCTAGCCGCAATAGCAATCGGCTCCTCCAAATAAGCCAAGTCCTCATCGATCTCGACAGAAGCCATATCAATCACATGGGATGGATCATGAACATACTTTCGGAGCATGGATACGTGGAATACCGGATGAACTGACAGAGATGGAGGCAAAGCAAGCCTATATGCAACAGCGCCAATACGCTCCAAGACCTCAAAAGGACCAATGAACCTCGTACTAAGCTTGCCCTTTTTCCCGAATCTCATAACACCCTTCATCGGCGAAACTTTAAGAAACACCCGGTCACCTACCATAAACACCAAATCTCTCCTCCTCTGATCCGCATAAGATATCTGTCGACTCTGAGCTGTGCGGAGCCGATCCTGAATGATTCGGACCTTATCTAAGGTCTGCTGAACTAGATCCGGACCCAACACCTTCACCTCTCCAGGTTCAAACCAACCAACTGGAGAACGAAATCGGCGGCCATATAATGCCTCAAACGGAGCCATCTGAATAGAAGACTGATAACTGTTATTATAGGCAAATTCCGCCAAAGGCAAATAACTGTCCCAATGGCCTCCAAAGTCAATAGCAGAAGCCCTCAGCATATCCTCAAGAATCTGGATGGTCCTCTCGGACTGACCATCAGTCTGAGGATGAAATGCGGTGCTAAGATCCACTCGGGTACCCAGCTCCTTCTGAAATGATCTCCAGAACTGAGCTGTGAACTGAGTACCGCGACCTGATATAATAGAGACTGGAGCACCATGCAATCTCACAATCTGCTCGATAAAGATACGAGCTAAGCGCTCCGATGAATAAGTAGTCCTCACGGGGATGAAATGAGCTGACTTGGTGAGACGATCCACCACTACCCATACTGAATCATGCTTGCCCAAGGTCAAAGGCAATCCAACCACAAAGTCCATAGTAATATGCTCCCATTTCCATTCCGGAATCGGCATGGACTGAGTCACCCCGGCTGGTCTTCTATGCTCATACTTTACCTGCTGACAATTTCAGCACCGAGACACATGATCAACAACATCTCTCTTCATTCCCTTCCACCAATATAACTCCCGAAGATCTTGATAGATCTTCGTAATACCAGGATGAATAGAATACCGAGAACTGTGTGCCTCTGCCAATATCAGCTGCCTCAACTCCCCAACATTCGGAACACACAACCGACCGTTGAGCCGCAGTACACCATCATCTCCGATCATAAATGAGGTCACTCCCCCACTTAAAACTCTATCTCGAATATCACACAAATATGAATCATCAAATTGCTTTTCCTTGATCTGGGAAGCTAGGGATGACTGAGTCCCTATACAAGCAAAAACTCGGTCTGGCACAGAATCATCAAATCGCACTCCACTAATGGACAAGGCCTGCAACTCTTGAGCTAGTGGTCTCATATCAACATCAAGATAGGCAAGGCTACCCATAGACTTCCTGCTCAGAGCATCAGCCACAACATTAGCTTTCCCGGGATGATACCGAATAGCAATGTCATAATCCTTAAGCAACTCCAACCATCGGCGCTGTCTCCCGTTCAAGTCCTTCTGGGTGAACAGATACTGGAGACTCTTATGATCAGTGAAAATCTCACAAGGCTCACCATATAAATAATGCCTCCACAACTTCAATGCAAATACCACCGCCAATAACTCTAGATCGTGGACAGGGTAGTTCTTCTCATGCACTATCAATTGTCTCGAGGCATAAGCTATCACCTTGCCATTCTGCATCAAAACACCACCTAAGCCAATACCAGAAGCATCACAATAGACTGTGAATCCCCCGGATCCATTAGGCAAGGCCAATACAGGTGCTGTAGTCAAGACAGTCTTGAGCCTCTGAAAGCTAGACTCACAAGCAGCAGACCATAGAAAAGGAACATTCTTCTGCGTCAAGTTAGTCAGTGGTGCCGATATAGAAGAAAATCCCTCCACGAAACGTCGATAATAGCCTGCCAAACCTAAGAAACTCCGAATCTCTGTAGGAGAAGTAGGCCTAAGCCAATTCTGAACGGCCTCCACTTTCTCGGGATCAATACTAATACCGTCCTTGGTCACCACGTGACCCAGGAATGACACGGTATCCAGCCAGAACTCACATTTAGAGAATTTAGCATACAATTCATGGTCTCTCAAGGTCTGAAGGATAATCTTCAAGTGATGCTCATGCTCCCCTCGGCTCCTTGAATATATAAGGATGTCATCAATGAACACAATAACAAAAGAATCAAGATATGGCTTGAACACACGGTTCATAAGATCCATAAAGGCGGCCGGAGCATTTGTAAGCCCAAATGACATGACAAGAAACTCATAGTGCCCATATCTCGTATGGAAAGCAGTCTTAGAAATATCCTCAGACCGAATCCGCAACTAATGATACCCCGATCTCAAGTCAATCTTGGAAAAATGAGTAGCACCCTGAAGCTGATCAAATAAATCATCTATACGCGGTAAAGGATACCTGTTTTTGATAGTCACTTTGTTCAATTGCCGATAATCAATACACATGCGCATAGAACCATCTTTCTTCTTTACAAAAAGAACCGGAGCACCCCAAGGAGACACACTGGGTCTAATGAAACCCTTATCAAGCAAATCTTGAATTTGCTCCTTCAATTCCCTCAACTCAGCAGGAGCCATACGATATGGAGGAATAGATATAGGTTGAGTACCTGGCAATATATCAATACAGAACTCAATCTCCCGCATAGGAGGCAAACCCGGCAAGTCATCCGGAAAGACCTCCGGATACTCGCATACTACCGGTACTCGATCAATAGATACCTCCTCCACTCGAACATCTCGAATAGAAGCAATATACCATCCGCACCCGCGAGCTATCATCTTCTGAGCCTTCATGAATGATATGAGCTTGTTCCTCGGAGAAGACCTGGAACCCTTCCAAATAGCCTTAGGCTCACCTTCGGCACCTATAGTCACGGACTTGGCATGGCAATCCAACGTCGCATGACAGGATGCCAACCAATCCATGCCCATTATCACATCAAATTCCACCATATCTAGCAACATCAAGTCTATTAGAGACTCAACACCACAAATAGAAATCACACACTCCCGATACCCTTTATCTACACATATAGGATCTCCGACAGGCGTTGCCACCATAAATAGAGCATCAATAAAAACCAGATCCTTGCTCAAGCAAGGTGAAAATCCAGGAGACACATAAGAGAAAGTAGATCCCGGATCTATAAGGGCAAAGGCACTGCGGCCACAAACAGAAAGAGTACTTGTGATCACATCATTGGATGCCTCGGCATCCTGGCGTGTCATAGCAAAAACCTGAGCTGAACCTCCAGGACCAGGAGCTCTCTGAACCGGCTGCCTAGGAGGAACCTGAGTGACAGGCCTAGCTGCCTGAGGAGAAGACCGAACCATAGCAGCAGAACTCTGATGTCCCGCGGAGGTAGGTCCAGATGAAGTAACATAGGGGCAATCCCTAACAAAGTGCCTGGGATCCCCACACTGGTAACAAGTCTTACTACCGCCTCCTCCGCGTCCACCTCCGGGCCTGCACCTCCCATAGTGCCTCTGACGGCATCTCCCACAAACAGGTGGAACAGACTGAGATGAATCCCCACGCCTCTGAGACGGCTGAGGCCTCTGAACACCCGACGAAGTACCCTGAGATGGTAAAGCAGCGGCCTGGGGAAGCCTAAGCTGAGTATGACCACGAAAACTCTGGCCACCATGTGAGGGGCCACCAGAAGTACCAGAATATCGCACCCTCTTGCTCGCCCTCTCTGCATCTGCTCTAGCATGAATGTCCTCCATACGCCTCGCAATATCAACCACATCATAATAGGACTTGTTGCCAATATGTGAGGCAACAGCCACCTGAAGACGAGGGTGAAGACCCTCAACAAATCTAAGAACCTTGTCTCTCTCCAGCATAACCATAGCAGGCGCATACTGAGATAACTCTAAAAATCTGGTATCATAAGCAGTCACGGACATGCCTCCCTGTCTCAACAACTCAAACTCGCGTCTCTAGGCATCAAGATGACTCTGAGGCACAAATCTACTCATAAACATAGCAACGAACTCGGTCCAAGTCAAGGGAGGAAGATCACTCGACCTCTGTCTCATCATAGAAGACCACCAAGTCTCGGCATCACCGGACAAATAGAAAGAAGCACATCTCACCCCAAGGGTGTCCCTAGTACCCAATACAGAAAATATCTTCTCACATTTCTGAATATACCTCTGGGCAGTGCAAGTAGCTGGGGTACCATCGAACTCGGGAGGCTTGAGCTTCATGAAGGACTCAATCCTCCGAGCTACCTCCTCGTCACTCATAGAAAGAGCAGGAATAGAATGACCCAACTGAATACCCGACTGAGGAGCCAAAGTGAAAGGCTGAGCACTAGGACTAATAACTGGAGTAGACTGAGGAATCACCGGAGTAGCCTCAGGAATCGGCGTACTCATAGCTGGAGTAGCTGGCTGGGGTACCGCAGAAGGTACTGGCATATCGCCCATAGGCGAGGCCTGAGATCCAAGCATGCCCATCATCCGCAATAGAACATCGGCAGGAATAGATACCGTTGTGCCCGGCACAAGAGAAGGCATAGTCGATGGGAAATGTGCGACGGGTATCTCAGAAGACACCGGTGGCACTGTACTAGTCTGTCTGGCAGCAAGAGGTCTGCCCACAGAAGCTCTGGTAGTAGCCGCTCTCGGCTGAGTAGGTGCCCGCGCACCAGTCCGTGTGCTACGCACAGCTCTCCCACGGACCGACTCAGTCAGTGCGTCACCAGCTCCCAAAGCAGAGGACGATCGCGTTCTCACCATATGTCATAATCACATTAAAGGATTAGCACCTATGTAAGCATCATAGCACGAGAAGAGACGAAATGAAGGGAAACAACTCTTCCTAAAATGCCTTTGCAGCCTCTCGCTTATAAGTATGGTCGACAACATACCCAAAAACAAGACTCTGCTCGGACACTGCTCCATTGACTCCCTAAGACTCGACTTACAACCTAGGGCTCTGATACCAATTTGTCACGACCCAATTTTCGGGGCCGTGATGGCACCTAAGTGTTACATCCTTAGGCGAACCACGAATAATTAAGCTGACTCATAATGATAATTTAGATAGAAATATTTCAATAAAATGTAGGTGTAGACATCCACCCGAAATACAGTGTCAATAGAGCATCTACGAATTCTGACATCCGATATATATATATATATAATACAAGATGTAGGAAGCGTCTAAACACTAAGGTGGATCAGACGGTATGCCACCGCGAACCATGCGGTTGGCTCACCTCAAGCAAAAATAGTCACAGCCTCGAACGGATCAGATAAGTCCAGCTGTCTGACTAGTAGAAGGATCTGCACATTTAAAACAGTAAGTTATGAGCCAAAGCCCAGTAAGATCATCGACAGGCCCGCTAAATTACCCTTTCGGGACAAGTCTTTGATAATGCATAAGCAGATAACGGAAGTACAATCCACACCTTTACAGTAACCCATAAACATTACATACGATAATATAATTATACAACAACACAAGCAATAATACGCGAATACATAACATAGTCAATAATATAAAGATACATAATATAGGCAGCATATACAATATTATATTGATACTATGGCATAAGCAGTAATATAATTAACACACAGCATGGCGATGATATATCTCGCATACCACATAGGTAATGATATACCTAGCACATAGCATAAGCACACACCCTGTGCGGCTTTGTTTATAGGTCATAACGCACCACAGGCCTCTGTCCTTATAAACAACTTTACTTATAGGTCATAACACACCACAAGCCTCTGTCCCTATAAGTCTCCACATCTAGGTCATAACACACCACCGGCCTCTGTCCCTAGATGGAATTTCGCTTCTAGGTCATAACGCACCACCGGCCTCTGTCCCTAGAGCATATCAATAATACACCGACACACAACATCGACTATACACAAGTCACGTTTGTGCTTCTCCTTTTTGTATAAATATAACGAGTAGTACATAATACTATCTACTAGACAATGCTAGTCAATTAAGTACTCGACATCTTACTTAGCAAGATCAAATCTTATCCGCAAGCAAAATAGAGGTCAAGTCTCACTTACCTCAAAATTGGCTCAAGTGGCTAAGGAACGACCTCCTTTCCCAAACCATGTGCCTCCGTAAGACTCCTCTCTGAGCCAAAGAAATACTGTCGCACTCGTAAGTATGTGAGGAAAGGATTCTAAGCCCTTACGCAATTTAAGAGGCAATTTACCAAAATACCCCCGGGTCGGACGTACCCAAAAATCCGTAAAACTTATGTTTCCGGACTCCCCATACTCCCACGAGTCCAAAAGTACCATAATTGTACATACCCGAGTCCAACTCGGTCATTTTTCCTATTTCACAAATCTAGGGTTCAAACCCTCTTTCCAAGGATCGTCACTTTGATCCTCGGATTAAAGCGTTAAAAATGGGTAAGAATAGTTACCTTGTGTTTAGGAATGATTTTGGTACTTCAAATTCCCCTTGGAATCACTTTTAGAAGCTCAAAACATGAAAATAAAAATGAATGCCCGCCTTAGTATATATAGCAGCCCGCAGCTTTAAAGAGTTGTACCACATGCTGTCCAAATTGTACCTCACTGGATAGCTTTCGGTAAAGTATACATAACTTTTCATAGAAATGTCCAAATGATACGAGGTTGGTGGCATTAGAACCACAACTCAAAGAGCTACAATTTGCATGTTTTGACTTTTTTCCAATTCCTTATGGATTGATCTGAAAAATTGATTTCTTTCCGGCTGAACAGTAAAAAAAACAGAATTCAGCAGCTTTTTGGCTTTGCACCAGGTCAGCCACTGTTTTTGGGTCCAAACGGGACCCTACGAAGCTCGGAATGACCCCAAATTTTGTACACAAGTCATACAAGACTTATGTGACATGTTCGTTAAGACGAAACTCAATTCGGATCTCTAGAACTCAAAAAGTGGGTCCCATGGGAAAGGGTCAAATTTCGACTTTCGCCAAAATAGCGAATTTTAATCAAACGACCCCGGAATCCAAATTCGAAAGTTGCTACAAGTCACAAATGACGATACGAACCTAATGGAACCCTCAGATCTATCATCGGAATTCGTTTACTCAAATCAAGCTCGAAAACCTCTTTTAACCTTTTTAAACTTCCGCAACGGAGACTTTATCAAAAGTCCTATCAAACGAGGTCTGTTTTCACTTCTGAAGGTTGCTACAGGTCATAAATTACCATATAAACCTAACGCAACTTTCAGATTTCACATCAGAGCTCATTTTCTCAAATCGAGCTCTGAAACCTCTTTTAGCCTTAACGAATATCCGAAACGGATGATCTTCGATACCTATCTAACAAAGTTCGTTTTAGCTAAAAAATTTCAGGCATGTCATAATGGACCTTACGGGGCTTTTGGGATTGTCGATACGCAAATTGAGGTCTCGATTCCCGAAACGACTATTTGAGGTCGTTACAAATGATCATCATTTGTCACTCTTACAGGTATAGAGGGTCATTTCTTATCATGTTGATCATCATTGGTCACTCTAACAAGTATAGTGGGTCATTTCTTATCATATTGATCATCATTTCTCCCTATAACAAGTATAGTGTGTCATTTATAGTCATAGTGATCATCATTTGTCACTCTTACAAGTATAGTGGGTCATTTCTTATCATATTGATTTATTGATCATCATTTCTCCCTATAACAAGTATATTGTGCCATTTATAGTCATAGTGATCATCATTTGTCACTCTTACAAGTATAGTGGGTCATTTCTTATCATATTGATCATCATTGGTCACTCTAATAAGTATAGTGGGTCATTTCTTATCATATTGATCATCATTTGTATGATGAAGATAGAAAAAATTGAATACGGGGCTCGGGGCGACTTCAAAATGTGACAAACTTCTAGTTGATGTTCGAAACTATAATGTATGTATGGATCATCATTTCTCCCTATAACAAGTATAGTTGGTTATTTATAGAGATAGTGATCATCATTTGTCACTATTACAAGTATAGGGGGTCATTTCTACTCATAATGATCATCATTTATCACTCTTACAAGTATAGTGGGTCATTTGTAGGTATCATGGTCATCATTTCCCCCTATAACAAGTATAGTGGGTCATTTGAAGGTATAATGATCATCATTTGTCACTCTTACAAGTATAGAGGGTCATTTCTTATCATATTGATCATCATTGGTCACTCTAACAAGTATAGTGGGTCATTTCTTATCATATTGATCATCATTTCTCCCTATAACAAGTATAGTGTGTCATTTATAGTCATAGTGATCATCATTTGTCACACAAACTACTCTAAGTGGTCTTTGTGATGAAAGTTGATGAATTTATCAATCTTACAAGTATAATTGGTCACTTATAGTCATATAATCATCATATTTTGTCACGCTAACTACTCTAATTGTGAAAAAGTATGATGAAGATAGAAAAAATTGAACAGGGCGCTCGGAATGACACTCAAAATATGACAAACTTCTTGTTGATGTTCGAAACTACAGTGTGGATCATCATACGATGAAGATAGCAACATTAAAATTCTGCGATCCGAACGACCCTTTAATGCGACGAACATCACTATGTTGTTTAAAACAACACTACGACAAATGATCATCACTTGTCACTCAATTAGTCATCACTACTGATAATTGTCAACATTTATCACTCTAACAAGTATAATTGGTCATTGCTACTGATAATTGTCATCATTTCTTAGTCTACCAACTATATTTGTTCCTTTTAAGCGAAATGCGCATCATTTGTCACTTTTACAACTGTAGAGGGTCATTTCTAGTGATAGTGATCATCTTTTGTAAATCAAAAAAGTATAATTGGTCCTTTCTAGTTAAAATGAACATCATTTATCACTCTATTCTGGAAATTTGGTCGTGTATAGTGTTAATGATTATCATTTATACCTGGAAAATACCAGTTGCGTTCCGAACATACGATTTAGTGTTGGAACACATTATATATGTTCCGAACTTGGTGTATGAATTTATTAACTTTTCCAGAAATGGAGTAGAACAAGTTGTCGTTTGGAACATCGAATTGTAATTTCCTAAACGACAGTTGATGTGTTGCGAACTATCTGAAAATATGATGGTTTGGAGATAATTTAACAGTACTAATTAAAGACCTTCATAATAATATTAATTGAAAAGACATAACAAAAGCATATTCATAAACAGTTAATTACTTAAACAACTAATATATAATAGCGTCTTCGTTATTGTTTTGTCCTCCACCGAAGTGATTTTGCAAAACCCTCTCAATCCGATCTAACTGCATTTGCATCTGCTCAAGCTTTGTCTCGACTGTTTGAATGGACCTCTCGCAATTATCTGCTACCTCCTTGATGTCAACAACTTCAAAATGCACGTCTTGCAGTCTTGTAGGTACCGACTTGTTTGGAGGCTCTCGGACTCGGTGGTACTTATTCCATGGATCGTTAAATGCGTTATTGGCCATCTGCATGAAAAGTTGTTTAAAATTTAGAAAAGAATCAAAGTGGAGTTATGTTTAAGGAAATATAAACAGATTAGATTTTGAAATTATTTTACGAAAAACGTAGAAAATATGAAAACTCGAGTACCTCAACTTGTTCTTCCTTGATATAGAAAACTGAACGTAATACTTGGTTAATGCGAAATGAATTGTAAATTGGGTATTCATCAAGGAGGTATTTATAGATGTTTTGAAGTGGCTTTTAAATTCTATTGCATGCCTTTTCAATGGCCGAAGCAAATGAAGGGACGTTTCATGAAGCCGTTTGTGGTGTATTGGTATTCGGGCATCCCAACTGTTCATTGTAGCCGTTTGTGTCTTTTAAATTTTGAATGGCTTGTTCGGAACGTCACGTATAAAAGTATAATATAATATACTTGACAAGATGTTCCGAACATCTTCTCGAAGGTAGCACTTGATAAAAGCTACGACTATGAATTGTGAAATAAAGACAGCAGGGGCTTTGGCATGCCTTGACATCGTTCGGAACATCAAATGTAATATCCTAAACAAACTGGATGTGTTGCGAACAATATACAATTATGTGCACAATATAATCGCAAAAGATGCAGTAAAGCAAATCTGTGCAAACTATAAGTTAAGAAACAAATTTGGCCAAATATGTACACAATATAAATTATACAAGTAGGACGAAAAGTCCATTATGCAATTCAAATAAAAATCCAAATAATCGAAATTATAACGAGGACGATGCTTCGTCCAATTCACAAACTCAATTTGTAGGCTGACTTGTAGCCTCAGTTCCACTGCAAACAACGGGGCATGTAGTTTTCTTGTGACCATATCTCTTGCAGTTGCCACATTTATTTCTCCTCTTTGGAAGACGTTTCCCAATAGATCGAATCCGGTTAACCCTTCTCCTTCCACGGTTGTTCGGCTTTGAGGGCGGAGGCACTGGATAAAGTATCTCTTCAGTAGGGACGACCCATGATTCTTCAGGAGGTACTGCATTGACAGGCTCTGCATAGGCAAGGATGTATACTTGTGTTGTGTAATATCCAGAAGTGTATTCATACACTCTACTTCCATATTCATCGCCATGCAACCCCCTAATTGCTGCCATAGCATGTACACAAGGTAACTGATCAAGATCAAACTCCCTACATGTACATGTCCTCTCATATAGATCAACTTCTGCCTCATACCATGGACTAATGATTTCGAAACCATAAGTTCCCTTCCTGTTGACAACTAGCTTGTCTCCCACTTCTTTATTCTTCCTTATTTTTATTTCAACGTCTGGGATGCATAAATTTGGGTGGTTGATTAACTTCATAGCCCTAGTGTGGAATTTTTCCGCAAAGTTCCTACCTATATCCTTCAAGAGGGCAGCAATGGGGTATTCTCTTTGCTCTTTCAGCATGGAATTAATGGACTCAGCTATGTTTGATGTCATAACTTCAAACCTATTAAAAAGAATAAAAATTATAATAATCAAAAGATGTTCCTAACATAAAGCACAAGTGCAGATATAGGAATAAGAAGTGCGAAACATTCATGATGTTCCTAACATGAATCATACGTTCAGAATGACAATAAGGAGTTCGGAACATCGTTAGAAAATAAAATTTCCTAATAATGTTCTGAACATATATGTTATGTTCGGAACGCGTCATGTGACGTTTGGAACATATTGAACGCAGACAGTAATATCAGACCTTGTTATTATAGTTTACCTTACCTGTTTCCTGGGAAATATAATCTGCTCCATCTATGATAGCCAACAACATTTTCAAGATAATCCGCTACCCTCCAATCAATAGTCCTGATCTCATTCATAGCATCATTGAACTCCTCTACCCTGTATGCCTTTGCTGCAGTGTAGTATTTATGAAGACTGATTCCAAATTGAAACTTTGTTCGGATGCTTTCACCAAGGTGCCACATGCAAACTCCATAGTGTGCAGAAGGAAACACTTGGGCGACCATTTTCGAGATGCTCGGATGTCTGTCCGAAACAATGCACAACTCTTCACTATCTGAAACTATGCAGCGTAATTGTTCGAAAAAATACTCATATGAGGTGTCGCACTCTTTGTCTACAACACAAAAAGCAACAGGGAATACGTGACTCATTGCATCCTGAGCAACAGCAGACAGCAACACCTCTATATACTCGCCAGACAAATGTGTACCGTCAACGGCTAGGACTTTTCTCACGTAAGTAAATCCCCTGATCCACGCTCCATAAGAGAGAAAAAAATACAAGAACTTCCCTGTGCTAGTAAGCCTCAAATCTGTCTTGGTTCCTGGATTCTTACTCTTAACCATATAAGCATAAGCATCAAGAGTTTCAATACCTTTCTCATGCGTTCCCCGTGTCAAAGATTTTGCAAATTGACAGCCCCTAAGACACTTCCAGTAGCTAACCTTGCAACCAAAATAGTTGTTAAGGGACTCCCTGACAGCTTTTGTGGTTGGACCTTTTCCCATTAAATATTTACCTTTCATGAACTCACCAATTATCTGGGCAGAGGCGTGTGAATTATGACTGGAATGATGTTGGACACCGCATGTGTGCATGTTATTGTAAACGCTAATGTAGAACCTATCATTACTTTTATACCTCATTGCCCTTAACCACCATTTGCATTTCACATCTAAACATCTAGCATTAAAAATCTTTGCAGTATTCTTCAATGCTTTGTAATTAAAACGATGTTTAACTGCTGCAATCTTCAATTTGGTGACCAGTTCTTTCTTATTGGAGAAAGTCATACCTTTTTCAAAACCTGTGCCATCGACGAAGTGAAATATCAGCTCGCTGCTTTGTGTTGGAAACACATGGGTATAAATGGCAGGATGTTCCTCTACATATTTTTCTTCTACTTCTTCTTCTTTTTCTTCATCTACATCTACGCCTCCTCTGTCTTCTTCTACCCTCCTCCTCTGTCTTCTTCTACTTCTTCATGTAAGTCATCCAATCGCTGACTAAATCATGCCCTCCACTATTTGGCATTTCTTGGTCATTAGAACCAACACATTCCTCCATCGTAGAAACCACAATTACCCTTAGTGTGGGCCTAGCACCATTACGATCAACGTCAGCCATATAAAGGCGTACATCATCATCATTTCTTATTGTAACGGGAGGAGTCTTTTGATTTGCGGCAACACTCAGCATGTAAGTAATGCAAATGTCCCTCGGATTGTCTCTTATCCCCCAACTTCCGATGATTTTGTTAAGTAGAACATCATACGTAACATCTCTAAGCACAAGAATGGGTCTTGACTCTTTAACCTTCAGAACCCAAGCATAACATTTAGAACGCTCCACCCATTCACCTTGATAATTAACTCCTAATATAACCTCACCCATCGATGGTCACCTGCAATAAATTGGAATGACCAACTATTAGTATTACTAATATTTATACAGTATGTTCCAAAACTCAATGTTGCTCGTTTGGAACATCTCTGCTGACGTTCTGAACATCACGTTACAGTTTTTCATTGCTTAATGCAAGATGTTCCAAACCTCAGTGTTGCTCGTTTGGAACATCGTATGCAGACGTTCTGAACATCACCTTACACTTTTTCGTTGCTTAATGCAAGATGTTCCAAACTGCTAACAGAACGCTCAAACATCCTACAGAATGTTCCGAACATTATCTGTGAAAATTCCAATAAATACATATACCGTGTAAAACGCTAGCGATATGTTTGGAATTACAATTACGGCCATAGGAAAGTCGAAATGATGTTTGGAATTTCAAGCAGATTGTTCGGAGGAACTGAATCTGTAACAACCTCGAATCAACAAAAACAACTAAAAACATGTTCGAAAAGCTAGTACACTTACTGGAGATGACTGGATTGGTACGATTAAAATTGGAGGAACAAGATTTCCCCTTTAATGGATAAGAAACGACCAGATTTAACGAAATGCCGTATAACCCAAATGTGGGTGATCTCAGCTTGTATTGCCTAAATTTGGAAAGGATATTCAAGATAATATGCTCAGCAGCTATGGTGGAATGGGTATTATTTCGATCTACGAAAGGAAGCTCAGCAGCTATGGTGGAACTTTGGGCGGGAATGGAATGTGGAAAAAATGGAGGGAAAACGGGGGAGAGGAGAGAGGGAAGCAGCTAGGTAAATGGCCAAATTTGGCAAAAAACTACTTTATATACATGGACTATTGTGCAACTTACAAAACATTGAGGTGAGAATGTTACATGGTTAATAACACTAATTAAATGAGGACCCTAGATTTCATGTTTAAAACTTGAACCTTTTTCCACACAAAAAAGACTTGGCAAGTACTGCCATGCCAAAGCCCCAAGTTTTTACACCTCACAAGCATTTAGACCTCCATTCTACTCAATAGCCAAAGTTTTTACATATACTCCTGCCAAGTTTTATCTCGATGCATATGGTGTACGTGAAAAATCACTAAAAGTTGAGCAACGTATTAAATTTGGAAACCATTATTTCAAAAGTACATTCAGTTCGAAAATACAAGCTTCAAAGGTTGAACACATCAAGTTAAATCCTAAATTAAATTCTAGATCCACTATGATATATCTATCCTACTTAAATGCACAGGTTGATACTTAATAAAGGGGGTTTGAAACTGATTTCAAAATATGAATTTAACTTAGCAATCAAGGAACCAATAAAAGACCATACTACATATAATGATCACAATGTAAGATGAGCAACTTTTGCCTACTCCTTTAGCAGACCAGAAGCTATCAACAACTATGAGGTCCCCCTGTACTGAAACCAGAGAAGGCCATTGCCGATGAGATTTTTCAAAAGTTCTAGGTAGATATGGACAAAGGTTCATGAACTGATTAGTGCAAGTTATTGGCTTATCTACCTAGTTAAAAATTTATACATTCCTTCCTTTGCCGTAGCTGCGATACACTTGAAAAGACAGCATCCCATTCATCTTTTCGGCGTTCAGGAACCATGACACCATGACAAGAAGCTGTCCAGGTATCTGCAAAACTATCTGTATAAACCCAGCATACACTCTGTGGCGGATTCCGGGAGTCAAAGTAGAAAGACGTGATTTTCTTTGTTTTCGAGCCACCCTTCTTCTGTTTTTGGCTCTTGGGGGTCTCGGATGGCTGTAAAAGAAATGGTACCATCAAACACGAAGTGTAAGATGCTTCCTAGCAAAGGGAAGAGTGGTAAAAAAATAGAGGTGATATAGGTAACAATGTTTTGCTTCACTCACCGTAGCTTCGCTGTCAGTGCTTCCCTTCTTGCGTTTGCTACCAGTTTCCAGAAAATAAAGAACCTCAATCTTTGACCGGAATTTTCGCCCTGACACTGGTTCAAAGTAGTACTGCAGAGTCCAGTGCACAAAACTATTAGGAACTCGAGGGAAATGCAATGCAATTCCGTTTCTATGTTAACGACTTTAATTTAAACAATGAGAATGCAAATTGAAAGCACATGACAAAGTATTTTCATCTAAACTGACTCAATAATGCTCTGCCACCTGCAAAGGGAAAAGGAAATAAATACAACACACTCATACATAAAGAAAATGAAGTAACAAAACATGAAAGGACAAATCACAGGTTATTATGTAAAAAGGGCTAGGGTGAGAGGGAGAGAGCAGAAAAGGTTCTGTCCACCACAAGCTCCCTAAAAGGGCTATGAAGCCTATATGTACGAGCAATTATTTCCTTGACCACAAGCAACATCACACTTCCATCAAGAGATGGAAGGTGTGTGCAAAAATATTTTGAATAACGGTGGTGTCTAAACCAACTTGGCCGCACCTTGACTATTTGTACTTGCATCCTCCAGTATAGGTACTTGGATATCTCTGCCATCAAGGAAGGATGGACGACTACACACTTTGCCTTTTATTGCCTCCTATATCTCCCGAAGGTTGCTGTCATTGCCTTCAGTAAACACATTATCATCTTTTGCTCGTGTTTCTGAGTACACAACTCTTGGACTACTCTACCTCAAAATCTTTCTCACTACTTCAACGGTTTGAGCACTATATTCATCTTATATCATAATGCATAAGTGCCATAATGGTTATGGTCATGATTAATGTCAAAAGTTGTAGTTATGACAATGAAGGAATATTTGCTTGCCTAGATGCTTTATGATTCACTCAAAGAAAAAGTGAAAAAGAACGTGTTGAATCTGTCGCGTCCTTAATCATAAAGTGAAAATAAGGCAAGGGCTAAAAATGAAGAAAGGTGCAATAGAAGGGAAGTGAAAACATATATTAAATTCAAGAATATTAACTAACTATCCAAACAACAATTATAAAGACAACTAGAATTGATGAAAGCTAATTAGGTGAAGTGCATATTGTTTAGTGTCGCTCTCTTTAAAACAGTAGCTAGACTTAAGACACATGGCTTAGTGCCTTGGTGCATGCTGGGAGGTGCCGCTTAAGGAGCACGAAGTGCACATATATTGTTTTGCACCTAAATTCAGGGTTAAAGAGCGCCTTCAACAACACTGTTGATCTAATGATGGGAATGGGGAACAGGAGATGACACAGGAACTATCAAAGATCACGAAAACTATTTGCCGGTAACAATTATTGTTGTACTAAATGCTCAGCAAAATATCTTACCTTATTAATGCCTCATCTTTGAATTACAGCAAAAATAACACCAGAAAATGGAAAAGATGAAGAGCCATTCGGTTAAAAAAATTGAAAGAGAGTTTTGAAAAACTTAATTAAGCTCTGTAGAAATTGTTTTTCAACAAAATGCCAAGAGAGAATTTTTCATTTTTTTGAAAAAAACTGAAAAGAGCTATGTCTCAACCAAAGACATAAACTTCAATTGTTAGTTCTTACAGCAACTTGTGGTACCTTGCAATATCCTTTTTATAACCAGGAAATCCCGGAGGGCATATAGCGCACGGCTCGAAATTTGGTATAATGGACCCACTCATCTACCATTCTCTACTTAAATACCAGGCTTTCATCTATTACCCTTACTAACCAATGCCCTAGACTATACTCCCCTTGTCCTTTTTTGATGAAGTAATTAGTTTCATTTAAGGCATCAAGAAGATGCAAAGATATACAAAAAAAGAGGACTTCAAAATGTTATCAGCTCCTATACATAGTAGTCTTATATTGCTAATGAGCTGATAAAGTCCAGAAACATAACAGGACAATTAACAGTAGATAGATTTTGCCAACTAAATAAAAGTAAAAGACATCTAGCTTTAAGGAAATGATTAGCGGTTGATACGCCATTAAAGCACCTGCGATTCCTTTCAGTCCAAACAACCCAAAATATGCAAGCTGGAATCATGATCCAGATCATTTTGATGGTTTTATCAACTTTCCACTGACTCCATCCCTTATAAGCATCCTTAATGTGTAGAGGCATGACCCAAGTTAGCCCAAAGATAGAAAGAAACATACTCCAGATCTCCGCAGCTATTTTGCAATGTAAAAATAAATGATTGTTGCTTTCAGCTTGCTGCATGCACATGTAACATCTGTTGACTGTTTGTATATTCCTTTTACTGAGGTTATCCTGTGTTAAACAAGCTTCATACAAAGCTGTCCAGGTGAAGCATATTATCTTTGGTGGTAGCTTGGTTTTCCAGATCAGTTTCCATGGCCATCTTTCTGTTATCTCATCACGGGAGCGCAGAAGAGAGTAACCAGCTTTCACCGTGTAAATACCTTCCTTTGAGCTTCCCCATTTCATTCTATCCTCTACATGTTCATTGATACTCCCCTTTTCTTTTGTTTATTTAAGGATACTTTAATAATTTTAACATAAAAAAAATACTTTGTAACCAAACACCTCGGCAACTTGTTTTCAGTTTCAGCACTTCAAAGCACATAACTGCTTATTTATAAAACAAGCTCCAACACTTAAAAAGTAGTAAAAGCTACTTTTTTTCAGCTAACCTAAACGTGCTCTTATATCTTTTTCATATCCAACCACCATTTTTTTTAAAAAAAATCCCTGTACTATATCTATAATTTATCATTTCCATAGTCCATTCCAATATTTTGAAACATGGTTTCATACTAGTTTTGAATCCTTGACCTAGTGGAGAAGTTGCATTTAATCAACCATTAAAGAGTAAAGCCAAGCAAGACTAGTAGTCCATTCTAATATTTGTTTAGTTATCCATATGGAGTCAAACTATATGTTAGCCAAAGGGAGTATCATTTAGTCAAGCCATTCAATCTCTATATACTATCATTCACAAATATAAATGACCTCAACTTGACACTTTTCTTCTCAAAATCAAGTAATGAATTTGAGAATTAAAAAGCCAAAGTTAGTTTAATGCATGTGCAAAACAACTGTTTATACTAATCCCTATACACTTTTTTTTTGGAAGATGGTAATAAATTACTAAGCGCTACCCACTTGAAAGTTGAAAAAAAAGTATTCTCCTCATAGGAGTAAATATGAAATCTACAATCTCATCGTAAGGTCCTCCAGACCTAAAGTTCTACAATCATAACATGTTGCACTTGTCAGGAGGAAGCTTTTCCTTTCCTCATGCAAATCCCTCGAGCTAGAAAAGAATGTAAGAAAGAAGGTTAATCCACATAGAAGAGTCCGAAGGGAAGGAAAAGAATCACCCAGATACTTGCTCCCCTCATCTCCTTCAATGGAGAAACCAGTCTCATCACCACAGTTAAAGTCAACTAATTAAAGTTCAAACATTCTCGAGAGAAATATGTTTCCTGAATCCTGCTTCAACTGAAAAACTGAGATCTCATTGAGTCAAAGTTCTACCAATCAAGTTAATTGATCACCTTTCGTAAGAGGAGTTTTGATTTGGAGATTGAATATTTGCATAGGTATGAAATCCCAAATTTTGACCCTCACAATTCTAGTCATGTTTTATAATACATATTTCCACTTGAATTTTTTCAATTTTCAAAAGGGATCTCTGTCGGAAAAACTAAACATAAATTTTGAATCAACCAAAGTAAAAATGTACTCCTATCTTTTCTCTATAAAACCATTCAAACATGTTATTTGACCAAGGCCAACAGTATAATGCCTACAATTGTCCAAAATCTGGCATTAAACTTTTCCACAGAGCAGATTCTAAAGATATTTACTATTCCTTATAGTTTTTGCTAATTGGCAATTAACTCCATCTCTTCTTGCCAATACAATCCACTAGTAATCTCCAATTTCCCACTAACCTGTCAAGCTACAGTACAACACTACTACTCATTGTAATAGCAACCTTTTCTTTTTGGTGATAACCGAGAAATCCCTATAGGCCAGCGGCGAAATTCGGTCGATAATGGGCCTGTCCTCTACATGTCTCCACTAAAATACAGGCTTTTGACCGCAGATAGGTTTGATTTTTTGAACCCTTGATGTGTTCACCCACACATCAAGTGTTGTGATAAAATGTGATGACAACCTTGTATTCATTTTAATGAAATTAACACAATATCACATTATTAAACCACTCGAATTCACTAGAAGAAATTGTTAAACATATCAAACAAAAATAGGAGTAAATGCACTATTATAAAAGAAAAAAGATGATGTAATTTCCAACGAACCTATCAACAAACTTGTGAAATACTTAACAGCCTATCATATAATAATAATCAAAACACAATAGTCTCACTGCTTTCAATGCATATTGCAGTATAAACAGTGCGTCCTCATAGAGTAAGGCTAACTATCAACAATAACCTACCCAGTAATATTCCACATGTGGGGTCTGAGGAGGATGAGATGTACACAAATCTTACCCCACCAAGGTGGAGAGGCTATTTCAGTTAGACCCTCGGCTAAAAGAAAATACAATAATGAAAACATACTAGAAAAGAAAAAGCACGATGAGAATACCATTGCAAAGAAAATATCAACATAATATTTAAAATAACCAAAGTAAACACAGAACACCGATAACAATAAAGGCAGAAAAATAAAATAAAAGTAGCATATACACGGATAATACCAATGCTAATATGCCTAGAAATTGCACGAGTACTATCTAACCTTCTACCAAAATCCTCGACCTCCACACTTTCCTATCTAAGTCTAGGACAGTGTGTTGCACGACTCGCGCAATGTTCATAAATTTAAGTTTTTAACTATTCCTATTTATCATCAACATAAATAAATATACATATTTACATAGAATAAGTGAGGGAATTTTACCCTATCAACAGTTCCAGCAGTGGCACCAGAGGTACGAACTCTCATTTCAATCTTCCAATTCTCCGGTAACCAGCTCGGTCTCTCCGCCGTTGTCTCCACTGATTTATTCACCCGCCGTTGAGGCGTAACCATCTCAGTCACCGCCGTCTGCATCTCCGCGGTACTCTCCATTTTTTCCGCCGGAGGCGCTAGATCGGACACGTGTCGTTCATCTAATAGATCCTTCTCTGGTGTAATTTCAACGTTTACATTTGAATCGCCGCCGTCGATGATGTAGGTGCCGGACTGTAACAGCGGATCCGGCGGTAAACAGTCGTCGGGAAAGTCGCCGGTAATGTCGCCGGTAATGTTAAGGGAATCTGGATAGTTCGATGAGACGGCGGTTTCGGCCATTGCAGAGTTTAGGGTGGGGTGGGGGTTTTTTTGGTGGGGTGGTGGGGGAGTTTTGAAGGAGTCAAAAGAGGGAGAAGGATTGATTTGAAAGTAATGGGATAAGAGTGACTTGTACAGTAGTTTGTGGTTTTGTACCTTTTTACCGGGAAAAGTAATCTATATAAAAGAACATTCCTGTTTATACCTCAAAAACTATCTGAAATTTCAAAAGACTTGCTAGAATATTTGTTTACATTCTTGATAAATAAAAACAGTTTCTTATTGTTATGAGGATTGATTTTGTATATAAATGGAGTCTACACTTATACACAATATTTACGTTCAATTTTATGGTGTATATAGTCGGATTTATCAGTTATACACTATATATACACTCATTTTTTCAAGTATATTTAGTGTATATACATTTTTTTGCAGTGTATACACATTTTGATATAATAAATTGGGTAGACATAACCTTCCAACAAAAAAAAATGAAGAAGAAGAAAAGAAGAAGCAGTGGCCGGTGGGAAGAAGTTCCGGTGGGCAGCAGAGGTGGTGCCTGGAGCATATCAACGAGGAGAAAGCAGCGGTCGTCGTTATTTTTCCAATGGTGCAGTGCCTGAATCTGCTGCAGCAGAGCACATCGATGTCATCACGCCGAAACCAGTTGCAGCGGTGGCGACGTCTTCACGACGGAATTGTTTGCAAAACGTAGCAGCGGAGAAGTGTCAGAATCTGCTGCAGATCTGTGAAACGCCGGAACAACGCCACTGATTTTGTCGAAAGAGAGAGGAAGCGGGCGACGCCTCTGTAGTGAGGAGAAGAATAAAAACCCTAAAATTGAGTGGCTGCAAAAGGCTATGAGGCATTGTTTGATATTTATTTTGAGTAATTTGAAAAACGGGGGCCAAAAAATATATCTAAGGCTTTTTGTTCTCCTCCCGTAATTTTCCCTATAATACACTTACGACCACAAGTTTCAAAAATATTACGACATGTTTTAGACCACAAATTTCACAAGTTAATATTTCTTTCTTGAACTTTGTGTTGATTCAAACTATGTCACATAAATTGAGGGAACCAAATAATGTTACTCCCTCAATTTCAATTTAGATGTTATAGATGTAAGTTCTATAGAGTGGTTGTTAGACCTGCTACGTTTGTATGGGCCTGAGTGTTTGGCAGCCAAGAACAACTACGTTCAAAAGATGCTAGTTGCCGAAATGAGGATGCTTGGATTGATGTATGGGCATGCTAGAAAAATATTAGATTAGAAATGAAGTCATTCAGGAAAAGTTCGGAGTGGCCTCAGTGGTGGACAAGATGCGAGAAGCGAGACTAAGATGGTTTGATCATGTGAAAATGAGGAGTATAGATGCTCCGGTGAGGAGGTGTGAGAGGTTGGTAGTGTTGGGTCTACAGAAAAGTAGAGGTAGACTGAATAAGAATTAGATAGAGGTAATTATGTAGGACATGGCGCAACTTTAAATCACCGAGGACTTGGCCCAAGATAAGGGGCATGAAGGGCGAAGATTCAGATAGAAGGTTAGAAGGTAGTTGAGTGTTTTCCCTTCATTCGAAGAGAGAGCATGGATATAGTATGAGATTTTAGGGCTTCTTATCAGCATTATTGTTATTGATCTATTTTTCTCTCAATCGTCACTTTTAGTTGTACTATTGTTTCATTTAACCTGGCTGTCTTTATTATATTGATGCCATTGCTTTTCTTTATCTTAATATTTCTATTTTAGCTTTATTATGTTGGTATGTTTTTCTTTTTCTTCTCCCAAACTCGTTTTCTGAGTTGTTTTTCTTTTTTATTTATTTATTTATTTCTTTTCTTTTCTTTTCTTCTATTTTTCTTGAGCCAAGGGTCAATCGAAAACAACATATCTACCTCATTCGAAAATATGTGTAAGGTCTGTATATATCTCACCCTCCCGATCTCCTCATAATCCACTAATGGAATCATACTGGGTATGTTGTTGTTGTAGTTTGACACTATCGCACAATTTAAGAAATAAAAAAGAATATTTTAAAACTTATGGTTTAATATGCAAAAATTTGCCAAAATAAAGGCCCCTAAATTATCGAAAATCGAGCAAAAATGCCTTCTGTTTGTGCAAAGGCACAAAATATATGCTTACTTATTACTCCCCGTCCCAAATTAGTTGACGTGCAATAATCATTTGTCTCAAATTAGTTGATTTTTTATAATTTCAAGACTTTTTTTGCTAATTCTTTCCAACTATACCCTTAATAATTAAAAGAAATTCTAAAATAAAGTTAATAGTCAAACATTAAATAGGAATAATATAGTAAAATACACACTATATTTAATGATTTTCTTAATGGACTGAAAATATTGGAGGTGCCAACTATGGGCAAAGTGCACCAAAAGCCACTTTTGGCAGTAGTCTTTGGTTTGAGGCCACTTTTTTTATTGGTTTTACATGAGATGCCACTTTTTGGGGCTCATTTGCAAAAATATGACACAGGAAGCTTTGGTTTGCCAAAATTCCCTCACTAACAGATGTTTAGCAAAAATGCCCTCATTAGTTTAATGAAACTTTTTTCGGACCAAAATACCCCTACAAACCAATAAAAAGACGCGCCCTAGTCCCTCCCCTTCCTTTTCTCCATTCACGCTATCAAGAAAACCATAAAACCCCATTCCTTTTACAGATTGCTCTGTTCAAGAAAAGATTCAACGTAAGATTTCTTCAAGTTGCAAAGGTAAAGTTCTCCGCAACTATTGCCAAGAGTTTAAGTTCTGGTGCAATCAGCACCCTACATACACTTCTTGCCTATTGCCAAGACTTTATGGCCTATTGCAAGTGCCAACTTGCAGAGAAAGTCTCTGCAACCCTTGGCTTATGGCTAAGAGTTTAAGCTCTGGTGCAATGGGCACCTGGGAGAGACTTCTTGGCTATTGCCAAGACTTTAAGCCCTCTTGCACAGGCCAAACTTCAGGAAAAAAATCTCTGCAAGTCTTGGCAATAGCCAAGACTTTAAGTTCTGCTGCAAAGGGAAACTTACACTGAAAATCTCTAAATTATTGGCAATAGCCATGACTTTAAACTCTACTGTAATGGGAGGCTTATAGAGACTTCTTGCCTATTGCCAAGACTTTAACCATGTTGCCATGATCTCTACAACTATTGCCAATAGCCAACACTTTAAACTCCAGCGGAAGGGGCAACTTGTACAAATAGTCTCTGCAAGTATTGACAATTGCCAGGACTTTAAACTCTAGTGGAAGGAGCAACTTGTACAAATAGTCTCTGCAAGTATTGGCAATTGCCAAGACTTTTACCTATATTGCAGTGCAAAACTTGTAGAGAAAGTCTCTACAACTCTTGGCAATAGCCAAGACTTTAAGTTCTGCTGCAAGGGGGACCTTACACTAAAAATCTCTAAGAGTATTGGCAATTGCCAAGACTTTTACCTCTACTGCAGTGAACAAGTTGGAGATAAAGTCTCTGCAACTCTTGGCAATAGCCAAGATTCTAAGTTCTGGTGGAAGCGACAACTTACACGGAACATCTCTGCAAGTATTGGCAATAGCCAAGACTTTAAACTCTACTGCAATAAGCACCTTGCAGAGAAAGTCTATGCAACTCTTGGCCATGGTCAAGATTTTAAGCTCTATGCAAAACATGAATATCTAATAGCCATATGCAATAAAAACGTTCAAATCACTGGAATCAAGCAAACACAAGAAAAAATCCCAAATTTCCAGCACACAAAGAAGAAAGAAGGAGGCCAGGAATGGGGAAAGAGAGAAGGAAACATATTCAACGTGAATTAAACAAGTTGGGGCAAAATAGTCCTTTCATAAAGGGGGTATGATGTGGAGGGCATTTACTTAAAATATTTGTAAGTGGGGGCAATTAGGTAAGACCATGTCTTATTGAGGGTACTAGGTGAAATTTTTTTGACTTTTTGGAACTTCAATCCTTTCAACCCACAAGGGTTGAAGTTCAACTTCAGCCCACCACAAGGGTTGAAGTTCAACGTCAGTCCACAAGGGTTGAAGTTTACGCATCTATTCCTAAAGTTCAGCCCTTGTGGATTGAAGTTGAAACTTCATAATTTAGGCATGAAGTTCAACCCATAAGGTTTGAACTTCAGCTCAAAAAGATTGAAGTTCTAAAAAGTGATCTCTCATATAAGACCAATAAAAAAAGTGGCTTCAAACTAAATACCAGTGAAAAAAGTGGCTTGTGGGCAAAATTTTTACACTAAAATGGTACGGAGGGAGTTATTAAAAACGAAACAAAAATGCATTATTGAAAATAGAGCAAAATACTCCTGAACTATCGAAAATAAAACATGCACGTCTTTTGTTTGCCTTTAGATATGTTGACAAAGCCTCCTCTGTCGATCAACGTAGGATTAGTGGTCGCACTATTGATCAATGATGGATCATGGATCAATAAAAAAAATTTCATTTGCAATAATTTAGTGGCATTTTTTCTTCAACAGAGAGCATTTTTATATTCAAAGTGAGATTTTATCTCTAAATTGAAAACAATAAATGATGAAAATCCAACAAATAATATAAAAAAATGAGTGTTGTGAATTCTAGAAATCTCCTTCCCAGAAGAGTACACCAACCACTTGATTAGTTTATTTACAACAGTTCCAAAACCAACACATTTGGACAGTCAAAACAATCAACAACAACACAAAACACATCTGCAAATAAGCTAAAGGAACATGGCTTTGGTCCCAACCCCACAAGTGAACTCAGGGCCCTTGTTTGCTGAAGTGGATATGGCTGGTGATTCCTCTGCCACCACTGTTCGTGCCACTGTAGTTCAGGCTTCCACCATCTTCTATGACACCCCTGCCACTCTTGGTTAGCTCCCATTTCATTACCTTCTTTCCTTTATAAGTTTTATTGTTTTGGGTGATTTTCTTGATTGGTGTTGGTTTTTGTTTGTTTATTTTTTGATTTAACATTTGGATTGTTGGTTTAGTCTTGAAGAATTGAATAGTAAATATACTTGTCGCTTTAGGAATCCAAGGCTAAATTTGTTAGTTGTTTCCAAATATATGCTCAATCATTATACAAGTCTTAGTTACTTTTTATACTACTCAATTCTCAAAATGCATTTAATTGGGATAATGTGGTACATACACGGTATTTCATTGGTTTCGTAATGGGCGCAAAAAAGCTTAAACTAAAGTGACACCTAAAATGGGACGGAAGGAGTATTTGACAACACTGTGTTTCCTGTAAATAATCTTGCCAGTACAGAATACATAAAGTCAACAACAACATACCAGTGTTATCGCACAAGTGGGGGGTCTGTGGAGGGTGAGATGTACCTAGACCTTACCCCCCTAGGGGGAGAGGTTGTTTCCGATAGACCCTCAGCTAAAGAAAAACCTTTTGAAAACATGTTTAAAAAGAAAGATGAATATGCCATGGTAAAGGAATAGACAAGGTTAAATATATTTTTAATTCATGGACCTCAATTTTCATTCTAACCTTTTCGTGCATTCTTCTTCAGCATTATTCATTTATCGAGGTGCACCAACCGTGACATATGGGAAACAATATTCTCTTCTTTGTAAGCTAGAAAAATTGGAAAATCACAATGTTGAAAACATCATTGACTTGATCCCTTGTTTAAAAACAAAGGATCACATGTAATGAAGAACTCTTGGCACCAGAATCTTCCCTTCTCAGTGGACGGTCCTGCAATTAAAGGCAACTGAAAATTTTCCTTCTGGTTAAGTGATGGGAGATGCCAGGGTTGACGGGTAATATATGGATGCGATTCTGATGATCTTTTCTATTAGGTCTAGGAATTACAAAGGCATGAGGACCTATTTCAGCAGCTTCCTTATATGGACGTTTTACTATATAGAATCTCCTTTACTTTCATAGCATATATGTCTTCAGTAACTTGTAAAAGTACTCCACCATCCTAATCTGGACCATGGTCATAGTTTTTCCTCTGTTGTCTCAGCCCCTTGCATCTGTATGTGACTTAATTTGGCACTTTAAGCCCAAAAAAGAATCATTGGACGTGCTTGGCTCAACTTAGGCTTTAGAAGACTTGGATGAGAACTGATGGTGTTATTTTTTCAGAAGCCTTTTATGGGAAGCAAAAACAGAATGGAGCAAGGACTTTACAAATAGGATTTGTAGATTTTCATGGTGTTCTAAATAGGTGTCCTTAATTAAAGAAAAGAGCTTCTGACTTGGGAACACATTTCATCTTTCTTTCAAAGTTTTCCTTTTAATGGTGCTTTACATTTATTTATTCTCCTTCAAGAGTCCAGTTCTTTTCAAAGGTACATTCTTTAAGCTTTACCATGTAGTTCTCTTCATTTAGGACCAAGGATACTGAAGTCCTCTAACCAGCTATGAGCAGAGTCTGTGAGCTGATCCATTCTGTTATTTATATTGCAAGTTTAAATTTCATGTTTAGCAGTAGTTGCTATCTATCAGTAGGAAGTATGAAAGTTCTGAGTTTGAATAAGGTTGGAAGCGTGTCTATCCTCAATCAAATCATATCTTGATTAGTTAATTCAATTATATCGTACTTTAATTTTCCTTCTTCACTCTCTGTCTTTGAACATGAAAAGGAAAGGTTTGTTTTAGTGCATGGCGCAGAAAAGTGAATAACATTGAGTTTACCTCCTGAAATTTCTGTTTGGTTACTTCTTTGCTTGGGAATCTGGAATGTTCTATTCATCCCAAAAAAGAAGAAGAAGCCGGAAAGTTGTAATCTCATCCAGAAGTTTCTGGTTTTGTAAAATTCTTGAATTGGGATAATCACTGATTTGCATTTTTCAGATAAGGCTGAGAGGCTGCTTGCTGAAGCAGCTTCTTATGGTGCTCAACTGGTGGTGTTTCCTGAAGCATTTATTGGTGGCTATCCACGTGGATCAACTTTTGGTGTCTCAATTGGGAATCGAACAGCCAAGGGGAAGGAGGAATTTCGAAAATATCATGCTTCTGCCATTGATGTGCCAGGTAAGAAACTTTTTGATTTCTTGACCAATTAACACTCTTCCATCAAATAAGCACCAGGAAATGAGGTGATCTTAATTATTCCAAATCTGCAAGAATCTTTAACAGGATTACTTACAAAAAAATTGGATGCATTTAAGAAGATGAGAAAGACTTCTTGACACATTCCTTAGATTATGTTATAAGTTCTCATTTAACAGTATAACATAGTTCCATGTTCTAGTTAATTGTGATGAGAGGAAACTTGAAGGTATTCAATATTAATTCAGCACAAGGAGAAAAGGACGCAAGGTTGAATTTTAGAACATACAAGTGAAAATTGTTGCTTCGGGATAAAGAGAGCCGACAAACATGTTATGAATTTTGAATTTTCATTCTGGACTTAGTAGGTACATAACATGCTCAAACTTAGTAGGTACATAACATTTAGCCCCGTTTGTTCATAGAATTTGGACAGAATTTGGGGGTAGTATTTGAAATATTACTTCAAATTCTTGTTTGTTCATAGAATTTGTGCAATGAAAACCAAAATTTCAAATTCCCAAATTCTGGTTGAGAGTAGTATTTGGGATATTTGGGAAATTTACTTTTTCCCACTCACAAAACTTCAACTTTTTGTCAAGTGAAAATGTATGTCCAAACACAACTTCAAGTTCCAAAAATTATTTTTCAACTCAAATTCAAATACTCAAAATTTCAAGTTTCAACCAAATCTATGTCCAAACGCGAGCTAAATATATGTATGCTGTTTGTCTATGCTTTCCTCTAACCTTTCTTTACATCTTCAAATTTTATCCCTGCAAAAGCTTCTCATCCCCACCCTCTCTCTCACACACAGCTACTTGTGTGCAGGTCCTGAGGTTGATCGGCTGGCAGCAATGGCTGGAAAATACAAGGTGTACTTGGTGATGGGTGTTATTGAGAGAGATGGATACACACTATATTGCACAGTGCTTTTCTTTGACTCTCAAGGTCACTACCTTGGAAAGCATCGGAAGATAATGCCAACAGCATTGGAACGGATTATCTGGGGTTTTGGGGACGGATCAACAATTCCAGTTTATGACACTCCAGTTGGGAAAATAGGTGCTGCAATATGTTGGGAGAATAGAATGCCACTTCTAAGGACCGCAATGTATGCTAAAGGTTGGAGTTTGTTTCTAATCTCTTATGTTCTATTCCTACACCTTCGAGTATCATAGCATTTAGGGACACTTAGGTACTGAGAACGAGCAGTCCACTTCTCCCTTGCCAATTGCCTCTAAGTTCCTTGCATCTTTGGTGAGAAAATTCATCAATTTCATTAGTACTATTATGATAATGAACCCCTAGGCCAGCAAAGTGCTGGGGTAATCAGATGCTTTTCTGGCTTGGTGCAACTTCTGATAATACAATACTGGAATAAATTCTTCATCCATATTCACTGTGTTTATTGATGCTGCAGTTGTTTCTGATATAATGTGGGAATTTCGCTAGACTTTTGTAGGGTGGTATACAGGTTGTCTTCTAATGTCTAAGTATTTATTTTATACTTAATTCATGAAACTGAATTTCGTGGTCGCTGTCCACAGATAGTATGGTACATCATTACTTTTGCGGATGTGCCTTTTGATACGGTTGCTGTCATTTAATGGCCTGTTTTGAGCTGCCTTGGTTAGGTTCCCTGGCAAAGAAAACTGGCAGATGTCATGAGTTAGAATAGAAACCTGGTTGTTTCATCAAGTTGGTATTTAAGTGGTGAGGGGTCAAGGGGAGGACCCATTGCTCCCCAGTTTTGAAGCTGAAACCTTAGGTGTTCTCAGTAATAAAAGAAGGGGGCCTGTTTTGATATGACGGAGTAGTTAGAAAAAGTTCGACAATGGATAAATTTTTTTTTTTTTTGATAAGGTAGTTTGACAATGGATAAGTGTAATTAAGAGATGTATTGAGCCACTAATCTGGGTCTTTTAGGGAATAGAAAGCGGAAAAAAGTTGTATTTTGAATAGTATAACAGGGTCCTACATGACTTTTAGGTTTATCTTATTTGCTGTATAACATTTGTTTGGGAAATAGATATTACTTGAGATGTCACAGAAAGCAAGATTTTCATATTTGGAATATGCTTCGTAATGAATTCCATAAAATTTCAAAGTTCTTTTTGTTCCTGTTGTAGGCATCGAGATATATTGTGCACCTACAGCTGATGCTAGGGATGTGTGGCAGGCATCAATGACACACATTGCATTGGAGGGTGGTTGTTTTGTTTTATCTGCAAATCAGTTCTGTCGAAGGAAAGATTATCCACCTCCACCAGAATATGTTTTTTCTGGCACAGACGAAGATCTCACACCAGATTCCATTGTTTGTGCTGGTGGTAGTGTAATTATATCACCATCAGGGTCTGTGCTGGCAGGACCAAATTATAACGGGGAGGCACTCATCTCAGCTGATCTAGGTATGTTAGTTAGCTGTCTTATTTTGCATTCTCAAGTTGAAATAAAATGTGTCACTGTGTCGTGCATGGTATTGTCACACATCAGCTGTTGAAAAGTGGTTTGCTCAGCTTCTTCTATATTAAAGTAGGAAATAAAAAATGTTCTCATCCCCCAAAACAGGAAAGAGGACAACATGGAAAAAATGGTGCGTGTTTACTTTTCATCAATCCTATGCCTGTTTACCGCGCCGATTCCGGAGGCATTTATGCTTCTCATGAATTGCTCTGCTGAATAGCATTGAATTGATTCTTCATTGTGAGACTATGAGTTAGATTATTCCTGATATAGGAGCCGGAGCCCAATATGCATGTCGGTTACCCCCAATTGTTTCTTGTTTACATTTAGGTCTCTCAACTCTCTCAACAATATATTGGTGAAGTTGGTTCTGATCAAAATCTAACTATTCTTTGGTCTCTGAAGCCTGATTTACATCAGACAGGATGTTCACTTACTGCAACTGGTACTCTTACTTTGTCTGTTTACTCTGGTGGCAGAGCCAGGAATTGGACCTTACGAGTTCAAGGTTCTAGTCCTTTTTAGTTACTGGGTTCTAAATTAATAATTTGTACATGTTAAATGAAAATTTTAAGACAAATAAAGAGTTTGGACCAAAGCTACTGGGTTCGGCCGAACCCGCCCTTTCCATTCTAGCTCCTTGTCAGTAACTCATATAAGCAAGTGCAGTTGACTGCTTTTATATTCTGGTCACTAGCTCTACATGATCAATGAAAAGACAACGAACGTTCATTTGCCTTGATGCCCATATTGAACGGGTGTGACGTGTGTGGATTTTTTGCATGGACTCTTTAAAGCACACTAAAAATGACCCAGCAAACTGCTTGTACTTTGCATATGATACGAATACACATCTGTACTGCAATATGTCATCCTTAGGTGAGTTAATGCAACATCATTCATGTGTGGTTGCCTTTCATTATTATATATTCTGACTTCTCCCGTCTACTGTTGTTAAGCTTCTGTTGCTAGCACGCATTATATACCCCCTCTCCCCAAAAATAAAATAAAATTACAGACCCGTCTTCACTAACTGTGTGCTTTAACAGATCTGGGAGAAATAGCTCGAGCGAAGTTTGATTTTGATGTGGTTGGGCACTATGCAAGACCTGAAGTTCTTAGCTTGGTCGTCAGGGATCATCCGGCTTCCCCTGTTAGTTTCACTTCTACATCAAGTTCTAGTAGAGCAGAGAGTTCTCCCAAATGACAAGTGCCTCCTGCATCTAGTATGTCTTGGAGGCGTCCGAAGTTGTCAGAATCTCCTGGATATTGTATAAATGACAGTTGACAAATTGCTACCTCTTTGCAAAGGTTGTATAGTTGTCCTTTATTTGTAAACCGTGTAGATCCCTTGAGACTTCGGCTGTGATATTTAATCCTGGTCATACTTTTTGTCTTTCTTGCTCTTGGTACCTGATTTATTAGCTGAATTCTAAAATCTTGCAGCTACTCTTCTGTATATTGGTTTAATTGCTTTAACTATTGGACGGGGCATGGTAGCACTAAAAAAGCTGCCACCAGAGTCTCGAGAAAATGACACAAAAAGGGCCTCTCAAGTGTGGAATGAAAAAAAGGGTCCTTTCATTTATTTTTCCTTTTCTTTTCTCTCAAATGGGTGATTAAGTTTAAGTGGGGGGGTGATTAGACTCTTTTAAAAATTGTGGGGCAAAATTAAAACACCCAAAACTTACAAACTTACCCACTACTCTACTACCTACCCTACTACCCCAACTACTGATTTTTCAAAAATCAAAAACCCAAACATCCCCAAACATTTCTCAAAGAATCCCAAACATCTCTCTCTTCAAACACGACCCATTTTCAACCCGTTTTCGACCCGGCTTTTTTCTCAAAATCGGACTGTCAAAACTCATCGATTGTCACTGAATCTCTATTGTAAGTCTTCTCCGACACCAACATTGTAGTTTTCTTCATTTGTTTTCATTATTTTACCAATTTTTTGATCCACTTTTATTGTTAAGAAAAAACCGTAGAATTTTGTTTTAAAAGTTATGGTTGTTTATGATTCTGTCTGGGTCGGTTTGGGACGAGGAAATGATGAAGTTTTGACTGAATTTTTTGTGTAGTTGCCGGTGATATGGTTAAACAAAATCCGTTTGTTTCAAACATCCCATAAGATGTTTGAAACATCTGTGTTGTGTTTGGCCATATCACCGGATGTTTAGCCGGAGATGATTTAAACATCAATAGAGATGTTTAAACATCATCCCCTGTAGAATACAAACATTAAGCGTGATGTTTAAACATTACTCATGATGTTTGAACTGTATTTTTCAGTAACACATATGGATAAGGCATTTAGAATATTCTTAAAACTTGTGAAGAGTGGTAATAACAAGCCTAATGTACACAATCATGATAGTTGTATATATTGAATAGGAAATGGGCCTCAAGTTTTTTGCACCATATTTTGTTCTTATAAATATGGGAAATACGTGTAAAGAAACTTATTTGGTTTTTGTGTATATAGGCAACATGCCCCCCAAAAAAAGGCAACTGGTAAAGGCTACGACTGCTGCTGCTAAGAAGGTCCAGAAGACCACAACCAAAGCCACAAACAGGCAAATTCCCTTGGAATCTGAAAGTGAATCTCCTCGTGCAAAAAGACAAAGAAGCAGGGCAGTACCGGATCTTTTACAGGTCCCTTTCGAGAGCCCAAACGCTAGTCGTGCTAGTCGTGCTAGTCAAGCTAGTCGGGATCTTAGCAAAAATCAACACGAAGAGGAACAACAAAGATCAACAAGTAGTGAAGAAGGTACAGAGGATGCAGAAGCAGAGCCAAGTAATGAACAAAGGGGAGAAAGTAGTGCTATGCCTCAAGTTAGAGTTAGTGAGGCAAGGGAAGGAAGAACAAAAGCTGTTCATGATTTGCCTGCAACAACAAAAGAAACAACAGAAGCAACAACACAAGCAACAGCAGAGGATCAATTTGTAGAGGCAATAGAACAGGAGGTAACATCGAAGCTTATGTTTACACATCTTGTATGATGTTTCAAACATATACGAATATGTTCAAACATCACTCCGAATGTTTCAAACATTTTATATTATGTTTCAAACATAATAAATGATGTTTGGATTTATTTCAAACATTATAGATTATGTTCCAAACATATTATAAGATGTTTGAAACATGTTGGGTGATGTTTAAACATCTTAATAATGTTTAACCCATGAAAATGTTTTCTTCATTAGAAATGTGATTGTGTAATGATTGTTTTTCTTGTATCAATTTCAGGTGGAGTTGGCTGATGAGGTTACCCCATGCATAAAGACTGACCTGCCTGATTTGAGTCAAATGAAGACGTGGATGGAGTATAATAATGCGTTCGCAACAAAGAAGGTGACGGTCAGATCATCAATGCACTCGAAGTTGGATAAATTTTGTAAAGCTTTAAATCATTTTAATCTAATGGAAAGATTCAAGGAAAGCTGTTTCGGGCACCTAATCGATTTGCCCAAGTGTGTGTTTGCTCCAAAGCTGGTTCACAACATTTTACTTCGCCGGGTTATTTGTCAGAAAAGTTTGAGGCGTGGTTTAAATTCCATGATCTGCCTCTTCGTTTTGGGATGCAGGAGTTTGCCTTGATGACAAGATTCAGTTGTGCCCTACCTCCCCCTGATGATTTCATGGATGAAGGCCGTAGCAAGGGGAAAGATTTGTGGGATTTAGTTTCAAGGAAAGGGAAGAAGGCTGCAAGTAGTGATTATATTCTGGAACTGATAGAGAGTGAAGACCTGGTGAAGGATGATGACATAAGGTTTAGTTTATGTTTGTGTTGGTTCGAGCACCAAGTGTTGTGTTCAAAGGACACTAACAGTGGTATTGAGGAATGGGTGGTTTGTCTCGCGAGCACCCCTGAATACTTTTACAAGTACCCATGGGGAAGAAAAAGCTTCAACTTGACTGTGTTTTACATCCTGAAAGATTTTACAAGCTGGAAGGTTCCTGAGAATAGCTACACATTGTATGGATTTCCATGGGCTTTCATGGCATGGGTGTTAGAGGCTATTCCGGCACTTAGGCTAAGGGAATACCCTAAGGAGAAGACAATACCACGAATGAAACGTTGGTTGGGGGATAAGGTAAAAAAGGACCCAGATGCAGTGTTCCAGCATGTTGACATCCAGGTAGGATTTCTTTTACTCCCCAGTTCTTTCACATTCAACACTGCATTATTTGTGTAAACATTAGTAGTGATGTTTAAACATTACACAAAATGTTTAAACATTATACTAAATGTTTAAACACTTTACTGATGTTTAAATGTTACAATAAATGCTTAAACATTAGTAGTGATGTTTAAACATTACACGAAATGTTTAAACTTTAGTCGTGATGTTTAAACACTGGTACTGATGTTTAAATGTTACAATAAATGCTTAAACATTAGTTTTAACATTTGTGGTTATTTTATTGCAGGAGGTACACCCTTACCTCGTACCCACACCCAAAGAGCTGAGGGATGTGCTCCATGACTTTGTGCCATTTGAGGATGTAGAGGACGTGGTGATTGATGGCTTGATGCGGCAGTTGGATGGGGTGACAATGTTGAGGAAACAAGCTGTTGTTCCTAACACCCCTCTAGAACATGTTGTGCTAAGTCGTGGTGCAATGTTGACGGGATACAGTGGGGGCAAGGGTGCTGATCTTTTTGGAGTAAGTGGAAGAGAGTACACTGGAATTGCTGGGGATCTTTTTGGATATGCTTGAAGGAAGGATGAGGGTAGAGGAAGAGTTATTGGAAGAGAAGAAGATGGCGGCAGTAGAGGACCTGCTAGAAGAAAAGAAGATGGTGGCAGTACTAGAGGAGGAGTTGTGAGGAGAGAAGAAGCAGTTGTGGGTACGTCGACTGGAGAGTGCACTTGCAAATGCTTAAAGTGCAAGGAGGACACTGATAAATTGTTGTTGAAGGTTGGTGGGATTGAGACTATGTTAGAGCAGTTGAAGGAAATGATGAAAACCCAGGTGCCCAAGAGAATAGGTTTGAGAAGCATCTTCCCTAGTAGAGTTCTGAAATCCCCATTTACTGCTTCAGGAAGAAAGGGGAAGAAGAAGATAGTGAGGGGGAAGATTGATATTTACAAGGCTGTAGATAAGAAGAGCAAAGATGCATTGGATGCCTTCTTGGCAGAGAAGAAAAATGAAAAAAGTCCACTTTTTCTTGGGCATGAGTACAATTACAAGGATCTGGAAGAGATCATTAGAATGGAAAGCAGTTTGAAAGAAAAGGTACACGTAATTCACCCTAATTCTTTTTTCTTAGTGCATATATTAGATCAGATATTTAAACATGGATTGGGATGTGCAAACATAACAAGCAGTGTTTAAACATCACAAATAACTTATGATATGTGTAAACATAATACATAATGTGTAAACATATTAGTTAATGTTTAAACATTACGCATATATGTTTATATAATGTTAAACATCTATACGATGTTGCAACATATAACAATATGTTTAAACATTATGTCTGGTGTTTAAACATTTCCACTGATGTTGACATGTTCTGCCTGTTCTTTATGTGTTTTCTTTTTCCTTTTCAGCAGCATGTTGAGGAAATCATGAGCCTGATGAGACTTAAAAAGAATGCCCACTCCCAGTTCTATCTCAAATCCGATGTCATTTTGGATTTGAATTTCTCTAAGAAATTGTGTGAGCTTTACAAGAAGCATCGTGTACTCGCTGATGCATTGGCTGCGCCCCTAGAAGTACAGCTTGAGACTGTTCAATTCAAGGATGACATGCTGGACTATGCACAAGGTAAGCAGCCGAACCCAGGGGGTGTGAAGTGGGCTGGGGTGAAGAGGATTTTCTATCTTATGAAATTGAAAGGTGTTCATTTTGTCACTGTGGAGTTCATTGTGGAGGAAGGTAAGATAAGGGTATACGACTCCCTGTACAGTGACAACACTGATGATGAATTTGACACACTGATCAAGCCCATCACTTCCCTTTTCCCCATTTTCATCAGACAGTGCGAGATGTTCCAAAGTTTGCCTGAGGATATCCTGAACAAAAAATTGTGGCCATATGAACGTAAGTTTGCCTGAGGATATCCTGAACAAAAAATTGTGGCCATATGAACGTGTGAAAGACCTCCCGACAAACAACACTCGTACTGCATCAGGTGCTTATGCCCTTGCCTTCATTGAACACCTTCTTACAAAGACTCCCTGGGACAAGCTCTGTGATAACACCATGGTGGATTTTAGGGTGAAATGGGCTGTGGACATATTTCGTGGGAAGATGGTACCGTAGTTTGATAAGTTATGGTTGGACAATTAAGTATTTGTTGGCATGTAAGGATAATTAAGTATTTATTTTGGCTTGTTTTCTTAATTTTATGTTATGTTATGTTTTGTTGGTCGTCATGTAAGGATAATTATATGTTTTATGTAAATACTTTGGTTGTGTGCACTGTACAGATCTCACTGATTTAAGAAACATCGTGTGGATGTTTAAACATTTCATCATATGTGTAAACATACTTGACTATGTTGAAACATAATTCAGATGTTTAAATTATTAATTGGAATATGCTGAAACATCATCCAAATGTCTAAACATGTCAATATATGTGCAAACATCTTATCTAAATGTTTAAACATTTGAAACATTTATACAGAAGTTCCAGCATCTCAAAATATGTTTTAAACATCACATTTATGTTTAAAAGGTTAGTTTAATGCGCCACAAGCTCTCTTTTCTTTCTTTCTCTCCTTTTTGTTTTTCTTTTTGATAAGTAATACTTAATACCACTTAATAATTATTCAAAACAATGAAACGAAAAATGAAAATACAAGACTACAAAACACGGCATTGTAAACAAACTGAAAATTAAATGACGAGACTTAAAAGGAGACAATTCAAACTACATTATATCTTCACTTCACATGTGTGCCGCTGGAGGACGTGGTGGTGTAGAGTAGTTCTGCGGGTCAATATTGAGTTCAACTTGAATACCACGGAGCATACGCTTGATAAGATGTATATTTATCTTATAATCCTCAAGGAATTCGTCGAACCTAGTTGTTAATTGTGTCACTTGATCCTCAATATTTCCAATATATGCTGGTAATTGATCCACATCTGCGCTCAAGGTTGCAATATCTTCACAGACATATTTGATTTCAGTGGTCCTTGTCATTCTACGATCATGTTCTGGCGCTCTTGGTGGCGTTCCTCGGCGAGGCATCTTTGTTGTTGTTAAAGTTGTTGCTTGCTGCAGATTCAAATGCTTTCTAATAGTGTTGGTTTGTGTTGTTTTCTTCAGATTTTGTTTGGGCTGGATGGAAGTAATTATGGAACATATATATAGGCTACATTTGGTGCCTTTTCGGTTGCATATGTGATGGTTACAGGAGGTGCCTATTCATATGTAGTTGTGTATGTGCCTATTCACATCCACCCCTTCATAAATTCAAACGCACCCCTTCATAACCCCACGTACACCCCTTCATCTTTTCCCTTTTACACAATAGAATAACTGCATACTTAATCATGGTTGCATACTTGCAAAAAAATGTGTAATTATACGTCTCATAACTCAACATATGGTTGCATACTTGCAAAAAAATAGATTGCTTCATCCAAACATATCATGATATGTTTAAACATTTGATGAAATGTTTAAACATACAGTCATATGTTTCAAACATCTTTCATGATGTTTAAACATACCATCAGATGTTTCACACATCTGTCATGATGTTTAAACATATCATGATATGTTTAAACATTTCATCAAATGTTTAAACATATCATGTGATATGTTTCAAACATCTGTCATGATGTTTAAGCTTAAGCTTGAGCTTTCAATAAGAATGAGTTCAATTATCAATATATAATTACTTTAAAGTGTTTTTTTTTACCGTTTTGACTCCTAAACCCTTCAATTGTCGATGAAAACTTAGATTAACTCTAATCCCTTGATAGGTCACTCCAAACTCTTTTGTTAATGTTCATCTACATGAGTGAACAAGTTAAAATAGAGTTCTCACTCTAATTTTGTTCAAAATCATTCACATGCACATAGGAACGACTAATTATTGGAGTTTAAACAACCAATATGTTCACCTTTCAATAAAAATACATGTAAACGCTTAGTTGTTGGTGTTATCACTCATAACACTAACACCTTTCACTCAAACACCTCCATCTTGATTGATAGAAACACCAATCATCAGTGTTATCATTTCAAACACCTTCAATATCGATGGAATTATACTTTGTATACTTAATCATTAAGTTTATCGTTCAAAATGTGTAATTATACGTCTCATAACTCAACATATGGTTGCATACTTGCAAAAAAATAGATTGCTTCATCCAAACATAGCATGATATGTTTAAACATTTGATAAAATGTTTAAACATATGGTAATATGTTTCAAACATCTTCTACGATGTTTAAACATACCATCATATGTTTGAAACATCTCGTACGATGTGCAACATCTTACAAAATGTTAAATATCAGAGGGTGATGTTTTGTATATTTGGCAGAATCTTAAACATTTGTTGTGATGTTTAAACATATCATGTTAGGTTTAAACATTGATGTTTAAACATAACATGATATGTTTAAACATCACACGTGATGTTTAAACATCATGACAAATATTTAAACATAATACATTATGTTTAAGTAAATTAGTGAGATCTTAAACATAACGAAATATGTTTAAACATCGTGTTAAATGTTTAAGATTCCGCATGCTTGTTAAACATTGCAAGTACTATACTAAAATGAGAAGACGCAGTGGTAAAAAAGAGACTAAACGACTAAATTAAATAATAGTAGAGTTTACGACGTACGGATATAAAGTTTATAACATAATAATACGTTACATGATATAAAGTTTACAACATAATAATATGTTAAATACGGAAACTAAGGTAATATATAACAACTTAAAATATATCATAAACTTCATACGCCTTCAATCTCCAGGTCCAGTTCATCCAAAATTTGTGTAATTATTTGCATGACCCTTCGGTGATCCCTCCAGGTCCAGTTCATCCAAAATTTGTGTAATTATTTCATAATATGTTTACACATTACACGTGATGTTGAAACATATTAACTTATGTTTAAACATTTGATCTAATGTGTATACATCTCCACTGATGTTTAAACATAGTTCAAGATGTTTAAACATTTTGTTATATGTTTAAACATTGTGCAAGATGTTTGGAACAGACTCAAGTGCGATCAAACATTTTATATGGAACAAGGAAGCAGGCAAAGCATGAGAAAACAAGACACACCTTAATAACTTAATACAAACATAAATAAAGGATTGTCTAAATAGAGATTACATATTAAAGGATTGTCTAAAAAGAGGTTCAGAAATTCAACAACAAACATCCAAATAAAAGGATTGTTCAAAGCAGCAGCTAAACACTTGTGAGATCGTTTTGACTTGGTCTTGTAACTGTTGGGCAGGTAGCTTTTTTGTGGCCAAGCTTTTTGCAAATCCCGCATTTGTTTCTCCTCTTTTTGAATCGCTCCCCAACGGATGGAATTCTCTTCATCCTCCTTCTTCCACGGCCAAGTTTCAAGTAAGGGCAAGGTAATTTCCATTCCTTCAGCTCATGAGGGCAGTCATTCCAAGATTGTTCATCCGGAACTGGATAGATTGCTTCGGCATATGCAAGCAGGTAGGAATCTACATAATAATATGGCGATGTGTATTCGTAGATTTTCCTCCCAAACTCATCTGGATACTTCAACCTCATAGCTGCCATAGCATGAGGACAAGGTATCTTGTCCAAATCAAACCGCTTGCAATTACATGTCCTGTTGTGTAGGTCCACCTCATACGTCATATTTGTTGGACCTCCTCCTTTGACTTTAAAAAAACTGGTATTCACTCGATGCACCAAAAGCTTGCTGCCCAATGAATTGTTGGCTGATATCACCTCCTCAATTAAGGGGACACAAGTGTTCGAACTGTACAAAAATTCCATGCGCCTCTGAAGAAACTTTTCAGCATAGTTCTCGCTTATAGCATTGAAAAGCGCATCAATTGGAAATTCTTTGTGATTCCTGAACATTGAGTTAACCGACTCGGCAATATTTGTAGTCATCACATTGAACCTACAATATTAACAAACAATAAAGTTGATATGAACATGAATCTGAAACCTGAACAATAAATTATGTCACAAGCAAAAACAATGCACTGAACAGACAGAAACATCAATATATATGTTTAAACATAAACCAAAATATTTCAAACATCAACCATAATGTTTCAAACAACTGCTAAATTGTTGTGAACACATATTAAACATTACGGATATGTTTCAGACATATATTAAAATGTTTAGAAATGCAGTCGCACATACTGGAACATTCGTTAATATGTTTAAACATCCAACACTATGTTTCAAACATCAACAATAATGTTTCAAACATCTAAGTATATGTTTGGTGTAATTCAGGTACCTGTTTCCAGGGAAGTGTGCTCTGCTCCACTTCTCAACCCCAAGATCAACCAGGTAGTTGGATACCCTCGGGTCAATTTCTTCAATTTCTTTCAAATTCTTATCAAACTGAGCAACCGTATACGCCTCCGCTGCGGTAATGTATTTACCAATTAAATCTCCACAATGAAAAGTCGTGCGGAGGTTCTCACCAAGGTGCCTCATGCAATAACCATAGTTAGCAAATGGGAAAACCTTACAAACAGCTTTTTCAATGCTTCTGTGCCTGTCGGAGATAATGCACAACTCATCATCGTCAGGGACTATTCCAACCAATTGCTCAAAAAAGAATTCGTAGGCGGCATCGCACTCTTTGTCAACTACACAAAATGCAAGAGGAAAGATGTGATTTTGAGCATCCTGACCGACAGCGGACAACAACACTCCACCATATGGACCCGTCAAAAAAGTGCCATCAACAGCCAGCACTTTTCTAATAGTCTTAAACCCCCTGATCCACGAACCGTAAGAAACAAAAAAATACAAAAACCTTCCTTGTTCATCAAGCTGTAATGCTGTCTTGCTTCCTTCATTTGACTGCCGAATCATATAGCTGTATGCACCAAGAATGGCATAGCCATGTTCGGGTGACCCCCTTGCCAAATACTTTGCAATGTTGCTGCCCTTGAGACACTTCCATAGCTTATTTTGCAACCCAACTCTGCTAGAACTGCATCCTTGATTTCTTTGGTGGATGGTTCTTTTCTATCATGAAATCTGTTCTTCGTGTACTCTCCAACAACATTGCACGTTGCGTGTGGATGATGGCTTTTAGAATACTCAGAACCACAAGTATGCTGGCTGTTGTAGACGATGATATAAAACATGTCACAGCTCTTGTACTTCATGGCTCGAATCCACCAGTGGCAATTCTTGTCCACACATCTAGCACAAAATACATTCTTCTTATTCTTCACATACTGAAAATAGAAAGGCACTCTCACTGCAGCAAGCTTCAACAGCACAACCAACTCGCGCTTATTCGTGAATGTTTGCCCTGTGTAGAAACCAGTGCCGTCCGGGCGAGTATGGCTGCCTTGTGATGGTATTGAATCAGGAAACTGTACCTCATTATCTTCTTGGATTTCTTTTGCTTCTTCATCTTCTTCCTTCTCAGCCACATTCATATTTAATGAAGCCTCATCCGCAATGTCATCCAACCCATGATTTTGTTCATTAGAATTTTCAGTTCGAGGAACCACATTTACACGTAGAGTGGGCCTAGCACCAGATGCATCCACATCAGCCATAAAAAAAGAGACATCAATGTCATTTCTAATGTGAGAGGGTGCAGTCTTTTGCTTTGCAATGCTCAACAAGTACGTAATAGATAGATCCCTCGGATCATCAAGAATTCCCCAACTTTGAATGATTTTTTCAACCAGCTCATTATAAGTAACCTACTTATTAACAAGAATAGGTCTACTCTCTTTCACAATGGGAACCCAAACAAAACTTTTAACTTTCTCCACCCATTCGCCGAGATAATCAACTACCAATAATACGGGCCCCATTATTTGTCCTGAAGATACAAAGAGGGTCTAAATTAGATCCTTATAGCATAAATTTTATAATACAATTGTTTATAGAAGCCATATTCACAAAAAATGAAAGGTACTGCTTCAAACATTCTGTAAAAAAATTTACAGTGTTCACACATCGATACAAATGTTTAAACATTTGGAATAATGTTTAAACATCCTAAGTGATGTGTAAATATCATTCAGGATTGTCAAAACATCGATACAAATGTTTAAACATATATTTATGTATGTTTAAATATTTTTTCAGATGTTTAAACATCATGCATGATGTTTGAATATCATTCAGGATTACTAAACATCATTGAGGTTGTTTAAACATCAGTTAAAATGTTTAAACATTTGGACTTATGTTTAAACATCATGCATGATGTTTGAATATCATTCAGGATTACTAAACATCATTGAGAATATTTAAACATAAGCTCGTATGTTTAAACATTTGCATTTATGTTTAAACATCCTCAATGATATTTAGTAATCCTGATTTATATTCAAACATCATGCATGATGTTTAAACATAAGTCCAAATGTTTAATGGTTTAAACATACGCTCAGCATTAGCACATATGTTTAAACATATGATACGATGTGCACAAAAACATCAACGAGATGTTTAAACATCAACCATCTCGTCGACGGATGTTTGACCAGAAACCAAACCCAGTTCTTCAAAATTGTCAATCCGGTAGCTTTTAGCTTCAAATCAAATTTCTCGACTATAAAGTTAAAGAATACTTACCAGAGACCAAATGTGGCTGAAAATCCAAGGCGATTAGTTGAGATTCATGTTGTAAATGGCTGAGCAAATTTTGACAATTCTCAAATTTTTTTGGAACAAATCTTTTGCAAATACACAATATACTTGGAAATAGTTGTTGAATCTACTTTGGGGAGCTGATAGTGAACCAAAAAATAAAAAAAAAGGCCGGAAACTCGCCGGAATCGGCGGAGCAGTGATGGGGGTGGTGGGGGATGGGGGGGGGGGAGCTATTGGGTGGGAAATTTTTTTTGCCATTTTGGGGGGGTAAAATGAGGGTTTATTAGAGGGTGCAAAATGTAAACTTAAAAACTTGAGGGTTAAGTTTGTATACATCTCTTACCCAATTAACACTAATCCTAATGGAGGACCCTATACCTATTTTTTAAAACTTGAGGCCCTTTTCATTATTAAAAGACTTGCTTGGGACCTTTTTTTTAAACTTACCCCAGAGTCTCCCCTAAGTTTTACTACAGTTAAGAGCCCGTTTGCGGGAGCTTAAACTCTACTCTAATTGATCATTAAGCTTAGAGATAATAGTTTGCATTGAATTAGGACTTATTACATCTTATGATAACGAGATGTTAATATTATAATTTCAATATTTTCAACAATAGTTAGTTATGCTTATGATGCACTTGACTCTTTCTTTGACAAGGAAAAGGAATTAAAGAGGAAGTATCTAAAGAGATACCAAAAAAAGTATCTTATAGCCGTTGGTCAAGCTTTTGGGTAGGTAAAAAACAATTAAGGGGTCGTTCGGTTGTCAGTATTGGGAGCTAATACATGCACAAAAACCCAGCATTATTTATGACATTGTTCGTTTGGTTTTGGGAGGGTTTTAATTCGGATAAAAAATTAGTACAGTGTTCGGTTTCTACTTTTTGTTTTTCGCATTATTGAATCTATGTATTATTTTATGCGGGGTAGAAGATGATATTAATAATGTGGGTATTAATAACGAAGGTATTAAAATTTAAAATGACAAAAGTAACCCTCATAATAATAAGGATATTTTTAAAATTTTATTTAAGGAGTAAATAAATATTTTAAATAATAATAGTATTTGTTAATTTGTAATATATCAGTGATTCAACAAATAATCCATACGTTATAATATATGCATGGCTAATGCCCACATTACTAAATCTCGTGCTAACTAATACCCGCATTATTAATACACACATTACTAATACCCACATTACTAATACTCGCATTAATAGTTAATACCCGCGTAAACCAAACTTCAACCAAACGACCCCTTAATGTTTATTTAAAATAAAATCATGTGTTAGAAAATGAAGGTATTTAACCAAGCTTTTGGTGAAGAAGTGTTATTGTTTGAGAAGATAATATTCCAAGCAAAAGCCAAAAAATAAGTGTTTTTAGTTTTTCTTTTTAGTACAAGAATAATCATATTAGAAATTCGTATTTACAAAATCTGTTATATAGAATAAAGCAGTTGGGGAAGGCATTTTTGGCAGAAGCTTCTCATCCAATCAGAAATCGAGGATTCCAATTTCTTTTATTTGAAATTTCTGGAATGTTTGAATTAAAGAGGAAGTATCTTAAGAGATTGGAAAACTCCTCTCACACTTGGTATGTTGGAAGTGTATGGTTCGAATCAGGTTGGGATTATATTAGGAAGAGCATGTCATTTATTAGTAGGACAAAAGGTTGCATCATTTAATTGTGTTAAATTGAATGTGATGTATCACAATTTCTATTAAAAGCATTCTGATAATTCGCTTTCAACCGGTACTGTTGGAAACCAGAATATGTCATCTTTATCGTTTCTGTTGTAGGTCGCTTAATATTGTTTCGTAGTTCTTCACATCCTTAATCATAGTTCTTTTAAATCCCATCGGATCGATGCTCTGATACCAGACAAGGGCAGCCCAATATGAGGGAGGGCCTAATGTTTTTGTTTTGTTTTGTTTTTTTTTTTAAAAAAAAATGGTCTTAAACAAATTTAAAGGGTTGGGGCCTCAAATATATATATATTTGGGTTTAATTTTAGAAATATCAAATATTTGAGGAATATAGCAAGAGCTTTACTTGCTTTAGGGTTGGGTCACCCCTGATTTTTGATTTTAAAATTAAAAAATATATGCGAAATTGAAACTAAAAATGAGAGAAATAGCTAATAACAGTTCTATAAGAAAAGGAATAATCTATGTTTTTCATTTGGTAAGTTGTAAAAGAACTCTTATAACTGATATATGAAAAAGTCAAAGAGCAAGTAAGATACTAATATGATTTTATTGACAACTAACTCTACTGACTAGTTTAAAAGGAATTATGAGAAAGGAGTTATGTTAGGTAAAGAAAAGATAACCCTCCAGAGTAGATTTTTCAATATTAATCCAAATTAGTCGAATTCAAAGTGAGTACAAAATGCAAAATCAAAATAAAAGAAGGAATATAAGATTCTGTGGGAAAGTGTAATAATCGGATTTTTCATACTTAAAACTATATTGGACGAGTGTAGGGAGAGTTGGGGTAAAAGGTCTGTTTGAGGTTTTCAATTAGTTAAATGACCTTCAAGTTTTGAAAATTGGGTAGATGACCTCCTCTTATTTAATCATGTTTAAGACTTAATTAGACCAAAAAAACAGCTAGACGTCCCAACCTCTCAAGTTCTAAATATTACACTTTGGCATACCCAAAAAAAGAAAAATCCCTCCCTCCCTAAATTTTCCGCCTACAATTCCCCCTTCCTATTCTTCTTTTCAAGCTCGTTCATTGCCTTCTTCTTCTTCTTCTTCTTCTTCTTCTTCTTCTTCTTCTTCTTCTTCTTCTTCTTCTTCTTCTTCTTCTTCTTCTTCTTCAGTTGAACGTCGTTCCATGCTCCAAATTCATACCATTTTATTCCGTAGCTATCACAAATCCAATTCTCATCTTTATTTTGTTCTCAATTTGTGATTTTTGGTCGTGGAAAGGTTTGAAATTTTCAATTTTCATCTTTTTCAAAGGCTACAATCCGTCGATTGTGGTGTGTGCATTGACATCGAGTTGGGTTGGTATCAACTTCTTTGTGGTATACGAGGTGTTTTATTGAGCCGATAAGCTGCTTTATCATTTCCGACATTGTTTTTGTTCCATTAGAACTCTGTTTTAGTTCATCGATCTGTTGCAGTATATTGTCGACGATACCAATATCTATTAATAGAGCTGTGATGGGGGGCTATGCAGTAGTGGGTGCTGATTTCAAGGGAAAATGGGTAGAGACGACTAAATGCTGGTCTTGGCATTCCAATTCTAGTGTAACAGTACCTATTACATTGGAATTGGAGGGTACATTTGACGAGTTAATTGATAAGATCATTAAACGTGGACAATTAACCTCTGATCTAGGCGATGTGTCCATTAGTTATATGCTTAGTGTTGCGTCTACGAGGGAGGAAATAGCTCCTTCATTCATTAGGAATGACAGTGATCTGCGCATATACCTCCTAGATGCAGATGGTAATGGAAGTAGACCTATTCTTTATATTTCAATGATCGAGGGGTCCGCCCATCTTCAAATGCTACTGCACCATCTCCTCAAGAAGTTGATGACGATCAATGGGAAGATGTTTTTAGGCCTATGGTTGAGGATATTGGAGATTATCCAGTGAACGTGGATAAAGAGAAAAGTACCGGCAGTGATGAATCTGAGCGTGAGGGGCCTGCTGAAATGCAGAGCGGTGTTGTTGGGGGTCTGCTTGAACAGAGTCCAGCAATATTGTTGAAGATGGCACAGGATTTTATAAAGGTAAATCATTCTTGAACAAGAATGAGTTGGTTTGCTCATTGAAGTTAGCGGTAATTAAGAAAATGTATACTTTCCGCATGAGAAGAGTACAAAAGTTTTGTATTCTGTGGCATATGCATAGATGAAATGCAAGTGGATGGTACGCGCTATGAAGTACCAATGTTGTGATAGATTTAAGGTCATCAAGTACTGTGGTGATCACACATGTGGGGTAGATAAGGCTACGAGCCATCATCCTCAAGCTTCGATAGAGGTCCTCATCCGTCTTGTTAAAAATAAGTTTATAGAAAACAAGGGTCCATCGACCAAAGATATCAACACGAGTGTTGTTCATGATCGGAAAACAAATATTAGTTATTGGAAAACTTGGAGGGTAAGGGATATTACAAAGGCCATGGCGAGGGGGACGGCGGAGCATGTGTATGTTGTTTTAGATGCATATCGGTTAGCAATCGAAAGAGATATTCCCAAAAATCATGTTACACTGGCTCAGAATAGTGACTATACATTTCGTTATTTTTTCGTTTGGTGCTGGGATTAATGGATATCATTATTTGAGAAAGGTAATATTTGTTGATGGCACTCATTTGTCGGGGCCTTACAAAAGTGTAATGTTGGCTGCGGTGGCGCTGAAGACGAAAAACCATATTTTTTCGTTGGGCGTTTTGTGTGGTCGATATGGAGTGCGAAGATTCTTGGACCTTCTTCTTCAGAACTTGCAGGCGGTGGTATCGGATAGTCCGGAGCTGTACATCATCTCCAATTGCGCTAATAGCATAGCTAACGGTATTTCAAGGGTTTAATCTGAAGCGCATCACGGATGCTGCATGAGCCACCTCGCTGATAACCTTCGTAAAAGGTTTAGGAGCGGTGATTTTATGGATAATTATTATGCTGCAGCTCAAACCTACAGCCGCGAGAGGTTCGATTCACGAACTAAAAGAGCTTCGTAGAAAAATTGTAGCTGCTGCTGACTGTCTTCAGAATGAATTTGGGTTGAAAAATAGAGTAGGGCATATTTCTCGGGTCACAGGTACGAAGTTATCACCACCAATATTTCAGAATCTGTAAATGCAATGTTCTTGGACGAAAGGAAATTTCCGATGGTCGCCCTATTTAATTCTATTAATGAGAGGTTCCATGAAATTTTCATGAAGCATCGTGCGGCTATCAACAAGGTGAACACCATCTTAATCCATCGACTTGAGAAGCTGGTCAGGGAATTAATAGATATTGCCAATGGTCTTGTGGCGTATAACCTGGACAACGATGATTTTGCCGTTGTGGGAGAAAATGATCCTGTGGACATAGAGACCAGAAAAATTATGAATCTAATTAAAAGAACCTCTACATGTAGGGAATTTGACTTGGACAAGATTCTGTGCATTTATACGACAACAACGATTCTTTTGGTCTTTGGAGATGAGTATGGTAGCGTTGTTTACGAGTACACTTCTGCGTATTATAGGAGGGACATGTACCTGCTTGCATATAGACATAATACTCGTTCCATTGCTCCTGATGGAAAATGGATTCTGCCTCCTGATTATATGCCGGCAACCGTAGATCTACCTCAGGTTGAGATCAAAATGGGCAGGAAAAGAGTTAAGCGCGTTCCATCCATCGGGGAATCATTTACGTCCAAGAAGAGAAAGAATAGAAGTTCAAATTATAAACGACCCGGCCAAAAGAAAACAACTTGTCTTCTTGCTCAAAATACACAGAGATTTATTGCTATTTATTAAGTGTAATAATTTATTTCTGAACCTTTGTTATATACTTGTCAATTGACAAATTTATGTATCTTCGCTTCCAATTTACCTGTCTTTACTCTGTCTTATTGTTTAATATACTTAGATATGTTGACAATAGACTATTGATGTGCTAGAAGTTAATTTTTTGGGCCAAGTATGCTTAGTTGAACTCGATCATAAACAGTTGACAATAAACTTTAACTGGCTTTATTGATATCTGTAGTTGCAAACTTTTTGGACAACTAGGAAAAAAATAGTATATAAACTATTATACATGGTCTATACTATATAGATGTTGGATTTATACTAAATTTTTAATATTTTATAGTTTAAGTTGGCTATTCGATCATATACCAACAGGGGCGGCTAAACAATATGAGATGCCTAAAGCTAAACTTAATATGGTGTCATAATAACATTCATATACATTTTAATTCAAAGTTCACTTTTCCTAATTCTTTAGCAATATATAATTTTTTAATTGATATTTTTAAATCTATTTTTAATATAGATAAATAGACACAATCATGACATTGGTAATGTGGAAATATTTTTTCCAAGGTTTTAAGTTTTTTTTTCCTTTTTTAAAAGAAAATATGAGGTTTTTCATGAAAAAATAGTCTAATATTTTAGAACTCTAAATTAAACTTATGTGTTAATAAGATTTTTGTCAACTAAATCAATATAGTGTATTGGAATAAATGACTAGAATTTTGTTCATTTCAAAGAAATATTATTAATATAAATAAACTATTGTAAACTTTTGGGGGACTTAATGCTCGAGGGCCTAAAACGAATGATTTAGTAGCCCTACCCTTGAGCCACCTATGTGTACCAAAAGTGCATAAACTAAAGAAAGAGTTTTTTTCAAAAAAATGATAACTTAGGTGCCGTATACTAATAGACGTAAAACTTAATGAGTAAGCTAAATAGATTGTATGATAGATAATAGGTCAGTGTGAAACATGTGTCAGGCTGATTAATGGGTACACTGCCCAAGTTGGACATGTCTCGTCGGATTCAATGAAGGAGAGGGAAAAGTCTCACCGGGAATAGTATGTAATCATGACGGTTGTTGACACCCAATTTTATCCCGAAAATTTTAATTAACACTAATTATTTAAATAAAAATTAATTTCAAATTTAAGGTGAATTAATGAGTATCTTGAAGAAAATGGCTAAAATCGTTCTAAGTCCTAAAATCTAGCCTACCCTTGCAAAGCCTCATATATACACTTCACGCATATCATTTCAGGTTTCCCATTTTTCACTTGGACCCGTTTTTCTCACAATACCTGTTTCCCTTACCCATTATCTCCATTGATTTCCCCTTTCTCCAGCTCAGCGTTCGTACGAAACCTTATTCAATTTGTACCGTTGGAGGGTTTTTCAGTATTTTCACAACCAAAAGAACCCTAAATGTTGGAGTATAAAAAGGGCATTTTAGGCTGAGTATAGGGGTCTGAGGGGGAGCTACGACAGTAAAAGGAAAAAGGAGGAATATAGAGAGCTGATGGGGAGCGGTGAACAGGAAAAAGAGGGGTCTTGGTTAGCGACAGAATAGAGGAGGAAATACAAGGAAAAGAACTGAATACGTTCCATATTTTTGGAGTGGAATTTATTATTGTAGTTGGTTCTCAGTTGGCCAAGCTTGTTTCTGGTTGTAGTTAGGCAGCTTTAGGTGTTGTCAGGTGTTAGAAGCTTAGTTCAGGTCAGGTGTTATGAGCAGCAGTAGTGTGGAGAGGCTGTAGTAGCTGCAGGTATTGATATGTTTTTCTTAGGGGTGAGGTTGTGTAGGTCTAGTGTGTGCAGATAAAGGATCATAATGAGGGGGCTGCTTGGGTCTGCTTTAGATTTGGTATATGTGCAAGTGTCTATGGGGGTCTGATGCGTGTGTGAAGCTATTCAGTTGTGTGTGAGTAGGAGGGAGTCTAGGTTGGCATATAAGGGTGTTTCAGGCCCTTTGTTTTGTTATGCAGGCTGTGACGTGGTCTGTTATGTTGTCAGGTGTTTGTGGGTGAGCTTGATGAGGGAAAAGGGTGTTTTAGAGGCTGGTTTAGTGGTTTGGGATGGAGGAAGGATCTGCTGTTTGCTTAGGGATTATATGTAGGTATTGCAGGTAGTAGGAATTCAGTGAGGGGCTGAGATGTAGGTCCTGGAAGGGGCGTGTGTGTAGGAATATTTCAGGAGTTTTCGGGGTAGTCCTCTGTCATATGTGATCCTGTTAAGCCTAAAAGACATCAAGATAAAAGGTCTTAACTTTTTTTAAAATCCATTGTAAGTCAAATTAATCCTGCTATGTGTATCCAAGTTTCTATGGCTGTTAAAACACATGATTTACATCATTATTTTTTTTAAAAGGTTAATAATTGATTTTTTTGTGTTTTCTTAAGCCAAAGCATGATTTTTCTCTATTTCTCTTTATACTCCAAAGCAGTTGCCTCTTCCCATTTACTGGTGCAGTTTATAGGATTATTTTCAATACTTTGTGCTTCTTGTGCTATTGATTATGAAAGGTTTAGAAATAACCATACTTAGTGGGGACTATATTAAGAGGCTCGGTTAATTAATTCGAATTCTTTCCAAAGTCCCATGAGATATTTCGTTAGTTCCCTGTCCTATAATTTAATGAAGTCATCATTTTCCTATGAGTAATAGATGACTATAAGTTAAATGTGTTGAATGCCAATGCTTGAATCATGAAATTGGTTTCTGCTCGTATGTTTACATATGAACTTATCCAGTGACCTCTTCTTGGAATTGGTTGTGTTTAGTTGTTGGCTAGACATAAATTCAATCTTGTCAATATAATAAAGTAAGTTAGGAATTAAAAAGAAGTCAAGATTTCTAACTGAATGTTTTTGGTTAAATCTGGTATCGTTTGTTTTCATTGGATGGTACTGATCATAAGAGATGGCATATTGATTTAAGATATTCCCATTCCTTTAAAGAGAAGTCTTATAATTAAATCATGTTTTCGTGAAATTCAAGTTTAAGTCAAGGATTTATTTTTAAGCAAGTGATTGTCTAGTGGCCAAAAGATAAGCTTCAATACTTTTTTTAGCTGTTTTCATAGGTAAGCTAAGTTTATCTATTGTCCGCCTTGACCATGAAATTCCCTGTACCATGCCATTTTGCTTCCCCTCTTGTACTACATGTTTCTTGATATAGTGTAAACATTTTATTTTATAGTGTAAACATTTTAGTTATTCTTTTTGAGGAGCATGTATGAATCTTCATTTTGTTTACGCCTTTTGGTATGAGACAACCTGGGAGTTTGCTAATACAAGTCTATACAACTCTAAGTATGTCTGTTAGTTAATAAACATTCTGCTATGGTTGGTATGGTTTAAGCCAAAGGTCTTGCAATGTTATTGTTTTCTGCTGATTGTAATTAGTGGAAGTATTCTGTTTCCAATTATTCTCTGTATACTTCATTGTTTACTTCAATGTCAATTAGAATGTTCCTCTAATCCTTATCTCTTATTTATTTTTGCATGAAACACCTTGGGATCGAGTTGGATAAACTCACCAATTGGGATTGGCTCATTGGCTTGGAGTCGCATTGGGGTCAAGCTCGGGCTCAAGTTTCCCAAACCTTTAGAAATTTTAGAAAATTCAAGGCTCCCGCGAGTTTGTCAAATTCCCGGGTTTTATCTTTCAACTCTTATCCTTCCTTTTCCCTTTAGAATATTGTAAACTTTGTAGAAACATTTTATTAATATATATATAATTTGTTTGAGTTATTTGATACTTTATGTTCAATACTTTTATTTTGAGGTCGTTATTTAATTTATTGTAAATCAGGCCATTTAAGTAAATGCGTGCAAAAATTTCATAAATTTTCAAAACCACAATTAATAAATGACTATAAGAAAAGACTTCTATCTTATTGATACGAAGTAGTTTCTTTTAAAAGTCAAAACTTATAATGAAGTTTTAATTAACTTCTAAATGTCCCAAAACGACTTTGCAAAAAGCGACTTGAAACATAAGTTCCACCTTATGGTGAGATACTAGTGTTTTATAGTTGAAATTAAGCAAGTGCCATTTATGCGCTACCACATATGAGTTGGCAAAGAAATTAGGACGATCAAATCGCTCATTTTCAAAGAAAATGCGCTTTTATTTTATTTAAAAAATAATTAAAGCTTTTAAATAGATTGTAAATCTTTTGAAAACTTGCTAAATTTAATTAGTTGAATGAATTAATGGTTCAATTAATTATTTTTAGAAAAAGCGCATAAATAGCACTTGCAAATTAATTTGGAAACCTGTCGGATTAACCGTTGTTAACGGAATTTCGAAAGTGCCTTAAAAACCTTTTTTCGAAATTAGCAAAACCTCTTACTTTAGAATCTCTGAAAGACCTCGCTTTCCAAAAATGGAGTTTTTGCACGCATTTGCTTATTTGGTGCCCTGTTTTCCTTAAATTGGGTGGCGACTCCAAAAACTCCAAAAGAGTTAGTCCATTCAGTTGATATTCCTAAATTTAGCCTTTCGGGATTATTTTTTGGGGTTCAACAGCATGACGACTCCGTTGGGGATCAAACAATAAATGTTTTGACCATGAAGACTTCCAATTATTTGCAACTAGCATGCTTAATTTATTTTGCTTTATTATATCTGCTTGTTTGTGTGCCACGAAAAGCATATCACTACACCCTTATTTGTGCACATATATAAACCGACATTTCGTTCATATTTTCCCCACTCCTGGGAACCTCTTACATTCTCACTCAAAATATCCGCGAGGTGTGTGCCTACGCACCCGCACTTTCTTCCACTAAAGAACCCTTTGACGAGTTGGTGTACCGGCGGACTGTTGTGGGAGTAATTTGACCACGAGACCGCTTGCCACTCACCTGTTAGCCTCAACCTTTAACCTACTCTTAGAATGATTTAGGAGCATGCATGCATTTACACCTTAGTCTGGACCTGGTCCTTAGTACCGTCTCCATAGTTAGGAAACCACTCTTACGTCAGCGGGTTCTTGAAACCCAACGACAATGCATATTATGTGCTGTGTGATAACGAATCCTCAGTCCTAGCCATGTTTTGAGCATAATCAGATTTGAAATTTTGTCTCCTATTTTGTCTTTTAGGTTATGGAAGAATTTAGCAGAATCTATGTGGTCATAGCAGTCCACAGAGAATTTGAGATCAAGACAGAATTGCAGTACAGGGGAAAGTTAGGCAGATTTGGGTTGATTTGGTTCAAGTCCTTGCAAAATGTGATCAGGTTCAGGTGTTTATGTAGGGTGTAATAGTAGTTTTAGGGTGTAATTTTGGTAGATGCAAGTATGAAATTTGTTGGATTTTGCTGAATGGGCGATATAATGGAGTATGCAAGTTTCATACTAAGAGGTGAAGCCCCTGGTGTCTTTAGAAGATCAATGGGGTCTCTCTTGTAAAAACTTGTGTGTGGGCAGGTTTACGTTGACTGACCAGCTGCAACTTTATGAAAATTGAAGTATGCTTGTCGCATACTAGGAGACTGAAGCCTCTGTGTCTTTGAATGACCAGTGGGACCCCTCCTTAAAGACCAGTGAGATCTTGGCTACCTAGGAAACTGAGAGGCTTGATTAAAGCCGAGGACCACCGAGGAGCCCTATGAACAAGGTCTGTGAGCCTTGCAAAACCTATGAAGTTGAGAGGCTTGTCCAAAGCCAAGGACCAGTGAGGTTTTATTTGTATAAGGTCAATTGGAACTTTTTATGATTTGCAGTCTGGTATTGTGAAGGCAGTTGAAAATTTCACTCCTGGATGTTATAAAATAATTAGGAGTTATGCTTGGACAAGTGTGTATGTTTGCAAAAGGTATGGAGGATTGTTTCAGGTTTTAGGCATTTGGGTTTAGAATTTTGTGCAGATGTTGTGGAGAGCATGAGCTGTGTTAGAATTTTGAGTTGACACCAACTTTTGGAAGATAGTTGGGATAACGGAATTGCAGCGTCAAGGCGGAGAGATGATTATTATCAATTATTGTTATTATTTATTGCTTACTCTAAATCTGAATTGCTCAGAACTGGCATGGACTATTTTTTTCGTTACCACTTGTTTATGCGATTAGGCTTACCTCTAGCACAAAGAGGCATCTTACAGGGCAGGACGCGCTTGCATATTTATTTACGCTCAACTACTTGTAATTGTCACATGTTAATTGCTTGCCTTGCTTTATTTGCTCAAAATGTGTTAAATACTAGGTGTTGTTGGCTTGTGTGCAATTTTATGAATGACATGCAAACTAACATAGTTACCCTTTGAGGTTTCTTTTGTTTTGTTTATTTCTCTAGCAGAAGTTTGAATTGTAAAATGGTTGACCATTCACATCACGCAAGACTCAGGATCTGATTGATGACAAACGCTCCAACTTGTGAACGATGCAGCACCAGAGGCTTAATAGCATTGTTTGAAAGAGCTTGGCGATTGAACTTAGTAGCATTGTTTTCAATTTTAATTCAGATTGAGGCCTTGAATTGCATTCTACTTTAAAGCTTATGTTAATGGAATCAACACTTTTAAATTTTATGAAAATTGAAATAAAATGCATCGCATTCTTATTATATTATTTATTTATTCCGATTATATTTGTTTCTATTTCAAAATTAAAATTAGTAAACCTGCGAAAATTTTGCTTGTGACTATAATGAAACAACTGAACAATTTGAGAATGATGCACTGAAAGTTACCTTCTGTGTTCTTGGATATCGCACTATTGGTAGAACTTCAACTGGGGCAGCTTTTATTTGTTGGTATATGACGTTGAAGCAGTGTTACTCGCATAAATAAAATTTCCTTCTTTGAGAATCCCTCAAGAAGATGATTGGAAAGATGCATAATGCGTAAAGAGTTGTTAATGCTTGCTGATAAGACACATTCCATATGCAATTTTATCAAGGTCATCAATGCATTTAGCAAGAAATTCAAGTGGATGGATTTTTAAACCGGGGCAATTTGCATGCAGAACTACGCACGGTCTGATTCCCAAGGAGGGATACGTAGGCTCCTCCATCAGGCTCGACCCTTTAGCATTTAAATTTTCATTTTTTCCCCAAGAAGGACAACTGGGGCAATTTTTGCAAAACGAGTTGGAGATACGAAAGATAATAACTGGGGAAAAATTTTGCAAGAAGCAGCGTTGACTATCAAAAAATAAATTGGCAAGATCTTGAGAATTGGCTAAGCGAACGGTGCAAAGTCTAAGACAAAGGACGTTCATTTTATTTTAAGATATGTTACAAGTTTAAGTCAAGACAGAAATTTTTAAAAAATGCATCTTAGTTTTCATAAATTATTTGCATGCTTGCTTTACTTGCTATATTGCATTAAATTATTTTACGTTGCCTCTATTTTTCAAAACATCTATGCTATTGAGTTTATGAGCCAAGTTTCTGACCATGATTCACAAATGCAAGTCCGAGGAAGACAAGGAAGCAACAGGAACCGCAAGTTCAAGACCATGTCAGCGCAAATCAAACGCTCCCCCCTCCCTCCCAAAACTAACGATTTTTCTTTGAGTGCAGGAATTTTCAAAGCAACAAGACGAGAAAACTAGCAACTATCAATTCCTCATAGATTATTTGTCATACATATTGAATAATGTTGCCAAGATAACTGACCGAGATTGAAGCATTAACTCCAGTTTTGCTCAAGGACAACACTCAACTCTTTATGGCTTCACCAAATATAAGCCGGACGACAATTCTACCATTTATTTTACAAGTATCAACATCAAGTCTATTGGTGACAACCGAAGACGTCATTTTATTGTCGTTATTTACCATAAATAACCGGTGATATTATTTTGGAAAAATTGTTGCCAAACCTTGTCATAGACTATTGATTGAAGTATTATTGGTACCGCAAACCATCAAGGGTATTATTATCGAAGACCATGACTTTTATATTGGATCCATCGTACACAATCGATGGTATTATTTCAATGGCCTTCTATTTTGCACAATCGGTGGTATTATTCTAATGGCCTTCTTATATTGGAATCATCGTACACAAATCGATGGTATTATTTCAATGGCCTTCTATTTTGGATCTACCGTACACAATCGGTGGTATTATTCTAATGGCCTTTTTATATTGGAATCATTGTACACAAATCGATGGTATTATTCCAATGGCTTTCTTATATTGGATCAACCATATACAATTGGTGGTTTTATTCCAATGGCTTTTATATCGGACCCATCGTACACAACCGATGGTATTATTTCAAGGACTTTCTACTTTGGATCTATCGTATACAATCGATAGAATTATTCCAATGGCTTTCTATATTGGAATTATCGTACACAATCGGTGGTATTATTCCAATGACTTTCAATATTGGAATCATCGTACACAATCGGTGGTATTATTCCAATGACCTTCTTATATTATTCCAATGGCTTTCTTATATTGGATCAATCATATACAATTGGTAATTTTATTCTAATGGCCTTTTATATTGGATTTATCGTATACAATCAGTTGCATTATCTCCACGGTTTTATTATGATGGCTTTGTTATCAAGTCTATCGTATACAATCGAAGACATTTTTATTGAAGCCTATCCTAGACAATCGAAGTCCTTGTTATTGAAGCCTATCGTAGACAATCGAAGGCATCCTTTATGAAGTCTATTATATACAATTGAAGACGTTATTTTGAAGTCTACCGTAAACAATCGGAGGCATCATATTTACCTAGTCTACCGTAGATAATCGGAGGCGTGGTTCTTTATCAAGTCTATCGTATACAATCGAAGACATTTTATTGAAGCCTATCATAGACAATCGAAGGCCTTATCATGAAAGCCTAGCATAGAAAATTGGAGGCTCTATTATGAAGTCTATCGTGAATAGGCGAAGGCGTCAATATCATTGAAGCCTACCATAAACAATTGGAGGGCTTATTATGAAGTCTATCGTGGACAAACGAAGACGTCACTATCATGATGTCTACCATATACAATTAGAGGCCTTATTATGAAGCCTATCGTAAACAATCGAAGGCGCTATTGTCAAGAAACCTACCGTAGAAAACTGGAGACTCGATCATGAGTCATTGCCGAAAGGCGGCATTTCTATTTCCCATAATTATTGCAAATCGTTAAACATATCCGTTTCATTTCTCATGAGAGCGCTTACTAAAGTTCCATTTTTTATGATTTACAGATATTGCCAATCCTGGGGGCTCACTTTATATTGTAGTCAAGACCATTCCTCCGTGGAAGAGTTCAAAGAGTATAACATATTCACGTGTTCACGCTTTCGAGAAGCGTCATTATATTTCACGCTTTCGAGAAGCGTCTCCATGTTCACGCTTTCGAGAAGCGTCTTTATATCTCACACTTTCGATAAGCGTCTTTATGTTCACGCTTTCGATAAGCGTCTTTATGTTCATGCTTTCGAGAAGCGTCTTTATATTTAACGCTTTCGATAAGCGTCTTTATGTTCACGCTTTCGATAAGCGTCTTTATTTTCACGCTTTCGAGAAGCGTCTTTATGTGTTCACGCTTTCGATAAGCGTCTTTATATTTCACGCTTTTGATAAGCGTCTTTATGTTCACGCTTTCGATAAGCGTCTTTATGTTCACGCTTTCGAGAAGCATCTTTATATTTCACGCTTTCGATAAGCGTCTTTATGTTCATGCTTTCGATAAGCGTCTTTATATTTCACACTTTCGATAAGCGTCTTTATGTTCACGCTTTCGATAAGCGTCTTCATTTTCACGCTTTCGAGAAGCGTCTTTATGTGTTCACGCTTTCGATAAGCGTATTTGTGTCACCTCGAAGGTGTTAATTATTTGAATGCCTCTAAGGCATAATTTTGTTGCCCCGGAGGCATATTTGTGTCACCTCGAAGGTGTTAATTATTTTAATGCCTCTAAGGCGTAATTTTGTTGCCCCGGAGGCGTATTTGTGTCACCTCGAAGGTGTTAATTATTTGAATGCCTCTAAGGCGTATTTCTGTCACCTCGAAGGTGTTAATTATTTAAATGCCTCTAAGGCATAATTTTTATGGTCTCGATAGACGTTTAATATTGGCACACTTTCTTGAGCACATTTTGTAGCCTCCTGAGGCGTTTATACATTTGCTATACATATTTTAATAGCCTTACATTGCTAATAAGTTTGTTAAGACATGCAGGATAATCTTACTTTTGGTTGGAGTACAATCCAAGGTTGCATTCAAATTGACTCTTCATGATTTAAAGCATTATGCTTTATCATGGATTATTGCCGAAAAGGCGGCATTTTTTACCCTTATGATTATATTTAAATTTCACTTTATGTTCCTATTAATTGAAGCTTTTTATTGCTTTATTTTCAGTCTACCAATGGCCCCGAAGTCATCTTGCCTCACAAAGCTGGATTTCTTCATCAGTTGATTGGAGTTCGAGTCGAATTCAGATCCCTCGCTCTTCGTTCACTGCTCTGCAAGAGGTAATAGCCCTTTCCTCTTTACTTTAAATCTTTTTTCCTATTTTGATAAACTGTAGGAGCTGTTTATGTTATGTATGTAGTAGAATAATGTAAATTTCGTGTATAAAATAATTATTATGTTGAATGTTAACTGACAAAAGTTTAGTATCTTTCAATCGATATAAATATGTTAGGTCTTTCTTTGATTCCGTGGTGCTAGCAAACCCGAGGGAAATGCTAAACACGATGCGCGGAAGAAAAAAACAAGAAAATTAAAGATAGAAGCAAGACAAATCTTGCTTCGATTCAAAAGAACAGTGAGGAACCTGTCTCAAAGCTCGATTGAAGGGAAATCAAGACGCACCTATACTATGCAACAATCCTCAAGAAAGACCCGCTTCTTGCAAATTGAATGATCAAGAAGAATTTGTTCAAACGAATAACACCGATTGACACAAGTTCTTTAAAATCTCACGTCGGGGTTCGGCTCCATCGGAGACTCACAATAGCACTTGCTATGTTTTTCATATAACTAAAAACTGGGTCCCTTTACAATGAAATGAGAATAGAGTATTTATAGGCTATGCTAAGGATAAGGTAGTAAATAGTCACAAGTGACTAATAAAAACAAGCCACGCAGGGCTGAGCTAAGTGTGTGTTCGGCAGCCTTGACTTCGGTGCACGGTTGCTTGCTCGAACTCACTGTTCTTGGGCGCTCACTTGTCTTCGAACACAATTTGTTGGTGTTCGGTCACTTTGTCCTCGGGCTCAAATTTGAAGATGACACCCTTGGTTCTTGAGCCCGGCCACTCAGCTTCGGAGCAATTGCTTTCCTTCGGCCAAGCCAAGTGAATGTGCACATCGTGCAGCAGCTTGGCTTGGCTTCGTGTCATTGGTCTACTCGGTGGATCGAACACTTGATCAGCACGTGTTCAGGCTGCATCATCCTCCCCTTCTTGAGAAGATTTCGTCCTCGAAATCGAGCCCTCCTCGTCCTCCGAAGTTTGACCTACAACACAAGGAGCTAAGTCAGCAACATTAAAGGTGTTGGACACGTTATACTCACCAGGGAGGTCGATCACGTATGCATTGTTGTTGATCTTGGTCAACACTTGAAATGGACCATCCCCTCGAGGAGCCAACTTTCCTTTCCTTTGGTTCGGGAAGCGCTCCTTTCGGAAGTGAACCCAAACCCAATCCCCCTTCTTTAATTCTAGCTTTTTACGTCCCTTGTTTTTCTTCAATGCAATCTTTGCATAAGCTTCCTCGAGGTTCTTCTTCACCTTTGCATGCAACTCGAGCAGGGCAGTGGCTCGCCGAGTACCTTCAAAATCAATAACAGAATCTCGAGGCAATGGGGTTAAATCAAGTGGAATCAAAGGATTAAAACCGTACACACATTCGAACGGGGTCATATTGATCAATCGATGCACCGTTCGATTGTATGCAAACTCCATCATGGGCAAACGATCAGCCCAGTTTCTAACCTTGCCTTTGGTCATTGCTCGAAGCAAAGATCCCAAGGTTCGGTTAACTACCTCGGTCTGTCCATCAGTCTGAGGATGGTGAGACGTCGAGAATAGTAACTTGGTGCCGAGGGCACCCCACAAGAACTTCCAAAAATGACTCAAGAACTTTGAGTCTCGATCACTCACAATAGTACGAGGCACACCATGCAATTTTAACACATTAGAAACAAACAATGTAGCTACATGTTGTGCATCATCAAACTTTTTGCAAGGAATAAAGTGAGCCATTTTTGAAAAACGATCAACCACAACAAAGAACCTATCATGTCCTCCCCCCGACCTCGGGAACCCCAACACAAAGTCCATGGATATATCAACCCAAGGTCGATCAGGCACATGCAACGGGGTGTACAAACCATGAGGTTTGGACTTCGATTTAGCTTTCTTGCAAACGAGACAAGCGTTGCAAAGCTTTTCCACATCTCGGCGCATTTTGGGCCAATGGAACTGCTCGGTTAAGATACCAAGAGTTTTGTCGACACCTAAGTGTCCCATCAGACCTCCGGAGTGAGCTTCTCAAACTAAGAGCTCTCTCCACGATGACACTGGCACACAAACCCTCCCATTCTTGAAGAGGTAGCCATCGTGCCACTGATATTTCTCAACCCTTCGGCCACTCAAGATTGCGTCACGAACGCATTTCAGCTTGGGATCATCCTCGTACATCGACTTGATGCTTTCAAATCCCATGAGCCTAGAGGCGAGAGTGGTCGCTAAGGCAAATTTCTTTGATAGCGCATCAGCCGCAACATTATCTTTACCCTTTTTGTAATGAATTACATAGGGAAAGCTTTCAATGAATTCTACCCACTTGGCATGCCTTCGGTTCAATTTCTCCTGTCCTCGGAGATGCTTCAAGGACTCGTGATCACTTTTAATCATAAACTCTCGAGGCCACAAATAATGCTGCCAATGAGCGAGTGCTCGAACGAGGGCATACAACTCCTTGTCATACGTTAAGCAGTTCAAGGTTGCACCCTTAAGCTTTTCGCTAAAGTAAGCAATTGGCTTCGATTCTTGCATCAGCACTCCTCCAATCCCAACTCCAGATGCATCACACTCGACTTCGAATGCTTTGCCGAAGTCAGGGAGTTGCAACAACGGGGCAGAGCAAAGCCTCCGTTTCAACTCTTGGAAAGCCCTTTCTTGGGACTCTCCCCACACAAATGGATGGTCTTTCTTAACCAGCTCGGTTAAAGGAGCTGTCAAGGTGCTAAAGTTACGAACAAAACTTCGGTAAAAACTAGCTAAGCCATGGAAGCTACGAACTTGTGATACCGAGGTCGGAGTTGGCCAATCTTTGATGGCTTCAACCTTTGACTCGTCGACTTCGACTCCATTAGCACTGACAACGAATCCTAGAAAGACTACACGTTCGACACAAAAGGCACATTTCTTGAAGTTAGCATATAACTTCTCTTCTCTAAGCTTTTTGAGCACTAGCCTTAGGTGTTCGACATGTTCATCCACAGATTTACTATAAATAAGGATGTCATCGAAATAAACGACAATAAACTTATTTATGAACGGTTTGAGCACATGGTTCATCAGTCGCATGAATGTGCTCGGTGCATTGGATAAGCCAAATGGCATTACCAACCATTCATAGAGACCGAATTTGGTCTTGAATGCGGTTTTCCACTCGTCTCCGGGTTTCATTCGGATTTGGTGGTAACCGGACCTGAGGTCTATCTTCGTAAAGCATGAAGAACCACTTAATTCATCTAGCATGTCATCTAATCGAGGGATAGGATGACGATACTTTACCGTTATTTTGTTGACTGCTCGACAGTCAACGCACATTCGCCATGTTCCATCCTTCTTCCGGACAAGGATAACAGGAACGGCGCAAGGACTTAAGCTCTCTCGTACGAGGCCCTTGTTTAACAACTCATCAACCTGCCGTTGGAGCTCTTTGGTGTCTTCGGGATTACACCGGTAAGCAGGTTTGTTGGGGATTTGAGACCCAGGTACGAAGTCAATTTGGTGCTCGATTCCTCTCAACGGAGGTAATCCACCTGGCATTTCTTCAGGAAACATGTCTCCGAATTCCTGCAAAACACTTTGTACAGCACTAGGCAAAGGGTTATCGTTAGAAAAATCATCATTAGAGTTTAGAAAGATACCCTTGTGCACGAGGCAAATCATCATCTGACCGTTGTCGTTGCCTCGTAGAAACTCACCCGGTTGCATGATTGCACAGATTCCTTTTACTTCGGGCGGTGAGTTTGTGTCTTCGGCCCCCAATTTTGCTCCCATCGGAAGCTTAGCTTTGGCCGCTTCTTTCAATTCTTTCATCCGTTTATAGTCCTCGGCGACTTGCTTTGGAGACAAGGGTTTGAGTATGAAACTCTTCCCGTCGAGCTTAACAGTGTAAGTATTGGATCTTCCATAGTGAACAATTGACCGGTCATACTGCCATGGTCTTCCCAACAGCAAATGGCAGGCTTGCATCGGCACCACATCGAATATTATTTCATCTTGATATTCGCCAATTCTAAACTTGATCCACACCTGTTTGACAACCCTCAATTCTCCACACTCATTCAGCCATTATTTGTAAGGGTGGGGATGCTTCAACGTAGATAGTCCCATTTGTGAAACCAAGGTTTGGCTTACCACATTTGCACAACTACCAGAGTCAATGATCATCAAACACACCTTTCCCTTCACTCGACATCGGGCATGGAAGAGATTTTATCTTTGGTTGTCCTCTTCTTCAAGAGTCATGCAGCTCAAATTCCTTCGAACCACAAGAAACATTTCCGGATGATCAGCTTCGGCAGCTTCATGATCATCATCACCTTCAGCTCAGTCAGCCTCCTCGATAAATTCCTCCTCGGTGTCACTCGCTTGCTCATGGACGGTTCCATCTTCGAGCAGAAGAATAACTTTGTGAGTTGAACACTCTTTTGCCATGTGACCATAACCCTTTGCATTTGTGACACTGAATATTTGAAGCACTAGGAGAGTTGAGTTGAACTTTACCTCCCACTTCCCTGGATTGGTTAACGGTCACACCCCTCTCGAAGGGTCTCTTCGAATCTCGAACAGCGTTGGCACTTGTTTGGTTAGAACTCTTCCATTCTTTTCCTCGGTTCATAGGAGTAGAAGTAGTGACTCCTCGATACCGGTTTGCCTTATCTTCCTTTACCAAATTTTCAGCTTCGGTAGCAGCCTCGAACAGATCTTCCAGCGTGTGGTACACGTGTAGCCTCAATTGAGATGACACATCCTGAGCCAAGCCATTTTTGAATCGGATAGTGGCTTGCTCTTCATCCTCTACCAGATCAAGATTCAATCGAACCTTTTCGAACTCATCATGATACTCTTGGACAGACTTGGACCCTTGCTTTAGCTCATAGAGCTTTTGTAATTGAGTTTGCCTGTACTTAGCACTCAAATACTTAGCATCCATTGCTCTCTTCAACTTGGGCCAAGTATTGACTTCGGGATAGGCATTTCTTCATCCATGCCTTTTATCAGCTTCCCACCATGTAGATGCATACGCTTCGAACGAAGCAATGACATGGGCAACTTTTCTCTCTTCGGTCATCTCATTGGTTTCGAAGATTCGCTCCATTTTAAGCTTCCATTCAAGATATTCATCCGGATCACTAGTTCCTTTAAAGGGTGGAATAGTGATCTTGACACTGCTCAAGTTTGAGTCTCGAACACCACGAACCTGTTCGGGATACTCATCATAGCGATCATCAGCCTCACGCTCAATATGTCGTTCAACATTTGCGCCTCAGCCTCGACCTCGGAAATTTGCACGACCTCGTTGAGCTTGCCTTCATTGAGCGAATGGCGGCTCATGCTCATATTCGTCCTCGGGAAATTCCTCTTCATTAACCTCTTCGACAACGGCTCCAAGGTCTCTTCGGGCCTTTGGAAGTGGTAACCTCTCTCCTCGGGGAATGCCCAAGTTTTGATAACCGGCTTGGGGATTGCCCAAGTTTTGTTGCGCTTGGGGATTGCCCAAGTTGAGTTCTCTTCGAATTGCTTCACTTGTCAATTGATGTTGTCGCACAAGCTCAGCATACAGCTCAGGTTTCATCGGAGTGGAGCTACTCGTTCCAGCGCCGGACCCATGCATGGCCACGGACACACTCCCTTGCTCGAGGCTAGCTACTCGAGCACTCACTCCTTTTACTTCGGCACTGATGCCTTATATCGCAGCCATGAGATCGACTAACGACACTTCGGGCTTCTCAATGCCTTTGCCATCGCCTCCATTCCCAGCCATGGTACCTGCACAAATCAAAGACCAAACAAATGTTAAGGTTAGAAATCACCTCACACACTCCCTCACCTTTTATGGGTGGCACTCGGGTCCACTCAATATATGGGTTCGGTTTTTGGTCACTCAAGAACTTGAAGCCAATGGCTTCCTCGGTTGATCAACTTCTCTCAATTCCTTCGAATTTTGACAAGTTGCAATGTCTTACTTCGGGAAGAGTGAGTTGATTTGACTCAATGGATCGGACAGCTATTTACTCTTGCGCTTTGGGAAGTCAAAGAAATTTCTACGAAGTTGGACTTCAGTCACTCCACGCACGAGTTCCTATAAGCTCAAATGAGTTAGTACGACCTCGAGTAGGAAGAATTACTCAAAAGATCCACTAACTAGATTTTTCGGACAGAAGAAAGTGAAAACCTAGGAGAATCTACCCTTTGATTCCTTTTCGGAATCTTTCTCGAACACACCAACTCTTGTCCGTACAAGAGTGGTCCCTCCTTGGTACGGATAGGATTTTACCTTATCCGCTTTCCCTTTTCAAGCCGACACGTTTTCACCTGGGGTTTTGATCTTTACACTTTACCCCTTTCTTCTTCAATGGAACAGTGCAGATTTGCTCCAGCGTACGGACAAACTTAGCTACGTTCACTGACCACGAATTTCAACAGACCTGGTTTGCTTCTTTCAACTCTGGTTCCAACAACAATGGAGGAATTTCAGTTCAAAGTTCTTGAGCTAAGATTCAGCTCCTTCGTGTCGTACACTGTTACAAATCGTAATAATTTTCCGGCGTACGGACAACGAATTCAAACACAGAGCTTTGAATTTAAGCACAAAACAAACCCAAATCACTCAAAAACCACCAATCTTCATCGGTTTCAACCAAAACATGTGGGGTTCAAAAATCATTCACCACCAACTCGAAACAGTCCAAAATTTCACCAAGAAACCCTAGTCACGAAAGTTGTACGTCGGGTACTCATTGGAATCAGGAAACAATGGTGAACAAGAATCAATAGTTGTTTAGTCAAAACATCCAACAATCAAACACAATTTTTGAATTTTCTTTTAACACTTTTTTTTTACAGTAACCCAAACAAAATCAAGAACACGAAACGGAAATCAAAGACACAACGCACGAAAAGTAAAGATAACTTTGAACAGGATTTGGGGTTGTAGGAACAAGCCCAAACTGTGCTCTGATACCAAGATGGTGCTAGCAAACCCGAGGGAAATGCTAAACACGATGCGCGGAAGAAAACAACAAGAAAAGTAAAGATAGAAGCAAGACAAATCTTGCTTCGATTCAAAAGAACAGTGAGGAACCTGTCTCAAAGCTCGATTGAAGGGAAATCAAGACGCACCTATACTATGCAACAATCCTCAAGAAAGACCCGCTTCTTGCAAATTGAATGATCAAGAAGAATTTGTTCAAACGAATAACACCGATTGACACAAGTTCTTTAAAATCCCACGTAGGGGTTCGGCTCCATCGGAGACTCACAATAGCACTTGCTATGTTTTTCATATAACTAAAAACTGGGTCCCTTTACAATGAAATGAGAATAGAGTATTTATAGGCTATGCTAAGGATAAGGTAGTAAATAGTCACAAGTGACTAATAAAAACAAGCCACGCAGGGCTGAGCTAAGTGTGTGTTCGGCAGCCTTGACTTTGGTGCACGGTTGCTTGCTCGAACTTACTGTTCTCGGGCGCTCACTTGTCTTCGAGCACAATTTGTTGGTGTTCGGTCACTTTGTCCTCGGGCTCAAATTTGAAGATGACGCCCTCGGTTCTTGAGCCCGGCCACTCAGCTTCGGAGCAATTGCTTTCTTTCGGCCAAGCCAAGTGAATGTGCACATCGTGCAGCAGCTTGGCTTGGCTTGGCTTCGTGTCATTGGTCTACTCGGTGGATCGAACACTTGATCAGCACGTGTTCGGGCTGCATCATTCCGTTAGGCTAAACTCTGATGTCTACTGCAATTAATTAGTTGAGTAAAGAAGTAGCTTTGTTTCTGGTTGTAGTTAGGCAGCTTTAGGTGTTGTCAGGTGTTAGAAGCTTAGTTCAGGTCAGGTGTTATGAGCAGCAGTAGTGTGGAGAGGCTGTAGTACCTGCAGGTGTTGATATGTTTTTCTTAGGGGTGAGGTTGTGTAGGTCTAGTATGTGCAGATAAAGGATCATAGTGAGGGGGCTGCTTGGGTCTGCTTTAGATTTGGTATATGTGCAAGTGTCTATGGGGGTCTGATGCATGTGTGAAACTGTTCAGTTGTGTGTGAGTAGAAGGGAGTCTAGGTTGGCATATAAGGGTGTTTTAGGCCCTTTGTATTGTTATGCAGGCAGTGAGGGGGTCTGTTATGGTGTCAGGTGTTTGTGGGTGAGCTTGATGAGGGAGAAGGGTGTTTTAGAGGCTAGTTTAGTAGTTTGGGATGGAGGAATGATCTACTGTTTGCTTAGGGATTATATGTAGGTATTGCAGGTAGTAGGAATTCAGTGAGGGGTTGAGATGTAGGTCCTGGAAGGGGTGTGTGTGTAGGAATTTTTCAGGAGTTTCCGGGGTAGTCCTCTGTCATATTTGATCCTGTTAAGCCTAAAAGACATCAAGATAAAATATCTTAACTTTTTTTTTAAATCCATTGTAAGTCAACTTAATCCTGCTATGTGTATTCAAGTTGTTATGGCTGTTAAAACACATGATTTACATCATTATTTTTTTTAAAAGGTTAAGAATTGAATTTTTTGTGTTTTCTTAAGCCAAAGCATGATTTTTCTCGATTTCTCTTTATACTCCTAAGCAGTTGGCTCTAAGGCTGTCCACCGGCCCGGTCCAGTCCGGTTCCGGCGCGCTTTGCCCGGTCCGGTCTGGTCCGGCGTAAAACAAAAAAAAATCCATCAACGGTCCGGAACTGGTACCGGCAAGGGGGAACCGGTCCGGTACTAGTTCAGTTTTGTATTTTTTTCTTTTTTTTAATTTAATTTTTTGATTATTTGAAATAGATTAAAAAAATTATTGTAGACAAAATAAACAACACAAAAACACATTTTATTCAACAATAAAAAAATACATTAAGTAGGAAATACATAATTAAAGACTTAAAGTGACATACTAGAAAATAAAAACTAGAAAATAGACTAGAAACTAGAAAAATACATAAATCTTCAACTTCAACGACTCAATTATCGCGCTCGCGCAAATATATTCCACCACCACGAGCTGCTCATTCGGGGCTATGTTGGTTTTTCAAGTGAGTCTTAAACTTCCCTGTCCCTCCATGATTTGATCCAGATTGATAAATCCAAGTTCTCTTACAAATATTACACTGAGCAGTATTGGTATCATGATTTTTCGTGATAAATTCCCAAAATTCGAATCTTCCAGTTCTTGGGTTGGAGGGACCTTCAGCAGTAGCACCTTGAGCTTGAGTAGGATTATTTGCAGCCATTTTGATAGAAAATTTAGAAAATAGCATTTTGATAGAAAATTTTAGATAGAAATGAATAGAAAATATTGAATTGTGATTAATTTGATGAAATATGAGCGTATTTATAGGAAAAATAGGTGGGGGGAGGGCTGTTGGGGGCGTTTATGGGGGGTGGGGGATGGAAAAATAGTCGTTTATGGCGGTTGCCAACGGCTATTTTTCAAAAGGGGGAGCTGAAATTTTTGTTGGGCCGGTCCGGTCCGGCCCGGTTTGGACGATTTTTTTTTTTGTTTTGTTATCTTTTTGTTTTAATTTGAAAGTAGTTTTTGAATTTTAAATTAAGTATATGACTAAATAAAAAAATAATAAACACTTATAAATTGATAGCAAGGCCTATAACTTGTATTTTTTATGTAATTATACTATTAGTATTAAGTATTTAGTATTTTAGTATTTAGTATTTAAGTATTGAATTGCAAAAAAAGATATAACAAAGGATAATTGAGAATATATAAAGAATGATAACTTAATAGCAAGACATAACACTTGTTATTTTTTTCAAAATAAAATACTAAGTATTAAGTATTTAGTATTTAAGTATTGAATTGCAAAAAAGATATAACAAAGGATAATTGAGAATATATAAAGAATGATAACTTAATAGCAAGACATAACACTTGTTATTTTTTTCAAAATAAAATACTAAGTATTATGTTAGTAGTTAATATTTAGTATTTAGTATTTAGTATTTAGTATTTACTATTTAGTATTTACTAGTTAGTATTTTAGTATTGAATTGCAAAAAGGTATAACAAAGGATAATTGAGAATATAACGAAGAATGATAACTTAATAGCAAGGCGTAACGCATTTTATTGAATAATTTTTGATTTTTTTGCAAAGTACATATTACATAGATATTAAATTGCAAAACTACATATTAATAAAAAAACTTCTCATTTTCTGAATAATTTCTTCTGGCACCTCAGGAGGAACCGATGGCAAAGATTCATCTTCTTCATAATCATTTTCATTTTCCACACTTCCACCACCGGATAAGATTTCGGTTGAATATGCTGCATCCGCTTCTTCATTTTCTTCAGCAAATCCAAAATTTCTTCGCTCCGATCTAATCCAATCTCTGAATAATACGGCCGTCTCCATTGCTTCTTCCTTCAATGAATGTCTATGGTCTCCAATTTGTAATCTTCTTTGGCTAAACGCACTTTCTGAAGCAACTGATGATGCTTGAATTGTTAGAATATCCCGCGCCATTTTTGCTAAAACTGGAAACTGTGCTTGTTGATCCTTCCAAAATTGCAGTAGTTGATCGCTTCCAAAATACTCAATTTCCTTGCAACCATGAAGTAAATAAACATCAAGCTTGTTGAACCCTCCGCTACTCGATTGCCTGCTAGAAAGCCTTTGATTAAGGCTAGAAAAACTTCCTAATCCGGCTGCAGCTCTTTTACTCGCCTGTGTTGAACTTGATCCAGCTCCACTCGGAACACTTGGAACAACATTATCAGCTGCACTCCTATACCTTTCATAAATCCATTGGCAATCTACAATTACCTGCGTACAAGTTGTTTCCACACTTGGTGTTTCTTCTTCAGTAATTTCCAAACTCCGATAAATTTCTCTAATAAGCATTTCGGTATTAAACCGTTTAAAACAGGGATGTAATACAGAAGCAATGTAATAAAGTGGTGGAATAGAAAAAAAATATTTTTTAAATTTTTCAATCATTGCTTCTACAGCTTCTTTATAAGCAGGCATTAATTAATATTCGTTAAGTAATTCTGCTATTCCAGCTATAAAATACAACATGGTAGTAACTGTAGGATAATATTGATCGGAAAATTCTTTAGTAGCATAAAAAAACTTTTCTAAAAATATAAGAAGACTCTCAACAAGTTTCCAATCAGATTCTTCTAGGTGATACTCTACAGCCACTTTGCCATTAAAATAACTAGTTATAGCCGCTCGTAAAGTGTAAGCAACAGACAAAGAGTCATATACAGTGTTCCACCTAGTTGAAACTTCCTTAGGAACTCTTCTAGGCTGCAAACCTTCTTTCATACACTCTACCTTAAAGTCCCTCCATCTATCCGGTTTTTTAGATTTAAAAATATAACTAATTGCGAGTCTAACCTTCACAATAGTAGGACCAAATAACTGAAGGCCATCTTTTACAACTAAATTATATATATGACATGCACATCTAACATGAAACAATTCTTCAAAAGGCGGATGCAATGCGGGTCTTAACTTACCAATAGCATAATCATTGTTTGCAGCATTATCAAGAGTTATACTTAAAATTTTGTCACTAATAAAATACGCCTTACAAATATCAGTTATTTCTCTCTTAATAAATGATCCCGTGTGTGGTTCATCGATAGTGCTATATGCTAAAATTCTTTTTTGCATTACCCAGTTAGGATCTATCCAATGACAAGTAAGTGTTAAATAGTCATACCCATTAACACCACGACCCAAATCAGTAGTAAGACCAACTCTACAATCAAAGTGATAAAATATATATCGTAAATATTATCTATATTCATTTTTAAATTTTATAATATCACTTCTAACCGTAGTTTTTGGAAAACCTTGAAAAGATGGATTATATACGGTTTGAATATAACGAATAAAACTTTGACAAGAAGCAAATGTAAAAGGTAAGCACTCTACCGCAATCATTTTTGCCATTTGTTCCCTATCTTTCTTCTTATCATAATGCATAAGCCCCCCCGTCACTTAGTTAATTTCCTGTTGAACTCCACTACCTTGAGATGGAGCCATTCTGTTCCCTGATCGAGTGCCACCCGACCTCTTTTCCCAGTCATCCTTATGATGATTTTCTAAGTGTGTTCTCAACTTTCATGTCCCACCATTATGCTTGCCGGTTTTAAAATCCCAAACTTTTTTTACAAAGAGTACATTTAGCGGTCTGAGCCGGAATATTTTTAGTCATAAATTTCCACACATCCGATCTTTCTGGTCGTACCGCAGGTTCTCTACTAGGAGGCATAGGTGGTAATTCAGATTCAATTTCTTCAGGTTCACCATGAAATTGACTAGTAGGTGTTTCATCATCTATATTAACTGCTTCGATATTTTCTTGATATCGTGCCTCTAACATATCATTATCAAGTGGTTGATCAAACTTTACATCATGATAAAATTGCGTGTCATCTTCCTGAGTAAAATCATCTAGATGAGAAGGAGCGCTAGAAGTACCAATTGGTCTTTTACCTAAAGCACGACTACGTCTATCATCCCCCCCTCGGTTAGTAGCACGTGATCTACGACCGCTACCCGTACGCCCAGTAATTGCTCTCCACACTCCAGACATTATTATAAGTAAAGCAAACAAATAAATTACTAAAATATGCTAAAAACAATATTGCACAAAAATTAAAATAGATAATAAGAAGTAAGAACGAGTTTACTTGATGTCGCAAACTTAGAAGTGAAAGTTGAAACTTGACCGGAACCGCACCGAACAATTTTCCACTTCACTCCAAATTTTTTTTGTAATGCAATTTAGAACATAAACCCTTTTCGCGAGAGCAATTTTCAATTATTTAGCAAATAGCCTTTGCAGAAATAAGAGAGACTGAGAGAGATTTAGAGATAATATTAGAGAAATTGTGAATAAATTAATGAAAAATTGTGGTATTTATAGAAAAAATAGGTTGGGGAGGGGTATGGGGGCGCCTAGGGGGGTGGGGGAGCAAAAAAGAGCCGTTTTTGGCCGTTGGCCAACTGTTGTGGGTGAAAAGAGCCGTTGCCAACGGCTATTTTTGCACCAGCCCACCAGTTTTTTTTTTGGTCAGATCCGGACCGGACCGGTTCCGGTCCAATTTTATCTGGTTTGTCCGGTTCAAAAATGGGCTGACGGGTCGAGGTACGAACCGTTTCAAATTTTTATAATTTGGTCCGATTTGCACCGGTCCGGTGCAAACCGGACCGTTGGACGGCCTTAGTTGCCTCTTCCCATTTACTGGTGCAGTTTATAGAATCATTTTCAATACTTTGTGCTTCTTGTGATATTGATTATGAAAAGTTGAGAAATAATCATATTTGGTGGGGACTGTTTTAAGAGGCTCGGTTAATTAATTCGAATTCTGTCCAAAGTCCCATGGGATATTTCGTTAGTTCCTTGTCCTATAATTTAATGAAGTCATCATTTTCCTATGAGTAATAGAAGGCTATAGGTTAAATGTGTTGAATGCCAATGCTTGAATCATGAAATTGGTTTCTGCTCGTATGTTTACATATGAACTTGTCCAGTGACCTCTTCTTAGAATTTGTTGTGTTTAGTTGTTGACTAGACATAAATTCAATCTTGTCAATATAATAAAGTAAGTTAGGCATTAAAAAGAAGTCAAGATTTCTAACTGAATATTTTTGGTAAAATCTGGTATCGTTTGTTTTCATCGGATGGTACTGATCATAAGAGATGGTATATTGATTTAAGATATTCCCATTCCTTTAAAGAGAAGTCTCATAATTAAATCACGTTTTCGTGAAATTCAAGTTTAAATCAAGGATTTATTTTTAAGCAAGTGATTGTCTAGTGGCCAAAAGATAAGCTTCAATACTTTTCTTAGCTGTTTTCATTGGTAAGCTAAGTTTATCTATTGTCTGCCTTGACCATGAAATTCCCTGTACCATGCCATTTTGCTTCCCCTCTTATACTACATGTTTCTTGATATAGTGTAAATATTTTAGTAATTCTTTTTGAGGAGCATGTATGAATCTTCATTTTGTTTACGCCTTTTGGAATGAGACAACCTGGGAGTTTGCTAATACAAGTCTATACAACTCTAAGTATGTCTGTTAGTTAATAAACATTCTGCTATGGTTGGTATGGTTTAAGCCAAAGGTGTTGCAATGTGATTGTTTTCTGCTGATTGTAATTAGTGGAAGTATTCTGTTTCCAATTAGTCTCTGTATACTTCATTGTTTACTTCAATGTCAATTAGAATGTTCCTCTAATCCTTATGTCTTATTTATTTTTGCATGAAACACCTTGGGATCGAGTTGGATAAACTCACCAATTGGGATTGGCTCAATGGCTTGGAGTCGCATTGGGGTCAAGCTCGGGCTCAAGTTTCCAAGACCTTTAGAAATTTTAGAAAATTCAAGGCTCCCGCGAGTTTGTCAAATTCCCGGGTTTTATCTTTCAACTCTTATCCTTCCGTTTCCCTTTAGAATCTTTATGTAAAATTTGTAGAAATATTTTATATATATATATATATATAGAATTTGTTTGAGTTATTTGATACTTTATGTTCAATACCTTTATTTTGAAGTCGTTATTTAATTTATTGCAAATCAGGCCATTTAAGTAAATGCGTGCAAAAATTTCATAAATTTTCAAAACCACGATTAATAAATGACTATAAGAAAAAGCTTCTATCTTATTGATACGAAGTAGTTTCTTTTAAAAGTCAAAACTTATAATGAAGTTTTAATTAACTTCTAAATGTCCCGAAACGACTTTGCAAAAAGCGACTTGAAACATAAGTTCCACCTTATGGTGAGATACTAGTGTTTTAAAGTTGAAATTAAGCAAGTGCCATTTATGCGATACCATATATGAGTTAACAAAGAAATTAGGACGATCAAATCACTCCTTTTTAAAGAAAATGCACTTTTATTTTATTTTATTTAAAAAATAATTAAAGCTTTTAAATAAATTGTAAATCTTTTGAAAACTTGCTAAATTTAATTAGTTGAATGAATTAATGGTTCAATTAATTATTTTTAGAAAAAGCGCATAAATAGCACTGGCAAATTAATTTGGAAACCTGTCGGATTAACCGTTGTTAACGAAATTTCGAAAGTGCCTTAAAAACTTTCTTTTGAAATTAACAAAACCTCTTGCTTTAGAATCTCTGAAAGACCTCGCTTTCCAAAAATGGAGTTTTTGCACGTATTTGCTTATTTGGTTCCCTGTTTTCCTTAAATTGGGTGGTGACTCCAAAACTCCAAAAGAGTTAGTCCATTCAGTTGATAATCCTAAATTTAGCCTTTCGGGGTTATTTTGTGGGGTTCAACAACGGTTAACCTCACTCCACCACCCCTATCCTTTGACATTCTTCCCTTATAAATAGGACCATTATTTACTGATTTTTTCACACAATTCCAACAAATCAATCTCTACTTTTCTAAAGCTTTCTCTGCTAAAAGATGGCTTACCCACCTACCCAAGACGCACTCCTCATCCGTCAAGCCCTTGACCTTCTCATACGACAGATGAATGAGGATAGGCAGTAGCAGAAAATGAATATTAGGTGCATTGCACGTACGTTGCGTGCAATGTGCCACCGTGTCGGTATCAACACCGAGGACTTCATCACCCCCCAGCTTCCCTTAATTATATGTTTTTTTTAAGTATTTAATATTTTAAATTTAGTTTAAGTATTTATATTTTTTATTTTATTTTTCTCTAGTATAAAGAGCTTTTTGATTAAAGAAAGCTCTTTATTATGTAATTATTAAAAAATATTAATAAAATTGGGGAAATTTTTGTTGTCGACGTTTTAATTTTGGTGTTGCTATTGTTTTAATATTTTTGTTTCAATTGTCTCCTGTTTCTGCTTTGTTTCATCGCAGAAGATGACTTGATCTGTTTAACATAATAATAGACCAACTAAAGTTTATAAGCAACTAAACATAGAGACCAGAACAAATTTATGATGTTACTTCATAATAAACAATTAAAGTGTTTCAACAACTTAACAACTATAACAACTAAACATAGAGACTACAGATTTCTGATGTAGATCTGATGAACTTAATAATAAACCAATTGAAGTTTATAAACAACTAAACATAAAGACGAGAAAAAAGTATAATTAATTTAAGACGTATGTACTGAGATCTCCACGTGTCGTCTTTCTAATAGATATGATAAAACTAATAATAAACCACGTTAAAGAATACAAACAATCACAATAAAGACAAGGACTGTAATACATGAGTTATAAAGTTAATAACTCACCATTTGACTGGGTATGCAATTGAGAGATAAATATAAAAAAATCTGTATAATATTCAATGTGGAATTCTAAAGTACGGTATAATTTCTAAAATAACTGTGAAATTCTAAATCAATATGGAATTCTAAAGTAGTTGATAATCAAATATTTATGATTGACAATCACCACTTCTAAACTTGAATTAATTTGACTGAGACAATACTTTTTTTATGAAATAATTATAATATCTTACAATTACCAAACTGGGTACGTTGTTGTTGTTGTAATGTGGCGAATTAATAAAATAAATTATAAATGACTACACGTGTCCCCGTCAATTCATCCGGATTGTACATTGTTCACAATCTACCTTTTAAAGGTTTATCACCGACTGTAGTGATTAAGGATTAAATTGAAGCGTTTATGCCTATACGTTCATTTAACAAGCCTTAAACATATAAATAATTCATTACAAAAGGTGGGTGGTATTATTGATCCAGATATCTAAAGCAATATATTAGTTGTTTCTCACATTATGATTATCTTCAATATTTAGGGAAGGAGGTCATGTTATACCTATCCTTATCATTTGTATACATTAAATAATGAACGTAATCCAATGTTATTAATGATCATCAAAGTGTTAGGATGTATTAATCCATGTAACTCAATCAAAGCATTGCTCGCTTCTCACATTACGATCTTCTTCCATGCTTCGAGAAAGAGGTCTTGCTTTCTCAGAACCTTAACACTAGTATTTATTATAACATATATGTCATCCAATGTCACTCCTTATCAATGCTATGGACCATTATTAAGGTACATTATGCAACAATATTGTGATGTGAGTGGTTTTCTAGTTCGTAGACCATTAAATTACCCCTTAATAGTATTTAATGTAGATTTTTTATATTATATTAAGGAAAACCATATGAGTATATAATCAACTGGATAAATGTTGACAGTAAAAAATAGTATAATTTTCGATCGTTGATAATATATCCATCAAGCCAAAATATCTATATATACCCTAGAGCTCGAACCCCAAACCCTAAGCGCGTAGACTCTAAATCCTAAACCCCAAATCAAAAACCCTAAATGCCAAATGCGCACATGATAATATCCTGAGCGGTAACATTTCAAAACATAGTTGTTCAATAACTGTACAATAAACCAAATTGGGGTTGATTAGCATCTTCCAATATGTTTTGTCTTTTTCTTTTCTTTTTTAAAAAATTTTCAACGGTAACTTTTCTTTGCAACGGTAATAAATTATCTGCAAATATAAATTGCTGAGTAAATTGAGTTTCTCTATTCTCCGTCTATCATCAACTGCGATAATAAATTACATAAAATGTCCCAGACCTCGCAATCTATATCGTCTTCTTTGGTGGAACCCGATATATGCCATTGCGGTGAAAATAGAAAGCTGAAAACATCAAGGACCAAAATAAATCCTGGTCGCAGATTTTGGTGTTGTGGTACGCCGAAGGTAGGTAATTATTTATATATATTAAAATTATCATTAAATACTCAACTAGAGTTGCTAATTTCTGGGCTGCTTAAGACAATGGTGGATGTGATTACTTTAGGTGGCGTGTCGGTCCCTTTCCTCAAGAAACTAAAGAAGTGTTGTCCAGATTAGTCTCTAGGACAGAAGGAGCGGCGATGCTTGATTTCATTCAAAGATCCATAAATATGAAGAAGAAGAAGAAGAAGAAGAAGAAGAAGAAGAAGAAGAAGAAGAAGAAGAAGAAGAAGAAGTGAAATTTCTTAGAATTCTTATTTTTTAGGCTGAGGAACAGAGAGATTTCCTTAAAAGCCAACTCAGGGAAGTTCAAATGGAGAAGGAACGACTGCAAGTGAAGTTGAAAGAGGTTGAAGTGCAGAGGGATCGATTTAAGAAGTGGGTGCATAGACTTCTTTTTGGAGCGGTATTTTGCTTAGTCTGTAAATAGTCGGTCTAGTTAATTTTGTTAATGTGATAGCAATGTAATTATCTTATTAAGAAGAGGGTGCATAGACATTTTTTTTTGCAATAGACTTCTGTTTGTTATCCGCCGTAGACAATCAAAAGCATAAGTGTAACAAAAAAATCAAATTTAAACGTGGAGATTTCAAAATTTATAGACATGCAAGGGTGGACGATCAAAAACCACTACTGAACATGATTAAGTAGTAAATGTTAAACATAAAAATGAATAATATTACAGTCTTAAAATATAAACAACAAAACACAGACGACTAATTTGGTGGATTAGTGTCGTCCATGCCATTTGGTGAATTTGGTGGAGATCCGTCTTCCTCTATGACGTTTGCCTCAGGATGTGGTGATACCCAAGTGCATCAAGTCTCTCGTTGATCGCTTTGATTTGATTCAACCTTTCATGGGTGTCTCCCCATAAGATACTTTTAGTCCTCCTCAATAGGCCCGAGATATAAGCAACATCGCTTAGCAAAAACGAAATTTGCCGATTGATATCATGCGAGTTGGATTGTCCGGCCATTTTGATGGACTAATTGATAGTTTGAATGCAGATTTTTCGTATTAAAAATGGAATGAGAGAGGCAAACCTATTTGGGGGGTTTATATATAGATGACCTTGAAGGGTTACAAAGGTTATTGAAGAACCACCTCTTAAATGGTAGAGTCAGCTCTTAATTACTCATGCAACAAATCAGTTTCAAAATAAAAAAAAAGGACCGGACACGAATTTTCTCACTTTGGGAAGTGCACCAATTAAATACTCCGCCACACTTCACATCACCTATTATTTACCACATAATCTACTTAGCTTATTGGCTAAGTTACATGCCTGTAAATATATGTCACCTATGTTATAATTGTTTGAAATATTATTTTATTTTTTCAGTCTATGCACAATTTAGTCTATGTTCGAATAGTGTCCAACTTATACTAAAAATTTTCAATATTCCAAGTGTAAATACAACAACTATATAGTATTGAGCATTTTAAGTAGTTTATAGTTTTATTCCTAGTTGTCCAAAAATAAAATTGCAACTACGACCAATACTTAGGTCTATTTCGATGATAGACCTATAACTGTGAACAATCAACTGGTGTGGTTCACAAGAATTTTAAAATTATTTTAGGGATCCACGATCACTGCTGTGCAAGCTTACATTTTAAACACTAGCAAAATGCATTGAGCAATAATGGTTGATAAAGGAAACATGTAACACATTACCACAATGGATTGTCAATAATAATAGTTGATAAACGAAACATGTAACACATTACCACAATGGATTGTCAACAGTTTAATACTCAAATAAGAGAAAAAAACCCAGACAAGACTCATAAAAAAATGTTAACTATTGTTCATCAAAACACAAACCACTGACAAATCAATCTTTGTTCTTATCATTGTTAATAAACTCTTTGCTCAGACTCTCCAAGACACCCGCAACTCTGTAGTTGAGGTCATCAACATCTTCTCCAATCCCTCCATTCAAGTTAGATTCCAATGCAACATGGGATGGATCCTATACTTCATAAAATTATTCCTAAGCATCCTCACCATTTTTCATCAGCACTTCACTATCATTCACACTGGCATCAATTGCATTTGCATTGTCATTGGTGGCATCAACTTTACCATCAACTACATTGACATTTGCATTGACATTGGTGGAACTGATACCGGTGGCACTGACACTAGCATCCACTTCAGCATCAACTGCAGCATCCACTTCATCAAATTTATGCTTCTTTCTCATAATTGAAGTGGTCTTTGCAGCGGTACCACAATCCATTGCCTTCCTCGTCATGTGCCTCATTAACCACGCAGAAGGACGGCACAAACATTTGCACACTTTTCTCTTTGGTTGTTCCACTACCAGCTTAGCAACAATATCCGATTGGGCCTCCATTGATGTCAGCTTAGCGAGCACAACATCCAAAGAAGGACCAACAACACAAACACCACCACTTGAAGGACGTGCACCTTCACCAACAATTCATGTATGATCTCCACTAATATCTTCGTCACATCTTGCATCTTCTTCTCCATCTACATCCATATCATCTTCACCAGCAGGACTCAGAATAGTCTTCTTGATGGCTGTGGCGCCCTCCAGTTCATCACTAAGGGAATCCACCTACGCATACTCAACTTCATCTTCATAGGGCATATATAAATCCTCTCACCCTGATCGTACCTCTTTCTCAGTAGGGAATAAGTACGGGCACACTATTTCGATAGAAGTTGAGCAAATTAATACTATTTCTTACAAATTAAAAAGAATATTAAACTTAGCTAATTTAATGACATGAAAATAACGCAACGTTACCTTACTTTTATCTTCTCCTTCCACGAATGGATCAAAAGATTTAGGCACCCTTTTTTCGTACCACTTGAGCATCCGAAGGCACGACATAGGAGACTGATCTATCAGTGCAGTTCTCATTCCAATGAAAGGAAATACTTCATTGATCCAGGCCTAAGATGAAAGATTTAATCGACATCTGAAAAATGTGAACTTAAAATAGACTAACTATCGGTTTATTGTAGACTTATCAAAAATCTCCGGGGAAAGCCAAAAATAGCATATCCAGGTGCTTTTCCTTTCTCACTGAAGGTTTTATAATGCTCGGCCATGTCAAACTTGAGCTTCATATATTCAATCGTCAGCTCAAAACACATCCTGCCCCATGGATACTTGGAGAAGAATTCCATATCATCAACCATACAAACCCATTTCTTTTCAACTGACTTTGAAGTATCCTTTGCCATCCATATTGTGCGGAGAAACCATAAAGGGCACATCTTATACTGATCCACTTTTTAAAATCTTCTACTGCTTTTCAACAACCTCAAAAGCCTTGACACTGTCACTTTAGCTATTTTATCACCGGAGTAATTATAAGTTAGTTCTTCATAAAATTCCAAACCTTTCCTTACAACCTTTTTCTTTGCTTTACCGCTAGGTTTTACCCCACACTTCAACCCAATCATAAGAGCAAACTCCCTAAGCCCAAAACAAGCTGGTTTCCCATCAACCAAGAACCAAACCTCATGGCGCTTTTTATCCTTTATTCTATGCAGAAGTAGGGAGTGGACCATTTGTCCATTGAAACTCCAAAACCGAGACATTCTAAGAAACTGCCCAAACATAGACTCCTTAAATTTCTTTTCTAATTTCAAAATTTTCAACAACTTGTTGAATTCATAAAACCTTTTAATGGTAGATCGAACAGATATCTTCTATAGGAAAGAAATAATTTTATCAAGCCAAGTTTTAAGTTGATACTTTCGAATGTTGATCTCCTTGATGCATCGGGGCACTGATAAATGGTCCGACTCACACTCAAGCTCCCTAGCTTCATCCCCTTCTTGATCAGTTTCTTCATCAATTTATTATTATTATTATTCTTCTTCTTCTTCTTCTTATTATTATTATTATTATTATTATTATTATTATTATTATTATTATTATTATTATTTAGTTTCTTCTTCGCCTTCTTATTCACCTTCTTCTTCTTCTTCTTCTTCATCACTTTGATCTTCCCCTGATTCATCTTCATTTTCTTCCTCACGAGTAGAATTACTTTTTCATCATCATCGCCACCTTCATCTCTGCTTTCCTTACATTTCCCTGCTTGAGATAGTTCATCCAATGGAACCACAATATCTTCAGTTTGGGGTTCGACTCGGGTCTCTTCAACCACAATATCTTTTGCAGAGTGATCCTCTATGGTCTTTTCTATCTGGGGTTCTTTTTCACCAACTTCAGCATCCATTAAACTAGTTCCCTCAACTGGAGATTGATGATCATCTGCTGCTGGATTTTTATCACTTTCAGGAATATCACTTTCAGCCACTCTACCACTTGTAGACTGATTGTCATCTTCTGCTGGATTTTTAGCACTTTCAGTAACTTCCCTTTCAGCCACTCTTCCACTTGTAGACTGATTGTTATTTGCTGCTGGATTTTTAATACTATCAAGAACTCCACCACTTGTGGGTTGATTGTCATCTGCTTCTAGATGTTTATAAGTTCAACATCTTCAATTTTATCTCCTCCACCACTTGCAGATTGATTGTCACCTTCTGTTGAATATTTATCCATCTCAGCAACATCAGTTTCAGAAACTCTAGCGCTTTGATTGTTTTTTTTTCCAGATTGCATCTTCGCCTTTTTCCCTTTTAATTTCATTTTTATGATATTTCTTTTTCTAGCTGTGGGAGTAGCTGTATTCAATAACTTCGGCCTTGCCATTACTTTATCTACTAGAGAATGAGTCAAAACAGAGACTAAATAAACCCATTTGATTAACTACAATAAAGTAAAATGAGCAAATCAATAAACAACAAAAAAGAAAAATTGGAGAAGGAGAATAAACAAAAAACCTAAATTTCTTCGAAAACACCATTGACATTTCTTCATAAACTAACAAAGAACCAGAAAAAACTAAACTATAATGATATTAGGGTTTCTCACCTGAAGAAACTGGGATTTCTTCAAAATTCTTCAATTGCTACTTCAAATCTTAAAAAAATGCAAGACACATTGTTATTAAAAACTATAATTTAGGCAAGATTTGAACTTAAACAACTTTTAGGAGAGAAAACTAACTAAAGAAGTTGAAGGTTTTCAAAAAATTTGAGAGAGAGGAAAAATCCGTCTTTGTTTAAAGCTTGAGAGTGTGGAAAATCCGTTTTTGATTTTGACCCAAAAAATAACCCAGTATTATATTGATTTATATACTTTTCAATAATATTCATATGCCATACATTTTTCTATTTCTAATTAGGCCCCCACGTTCTACTTAACCACACTTAACAATTTTTCCCAGCAAAAATAAACCAAAAAGAGAATAGGATGTCATTTTTTTAATTGAAAACTTGAGAGGGTCTTTTAGTTAAATCTTCTCACGACTGTAATTATTAATCCACTTTACTTAAACTAACTAACTGTAACCACCACAACCAAACTTCAAAATTCCCCCCTCCAGCTAAATTCAAAACCATCAAAGTACACAGAAACCCATTAGCAAAATTCAGAAAAGTGTAAAACTAAGGAACATGGCATTGGTAGCAATGAATGATCCATCTGCAAATTCTCGCATTGTTCGTTTTGCAATAATTCAAACCTCCACCATTTTTCATGACACCCCTTCCACTCTTGGTTAGCCTCCAAATTCACTTTCTTCTTTTGGTTTTTCATTTTCTTGATTGATTTTTTTTATTTGTTTGTTGATATAACATTATTTGGCTTGTCAGTTTTCCTTGTTCTGGCATGAAATATAGTAAATGATCATATTTCTTGTACTATATTTGGCTTGTGATAATCTTGATTACACCGTGTTTCTTGTAATTACATTAGACAATAAGCTGATTTATATCAGTTAAAATTGTTATACAATTCTCTATTTCTATGAAAGTGTACATGTTCTTGAAATTTGGGAGATTATTGCACTTATTGGGACAAAGGCTATTGTCATTTTTTATTCTTTTGCTTTATTTTGTATTTTCTAATGATTCATTTCGAACCGATATGAAGGACTACTACAAGTTTGTCTATGTGATTGTTATGGATATGAAGGATTGTCTTTTTTCTTTTACAAATGAACTATAAAAAAGAACTACAAGAAGTTATTTCTTTTGAGATTGGCGATGCAATGTGCCGCTATGGCGTTGGTTCGATGACAAAGGTAGTGCATTGTAGGATGTGTAGTAGTCACAGTTCATGAGTTGAATCTTGATGGGTGAATGAAGGCTACTAGTTAAGCAGCAAAAAGTAGTAAAAGGGCGCCGGTTATTCAACTTTTAAAATTGGAAGCACCCGAAATGAGGGAGGGAGAGAGAGAGAGAATTGTAATTTTTCTAAAAACTAATATCACCCCTTAAGTGACCTTTATTAATAATAAACCTCAAATGGAAAGGAACAAGTAAGGAGGGTCAAACCTTGCCTTACTATAATCTTGTAGTGATAGTAGTATTAACAAGATGTGAAAGAGTTTGTTATTGTTATCACCTCGGGTTGTAGCCTAAGTGGCCAGGCACCATTTTCTAAACTTAGGCAAAGTTTTTTTTTTTTTTTTTTTTTTTTTTTTTTTTTTTTTTTGAATATTAGGCAAATGTTGTGCTTGCAGAGAAAATAACTCTAGGATGAACTCTAATGGGATAAGGACAGGTAAAGAGTTAATCTCCAGTACAATTGCTTAATCACTACTTGATTCCATTTGTTTCTAGTGTCGTTTAATCCTTTCCAATACTCTTAATGTTTACCCATTTTGTGTTGTCATATAAGCATCAAGAAGTACTGGATCTTTTGGCGCAATGGTAATTAAAGCAGGTCTTAGTGAAGAAAGGCACAAACAGAATGACTATAAGAATTGATACTGTCCTCTTTATTAACTGATAAGAATGGAACATTACAGTGTTGAAAACATCATGGAATTGATCCCCTGAAATAGAATGTATGTAATGAAGAGCTCTTTGTGCCATGATCTACCCTTCTTGGTCGTTGATACCGTAGTTAAGCGCAACTGAATATCTTCCTTCTGATAGAGTGATGGGAGATTCCAGGGTTGTAGGGTAAAACACATGGATGTGATCCGGATGGTAAATACTTCATCTTTTCTAATAAGGCTATGAATCACAAAGACCATGAGGACCTATTTCAGCAACTTGTTTATAAATCGTATTACTACATCGAATCTCATGTTCTCCTTTGCTTCCAAAGCATGTATGTCTTCAGTATCTTGTAGAAGTACTTATGCGTCTTAGTCTGAACAATGGCAAGAGTTTACCACTTTTATCCCAGCTCCAATCATCCGTATGTGACTTAATCATTGGACATACTAGCCCCAACAAAGGTCGTAGAACGGTAGAAGACTTGGATGTTAAGAACTGACTGTTATTTACATGTGTGGGCAAAAATATGCTACCTATTGTTACGGGAATACGAGTCCAGCTGGCGAGACTAGACTTATCTTACAAGTTACTGGGCACTGAGGATATACGCCCGCTCCTAGAGCCAACGACCGTTTATCACAGGGCGCAGAGCACACATCCCGCTAGGGGTAGGCACTAAATCGAAATACCGAACCGAACGGAACTAATTCGGTACTTCGATTTTGGTACTTCAGTTTTTCAGTTTTGGTTCGGTCCAGAAAATTTTTAAACTTCGGTCTTCAGTTTCGGGCAACCCGAAACTTTGAGACCGGAAGAACCGAAAAAATGAAGTTGTAAATTACATATTAAATTACATCAATCAAGCAGATACCGTTTTGAGTTGAGTTAAGTAAGAAACCAAATCCCTTTGTTATTTTCCTAAGTCGTTTGAAATGGATTGCGCTTTCAACTGGGAATACAAGACAGTAGTACTAATCAATGAACTAACTCAAGGTATTGAACACACTAAGCAGCTTAGAGCTTGCTTGAGCTCTGTAGCTTCCACTTCTGAAAGTACTCCGGAGTTGCTTCTACAGAAGATTATTTCTTATTTCTTCTTATGAGCAATCTCTTTTAATTCTCAAATGGAGTACTAGTGACTCAGCAACCCAACCCTCGCAGCCTCTACCACCAACAGGTAGGCCTTGATGTAATTTACTAGGCTATAATTTTTCTTGTTCGGCCTTTTTTTTTGCTATAAACTTTGGTTTAAACCGAACAACTGATGTACCGAACCTAATACCGAACTAAAAAATCAAACCGAACTGAAGTATAAAAATTACGGGTTTTTCTACACTTCAAACCAAACCGACGACCGAAGTACTGAACCAAAGTTTGAAAAAAATCGAACCGAACACCGAACGTCTACCCCTACATCCCGCCGCCTAGGGTTTACAATCTCCTAGTTAGGGTTTAGTATACCACCGCCTTGAGTTGTAGTCCCATGGCCTCATTAGTATATATATTTTACCTTATTTAAGACTGGGTATCACTACTATAAATAACACTCCTTATATTGTATTGTACACAAGACATAATTCGCCACCGAAGTCGGCTACTCTCAAGGAATAAGAATTACTTTGCTTTCTCTATTATTTCTTGCTTAATTACTTGTCTTTATTTTCATTGTATTTACGTATTTTTCCATTGTAATTTATCGTATTGCTTGTGACCTCATTCATAATTAATTGTTTAACCTAGACGTACAAATTTAGGCATAAACAGTTTGGCGCCCACCGTGGAGCCCAGGCAATTGTAGGTATTCTACGAAGGAAAATGCGCAATCATGTCCGATGACGACAACATCGTTCCAAAGAACATCGCAGATGAAGTGGACGAGTCTGGGAAGGATCTTGACGATCCCAGCGTCCAGTAAAAGGATTCAACCAATCAGCCAAAAGATTCTTCTCAAGAACCGACCCCTATCGCCAGTAATGAAGGAATGAACCGTCGATTGGAAGGTAATCCTGAGTTAAGAACTTTTATCACTGATCTCCTCAAAACTATGATGGAACATGCGGAATAAAACTCTAACAACATGATCGAGGGGGCATCTCGCAGACTAGGCACGATGTTTACAGGATCATTTCAGAGGCCAGCATCTCCACGAGGACCAGCGCCTGGGAATGATTCACCATCATCCGTGCCTAGCCGTAGGCTTAACATGGATGCTGCTTTAGGAGGCTCATCAACAATCAACAACCAAGATCTTAAGGGAGCCCCTGTCATTCAGGATCTCATCAAGGAGATGAAGGCCATCCATGACCGAATCGGTAACGTGCCGGGAGCTCGACCCCAAGTTACCACGGTAGATGAGCAGAAGTTTTGCAAGCATGCTTACAAGGCAAGCGCTGCACCGGTCCGCATACCAAAGCACTTTCGCTTTCCGGATAACTTGAAGTATGACGGGACGACTGATCCGGATGAGCATATTTCTGCGTACTATACGGCTGTGAAAAGTAACGAGATTACTAAGTAAGAAATCCAATCTGCTCTAGTGAAGAGATTTGGCTCAATTCTGACCAAATGAGCCCTTGCTTGGTACACTCAGCTACCAATGGGTTCGATCAAATCATTCACTCGGATGAAGGATTTATTCAAGAAAGCGCATTTCGATACCCGCAAGTGAGAAAAGCGCATGGAGGATATCTCTGAGATCCGTCAGCGAGACAACGAGCTGCTAAAAGATTATCTCGATAGGTTCCAGAGGGAACGGATGAAGCTCCCTCCAATTTCTAGCAATATTTTTGTGGTAGCCTCTGGCAAAAGTTTGAATTCAAAGGGGTCCCTACCACCAGAGAGTTGCAGTGGAGTCTGACTCAGCACCTTGTGTCAACATAGAACGCCCTGCACTAGAGGTATATCGAGAAGTTTCGCCTAGAGCCCGGGGAGTCTTCTGCTCCCGAAGAAGTCCGACCGGCTATCCAAGATGTCATCCGCCAAGGGCAGAAACGGGGATACATGAAGGGACCTCGAATGGGGGACAAAGGCAAGAGAAAAAGGAAAGATAGCAGGGACGATTTTCCAAAGCGGCAAGACGGTCAGGGAACGTCAGGGTCATTGTCAAAGGGATCGCTCAACGTGTAGTGGGTTCCTAATCGATTCGAAGAATTGGGTCTGCGAGTCAACGTCGTGGAATTCGTAAGAGATCATATAAAGAACGCAAAATTCCGTTGGCCAAGCAACTTGAGAGCAGAACCGTGCAGGAGATACAAGAACCTTTACTGCCACTTTCATAGGAACCACGGACATGACACGGCCGGGTGCAGAGCATTGATTTTAGAGATCATAAGTTTGTTGAATAAAGGTTACCTCAAGGACCTGCTCACCGACAAGGGAAAGCATACCTTTACCAGAAGCGAGAACCAAGACGCACTGCCAAGTTTGCCCGATCCTAAGAGATCCATCAATGTGATAATCATGGGACCAACATTGCTCAGGGGGTCAGAGGATATCTCGACGGTGCCCAACCAGGGTCTTGCTTGAGATGAGACGATCCTATTCAGCGAGGAGGACAACATCATCTGCATCACCCCGCACCATGACACCCTGGTCATAACACTTAGGATGGAAGACACAGACGTGAAATATGTATTGGTCGACGCCGGGTAGCACCATAAACCTCATTAGATAGGATGCACTGAATGCGATGGGTATTGGGGATCGAATTATGCCAAGCGTTTGACGCTCGCAAGCTTCAACAATTCTTGTGAGAAAGCTATAGGCGAAATTAACCTGACCACCTGCTTTTTGGGGATAGATCTTGTTTCATCTTTTCAGGTAATCAAATGAAGGGTTCCTTACAATGTGATCATCGGGCGACCATGGATTCATCAAGTCAAAGCAATACCGTCCACCTGACATCAGAAACTGAAGTATCCTACTCTATGGGGGATAAAAGAAGTGAATGATGATCAAGAGGCTGCAAGGGAGTGCTATATGACTGCAACCCTTGGAGCAGATATCCCCGAGCAAAGTGGCCGAGGTAAATATTCCAGGAGACCCCAAAGACCTCGAAGCCGCAATCAACCAAGACTGCGATTCAGATGATATGGTTGATTGGCGTCTTTGGGGGGGAGGGAGAAGGAGTAGGGATAATTGGAAGTACGTTTCTTTTCAGAATTTACTTAGTACATCAGTCTTGCTCTTAGATTACAATATTTTCATACTTTTTGGACATGTTACGGGTTTTCACCAACAACATCCTAGGTTTTGCGCTTTTATTAATAAAACTAATATTATAGTAAGTTTTTCACAAATTAAGATCCATCTACGATCCAAATATTAATAGCCCAGGCCACATACAAGTTGAAGTAATTCACCTACTTCCTGTGACAAAAGTAGGGTACACTACACGCTTAGAGCTAGACCACGTCTAACTTAGCCACCAGGCATTAATCGAGGGTTGAACTCGCTAAATCAACAATTGCATCTACATGTCGATAGGGACGCCTGTTTGCGTAGTGCCAGAAAGTCTTAAATACTTGAGTAACTAAGCGAAGACGTTCCGTCTCAGAACGCAAAAGGACTGTTACCGCACGGGCTAAATTTGTCCCATTGTGGGCGCAACAGCCATCTGCTACGGATGCAAACCTAGCCACCGTCTATCGGCGCACAACAGACGTAATTGCTCAAGGCAGGCACACAGACACATGTTCTTAAATAACTAGAATAGTCAGGACGACCGGAAGCCACCTAATTCTTAGATGCAAACGCCCACAGAAGCATAACTTAGCATTACTTATTGTTTACGGCAAAAATTAAAAATCGTCACAAATAAAGGCACGAGTAATTTAAGTTAATACGCCATAAAACGGGCCAAAAATTTACATCAAACATCCGCATACATGGATAAATGTCTAATCACCAGATGCATAAAAAAAAGAGCATCAAACAGGGGGGATTTTCATTCCTCTCTCAGGGGACTTCCTTCCTCGGCAACACTCCGTGAAGGCCCTTCTTCACCAGCTGCAGGTTCCCCAGTAGGCGTCTCTTCTCTTTCTCCACTCATCTCTTCAGAGCCTTCCTCAAGGTCAGGACCAAGTTGAGTATCTACTTTGGAAACAAGGCCAATATACGAGGTAATCTCAGCGGCCAGGTCAAAATTAGGGTCGTCACGAACCCGGAGAAGAGTGGCAAGAGCAGCTGCGTTGGCACGATCAACTTCTGCTATGTAGCGAGCATTCAGAGCTTCTCTCTGTTGATCTTTTAGGTGGAACTCTTCGCAATGGTTGTCACGAATTCGTTCGAGTGATGCCACTTTACCTTTCAGCTTGTCATTCTCGTCTTGAAGGAAGGCGGAGAGGCCCTGAGCATATGAGATGTACTTCTCAGCGGCATTCATTCTTTCCTCTATGCCGGATAGTTGATGTCGCAAATCTCTCACGATCCCCTCCAGATGATTCACGTTACTGAGATGAAGCTGCTCTGAGAACTTGATATTTGTGAGGGACGACTTGAGGGCCTCCACATCCTTCTTGTGCTTGTGGACTTCACCAGCCAGCGCCTTCTCCAAATTCCTGCTCTTCAGAATCTCTACGCGATAGGCATCACGAGTGGTCTGCAACTCACCCTTCAACTCCCCGACCTTCTCCACAAAGGGCTGCAAGCTGGCTACTTGTCCATGTAGAGCATCAGCCTCATCGACCAGATTGCCTTCTAAGCCTCTTCAGCGGAGTATCTCATGATACACCATCAATCCCAAGGTAATGGTAGGAACAAGAGTTTGGTAAAGGAAAAATGATGTTACACTTGACATGGTGGTGGCAGGAAACTTACCCAAAGGGAGCATCCGATGGTGATCTCAAGCAACTCGTGACTGCAATAGCCAGAGAGGTGTTCTTGTTCTACAGGGTCGATCAGTTCAGCGGTATGGTCAGTTACAACCCGTGGAGTCTTCATCAGGTTAACCCCCACAACAATAGGGATTGAAACCTCCCGAGCTCTACCTACGAGTTCATACACGGCCTCTACAGCCACTTCTTTGCCAGGGCACCGCTGAAAGGAGTCAGAGCCCTCAGGAGTCGGAGTAGTAGCAACAGATTCTAAATATAAATGGATGGTATCTGCCTTTAAAGTGAACAAAGAAAGACTGTTATTTCAAAACACGAAGCCCAAACCTAAAAATTATGAATCAGAAGGTATAGCAGGAAGCAAGACATCATCCTCCACACTAGCTACTTCCTCGATTATGGGATTCTTTTCGATCAGATGTCTACGCTTTCGTGAAGAAAGACCAGCTTCAACAGCAGCAGGCGTGGTTGTTTCAACAGACTCAGACATGGGCACTCGGGGGACTTCTCCCTCACCATCATAAATCAAAAGCGTTTCTCCAGTAATGAACACGTTGGTCGGCCTAGAGGACTTCTGCCTCTTCGAGGAACGGGATCTCTTCGCCCTCTCCAAAATTCTTCGCCCTCTCCAAAATTCTTCCACCAGATGCATGTACATCGGGTAAGGGAGCAATATATGGGGCAGCGATTTGAATTTCACCAGCGGGGGCATATCATGATGAGAGAACCCTAGAAGCAGCGATGAATCAAAATATAGAGAAATTTCGGATAAAAAAATGACTAAATAATTACTTACCGTGGTCTTTCGCCCGCTAGCCATTCGCACTCGCTAGGGCCGAGAAAGTCAGAAATTCAGGAGGATTCCTCGAAAAGATGTTGGTGACCCACATCATCAGTTCATTGTGCCTCAAAGAAGTGGTGGACACGATGTTCACTACATAGAAGAAAAAAATCAGTTTGAAGCCACCACATTTGAAAGCAAAGAGATAAGTTTCAGTGGATTTACACTTTCTATTGAGGACCTCTGGAAAGGGAAGAGAGGATACTAAATCGACCATTCGCGCAGCCACGTACCTGTGCACCCAACTACGGTCTTTGGAATCTTCACTATTGGGGACTATACCTTTCTTCTCCAGTTTTATGAATATCAGCATCCCAGCTTTATGAAGACGAGGGGAGTAGAAGGCTAGAAGATGATCAAAGGAAAGTGCAACCTAGACATAGTTAGCCAAGTGATTAAGCATGGCCACTAGTCGCCTAATAGAAGGACTGATCTAGCCCAAACAAATATTGTAACAGCGACATATGTCCTCTATGATCGAGTGGATGCGCTTGTTGAGATGAAGAGTGAAAGGGTACGTGTGAACCATTGAAAAGCCAGCCCGATGAGAAGATTTTCTTTCCTCAGCACTATGAGCAAGAACGACAACGAAATCAGGCCATTTGCATTCATGCCCAATGCGCATAATGTCACTCTCCGTGACTGTGGAAGGGTAGAATTCAATGGAGAGATTGTTGTTTTCATCCTCTTGTTTAGGGGTTTGGCCCAGCATGCATCCATCGTTTTCAAAATTGAAAGAATTGGTGAGGTAATCCTGCGCTCTGAAGTTTGCTGGGAGAAAGCTTGAACCTTTTGCCATGATGATAATATTAGCGGGATTGGAAAAGATATTATCTTTTGAAGAAGAGTTCTTGAAAATCTTTAGAAGGTTGTGAATAAAATTTCCCACGTACGACGTATATATACACGTCTGGTATGGAAACGTAATAATCTCAATCACGTGGGATCGTAACTATGGTTACTGCAGTTTAAGTAATATGTATCCCCATAATTCTGGGATGTGAAAAGAGCAGCAACAGTATTGGGAAGACACACGAAAAACCCCTCCAATCATTAGGGGGCACGTCGCTGTACTAAGGATTTGCATTTAATACGACGCACGCGAAGAGGCAAGGAGGCGAGCATTAGTACCGTCACACCTTTACGTCTGTTATCACGCTTTTTCACTTCCTGACTTCTTGCGTCAGTACTCAGCAAATGGGGGGACTTAACTGTGTGGGCATAAAATATGCCACCTATTGTTACAGGGATACGAGTCCATCTGGCGAGACTAGACTTATCCTACAAGTCATTTGGCACTGAGGATATACGCCCGCTCCTAGAGCCAATGACTGTTTAGGCGGTTTGGTCACAGGGCGCAGGGCACACATCCTGCCGCTTAGGGTTTACAGTCTCCTAGTTAGGATTTAGTATACTACCGCCTTGAGTTGTAGGACCATGGCCTCATTAGTATTTGTATTTTACCTTATTTAGGACTGGGCATCACTATTATATATACCACTCCTTACATTGTATTGTACACAAGACACAATTCACCACCGAAGATGGCTACTCTCAAGGAATAAGAATTACTTTGCTTTCTCTATTATTTCTTGCTTAATTACTTGTCTTTATTTTCATCGTATTTACTTACTTTTTCCATCATAATTTACCGTATTTCTTGTGACCTCATTCATAATTAATTGTTTAACCTAGACGTACAAATTTAGGCATAAACATTACAGAAGCCTTCAATATGGGAAAACAGTGTTATATAAGCATAGTCTGAAAGAAAAGTGCTTCTGACTTGGGTACTTATTTCATATGACTTTCAAAATATTTCCAGTTAATGGTGCTTTACTTTCATTTATTCTTCAAAAGTTTAGTTCTCTTCAAAGGGATATTCTTTTTGCTTTACCATGTGGTTCTCTTGATTTAGGATCAAAGAAATTGAAGTCCGTTAACCAGTTATGAGCATGTTCTGATATTGCAAGGCTGAATTTCATACTTAGAAATAGTTGCTTTCAGTGAAAAGTGTGAGAGTTCAAAGGTAGAATACTGTTAATGTGTGCCTATCCTTAATCAATCATGTTTGATCAGTTAATTAGAATTGTGTACTTCTTATTTACCTTCTTCACTCTCTGCCTTTTGCACATGAAAAGGGAGTTTTATTTTAGCACATGGGACAGAAAAGATCCATAGACATCAAGTTTACTTCCTAAAAGTTTGTTTTGGTTACTCATGTGGGTGGGAAGCTGGAATGTTATACTTTCATCAAGAAGTGGTTTTGTTAAATTCTTGAATTGGGATAGTTACTGCTTAGCATTTCTTCAGATAAGGCTGTATTGGCCTAGACCAGTTTAGGTAAACAAATCGAATTTGGTTGGGCTTACAAGCAATGCCAAGTATCAAAACTGTGCAAAAATAATGAGTTAAAGTAAACAATCGAGTGAAGAACAATGGATCTTTGTATTTCTATGATCACGGTCTTCAGTACAAATTTTAACAGAGTTTTGGTATATATTTCTAGATGTCTACAACATAAAAATGAGGTGCTATTTATAGACAACGAATGGGGCAACCATCTTGCTGAAGTAGAGGCTATCAACCGCGAGGCTAAGATCTTTCACCTCGGGGTCACAAACCTGATGACTCACAGAGACTATTGTACCTCGGGGCTCATCAGGAATCATGGCTTCGGACGATCACCTTGGTGGTTGAACTGTTTTGCCTCGGTGAAAATCTAGTGAACCTTCACTTGATGTGCTCAAGGCTCCATATGTCCGAACCATTTCCACCTAATACAGATAGTTTCCCCCATTCCTCGGGCAAGTGATAAAGTTACCAAGGAGTGGAATGAATTCAGGCGGGAGAATGTGGCGGCGAAATATACGCCAAGAATTTCAAAATTGATCAGTCACTTCATCTTTTCGTTGCGGCAAATGTGGCGACCGTTAGTTTGCCCCTAACAGTCACGCCATTTCAATTGGCATTCCTAATGTTTCAGTAATAATGCTGTTAATTTATAAATACACCGCTTGATCTCCATTTCTCCTCACTTGGTGTATTAATTTAACAATGAATCCTCTCCAGCTCTCAAGAAATTTCGTCTTCTTACTTTCAAAATTCCTTCTACAAAACTTGTGACTTTGGAATCCAAAACCTATATTCCATTTCTAAGTGATATTGTCTGCAACAAACTCCATCAGTGGTTCCCTTGGACATCGTCGCACTGTCGGGTGGTGACGATGAAGTAACGTCTCAGATAAGTGGTTTGAGATGGTGTAAGCAAACTTCCGGGTGCGATAAGCTTGAGGTAGGGGATGATAATGGCAGTGATGATGTTGGCAGCGATGATGGTGATGACGATGTCGCTGACGTCGAAGAGATTTGTAATAAAGATACCGAGGCTGTGGCGGTAGATGAAACTGAAGCGAGGACCGAAGCTAGTCCCTCGAAGCCCAAGAAGAAGAAGATCCCAGCTGATCAGGAACTAAAGCCTCATCAAATTATCCCGTCGAGCTTTAGCTCCAAAATCAACCGGACACCCAATGGGGGTTGGATAGAACTATGCCAGTTCAATCAACACCGAGCTTGATTACATAGGATTGTATATATCTGGTTCGGGAGGACTGCAGGTGGGGTCCCGAAGTCGAGATCGTTGTTCTAGCCCCAGATAGTTGTGCTTCCAACCACGTGCCGGGGTACTCCTTTGTTTATACTTATCCTTTTACTTTAGGTTTTAACCTTCCCATCCATGGGGTGATTGACAGATTCTGCCGAACATACAACCTGCGCCTCACCCAACTTGGTCCCAGATTCTGGAGAGTGGTGCAATGCCTCGACTTCTTGAGCCAGAAGGTGAGGTCAAATTTCACCTTTCAACACTTAATTGCTTTGTATTACCCCTACTTTCACAAAGGGGGAATCGTAGCCCTGAACAAGCGAGGTGATTTCTCCCTGATCTCGAAGAGTGAGGACCACAGAGACCGGGGTTGGTGTGACCGATACGTTCTCATACCCATAAGAATGCTTTCTACCGAACCTAGATTTCCCGAAGTGTGGAATGGAAAATGTAAGTAGCTCCTTCCACTGCATCGGTTCTCTCTATAAGCCTTTTGGTCATCGGCTACTCATTATTTCTTACATCTTTTGCAGTTAATAGAGTTCCAGTCAGCCCTTTGGCTGATTTACTTGAGTGGGTGAAAGCTGTGATACCGATCCGAACCCGTCCTAATAGGACTTGGATGATCATGGTTGCGGAGGAGGACAACAATTGGTCATGTAAGAGGTACGGTGAGTTATTTAGTCACACTACAATTCTTTTCCTCAATTACACAAGGCAATCTCCTTGAGATGTTCCAACTTTCCACTTAATAGGTTTTCCAAACAAGAATGAAAAATCGGAGGAGGTGGAAGGCGAGGAGAAGAGAAAGGGAAAGAAGAATAAGCAAGAAGAAGAAGAAGAAGAAGAAGAAGAAGAAGAAGAAGAAAGAGAAGACAGTGGTTGACGCCACATAGGGCGTTAACAAAATAGCGAGCCTGGCTAACGCCATTACTTCGACCAAAGTGTCGAAGGGCTCCCCGGGCCAAGGGACCTCAAAAGGTTAAGACATCTTCCTCGGTCGGTTTATCTGTGTTTCAACTTCTTCCTCTTCCTTTGTCCATAAAATTCCTCCTTTACACCTTTCCACAGATCCGAAGAGGAAGAGGGCAACTTCGAAAAGGACGACTAAGGCAAAGCGTCCTCAAATTGAAGTGGTTGTTGCTCCGGAGTCAGAGGCCGTTACCGAGCCACGTCGAGGTCTGATCGACGAACCCAATGATGAAGATCCCAGGGCACCTGAGGAAATCGAGGTTGTAGTCCCTAGGGAAACTGATGTAATCAACCTCGAGGAGCCTGATCAGCCTACTGCTCAGCCCATTTCTAAGGCCATGGTGAAGGTATGGTGTCGAGCAATTGTGAAGGCATGGTATCGAGCATGGCTCGGGCTTGTTCCGAGCTGCTTCCGTCCTCGGCTCTGGTAAAGTCCTTGAGGAAGTTGGAGGTTCCAACCAGTTCCAACTTTTTGGATAGTACTCAAAGGGACATTGCGGGCCTTGATGCGTTGGTAGGGCCAAATGAAGATAAAATACTCGAAGAGTTCTCCCCGATGAGGTCGATGGCCACTTCGGCAGCTACTGCTCTTCGAGTAAGTCCTTCAAGCTTGAAGAGACTTGGGCGACAAGAGTGAAGCTTGAAGAGACTTAGGCCGTAATCAAGACTCAGCTGAAAGCCCTCGAGGAGGTCAAATCTGAAGAGATTGTTCTTGATGAAGAGATTGCCAAGGCCCAAGGCAATGCTGCTGAAGCTCAGAAGATCATAGATGAACTACCCTCGAGCGAAGGCTTGGATGAGAGCGAGTTTGAAGATGGTGAAGAGAGCGCCAAGGATGGGACTTCTGAGGGAGAAAAGGATCCCAAAGCTTAGCTGTTTGTGTTTTTTTCTATGCTTCTATCTTTTTGTTGTGGCCTTCGAGCCATTTTGTATAAACATTTGTAGTCTTCGGGCCTAGTTTAAAGTACAGTTTCGTTTCCGTTTTTAAGTGTGTCCTTACTTTGCTTTGAAAGTGTTCGACTAGGAACTTATAGGATATTTTTTGCTTGCAAGACTTAATAACATTCAATAATCGATGCTAGCTTGAAATGGCGTCTCATTCCGAGCCAAGGCATGTTGGAGTGACCTCGGTCAATCAATGTTGCATTGGTAAATTAAGCTCTGAAATAAAGAGATGTTGAATTAAATTCATTTTATTAATAATAATAATAATAATAATAATAATAATAATAAGCCATGATAAGCATTACACAAGTTTCGACCTAGTCGAAGCTAGACTTAGGTGAAATTTTGAGATGAAGGCACTATCGGGCAAAAAAATACAAGATACTAAGCTAATCTTCGGGCGACAGCCCCCGGTGTTCGCATAGCTAGTCTTCGGGTTCGTTTTCAGTCCCCGGTATGAGAGGCTTCGAGTCAAGCTTGACTGCATACCATCTTTTCTATTTTTGGTGAAGTTATGCTTCCCTTTATTAGAAAGGTATTCTCCCAACAAACCTTTCTTTAACAAGTGGGCCACCTCGAGGCGAAGAGCCTTTCAATCCTCGGTTCGGTGACCATATTCAGCATGAAACTCGCAATTCAAGTTTTGATCTCTTTTTCCTGGGGCAGTTCTCATATCCTTCAGTAATCTCACCCCCTTGTCTGTCATTCCCTTCAACGCGTTTACCAGCTCTGTGGTCGACACGTTGAAATTATAATCTAGAATCCGAGGTAAGTCTTTATCTTTGGATTAGCATTGTGGTTAGCTCGACTTTCGAGGTGCTGACTTATAGGTGGCCCATCGAGCCTCTGACTCACATGTTGCCTTTGTGAGTTATATGGCTCATATCAACCCTTCGAAGATATCCTCCTTTCTTGTACTGTTGTTTAACTTCGAAGATATCCTCCTTTCTTTGAAGGATTTTCTGCGGTCCGTTGTGAGCCTTGATAAACGAATCAACCAGTTAGACTCCAAAGGCAAATGCATGTACCAACGTAGCGCCTCCTTTTCTGAGGTATCCCCAAATTTCTTCAAAAGCATTGATTCCTTTTCTATTTCAGACAAATCGTTTCCCTTCACCATCGCCATGAACTCGGTTACATGTTCAACTGGGTCGATGGTGTCATCATACTCTTTTAAGATCTGCATCTTGAAATGCTTCAGAATTGGTGTTGGGCCAGCCTCGGGCTTGTAGTGTGGTTGCCTTTATTTGTCGATGTCCAACGCCTTTTGGGTCTTTCTCACCCCGGGGACGTTTTCGAGCCACTTTTCAACTCGAGCCCTGACTCGGGCTTCGATCTCCTTTCTCCATTTTTCGAGATCTACCGAGGAGTTAGTTTCCTCCACGTTAGGAACCTTCCCGAAGGGTGGATTGGTGTTCGGTGAATTCCCCGAGCCTCTTAACGTGGCCCCGTTTTGAGGTCCTCCTGTTGTCGCACCCATGGGAACGAAGTTCGGGATGCCTCTATTCGGAGCTACAGGTAGAGTATTGTTGCTCCCAAACGCACACGCAAGTATACGTGGTCGACAAGTAATAAAGTAGTGAGTCGAGTATCGTTCCCACGAGGACTAGTGTTAATGACTATATTCTAGCAAACAATTTCCTAAAAACTATTCAGGGATCTTTTTTCAATGATGGTTGAGATTTTTACTAACTAAAGGAAATAATTAAAAACTAGTAACTGAAGTCAAGTAATAGGGAGCAAATTATGGGTTGTTATCAATAAAAGAGAAACGGTCCAGGGTCAGAGCTACGAACAATCCAGTTGAGTTTTCCAGTTGATTCTACTTCTTGATTTTTTAGATTGCTAACTAACAGGTTAATTATATTCGTGAAAACCTGTCGATTCTTCACGAGTCTATGCAAGCTACTCTAACGCCTATATTTCTATGGAATTAAATCACATGCATGCATTAAAGAACTCTGTATTTAGCTAAGCAAGGTGAATAGGTATATGTCTATCCTACCCGCAAATCGATTCCCTGATGCCCAGGTTCACAATCAAGCCCTATTCTTTCTTATGTGCGTTCACAAGTTCCCTCTGTCGAGTTCAACTTATAAACCGTAGATAGTGTTTAATTATCGGGCCCTAATAACCAAAAAATTAGGCTCAAGAAAGAATAAACAATCCGTAATGGTAAATCAATAGGTAGAAATCAATTTTCAAACATCAACCTTCATGTAGTTGCTCTAACCCTAGAACGAACAAACTATAGAATTAAGGAGAAGAATAAGAAAAAGACAGAAAGAACTTGTTTAGAAGACATCTAGGGCTCCTTTGCTCTCTTCACGTCCCCACTCCCTAAAAAGACCTCATAATAATGTATTTATAGTGTTTACAAAGTGCTAGGATAAGTTAAACCAAAGCCTAAACTAAGTTGGAAAAGTTGGGGTCGCTGAACTAAAAGCCACAGGGCAAGCGTCGCATGGCTCATAGCATTGCCACAACAGTGGTGCTCAAATCTCCAAAAGCTTTCTCTGGGCGTAGCATGGCTCATAGCCTCTGGATGTCGCGCGTTATACGGAAGGTGTCGCATGGCTCATAGCATCTGGATGTCGCGCGCTATACCCTAAGCGTCGCATGGCTCATGGCTTTCTAAAGTCTGAAGCTACGACAGATCCACAGCTTGCACCATAGCTTTGCCTTCTAATGCCATATCCTACAATTAGCTAAGTTCATCAATTTCTTGCTCGATTGTATCCATCTTCGCTCCGTTTGCACTCGTATTCATCCAAACCATTCCTAAAATCACAAACACAATAGGTGAGCGCAACAATAGCAATTATTTCGTGCAATGGGCGAATAACGTATCAAAATGCGAGGAAATATTAAGGTAAAATAGGCAAATATTGCCAAACATCATCACCCCACACTTAGACCTTTGCTCGCCCTCGAGCAATCACCAAAAATAACTCCCCAACTAAATATCAACACTTGATAGAACATGTCTACCTATAGTTATGGTTGATGCCGACCATTAAACAAGAGCATAAGCCCAAAAATTCACCAAATTTTAAAACACTAGAACAACCAACTCAAGACATCTTAATCTCAAAAATCGACTCAATGAAACCAAACTTTCACAAAATCACACCCATTCACTCAACCAAGAAGTCAATAACTTCACCTATCTCGCGCAAACCATGTGCCCTCACCAAAAATAATCAAGAGAGCGTCCCAAATATCACACAAAGAATATATTTCAAGAATAAATGAGGGACATAATATAGGTAGAATTCACTCGCTCTCAACAAGAAATTCACGTGCCACACACAACGTACCATAGGTTTGCCCGTAGTGTAGGACTCCACTAATGTAAGCTCACTCCAATCGGGATTAACTAGGACTTTAAGGGTTTTAATGTAGGCTAAAGGATGAGTAGGATAAATATGGATAAAATAGTGACTACCTCCCTAAGCACTTTAATACATCACTTTCAATTTTTATTTTCACCATTCTTCTCAAAACCAACCAAGCAACCACCCAAACATACACAAGAAGTTCCCCTTCAATTTTAAGCAATTTGCAACTTTACTTTTTGCACAACACTAGCAAGGATTAAGATTTTTTTTCTTTCTTTTGTTTTCTTTATTTTTCTCTTTCTCCTTTTTTTTTTTTTTTCTTTTCAATATTTTTCTCAACCTTGCCAATGATTCTTTTTCAAAATGCACCATATTTTTTTTTCATTGGTTCCACTCAAAAGCCACCCAATTTCTCCAACCACAACTCCATAAACATCAAATATTTCAATTAAAGTGCTCTAAGGAGTACGGGTTCAAAAGGAAGATAATTAAGAACAAAAGGGATAAGGCTTGAAATGTGGATGCCAACAAAAAGGTCAATAGGCTCGAAAGGGCTTAATAAGTATAATATTAAAGGGTAGGCTAATCAAGGCTAAAAAGACTTATCAAAGAAACGCCTGTAACATCTCCCGACTAGAGCAAACCTAGGATTTCGCTTTGAACACACACGGGGCAAGTTCTAGACATCAATATGCAGCACGGAACATAAGAAAGGATACCTCACATCACACATGTCACATAGTTCATTCAAGACGGTTTCATTCCAACTCTCAGTTTAAGCAAATAAGGTGCAACTCTTGAAATTTAAGCACTAAGGCACAATGGTTCACAAAAGATTCAAGTAGTTGAACCTAAGCGTCTCAAAAGGATCATTCAATTTTTTCTAGGCATTGTTGAACCCCAAAAATTACCCCGAAAAGGATAAATTCCGGAATATCGACAGGATGGACTAACTCTTTTGGAGTTTTTGGAGTCGCCACTCAATTTAAGGAAAACAGGGAACCAAATTAGCAAATGCGTGCAAAACTCCGTTTTTGGAAAAAGACGGTCTTTCTTTCAGAGATTCTAAAGGTAAGAGGTTTTATTAATTTCGGAAGAAGGTTTTTAAGGCACTTCCAAAATTCCGTAAAATACGGTTAATCCGACAGGTTTCCAAATATTTACAAGTACGCATTTCATTCAAAAGAATTATTTAAAAATAGTAATAATAATAATAATAATAATAATAATAATAATAATTAATCGAATAAAAGCTTATTTGCAAAATATTCTTTTACTTGCACGCATTTGCTAAGACGGCCCCAATTTGCAATAAATTAAATAACGACTTCACAATAAAAGGTAATGGACATAAAGTAAAGCAACATACAAACAATCAAATATTATTGATAAATAAAATAATTCACATATTTTATTTACATAAATATCTAAGGAAAGGAATGCAAAGTTAAAGATAAAACCCGAGAAAATGATCAACTCGCGGGAGCCTTGGATTTTCTAAAATTCCTAAGTCTTATTTTGAATGCTTGAGTCCAGGTCAATCCCAAATGCCTTCAATGCAATAGACTATCTCCATTCGTGAGTTAGCCAAACTCGTCCACCAATTGTTCGTGCCAAAAATGTACCTCACAAAAAAAATGAAAATGAAATTGGATTAGTACGATAATAAGGTATAATAATTAATAAAATAAAATAACAATAATAAAGTAATAAAGTAATAATAATAATAGTAATAATAATAATAATATATAATAGTAGCAATAAAATAATAATAATAGTAAAGGGGGTTGTTTTTGCAAAATTTAGGCTCAGGCTCGGGGTATTGGTACGGTTGCAAACACGGATCCCGGGCCGTGTTGCCATGCCAAGTACCAAACCCACCACTCTATTCGACTTGCTTTGCATTAATTTCATACATTCATCATCGCCTTTTTGCTTTAGGGACACGGGGACGGGACCGTTCAAGCGTAGTATCATGTTCAAATCAATCCCGAGGCCTCAACACGTGTATATGTATTTTTTTCATTGGCCAGTGTAGTATCCGTTCGAATCAGTCTAATATTCTGTGATATACCAAATTTATCTAAAATGGATTCCTGCACTCAGAAAATCCAGTCAATGCATAACAGTAATCCAACCATGTAAACGGGCCAAACCAATAATCCAACCGGGTCAAACGGCAACATAATAACAGTACAGCAAAACCAACTGATTCAACGGGTCAAACAGATCCATTACACATTTCAATGGAAACGGGCCAAACAGAGATCTGCAAATAAACGGGTTATAAAAAAAATGAATTCTCCGGTGAACGGAAACAATGGAAAAATGGAAAAAGAAAGGGGCGACTGCCGGCGGTCCTTTTGACGGAGCCGCGGCGTCACCACCACTATGTTGTCATTGTCAAAGAAGCATCTAAAATCAGGAAGCCAAGAGATAATTTCCACAACAACCCCTCATTATCCAAAATGTCTCGAGAGAACCTATTGTAGAACAAGTGTCTGTAGGCTCTAATTTTATGCAAAATCAAGTCAATAACCTATATCATAAGTTCACATTCAATGTACTCATCAGCAATTGCTTTGCAATTTCCACAATTCATGAGGCGGATATTGCCAGGGAAGTACTGAATGTAAAGAGTTGTGACTGAGAATCCACACTGAACACATCTATAGCTGATCCTTTTTGCTCTTTCAGTACCACTATTCATCTCCATTCCACCCAAAAACTTTGCAGCAGCTCAAGAATGTAAAACAACAAAACACAAATTATATCAAGGAACAAAAAAAGAATTGATTAGAAACCTAGATTTTTAGGACTTTTGATAAAATGCTTTGTGGGTATATCAAATCAATGGTAGAGATCGATAATTAGCAAGTGATGGCAAGCTGATCATTTCTTGAAAGGGGATTTATGAAGAACCAAGGGTCTTTTTGTGAGTGGGTGTTGTCCATTTTTTTTGTAAATCTGATTTTTTGTGTAGATCCATAGTGGGTTGTGAGGGTGGGGGGTAAAAAATGAGTGGGGGTGTGTGTGGATAGGGTTATAGATAAGTGTGTATATATAGGGGCGAGGGTTTGCACAAATAGGCTAGTGCTTGGGGGGGAGCGGATTTGGCCACAATTTTAGAATTAATAAAAAAAATGAATGGGTTGCACGAGTGGGTTAAAATTTGTGGGATTTTGAAATTTTAGCACTTTTCTTTGAAACTTCAATTGATCATCTTTTATTGTCATTATTTTTATTTAATTTTCAAATTAACCCCAATTATAAAATATTTCCATAATTTATTAAATTTGAAAAAAAATTCGTGACAAAATTGGGTGTCAACAGGCATGCATCACAATTTTAAAACCAAAAGGGATTCACAAATAGCATATGCTCAAGCCCAAATTCACCGGTATCAATCAAACCAAAAGCACCTAGCATTCTACCATTTTCCTAAAAATATTCTACTAACTAATACTATACTACTCCTAACAAAAATTAAAATTACCCGGTTCAAAGGTCTACCCATGGAAAAGAACCGAGGCCATAAGAAAAACCACAGGGTGGATGACATGTACCACTAACTAAAACTAAAAAGAAAATCTTTTTGGAATTTTTCATTAGTTTTCTAATTTTTTTTTCATTTTTTTTTAGATATTAAAGCAGGAAACAAATAAAAATAAAGTCAAGTGACAAAAATAAAAATTGCTAAAAAAAATTCCTAATGGTACAGTCATCCATAACCTCAAAAAGAATGGAATTTCCCCCACTCCACACTTAAGACTAAGCAATGTCCTCAGTGCGATAAAAATAGAATACATGAGGTAAAGGAACTTCCCTGAAGGCCAAATGGCCTAGCCCTTGGTGCTAGCATCCTCCAAGCTTCCGTATAACATGAGTTACTCAGGCTTCACCCAACAGGTCATCAATATTAGGCAGGGGTGAGGACACCCCACACTTAAACTCGACATTACATGAACCTGCAATCCAAAGAATCACCCAAAGTAATATACAACCATAAAAATAATAATAAAAATAAATAAAAGTAAAGCAAGCAAATTGGGTTGCCTCCCAAGAAGCGCTTGATTTAACGTCGCGGCACGACGAAGACAACTTCATCACTTTTGCCTCCACCTTGAACTTATGAATTGAATCCCCAACTTTGCCTCAAGCTTATGACTATGGTATCGGGGTGGTGGCAAAAATACAAAAGGACCAAGTGACCAATGTCGCATTTTACACTTCTTAGCCTTTAAATGAGGGATGTCGTTTTGTCTTCTCGGCATCACAAACTTTAAAATATAGGCACCTTGTTCCTCCTCTTCTGGTTTCTTCATAGGCTCGGGCGGCTCAATTTTCATGTCACCATCCAAACACAATGTTGAAAAATGATTGAAATTAGGTCCAATGCGCTTCAATTCTAAAATTGCATTACTTTTGACACCCTCACTTGCACAAACACTAGAGTCCTCGAATATGATGTTTTCTTTTTCCTCACTTGACTCTAATGTAATTTTGTCAACTTCGGCATCATCAACTAATATTGGTTCGAATGGTAGAAATTCCACTTTTTGCTCCTCAAATTGGCTCCTAAGCTCTTCTATCTCAAATCTACTATCCATGACAATTGATAATTGGGCATTAGACACCTCAACCATATCACTCAAATTCGCATCCAAGTCGTGAATAGCTAAACCAAATTGATCAATTTCTTGTGTGAGCTCCACTCTTTCTTCCATAAATTGCCTTGTCATATTTGTTATTTCCTTAGAGAAATCCTCATATGCTTCAAAGAGTTTGGTGTGCTCCATTATCCAAGTTTCGCTAACAACCTGCACTTTATCGCTCCTGTCAAACTCACAAACACTATTAGAATCAGCACACCTATTGATTGGGGAAGGAGTATGGCACTTAGGACAAGAATTCCACAGACCACCATACAATTTGCAAAAGTTCCAGTCAAAGGTTGTAGAAAATTCACACAACCAGTCCCGTAGGGTTGAAAGACTTGGACAATTTACCACAAGTGAGTTCCTCCACACAGTAAACAAAGATCATCAAACTTTGAGCAATTATCATTCGACCAGTTTTCATTAAAAGATGCCATGTTAACAAGTAACACAATAATAAACTAGACAAAAAATTAAACCTGAATAGAAAATAATAAATCGTTCAAAAAGAAAACAGTCAATTATTTAGTCCCCGGCAACGGCGCCAAAAACTTGTTGCTCCCAAATGCACACGCAAGTATACGTGGTCGACAAGTAATAAAGTAGTGAGTCGAGTATCGTTCCCATGAGGACTAGTGTTAATGACTATATTCTAGCAAACAATTTCCTAAAAACTATTTAGGGATCTTTTTTCAATGATGGTTGAGATTTTTACTAACTAAAGGAAATAATTAAAAACTAGTAACTGAAGTCAAGTAATAGGGAGCAAATTATGGGTTGTTATCAATAAAAGAGAAACGGTCCAGGGTCAGAGCTACGAACAATCCAGTTGAGTTTTCCAGTTGATTCTACTTCTTGATTTCCTAGATTGCTAACTAACAGGTTAATTATATTCGTGAAAACCTGTCGATTCTTCACGAGTCTATGCAAGCTACTCTAACGCCTATATTTATATGGAATTAAATCACATGCATGCATTAAAGAACTCTGTATTTAGCTAAGCAAGGCGAATAGGTATATGTCTATCCTACCCGCAAATCGATTCTCTGATGCCCAGGTTCACAATCAAGTCCTATTCTTTCTTATGTGCGTTCACAAGTTCCCTCTGTCGAGTTCAACTTGTAAACCGTAGATAGTCTTCAATTATCGGGCCCTAATAACCAAACAATTAGGCTCAAGAAAGAATAAACAATCCGTAATGGTAAATCAATAGGTAGAAATCAATTTTCAAATATCAACCTTCATGTAATTGCTCTAACCCTAGAACGAACAAACTATAGAATTAAGGAGAAGAATAAGAGAAAGAGAGAAAGAACTTGTTTAGAAGACATCTAGGGCTCCCTTGCTCTCCTCCACGTCCCCACTCCCTAAAAAGACCTCATAATGTATTTATAGTGTTTACAAAGTGCTAGGATAAGTTAAACCAAAGCCTAAACTAAGTTGGAAAAGTTGGGGTCGCTGAACTAAAAGCCACAGGGCAAGCGTCGCATGGCTCATAGCATTGCCACAACAGTGGTGCTCAAATCTCCAAAAGCTTTCTCTGGGCGTCGCATGGCTCATAGCCTCTGGATGTCGCGCGCTATACGGAAGGTGTCGCATGGCTCATAGCATCTGGATGTCGCGCGCTATACTCTAAGCGTCGCATGGCTCATGGCTTTCCAAAGTCTGAAGCTACGACAGATCTACAGCTTGCACCATAGCTTTGCCTTCTAATGCCATATCCCACAATTAGCTAAGTTCATCAATTTCTTGCTCGATTGTATCCATCTTCGCTCCGTTTGCACTCATATTCATCCAAACCATTCCTAAAATCACAAACACAATAGGTGAGCGCAACAATCGCAATTATTTCGTGCAATGGGCGAATAACGTATCAAAATGCGAGGAAATATTAAGGTAAAATAGGCAAATATTGCCAAACATCAAGTATCGGTTGGGGTCGCATTATTTCTCATTGAGGCTGTCTCTAAAGAGCTACAAAATTCAGAATTAAAATTCGCTTGTTCAGCAAATTGTTCTTGAAGACTTTGTAAGGAGCGTATAACAAATACTTGGAAGGGGTCGTTAGATGATGATGAAGAAGGATCTGCCGGAGGCATTGGTGGTCCATGTGTATTTTCTGTTGAAAGTGGAGGAACAAACATACCAGTTTGTCCATCGGGAGGTAACTGGTGTCTGTTGACAATTTTACCGTTGTTAGCCATTGTTAAAATAAATTGCACCATTGTTAGCCATTGTTAAAATAAATTGCACCATGCAAGCGTGAACTGATTTACTATTCAACTTTGGAACAAAGCGTAGTTGCCCATAACCCACAGGCGGCGCCAGTTTAAGTCAACAAAATTGAATTTGGTTGGATTTACAAGCAATGCCAAGTATCAAAGCCGTGCAAAAATAATGAATTAAAGTAAACAATCGAATGAAGAACAATGAAACTTTATATTTTAATGATCACAGTGTTTATTACAAATTTTGACATAATTTTGGTATATATTTCTGTATACAACATAAAAATGAGGTGCTATTTATAGACCAACGAATTGGAGGAGTTTAGGCCACCTTCTTCACGTCCAGTCATGGCTATGTCCACTTTCTATTTATGTGGAAGGCATGATAGTGGGCTGAGATCATGGGGCAGCCATCTTGCTGAAGTAGAGGCTGTCAACCAAGGCTAAGATCTTTTACCTCTGGGTCACGAACTTGATGACTCAACCTCGAGGCTCATTAGGAATCATGGCTTCGGACGATCACCTCGGTGGTTGAACTGTTTTGCCTCGGTGAGAATCTAGTGAACCTTCGCTTGATGTACTCCGCATTATGTGCTCGAGGTTCCACGTGTCCGAACCATTTCCACCCAATACAAAGGCTGAGCTGCATCTTTCTCAATCGGCTAAAACTGGTGTTGAGCTGGTGGTGTTTCCTGAAGCATTTATCGGTGGTTATCCACGTGGATCAACTTTTGGTGTCTCAGTTGGGAATCGAACAGCAAAGGGGAAGGAGGAGTTTCAAAAATATCATGCTTCTGCCATTGATGTGCCTGGTCAGAAGCTCTTTGATTTCCTGACAAGAATTTTCTAGACTGGAGGTTATTTCAAGTTTGAAGGAGTATAACTGGATTTCTTACAAAAGAATCAACACATATAAGAAGGTGATACAGACATTTTTCGGAATCATTCCTAGAATTAAGTTGTAAAGTTTCTTTTACTAGGATAACATAGTTTCATTTTCTCGTTAATTCTGGTAGAGGAAAATTGGAGGTACATTAAGCTTCAGCCGAAGAGAAGGAGCTTAGCTAGTAAATTCAGAAAGAGAAGTTAAAAATTGTTGATTCGGGATAAAGAGAATCAACAAACATGTTATGAGAGTTGTATTTTCATTCTTGACTTCCTGGCTAATATAGCTCATGATAAAATTTTCTAGGTCCTATACATTTCACTAAACTTATGTATACTATAAGTTTGTGCTTTCCTCTAACGTGTCTTCCCATTTTCTTATACTGTCCCTGAAAAGGCTTTCCATCCTTTCCCCTTATCTCTCCATGCCTCTCTCTTACAGCTTTTGTGTACAGGTCCTGAGGTTAATCGTCTGGCAGCAATGGCTGGAAATTACAAGGTGCACTTAGTGATGGGTGCTGTTGAGAGAGTTGGATATATACTATATAGCACAGTTCTTTTCTTCGACTCTCAAGGTTGCTACCTTGGGAAGCATCGGAAGAATATGCTGACAGCATTGGAGCGAATAATCAGGGATTGTGGGGATGGACCGATTGCAGTTTGTGTCACTCCAATTGGAAAAATAGGTGCTGCAATAAGTTGGGAGAACCGAATGCCAGTTCTAAGGAACGCGATGTATGCTGAAGGTCAGATATTCGTTGCTAATGTCTTAGTTTCCTCCATTCATACACCTTCGAGTATCATAGCATTTAACGACACTTCGATATTGGAAATACACTGTCCTTTTTCTCCGTTTCCGTTAAGTTCCTCGCATTTGGCAATTAAATTTATCTATGAAAGCGGTTGTTTCATTTGGTAATATTAAAGTAATGAACCTCTAGGGCTTCGAAGTTCTGGTGTGATCAGATGTCTTTCTGGCTTGGTGCAGTTTTTGATAGTAGAACCCTGGCATAAATTTCCGTCCATAACTCGCGCTGCTTATTTATGCTGCAGTAATTTCTGTTGCATTGTCTTGAACTTATGCTGGACAGCTGGATATATTATTAGGGGAATTTTGCGAGACGTTTTATACCATTTCTCATCTATTGTCCAAATACTTATCTTATACTTTGGCTCATGAAGATGAGTTTCAATCTCGCTGTCCGCAGATAAAATGATATAAATCATTAGTTTGTTTGATGTGCCTGCTTTGAGCCCCACGGGCTTGGTTCAATGGCAAAGGTAGTACAGTACGGGATGTGTGATAGGCACACGTAAGTAACGAGTTTGAAACTTAATTGTCGCACCAAGTTTGGATTTAAATGGAAAAGGGTAGGGATGGACCCATTATCCCCAGTGTTTCAAAGCTGAAGCCCCCGTTTGGAAACATTTTTTGGGAACATTTTTTGGGAGTTTTTGGGAGAAAAACTGTTTGTTTATGCTCTTTGAGCAAAATTTCTCCCAAAAATTCAAAAAGTGCTCAAAGGCTCTTTTTGAGCCAAAAACTAATATTTACATACAAATTTCATTTTCATAAGAGCTCAAAGGCTCTTTTTGAGCCAAAAATTTTGTTCCCAAAAAATATGTCCAAACACTTTTTCATTTTCATATCAAACTTCACCAAAAAAATGTTTCCCAAAAACTATTTGGGAATCTATGTCCAAACGCTAGCTAAGTAACAGATTTTCTCGGTCATAAGAAAATGGCCTGTTTTGATTTAACTAAAATGTATAAATAAGAGATGTATTGAGCCACCTCTTTTGACCTTTTTAGGAATAGAAAGTGGAAAAAGTTGTTTCTTGAATAGCATTACTGGGAGTGTGATCATTTGTTGTATAACATTTGTTTGAGAAGTGGATGTTAGATGAGATTCCCAGAAGCAAATATATGTTTATGAATGGAATCTTTGGGGGATATTACGGACGATATCAGGTCAAACTTTGGCAGGAGTTAAGATGTGGAGAGACAAGTGGTCAGACGACGGGCTGCTGAAAGATCAGTTCCCAAATCTGCTTAGTCTGGCTTTAAACAAAGACCGTCTATTTGCTTATCATTTCTCCAGGATCTGGATGATCTCAGTTTACAAGGAATTTTAATGATTGGGATATTGAAGAAGAAGGTCTCCTTTTGCTGAAGCTACAGCCGGTGGTGCTGGAAGGCACAAAGATTTGACAAGAGGCTGAAGCAAATCTGGAAAACAAAGCCTGTGTGCATTTTATGGGCACTTTGGTTAGAGAGGAATAAGAGAAGTATGAAGGAAAAAAATATAGCTTGTTTTTTTTTTTTTTGTAAATCATAGATGTATACATAATAAATATTACTCGCATTAGGAAATTTTTTAGTCAACTTGCAATGGATTGTTAGACATTCTTAATGTGTAGTGAAGAACAAATCCTAAATTTTTGTACTTTCTACAGTACCCTCTTGGTACATTTTATAAAAAATTACTTTATTTCATCAAAAAAGAATGCTCCTAATTGAACTTACTTTTATATTTCTAATCTCTTTTGTGTTACCAGGCATTGAAATATATTGTGCACTTACAGCTGATGCTAGTGATGAGTGGCTGGTATCAATGAAACACATTGCAATAGAGAGTGGTTGCTTTGTCTTAGCGGCCAATCAGTTCTGCCAAAGAAAAGATTATCCACCTTCACCAGATTATGTTTTTTCGGGCATCGAAGATGATCTCACACCAGATTCTATTGTTTGTCATGGTGGTAGTGTAGTTATATCACCATCACGGGCTGTGCTTAAAGGACCATATTATAAAGGGAAGATAATTATCTTCGATACGTTAGTGAGCTCCACCTAGTATATATACTTCTCATGAATTGCTCTGCCGAATAATATTGGTTATGGATGAAACGCTTCTTCATTGTGAGACTATGAGGTACATGTATCTTAGATATATAGGTGTGTGCGCTTCAATATGCATATGGGTTATGCCCCCATTGTTTCTTATTGTGCATTTAAGTCTTTGAGCTCTTGCAACACTATCTTCGTGATAATGGTTCCAATTAGTCCCGTCAACTTAACTATTTCTGTGGTCTCTGAAGTTTGATCTACTTCAGAGAGTGCATGATACGAAAATTAAAGACACAAATAAAAGAACAAGAATTAAAGAAAGACCCAACTTGATTAGAGAAAGATTAAGGAAGTAAATTAGGAAAATTAACCTAATTACCCCCTTAATAACCTAAACAAGAGAACCAATTCTATTTGATCCTCAATTAGCTAAGACTAATTGCAAATCAAGGATTAAAAGTGTGTTTAAGCAAACAAGCTTAGCTAAATTCCTCACTTTGTCAAATGTCATCAAAATCTAGGTAAACTAATGACATTAGGAGTATATATAATGTGACACATTTGCCTTAATCACCCCTTAACAATGGGCCTTCAAGTCATTAGCTGAAAATGGGCTTTCTGATCCTCATCTCAGCGCGTTCGACGCAGGATGGGGCGCTATCGCACTGAGCATTAAATCATAGCCTCGCGATCGCGGCTATGGTCTCGCGATCGCGGCTATGGTCTCGCGATCGCGCAGGCGAGTCTTCAACCAGCCTCTTGAGCGATCGCGTCTGTGGAGGCGCAATCGCGCTACTCTGCATTCTCATCTTTCGCGATCGCGTTTGGCTGGTCGCGATCGCGCAGGTCTTCTTTTTGGCCTTCCGCGATCGCATCTGTGCACGCGCGATCGCGATGAACAACTCCAGTTTCTGAGGCAGAATGTAGGCAGAACTGCCCTGAAGCTTCCCGCACTTGCCCCAGCAGCTCAAACTGTGCAAACATGGACTGCAGCTGCTGCAACTCTCGTGCTTGGCTCCTTGTAAATGGTTTGGCCGAGCATCAGGTTGTATCATTCTCCCCATCTTGAGAAGAATCCGTCCACGGATTCACTTGATCTTTGACTTCGAAGGGAGACAAGTCACACACGTTGAACGTGTTGTGCACTTGGTAATTGCTTGGCAAGTCCACCTTGTACGCGTTGTCATTGAGGGGTTGAAGGACTTGGAAGGGGCCATCGCCTCTAGGCATCAATTTACTTGTCCTCTTGTTTGGGAACCTATCCTTCCGGAAATGCACCCACACCCAATCACCGGGCTCGAAGATAACCTTCTTCCTTCCTTTGTTCGCCTTCTTGGCAACTTCTTGGTTTTTCTTCTCGAGTTGTTTCCTTACTTGCTCATGAATTTGCTTCATCTCTTGAGCTCTCACCTTGGCATCTAACCTTAAGACAACATCACTAGACAAAGGCGTAAGATCCAAGGGGGTAAGGGGACAACCTCAAAAGGTGTCATGCAAGTAGATATGTGCATGGTCCTATTATAAGCAAATCCAATCAAAGGTAGATGTTCTTCCCAAGAAGCTAGTTTCCCCTTAACCATTGCTCTAAGCATGGCACCCAAGGTTCTATTGACAACCTCGGTTTGGCCATCGGTTTGGGGGTGGCAAGAAATGGAGAACAACAACTTAGTGCCAAGCCTCCCCCAAAGCTCCTTCCAAAAATGACTAAGGAACTTGGGATCCCTATCACTAACAATAGGTTTTGGGACCCCATGCAATTTAAGCACATGTTCAACAAATAAATTGGCTACATGAGATGCATCATCAACCTTATGACATGGAATGAAGTGAGCCATTTTAGAAAATCTATCAACGACCACAAAAATGCTATCTTTTCCCCTTTTGGTCCTAGGCAATCCAAGGACAAAATCCATAGAAATATCAAGCCAAGGACCTAAGGGAATAGGGAGGGGTGAGTACAAACCATGTGGAAGTAGCTTTGACTTGGCTTGCCTACACTCCAAGCATTGGCCACACACCCTCACAACATCCACCCTCATCTCGGGCCAATAGAATTGCTCCTTAAGAATCTCCATGATCTTACCCACTCCAAAATGCCCCATTAGTCCCCCACTATGTGCCGCTCTCACTAGCAACACCCTCCAAGATGAACTAGGCACACACAACTTCCCATTCCTAAACAAGAAGCCATCGAACTTGTGAAACCTCTTTTTCTCCACATCACCACTAAGTTCCTCCTCACCACACATCCGATTGATTCTTCTACCCCTTTCCTCCACTTCACAATTAGCATAAAGTTCTCCAAACTCCGGATCATTAACATACATCTCCTTTATACTTTCAAAACCCATGAGTTTGGACCCCAAGGTATTCAACAACAATTGCCTTCTTGATTCAAGCACAAACTTTTTTGACAAGGCATCCGCCACCACATTCTCTTTCCCTTTTTTGTAATGGATGACATAAGGAAAAGTCTCAAGAAACTCCACCCACTTGGCATATCTCACATTCAATTTCTCTTGGGATTTGAGGTGTTTTAAGGATTGGTGGTCGGTTCTAATAATAAATTCTTTGGACCAAAGGTAATGTTGCCAATGAGCCAATACCCTCACCAAGGCATACAACTCTTTGTCATAAGTGGAATATTTAGTGGTTGCCCCCTTGAATTTCTCACTAAAATAGGCAATAGGTTTTTGATCTTGCATCAACACGGCTCCAATGCCTACCCCACTAGCATCACATTCAATCTCAAAGGTCTTATCAAAGTTTGGCAATTGAAGAAGAGGTGTGGAACCAAGGACTTCCTTCAACTTTGCAAAAGCCTCTTTTTGCTCTTTCCCCCATACAAACGCCTTATCCTTCCTTATCACTTCGGTCAATGGTGCGGCTATAGTGCAGCCAACCCATAAAAACTTCTCACATCACCAATGCTTTTAGGAGTGGGCCAATCTCTAATGGCCTCCACTTTAGCCTCATCTACTTCCACACCATTTGCACTTACCACAAAACCAAGGAAAACAACTTTCTCAACACAAAAAGAGCACTTTTTCAAATTAGCAAACAATTGTTATTTTCTCAAAACATGAAACACTTGTTTCAAATGATTAGCATGCTCATCAATGGATTTGCTATAGATAAGAATATCATCAAATTATACTACAACAAATTTTTCAATGAACGATTTGAGCACATGATTCATTAACCTCATGAAGGTTGAAGGAGCATTGGATAAGCCAAAAGGCATGACAAGCCATTCATAAAGACCAAAGTTAGTCTTAGAGGCCGTCTTCCACTCATCACCCCGGTTTCATCCGGATTTGGTGGTATCCACTCCTCAAATCAATTTTAGAGAACACACAAGATCCACATAACTCATCAAGCATATCATCTAACCTAGGAATAGGATGACGATACTTTACCGTGATCTTGTTGATGGCTCTACAATCCACACACATGCGCCAAGTCCCATCTTTCTTTGGCACTAGGATGACCGGGACCGCACATGGGCTCAAGCTTTCTTGCACGAGGCCTCTCCCAAGCAACTCCTCCACTTGCTTTTGGAGTTCTTTAGTAGCTTCCGGGTTGCTTCTATAAGCGGCCTTGTTGGGCAATTGGGAGCCCGGAACAAGGTCAATTTGATGCTTAATGCCTTTTAGTGGTGGCAATCCACTAGGCAATTCCTCGGGGAAGATGTCTTCATAACCTTGCAAAAGAGAAGAAATAGAACTAGGCAAAGAATGGGTTAGTTCATTAGCAATCAAAACATGTTCCTTGTTTAGGAGGAGAATCATGGGTGCTCCTTCCTCCACATCTTTCAAACACTCCTTCCTAGACAAGAACAAGTTCACTCCCTCTTTTGTTTCCTCACTCTTTTGTGTAACAACTCCCACTCTCCCTTCCTCCACAACTCCCTCTTTCTTTTCTTTCTCCCTTTTCAACTTCAACTCCCTCATCTTCCTATAACCTTCACTCACTTGCGCCGGGGTCAATGGGTAGAGAACAAACTTCCGACCCCCCACTTCCAAGGCATACTTGTTAGATTTTCCATCATGCCTTGCTAAGCGGTCATATTGCCAAGTCCTACCAAGCAAGATATGACAAGCTTGCATAGGATTCACATCAAATAAAAGCTCATCATGATAGTCCCCAATCTTGAATTTAATCAAGGCTTGCTTGGTCACCTTTAGCTCACCACACTCATTCAACCATTGGAGTTTGTAAGATTGTGGGTGCTTTCTCGTGGGTAGTTTGAGTTGCTCAATCAAAGTGGTGCTCACCACATTGACACAACTACCACTATCAATAATTAGAGAGCAAGTAGTCCCTTGAATCTTACAATATGCATGGAATAAATTCTCCCTTTGACTCAACTCCTCCTTCACTTGCACTCCCCATTATTCTTCTCACCATAAGAGTAGCATAGACATCATCTAATTGCTCACCCTCCAACGGCTCCTCATCAAAATCATCGTCACATGGCATACCCCTATCTATCTCCTCATCATCACTACCACCCGTTTCATAGCCCCCATCACCCAAAGCAATGATAGTCCTCCTATTTGGACAATCTCTCATCATGTGGCCTCGGCCATTACACTTATAGCATTGAATATTAGATAAGCTTACAAGTTTAGCTTTGTTACCTCCCACTTTTGGCTCTTCTTTGGGCTTGGTTCTTTCAAAGTTGCCTTTGAACTCTCACTTGGGCTCCTTAGCTTTATCCCATGGGGTATAGGCCTTCGTGTTATCCTTCCCTTTATTCCAAGTGGAAGGGATGCTTTTGGTCTTGTAAGACTTGTCTAACTTGATCCCTTTCTCCACCTTGAGAGCCGCTTGGAATGCATCATTCAAGCTTTCAAACCGGTGCAATTCCATTGGAGAAGAGATCTCCCTATTCAAACCTCCACAAAACTTTGGTATGAGAGACTGTTCACCATCTAGCACGTTGGCCCTTGTCCTAGTCTTCTCAAATTCATCAAAATACTCCACCATGCTCTTAGTTCCTTGCCTCAAGTTGTAAAACTTTTTGATCAATTCATCCTCGTAGTTTGGAGGTAGAAACCGAGCCTCCATCATGGCTTTCAAAGCCGTCCAACCCCCATTGGCAATGAGCCCTTGTGTTTCCCTTTGTCTTCGCTTGGACTTCGACCAAGTAGAAGCATAGTTTTCAAATTGAGTGATAGCATACTTCACCTTTGTAGCATCTTGGACGTTGTTGGTTTGAAAGATTCTCTCCATCTTGACCACCCACTCCAAATTCTCATCCGTGTCACTCTCACCTTGGAAGGTAGGTAGGTTGATCTTGATAGTGTTCAACCCCCTATCTTCATCATGATGTCTCCGTTGTCCACCATAACCCCCATAGTCATAATAGTCCTCATCACGATCCATTCTCCCGTGGTAACCTCCCCCAAATCGACCACCTCGACCCCTAGCTCCCCCTCATCGGGCATCCCCGGATTGTGAAATGGGTCATTATCATAGTTCTCATGCTCATGAAAAGTCTCATCTTCATGTGGTCTTGCAGTGTCACCCCTTGGTTGTTCATTTCTTGGGATATCATGAGTGGGATCCCTTGCTTGTGGAGTGACATTTGGAGAGTAGGTATCTTGGACCACCATGTGAGAGTAGCGGTCATCGGCCCGAGAGATTCGGCTAGGTCCATCACCTCACACCCCCACGGTTGGAGGTGTATCAACCACTTGCTTACCCATTTCCCCAAGCTTATCTTTTCGAGATAGCTCATCAACCGTCTCCTTCATTGAGTTAACACTTGCCACCAAGGCTTGTATCATGGTTTTAACTTCCATGTCCACCTCGACTTCCTTTTGTGTCATTGTACCTACAAACAATTAAACAAACAACGTTAATAGAAAGAGTCCTCACCGAGTCGCTCCCTAAGTGTTTACACTCAAATTGATGTCACTCAATTCACTCGTGTTTGCACTCAACGATCGGCTTTTACTCACTCTAATACTCTCACCACACTTGCCTTTTTCCACTCTTGGCTATTGCAAGTTTGTTCTTCGCACACTAAATCCGACTTGATAATCAAATTCAAGCTAATTCGGGATCGAAAGGAATTGTTGTGACAAGAAACGGACAATTAAAACTGACGGCCAGAATTTAGGAAAGTTTAAAGAAAGGGAAGAAAGAAAGGCACGAATCGAATTGGCACGAATCGAATTTGGAATTAGATGAAATTTTGTTTGTGATCTAGAAACTCACTGTTATTGATGCTGAAATTGGGTTCCAGTTGATTGGAAAATGTTACGGCGCTGTTGCGAACAATTTGTCTAAGAAACTTGTTTTTCTGGAAATTATTGTTCAGCGCGATCGCGTGCGTGCGTCGCGTTCGCGTAGGCTTCTCTGGTGGTACTGGCGCGATCGCGTTGGACAGTCGCAATCGCGTAGGCCTTTTAATTGTTGGCCTGTGCGATAGCACTGGATGTTGCGCGATCGCGTAAGCTTCTGGGCTTGAAGCAGAACCCGATTTTCAAACCCACTTTTCAACTTGAATCTTCACAAACCACCGTGTTTTTGCTCCAAATTTGAGATTTATACTCCTTGTTGGTCCATGAACAAACCCCAGTAGTTGAATCTTCAATATCAACAACCAATTTCAAAAGCCCCAATTTCTTGAATAAGAACCCTAATTTTTCAATCTTCAAATCAGCACCCCAATTGTTGTTGTTTGTTCAATTCCTTTTTGGAGTAGTTTCTAGACACCAATATCTTCAATTGGTAACAAAAATTTCAACCAAAAGAAACCTAAACCTAAGACTCGTATTTTGGGATTTTTGTTTTTGTTTTTTTCATTTTTTTTTTTTTTTGTAATTTGATGAACAAATTTGGGTTAGTAATTGTAAGAACAAACACTTAATCCTACTCTGATACCAAATGATACGAAAATTAAAGACACAAAATTAAAAGAACAAGAATTAAAAAAAGACCCAACTTGATTAGAGAAAGACTAAGTAAATTAGGGAAATTAGCCTAATTACCCCCCTTAATGACCTAAACAAGAGAACCAATTCTATTTGATCCTCAATTAGCTAAGACTAATCTCAAATCAAGGATTAAAAGTGTGCTTAAGCAAACAAGCTTAGCCAAATTCCTCACTTTGTCAAATGTCATCAAAATAATGGGCCTTCAAGTCATTAGCTGAAAATGGGTTATCTGATCCTCGTCTCAGCGCGTTCGCGCAGGAAGGGGCGCTATCGCGCTGAGCATTAAATCATAGCCTCGCGATCGCGGCTATGGTCTCGCGATCGTGCAGGCGAGTCTTCAACCAGCCTCTTGCGTGATTGCATCTGTGGAGGCGCGATCACGCTGCTCTGCATTCTCATCTTCCGCGATCGCGTTTGGCTGGTCGCGATCGCGCGTGTCTTCTTTTTGGCCTTCCGTGATCGCGTCTGTGCATGCGCTATCGCGATGAACAACTCCTGTTTCTGAGGCAGAATGTAGGCAGAACTGCCCTGAAGCTTCCAGCACTTGCCCCAGCAGCTCAAACTGTGCAAACATGGACTGCAGCTGCTGCAACTCCCGTGCTTGGCTCCTTGTAAATGGTTTGGCCGAGCATCGGGTTGTATCAGTGCACTTTATGCATTTGGTACTCTTACTATGTGTATCTACTAATCGGAAACAGCCTCTCCACTTTGGTGGGGGTAAGGTTTACGTATATCTCACCCCAGACCCCACTTGTGGGATAATACTTTGATGTTGTTGTACTTTGTGTATTTACTTGTATGAGCAAGTGCACTTGGCTAATGCTAACTCTTCTGAAATCCATATGATCAATGAAAAGACAACTTTCATTTGCCTTGACATACTCGTATTGGATGGGTGTGACATGTCTGTGAATACTTATGGATTCTCTAAAGCACATAAAATTAACAAACTGCGTTTACTTGTACAGGATACTTACACGCATGTATCACATAAGTCTCTATAGTAGAGTTCATGCATCATGATTCACATATCAGATGTTGCATTATTTATATAAACATACTTACATGCACGGGGTCATTGGGTGATCAAGAAG